>CM062652.1:36882661-37532491 GCA_031772095.1 Zeugodacus tau | reverse complement strand
TTTTTCCGCAGTTTAAAAATTTGGCCTTCATAAAGAAAACCGATTGACAATGAGCAGAAACATGACACAGCCACATAAATGAAAATGTTGTCATGACCTGGAGCTCTTACTATGTGGGCTAAATGTTTTTGGGGTCACTGAATCCGACCCCGAAAACCCCCGAATAACGGTTTTTATTTCGTAAACAGCGACCCCGAAAACTGCCGAAAAACTAGGTTCAAGCGAATCCGATGAATTTAAAAAATCACTGTCTACCATATTGGTTTTCTGGGGTTATGGTTATCTCATTATTACTCGGATTCAGCGACCTCAAAAAAAATTTAATACACATAGTAAGAGCCCCAGATCATGACACAATTTTTTTGTGTGGCTGTGTGAATGTTTGTATTATCATTTCCAATATAAGAATTTGGGCTTATGTGGCGTTTTCCAGAGGGAAAGATTATTATGAAGTATGGAGGACGGAGGTTCGGTCAACAGAGAATGCACGACTTCTATGGCTATGTTGCGACTGAGATCACCGCGATTACAAACAGTAAACCGGGATGATTTTCAAACTTTTTTTTACAAAAAATAGAATATGAGTGATTATTATTATTATTATTTTATTTACCGGTCTCGTTTTTTGTTTTTCATTTCTATGTTTTATCAAATGCAGCTGACATAGCAACACCAAACATAAGCAATAAACCGATTATCCGCAGAAAAATCACTAATAATGAAATAGAAAAGCTTGCAAATGAAAAAAGGCGAGCTAGACGTGAATGGCAGTTAAATCGCTCCCCTTCTACTCAGCTGCAACTAAAGTATGCTGTACGAAAACTAAAAACAGCGCTTAAACGTGAGGAAGAATACCACACTCACAACTATATAAAGAAACTGTGTCCAAATTCAAACAAAGGAAATTCTTTTTGGAAAGCCCAAAAGTCAATGAAGCCTCCAGTCGACTCCAACTTACCTATAAGAGGCTGGAAACTGGGCACGAAGTGACGAGGATAAGGCAAATTGTTTCGCAAATCACCTAGAAAAGGTATTTCAACCTAATTGCCCAAAGAACAGCTTTAAGCTGCCAATCATCTCCAATAGCGCTAACGAGTCGCTTGGGTCTATTCAAACGTCATCTTCTGAAATTATTAAAATCATAAAAGAGCTGAATCCTAAAAAGTCGGCAGGACACGATAAAATTACTCCAAAAATGCTAATTGAGTTACCAAATATTGCTTTAACAGTACTCTCCTTGCTCTTTAACGCTATTCTCAGTTTCGGGTACTATGGAAAAAGTTCATAGAATTACTAACGAAATCAGAAGGGCGTTCCAGTATAGAGAGTACTGTTCTGCTATATTTCTAGATGTGGCTCAGGCGTTCGATAAAGTGTGGCATGACGGGCTTTTATATAAGATTAAAAAAAGCTTACCTCTCGAAATGCATAAAACCTTGGAGTCTTATTTAAAAAATAGAAAGTTTACTGTCAAAGTAGGAGACTTCATATCTGAAGAACGACCAATAAGAGCTGGTGTACCTCAGGGCAGTGTTTTAGGGCCAACTCTATACATAATATATACAGCAGACCTTCCAACAGCTAGTAATATTTTGACATCAACTTTTGCGGATGACACAGCTTTAGTGAGCCGAAACAAATGCCCAATTATAGCATCAAAAGTATTAGGAGCGCATTTGAAGAATGGCTAGCAAACTGGCGTATAAATGTAAACGAACAGAAGTGCAAGCATGTTACATTTTCTCTAAGACCAAAAACGTGTCCGGCAGTTAAAATGAACAATATTTTAGTACCCCAAGTGACTGAAGTAACATATCTTGGTATTCACTTGGATAGAAGGCTCACGTGGAGGAAACACATATCGAGCAAAATAACCTGCATGAAGATAAGAGCAGCACATTTAAATTGGCTTTTAAATAAAAATTCAAAACTTAGTCTAGACAACAAAGTTCTATTACACAACGCGGTCATAAAGCCGATTTGGATGTACGGCATCCAACTGTGGGGTACGACCTGTGCAACCAATATCGATATAATTCAGAGATTCCAATCAAAAATGCTTAGATCTTGGTATTCTCATGGTAAAGAAAGAAGTAGAGAACAGCAGAAATAAATATTTGTCCAAACTCCGCGATCACCCAAACCCATTGGCTAATGCTTTATTACATTCTTGTAATCAATCACGTCTAAAAAGAAGAGATATGCCAGCACGCTGAGGAGCAACGTTTCACCAAAACAACTCAATCAATTGGTTGAGCTTGTCTAGTTTTAATTAGAATTAAGATTTTATAACTTATTGTTAAAAAAAAAAAAAATTTCTATGTTAATTTGTCGTTGGCTCATGTGTGTAGACTCGTTGCGTCTAATCTCTAGTTCTATGGCGTTGTCTTATTCCATAATTTTCAATTCAACAATTCAAACATTCGTTTATATGAATTAATGAGTATGAAAAAGGTTATGAAAAAATCTAATTAAACTAATTCAGAATTTTCACCACCAGTTCCTCTGAAGTAACGAAATGAAATTAGCAATGACCTCAAACTATCGTTTAATAATGAGGACTAATAATAAAATGTGTATTGCAGGATAAGCACGGTTTACATATTCCCATAATGCATCTAATTCAATACCTGCTTTTGACAATTCAATGAGTGATGTCAAGCAGCGTGAAAAACTAAAGACGTGATTACTTTATTTCGTGTTTGATTCCACACATATGCGAATTCATCTGCCCATTATAAATATATAATCACACACGCTTACCAGTAAATAAATTATTATGATTGTGTGCATGTATTGCATGAGGGGATGTGTAATTCGGTGCGCGAAGAGGAATTACACACACGCGCCAAGCTGCTAAGTGTAATGCTTTATTAGCGTTTGTGGTGAGCAGATCGACCGCCGCAACCGACCACATGGCAGCCCGAATCGCTCACCATATCGCCAATTGGCAATGAGTGTGGGTGTTGGTTCTTCACTCTTTCATCGGTACGGTTGTACACATACATATATACTTTTCGTTGATGAATGTGCGTGTTTGGACAAATGAAATGCAATTCAAAACATTTTGTATTTATCAAGTAAATTGAAATGATATTACAGTGCGTACAGATATGCGCAACACCACAACACAAATACAATCACAACGTTAATAACCTACACTACAGACGAGTGACGTTGGACGACGCAAAGCGATGATATTGAAAATAAAAAATATCCAACAAATGCGGCGTAATAACTTCAGCAACAACAATAACAAAATACTTGTGTTTTGATGTGGGGGTGTCAATGTGGGTGATCAATCAAAACACCCAGAAATGAGAAACGCAATCATAGTGTTATTAAGAGAAATTAGTTAGAAATATGTTATTTATAAAGTAATAATTCAGTTTGTACGCAAATGCTCAAGGGATTACAACAACTGAGTTTCTTACCTTTTCTAAAGCAGTTTGTTAGACATTAGTTCAATGTAAAAGAGGAGACCATTGACAATTTGAGTAACGTCGCAGGTCGACCATTTTTATGGGCAAATTTTTTTGAATGCTTCAAAATTCAGCGAGCGAGATAATACGATTCTTTTATAAAATCAAAAGTGATGCTGAATAATTATAAATTTTTTACATCAATTTGGATTCATATCCGGAATTTTACTAAACGTCAACACAATCAATCTGTACCTAAATGATTAACACTGAAGACCCAACAGTCCTAACGAGAGCCGACAATTTCGTTTTGATATCAGGGTTTTGGTGTCAATGAGCTCATCCCAAGCTCCAACTCCATACCGAGAAATATACATATGTACATAGAATTAATATTTCAAAACTAACAAATATGAACCCTGCTCCAGAAGACTAAAAATATTCGTTTGTTTGGTTGGCTGTATACCAACAAATCATTTGTAGTGGAAATTTGGAGCTTTTTGCATCGTTTACGCTAAGCTTTTTGGAATATATAGCATTTTTGAAGATTTTGTTGTAAACCTCTCAACTAAACTGATGTTTTCATTTCACATAAAACATTTCATATTTTATTATTTGTTTATACTATATTAAAACATCTTCTATACTAGTCATGGCATTCACCCCGGTGGATGAACGTCTTGCCACAATCCGCATCAAAGCGAGGTTCTTCAACATATCGCTGATTTGCGCCCACGCCCCAACAGAAGAGAAGGACTATGTGACCAAATATGCTTTCTATGAACGCTACCCTCGCCACGATGCCAAAATCGTGCTTGGCGATTTTAACGCCAGGGTAGGTAAAGAAGGTGTCTTTGGAACAACAGTCGGAAAGTCCATGACGAAACATCGCCAAATGGTCTGAGGCTGATCGACTTCGCAGGGGCCCGAAATATGGTTGTCTGTAGTACCAGATTCCAGCACAAGAAAATTCATCAAGTAACATGGCTGTCCCCTGATCGAAACACGCGCAATCAAATCGGTCACGTTGTGATAGACGGAAGACATGTCTCCTGTGTTTTAGACGTACGTACGCTCCGAGAACCAAATATTGACTCGGACCATTATTTAGTAGCAGCAAAGATACGCACTCGCCTCTGTGCAGCAAAGAACGCCCGTCAACAAACACAAGGAAGGTTCGACGTCGAAAAGCTGCATTCACAACCGACAGCCGAACGATTTTCTAATCGACTTGCACAAGAGGATAGATGTTCCATTACTCGACCATGAAGAATTTTGATTAGCAATTACCCGCTTGAAGAACAATAAAGCGGCGGGGCCGATGGATTACCGGCCGAGCTATACAGCGGCGAAGAACTATTAAGGTGCATGCATCAGCATCTTTGGAGAATATGGTTGGAAGAAAGCATGCCTAACGATTGGAATCTCAGTGTGCCCTGCCCAATCCATTAAAAGGGAGGCCCCACAATCTGCGCCCATTACCGTGGGATAAGCCTCCTCAACATTGCATACAAGGTCCTGTCGAGCGTATTGTGTGAACTAGTACTAGATATAATAGATTCCGTTAAAAGAACCGCGCCTTTTTCGTAAGACACCTTAATATACTTATACATACAAATGTATATACATATCGCTCATTTACATGAATAGTGTCATAACTAAAGAAACACGATTTTTGAGTTCAGTATGCAGAAATGTGCGCAATTTCATCGTCCATATTGTATAAAAAGTGCATTCTGATGCTTAGATTGCATTATTTTTAAACCACAACAACGACACATCTGAGTTGTGCTAGAATTAGGCACGTTTCTTTTTTCAGAAAGAACAACATATTTTTTGTTACTACACATATTGCCATAAGATGAAGTTGGTTTTCTTTTCGGAAAGAACGACATATTTTGTATTACAACGATATTGGTGAAAAGATAATTACAATTTTCATGTTGGTGTTTTCAGCAAAAACGGCACATTTAATTTATGACGACGATACACTTTTTAGTCCAATATGCTCAGCATTTTTTTAAATATATTACATGTCACTAGTATATTCAATAAACTTATGGCTTTTTCTGGATTTGGTAAATAAAAGACAATTGAAACCTTTAAACCGCGTTCCTGAAAAATCGACTTTTTTGAGTTGTGACACTATTCATGTAAATGAGCGATATGTAAGTATTTGTATGTACATACATATATAGGTAGTAAGAAACTTGTTGAGACTCAAGTGCGTCTTGTAGAACACGAAACGAATAAACATCGATACCAATATTCTTGAAACACTTGACGTCAACTCAATCGATACAGCTCCAGCGATTGCAGCGGTGCGAAGAAAGCGCACTTAGAAAGCAAACATGTGCATACATACATATGTACGGGTGTATGATGGGCAATATAAAAGCTTCGGAATAACACTCGATCAACGCTGACAGCAGACATTGTAGAAACGACTCGATATTCAATGACGCTTACCAACTACTGTAACGGAGGCTGGGAACTAACAAAAGCAAACACACTTACAAATCAATAAGATTTGTAAGATTTGAAATTCGTGTAACAGCGGGAAAACGGAAGTAGCGCATCTTCAGCAAGCGAATGGGTAACTACAAAGTGTGAAAAGGAGGAATCAAATAGAAATTGATTGAGCATGAAAAGCAATGTTTTGCCACCGTGCACATATACACATTTGTATATATATATAATACAATGCTTGATATGTAATTGCGCTTTCTGAATTGAAAAGCAATCAAGAATAAAGGTGTTGCGATACGCCGCCATTGATAAATTGTATAAAATATTCAAAATGTTTGAGCTCAATTGTAAAGAAAAGTTATGTAAACAGTTTGTCAAGGCAGGTTCCTGGGCACGACCAGTGTTAATGTTCAGGGAAATTTTCGCTTTGATATACGAGTATAAATAAGGGTGGGTGGCCGCGCACACCTGCTGCGTTTGGTGCATTCAATTACCACGTGTCCTTGCCGAAAATCAAATTCAAATTTCCATTTCATACACACACACATACATCGGCGTGTGTGTTGACATGCAAATAGATGGAAATCTTGTATGTCAACAGATCGACTTTTGGGCGACACAGTTCGGCCAGCAAAATGTCACAATAACTCCATTACAACGCGGTGGTTTCGAATTCCTGGCGCTGTGAGTGTTGTTTAAGCGCATTGTGTTGTAAAGAGCTTACTGCAGCCCCATCATTTACATAAAAAATTTAAAACTTTCGATTGAACAATTATCACTGATGTACTTTAAAGCAAAGTATTTCAAATTGAAAGCAAATAAACTGGCATAAGCTAGTAAAACTGCCGACAATGAAAACACAATTCTTGAAGGGTCTGCTAACGACGGGAGCAATCGTAAGCCGTTTCAAGTCATTAAGCAAATAACAGCTGCTTGGCAAATTGGTGAATGTAAATTGTGATTATTTGCTTATCAATTATCACTAAAAAAGCCCCTGTAAGTATGTAGATTTTGTTGATTTTCATATGAGAGTAGCATTTCCTGTATCACGCAAACCTTTTGAGAGCATGCTGAACTCTACTCTAGGAATAAATGAATTCACCCGATTTCTGTATCTGAATTTATGATCTTTATTATTATTGTATTTTTAAATATTTTTCGATTGATAAACAGTTTTTTATAAAACGATTGGCGGTAAAATTTATTGTCCGTAGGTTTTTGCTACCAATTGAAAAAAGTAGATCGAACTTCTAATCCACCAATAGATGTGAAGTACCTATTGCTTCCAAGAAGCTTCATAGTGTAATTTTAAATTTCTACGGATGTATCTACATATATACATATGGATAGCATACCTTAAGGTCAGACTTACTTGTATGTGTATACATATGCATGTATGTAAATATGGTAGCGGTACCAACAGTCCTATTCAAATTCTGAATTTATTTAGTGTTGAACAAAATTACTTCTACACAAAGGGTCGTTTAAATATCCAATTTGCTGACATGCAATAATTTTGCAACAAAATCAACAACTACTTATTTTCTTAAAAAAAATTTGGGGTCAACGTAAATACAGTGAAATCTACTGCCTCAGCGATGGACGACACACAGAAGGGCATTGCGCTTCCATGGAAGTACTGAAGAAGGAAGCACCGACTTCACTCACTAAATACATAGGCGCCTTCGGTGTACCGTTGAAGAAGATAAGGAGCCAACAAGCACAGAAGGTGCAAACAAACGTGAACAAGTTAAGTGTGCTGACGAGGCGAAAAACGAGTGTTCCCTGTGTAAGTGAGCAAGCAAATAGCACGAAAGTGTATGTATGTCGGTGTCTGTGTGCTTGTGTTTACGTAGTATGGCGTTTTGCTAAACACCGCCAATGGCCACGTTAAGGCCAATAGAAGCGCGTTCAGTTGCTTGACTTTGCATTAATCGCATGAAATTGCAAAATATTATAAATCATTTTACATCGTTATGAGATTCGAAAAAAACAAGCAATGGATTTCAGCACACACCACAAATGATACAACAACAAATGCGATAACAACAATATAGAATTGCAACTAAACATGGTCGATGGAGTATTACGAACTTACAACTACAGTGGAACTTCCATAATTCGAACTTCTCTAACTCGAAGATCTCCATAACTTGAACACTTGAATTGGCAATAGCGTTTAGAAGCCAAATTTCATACAAATTTCCTTCCCTAAGAGGCAATAGAAGGCAACTTTCATAAAATCTCTCTATATCGTACGGAGGCGAATAAAAAATATAATATTACACTTATGGATTTCATAAATCATCTAACAAAGTCATGGGATATAGTCGCCAAGAGCCAAACAAAAGCAAAATGAAACAAACAAAATTACACAAAACATCTTTTAAGGTATATTCATAAAACTTTATGCGATATAAATAAATAAAAGAGTGTATAAATCTCATTTTCCAGGTTTTTGAAAATTTACATGTTGTAATGAAAATTCTATAACTCGAAGTCTCTCTAACTCGAAGTTTTTTTGTGGATTTTGGTGATTCGAGTTAGAGATATGTAGTTTTAACCACTAAGATGTGAGGTTTTGCTGCAATAAAATACGTATTCATTTGTAGATATGTATATAGATGTATGAAAGATATTTAAATCAATTAAAAAAATAAATACATTTTACGATATAGATTTCGATTCCAATCAAATAAAGTACAAAATATTTTTAAGGTAGATATAATAATTTCTCAAATATTTTACAGTTAGTCATTCTAAATGTTATTTACTTTAAATGAGTTATTAATAAAATTATTAAAAAATTTCTTTATATGAGTAATCTAGAAAACGACAACCCTTTACCGAAATATTGCTTGTTTACTTGTATCTTTTTTTCTTCAACCGTCGCTCCTATGTGATTCTTGCTGATTTCTAAGAATGGTATATGGCTATATTGATGTTAACGTAATGTGGTAGTTCGTAAGTTCCGAACGTTCTGCCACACAAGAGGAGCGGTTAAGTGCCGTGTTATTGGCATGTTCGCCTTTCTCAAAATGAGCAAACTAGCATTTACACACACACCTCCAAAACTATAAAGATGTATGGTAAAGGAAAGAAGACGATATTTCAAAGAACATAGAAAACAGAAGCGTCTTAAAACTTTGAAACATGAGAAAAAAATGAATATGAGAAGTGGCAGTATATTGAAGAGGCAAAATGTAATTTTCTATGTAAATCAACTGAATGACTCATCAGTGTTGTCACTGTCACTTAGGAACTGCTCGACTACAATGCTTAGAAATTTCATTGACTATTACCTATATTAATTGTAGTAAAATAATAATCTGGAAGAGATTTACAAACTTATAGTGTGCAGTGCAGTTGGAATTCAAGGCAAAAATAATATTCTTATATTAAAATTTACTATTATTCTGTCTAAAATAACTTGTTCATTTAAAGCCATTCATTATGTAACAAAATGGTATGACCGATAAATCATTTAAAGTCAACGGTCAAGTCAACTTACCATATTAGTATAATGGATATAATTAAACTAAATATTATGTAGACCGATTTCATATCATTAACCGCAAGTATGATCTAGAAAATATTTCCACGCAATTAAATTAATTTAGATAAAACACATTTCATATTGAACTATACATTCAGTGTCTAAAGTTAAAAGAAAATAATTATATAAATTACTAGCAAACCGCTCCGGCTTCGCATGGGTTTAAACAAACATTTCTAAAGTTATAAATTTTTACACACTTATACACACTTATGTAGCTTTACAATGGTGAAAGAATTTTAGAAATCGGCACAGTAGTTTCATTACAAACATATATACAAATCTCTCCTTTTTATAATAGTAATATAGATATATGAGAGAGAGATATTACTGAACCGACTATACTGCTTTTTAGTACTAGGTCCCAATATTGCCAGGTAGATGTCTTAATTTCTTTAAGATATCTCCAATGGTAAAACTTACGAAGATTCACTTACTGGAGGCTTGAAAAGTTACTGATTGATTTTGATAATTTTCAAATGAGAGTTGACACAAATTAGAGGTACAATCTGTGCAAAGTTTCCTTCCGAAATCTTCTATTCTGATTTATCAATTGTAAAATATAAGAATCTAATGGATTGTGCCTCGCTTCAATGCCAAATAGTGTCTAATGACTAATGCTGTAACAAAAAATGCCACATTAAATTTAATAAAAATTAATTGTTTTTTCTGAGCTTCCTGATTGTTAATACAAAATCAAAAACATGATTGAGGAAGTAAAGTAGAAAATTATAAATATTTTGTCAGCATGTCCTGGAATGTTCTGGAATAAATTTAACGGGGCACGCTTAATGAACAGGCATGCATTTCGCTAAGACATTTGAAGACTATAAAGTTTTGGTATTTCACACATATATATATATATATATATATACTTTATATCGATATATATATGCATACATATATGTATATCAAGGCATTAATGTTTCTCTTTGAACGTGTATTGGTGTAATGTACACAAGTATGAGTATTTACAAAGTACCGCTCTTATCGGCGGTCAATTTGATGTGGGCATATGTATGGAAAACTCTTCACCGCAAATAAGAAATTGAGAAGCATACGTGCGGCCGGGGTCAGCGTGCGTGTGCGGCAGAGATCAATCGAAGATCGTACGAATATCATTATATGTAAGTTCCCAGCGTTGGTAAGCGCATTAAGAAAAGGGTTTGCAATGAATAGCAAGTATGTAAGTGATTACTCGCCTATGCTCATAGCAAGCCATTAAGTTTGCATACATATGTATGTGCCTACGCTTGTGTATACTACTCCTTCAAATAGTATCGGATTTCCTTTTACCATACACAGCCTGTCGCTTGACTTGCTGATTCGCCAAAGCGTGCTTGTGAGCCGTTACTCTACATATGTGCGATCAGTCAACAGACTGTGTGGATCGTTTCGCACACGTGCAAATTGACACAGACCACACTGATTTATTTGTAACCAGCTGTCATCTGCTTAGTGGTTTTCAGTGAAATGCTACACTTTCCGCTAATGAGTTTTAATATTCTCCGCTCTAAAACAACCACATATTTGTGTGCAATCAAAAGAGATGAGTGTATTAAATAAATAGTAGACTCACCTATTTTTGGCAGCAGCCGCTCGATCCCTCTGCCTCCGATTTTTGAACCAGTTCCCCACTTGTGTTGGATTTAGGCCGGTTGCTTTCGCTAATTCACGTTTTTTTGTCGGATTCGGATACGGATCCTGAAGGTACCACTCACGCAGCAAACTTCTCGTTCGCTCCTTAAAGCAATGTGTCTTTTGTTCACCATCCCAGATCGTGGGTGGCAGAGGAAACTTCTTTCGCACTCGATATTTATCCACGGGACCTTGAATGATATTGATTTCTTAGTGAAAATAATAATGTATAGGAATGTTGGAGGAAGTATGTAGAGTTTAATTTTATATTAATTTCTATGTAAACAACCAAGCATGATATTTTCTCAAATTCTAATTAACAAGCAGGCTTAACATATAAAGTCTCCCAACCATTAGTGATGATCAATCATGCTTCACTTCACAGGATTATCTTTGAGAATTTGGTGGCCGTCTAACATTCTTAACACTTTTTATCACATGAGGTTGGTCATGGAAGCATATAACAAATTGAATATGAATTTGTTCGAGCTACTAAGGAACACCACTAACAAATTATTTGCAAGTTAGTTTAGTTGAATGTAAATTTATTTTATTTACAGCCAAATGAAATATTTGTCAAATGTCACTGATGAATTCACTATTTGGTTAATTTGGATATAAAATCGAAGTATTTGAAACAGTTGATTTGACACACTCGTCTATTAGGATTTTTCCTTCTTCATTTCTCCTCATTCAGAGCACATACTTAAGTAGTGGTTAAATAAAGAAATTTGAACTGAGTTATACTTATATGGATTTAAAACTAAATATACCCAGCTTTTAATGAAAATCAGAGCTTATATATTTTACAATATGTCTATTCGTTGTATAAAAACTTAATTAATGTATATAAGAATAGTTCTTAATATCAACTGCACCAAGTTTTTCAATATTTCAGAAGCTGTTACTAATCTTGATAAAAGAAAAATTTTCCACATATTTCACTTATGGTTCAACTGTAAGTTGAATTTTTATAATTTCACTTTCCAAACCGATTTGGAACACACAAGCATGTTGTGTATTAAAATTATGTTATTTTTTGTCACAGTTATTAGTTCATAAACACCACATCGATAAGGTGAAAATAATTTGTTCTTATACATATTTACATACCTAGTGATCGGCCGCGTAATTTTTCCGCCTCAATGTAGTGGGCTTCGAGCCACATTGCTTGTAATTTGCCATAAGACGCTTTTGTAAATTTATGATTTTCTATTATTGCATAAAGCTCCCTGCAAAGAAAATATAATATAAATGATGCTGAATAAATAAAAATACATGGCGGAATTTAAATTTAGCAGTAATTATCATAAAATACATAATTAAAAGACATTTATTTTTCAAAGTCTCAAATTTATAATTCTTGAACTATTTAACATCACCCGTACCTTGTATCTGACTATAACCAGAACATATTACTTATAATCTTTCTAAGTAAAGGCACTCATGTTTGTTGAGAAGATTATTTTGCTAAAAGCATTTAAAAAATATTTGGTTTCTCTAAAACTTGGCGCTTGTTGTTGTTATCGATACTTATTCATAGAAATTATAATATTGGAAAGAGAAATATAATTGCGACAGACTTACTTTGTAATCCATCATTTAAACAAAAGTGACTATACAAGACATTGTCAGTCCTTTATGGACTTAGTATTTCCTACCTTACCTATATATCATATAATAGACGAAAAAGCCGCATAATAATTTAATTATTTATAGAAATCTGAACAGTAATTTTGCAAGAAACATGCGAAGTCATAAAATTTGTGGCCATACAATGAGAAGAGAGCTTCACTTGGAACCGCGTCGGAAAATTTAACTACATAAATAAAACCGATTGATACTGTTAAAACTATCGTATAACATTGGTATATATTGCAATATTGCTAAAAAGGCAAAAGTAGAAGCTTTAATTTAAGATCCATAGCTTTATTGCCGTCTGCAATAGGGACGTAGGCATATTCTCTATGACTAAATATTCGAATTGACTCACGACATGGACAGTTTTCATTAACTTTGAAAGTAAGTTTCCACATATTAAAGCATATATGGATATTATTAATATGTACGTATGACCATTTCATAAGTATTATATAATATACAAATATATGTTATCATATTAAAATCGTACATTTATGCCTACAACCAAGTATAAAAAAATTCTATAATATTTTTTATTGCGAATGAAATTCTGGCAAATGTTTCAGACTTACCCCATGCTAGGACGTCTCTCCATGGGAGATTGTCACATTTGGCTCGAATACTTTTGAGAAGCTTTCAAAGAATTTGTTCTAAATCTGTTGTTGACACCTTCTTTTATCACCTTTAATTTCAAATTGCTTACAAATCAAATACAGAAATGAGATGTATGTATGTATGTATATAAGTACGGTAAGTTTATTACTGGAGGATATACCCATGTAATTTAAAAAATATTTAGGAGCACTGCGCTTTTGTTAAATATCAAATTTCATTCAAGAAACCCCAAATAAATTGTCATTGTTATTATGATATGTCTTTGCTGTTCGATACGCGATAATAAAATGTAATAAATTAGGAATTATGCAAATTTTTGAAGGATCGTTCAAAGTATTCATAAATAAAAAAATGTTGAGAGTTTCATATTGGTTTCTGAAAAGAATTGGATCTTTATATAAACCTTTTGCAACAATCTTACTGTTATATCTTCAACTAAGTTACTTAACCATTGAATCTTTATATGATGACTCTATTAGTCCGTGGGAACTCAATTGTCTCTTACGACCCACAGCCAATAGTTTATTGTCATAAGTTCATTAACAATATTTTGAGTGGCAATATGCTCTTTTGATAAAATCTTTTGTAAATGGCGACAAGCAGTTGTATTTGTATTACTGAATTGCTTAAACCTTTTAAGAGACGTGAAGAAATTTATACGGAGAATAAAAAAGTGGAATGGCCTTATTTGGACGAATTTCTTTTTGGAACAGAAATATTCGGTATTTGGAAGCTCATCTTTTAAATACACGACTTCAGTAATTATATCAGTAGGGGATTTTATTTCAGTAATAAAATAGATGTGTGGAAAATGGATGAAATCGGTTCACAACCACGACTACTTTCCTTATAACTCAATTTTGAATTCCATCTGAATCCTTCACTTTATAATATATACATTAGGAACCAATGATGATAGCGAAATAAAACTTTACACAAATACAGTATATGATCTGTGGCGTCACTTGTGAAAAAATTGTCGAAAACGGACTATAACTTTTCAAGGCCCCAGATATCGAACATGTTGAACTCAGCGCCTAAGGTTAAATTGTAACCGAAAATATGGGTAAATCTCTCAGTTAATTTAATGTAATTCAGAGGAAATTGTTTTCTTCCAATAGTGTGTCTCTGTTCCAAAAAATATTAAAATCGAGTCACAACATCTCCTAGCTCCCATATACCTAATTATAGGTTTTTCAAAAATTCGTTGGGCTTTATTACGCATATATGTATTGGTTATTATGTGATATATCTTAGCAAAATTAAGTGAGCGTATAGTATTGGATATAGTGTCTCTTGCTGGTGAAATTGAATGAAATCGGTTCAGGAATTACCTCAGCATTCATATCTATATATGACGATTTTCGTTATTCTATTAAACTTTATGCCGAATTTATAGGTAAATTTGTGCGTTATCTTAATAAACTTTCTTTAATAAATTGCGAGAGTATAAAATGTTCGGTTACACCCGAACTTAGCCTTTCCTTACTTGTTAAATTTTATTGTAAATAGCTTAAAAGCTATTCTTAGTTCGAAGCTACGTCATTGGTACATATTTTGACATTATAGTGGCGGAACTTCTCTCCTATATTAATTATACAATTAATACACTAGCACTTAAAACTTAGTACTCAACTGATACAATTTTGATTTCATTATTTAATGTTATTTATTGTTCACTATTAGCAACCAATATTTGTTCTCAGTAATCACTTAATGTTTCTAATATAATTTCTCAAACCTCAGTAATGACGACTTTAAAGCGATAAACTGAAACTACAGATGTGGGCCCAATCTTTTGAGCTCTAGTGTACACATGAATGAATTTAGCTATTAATTTTGAGTGTACGTCTTTGTTTTAATAATTCTCATTTTGAAACTAATTTTTCTATGTTTTTGTTTATAACAAAACAAAAAATATTTTGTAATTAAATTTCTATAAAAATGAAGCTCGCTAACTATTAAAAATCATTTAAATGATAATAAATGTATTCAGAAAACGTATTCTATTATTATGGATACCGAACTTCTCAAAACTATTCATTTCATTTTCAACTCATTTCAACTCTAAAGAAAGCAGCATATAATTTCTGGACAAACCGAGAATACCTTGATACTTCCAAGACTTCATCTCAAATTGTATGCATACCTATGTACATATATTTTCAATAGCCAAAAATAGTTACCACCTGCTGTAAAAAACACTAGATAAACCTGTATTTTTCGAAATCCAAATTGTTGCAAATCAAATATAATTATATGGTTAATTTAATAAACATTACTGTTCGTAAGCTTTAGTGGAATGACTTTGAACTAAATGCATGTCAAATGAACGATCATTCAATCACATGACATCAAATGCAATCGTAAATTTTATTACAGTTAGCAATTTACTAAGGCGGTGAGCACAGCTTTCAACCGAATGCAAAACAACATTTACACCACTGTGACATATTTACAAAAAAGATTGATTTGCGCTCAAACAAATAAGAAACACAAACTGCTTGAGAGCCCCTCATTGCATACACATACATATACACACACATAGTTATGAACATATATGTATATGCAAACAACTACACAATTCAGAGGAATACTTAAGTAATTAGAGTAGTTCTGAAGTTAATTTCCATTATATTGTACGCGCATTATAATGGGGTAATATTCAATTATTTTAATTGTTGAACAATGAGTTCCATAGACTTCCGCCTACCGAGTGACTCGCTTCACAAGCCGAGTACGTATCTGTATATTTGCGAATTGCGAACAACCAAAGCTTGATCAAAAAGCGTTTAATGCTGAGGCAAATGATCAACTATTAGATCCCGACCCATCCCGCAAGAACGGCGGACGTGATGCCATTGTTCGCCATGGCACGAAATGGTTGCCTGGAAGCTTGAAGCTGTGCAATGCTATGGCAAATATAAATTTCGAGATTTCACTCTTAAAGGCAATTCTCTAAAGAATCTTAATTAGTAAATTAATAGCATTGTTTATTAATTTAACTCCATTATATACTCATTACTGGTAAGTTCACAAAACACACGTTCAATTCGCTCGGCTCTGCATTTCGTTACCTTTTCTTGTAGACATCGAAGTGCTGCTCCGGCGTGTTTCATATTCTGCTGCTGCCTCTGGAGCGAGTATCAAGTGTCACCTCATCCGTCCGCAAAATGTTTAACTTATATTCAAATTCCTTTCATTGTGGCATATGAGCTGGGTTTGTGAAATTCAAAAAGACGGATATTTGGAAAACAAAACGTTTGCAGCGGCTCCCAGATATCTATGTGGGTATCTGTATGCATACATATGTATATACAAACATCCATATAAGTACGTATTTGCATATGCATGTACATACATACATAGCACGTTTAAATATAGGATCTCACAGAATAACAGAGTTTAATCGTTTTTAAGACTTGTCTTGTTGGCTAATAGGTCTTTACGATAGAACAGTTTTATATTTTTTGCATACTATAAGATGATAAGATACATAAGATTATGTATATGATATACATATGTATGTATGTATATACCCGTTCCAATATCTTATTTTGCATACTGCACCGCACTTTTTTAAATATCTCAGTGATGATTATTAAATGACGTTAACAACACATTAGAAATATTAAAATACTGAAGATATTTAATGCTCGGAGGTACAAGGATTGTTTTGCGCTAAAAGGTATCGTCAGGTGTCTTAAAAGTATGTGTTTTGTATTATTATATTCATATGACTTTCACTATAATTTTCCACCATTTTAAGAAAAACATTTTCGTCTGGATATGCGCACATACTCCGTTTGGTTATTTTCCAATATAAATTACTCGGAGTTGGAGTCGTATAACAGATTTTTATATTATTTGGCTGGTTTGATGGTACATAATATATATTAGATGAATAGAGTCCGATATAGAAACAACTGCTCATCAACTGACATTTGGAAAATATCGACGCCCCAAGTTCTTCATAAGCATGTCCAGGCGTCTTCGATGGCGGCCGATTTTCTTTCTATCGATCGAATCTCGCGCTGCTGTTATAAAATCATATGGACATACTTCAGAATCTGATTATATCGGTTATAAGTCATCTATGATAATTCGTCCAAGTAGCGGATTCTGCTCAGGATTCAACTTTGACCATTTAGGACATATTTCCTGGTTCTTACGATTTGCATCAGGAACAATTATTTTGAAGATCTCGGGTGTTAATAAATATTTAAATACAAGATCAGGTTTCTCATGGTGCCTATTACACTATTTTCATGACCAACAGAAACGCTGTTATTTACATGAGGTCTACTAGAGGCCGCGAATGTTTGTCGAAAGATTATTATACGCAACACTTATACTTAAACCAACAGTTAGTTGACTTATCCTAAAAAAATGCACAAATGTTTAGATTTCAAATTCTGCTGATGTACTAATATTTCGATGTGCACCATTCAATATATGCATCTTATTGTATATAACGGTTTATATAATCGGCCCTTCCCATTAATTCCATACGTATATTATTAGGTTTGCACAGACCTGGTTATGACGTTTGAAACAAAATGGTTATGAACTCAGATTAATACGATACTGTACTTATAATCAGTCTAATTTTTTGAGAGTTTTGTTCCAGGAAGTCATGGAAGGATTTGTTTCTAACATAAAAGCAAAAAAGTTGTACACACTTTTATATGCAAAATGTCTCAACAGACCTGATTATATTTCTGAGGGTTAATTAAATCTAGTGTATAATAACAATTTTTTACAAAATTTAAGAAACTTAAATTTGGGTATAATTTAAAAACAGACATTTAGTTTGAAAATATTTTTTAAATCATATAACAACAACATTTTGGTGAAATAATTGGATTATTTTCTTTATTTATGGGAACATCGATGCAGTATTTGATATAAAATATGGTACCGTCAAGAAATAATTTAAATTATTCTCATTTTAAAAATTTTCGAACATTCTAAATAAAAAGTGTTTAACAAATAAGTTCCGATAAAGTATTAAAAAACTATGAAATTTCCGTTGCATATGACTAGATCAACTCAGCTCATTTTCAAATATCCAACCTCGTTTTGATCATTACATGGAATAGAATTATCAATACACAAGCAATTTAATAACAAGTTCATAGCGTTCTTGTTTACAACACAAATAGTTAATTCATTTACTGTAGCTTGTGTTACAGCTTTAGTGATTGTACTTTACTTCAACGGCGCACTTTGCAACACTGTATCTAAATAAAAACAGCCGTGAATAAGTTAGAACAGATAATTTGTTTTTGAATATTATTCGAAAGTAGTAACCGGTAAATAACTAAATCAATTCATACATACAGACATATTTTTATGTTAAAACTGTATACAATTATAGTCAGAATTTACATTTCCCTCAATAAATGTCGTTTCTATAAAAAAATTTAAATGCTGGTATTTAGAATAAATTGTCCCACCTGAAATTTCCGACGTGATAAGCAACAACCGCTCGCGCCCTGAGTACGGCTTCACAATTCAATATTTCATGCATATTCGGCAAGGCCACCGGTAGACTCCAGAGGAAGCGCGCCAAACGCTCTATGTCCCCCGAGTCCTCCAGCGTTTTGCAGACGATTTCCACTTGTGCGGCGGAGAAGGCGAGCGTTGGCACGGCCAGGATGGGACTCGGTGCTATAATCTGATGTGTGGGCGAGAATGTCTCTGAGGGAGGTTGCTTGCCCTCCGTCGGTCCAACGGCCATTTTATTCGTTGAATCCACTGTGATCTAATTTGCATACTATTCCAGACCACGAATTTTTCGCAATTTTTAGCGGCGGTAAAAGTAACAGAAACTATTACAACAACTACAAATCTGCTATGCTCTGGATTTTTTACACCGGTCTGAAGTAAAATTTAAAATATACACAAACATGTGTAAATTAGAGCACACAAACTTTGCATTCGATTTATTGAACACACTGAAAAATTAGTAGGATCGATTGTGACGATTTCCAGCTGATGAATCGACACCACACTTCATTTATTATGGACACTTTCGTTTAACGAATATTTAGAAAATTTATCTTTTTTTAACACACTGCACTCGTGACAAGCACGTTTAGAACGTATAAAAATTTGTTTATTTATCTGAAATTATTTCCAACACTTTTGCTGTTCGATAGCACGAAATCACAGCTTATAGCACAGTACCGCTTTTCTAGTATTGCTTGTAGGCTGAAGCTATCATCTGAACCGTTTCTGCGTCGCGAATTAATACACAGCTATGATCTCACAGGCAATCGGAACCGGATAAGACATTGATGCGGCCGCGGTTTATACACTGCACACCGAACCGATCGGTGCTACTTTGGCGACGGGTTATTGCGCGTCCACGCGTAGGTATGCTTTGCAAGTAGGCGAATGCCAATTAACTGCCACCGCTTCTACGTTTGTGATAGCCACTGTCACTGGTGGTGCCACTGCTACCGTTGTGTTGCTTCTTGCTACCGATGCTGCCAATACGGCAGCTGCTGTTACTCCCGTTGTTGCCGTAGCTGCTGCGGCGACGCCTGCGTGTAAATTATCGGACTCGTTTCACCAAACTCGTTTTGCTTTTCGTATCGCGGCGGTACTGGCAGCGAGAAGCACTCGAATCGTCGTTGTCGCAACCGTCAGCAAACAAAATCAAATAATGGCCTGTAACTGAGCTGACTACCACGATGACGTTGCTGTTTGTATGTGTTGTGTTATTGGTTATTGGTGGTGGAGGCGCCGAGTGGCGGAAGCAACAACTGCATACAATGCTAATAACAACTACAACAATAGCAAGATGCCAGTATTACAATATTATTGTAAGCAATACCACGCCATGGAGATAACCTACTGGTAACGTATGCTCATTCGTGCGCCAACACATCGACACCCCGAGCAATGTAACACAGACAGCAGCCAGGCACCAGCCAGCCAGCACACTGACAAGCAAACAGTTATTAGGTATCGTTTGCCACGATGATTCTCCTCGAATTCAGTGCAACAATGCGCTTAGCCGAAGCAAACAAGTTGGGCCAGTACATTTAGGAGGCGTTTCCATAATTTATGCATGTAGTGTTCTCTCGCTCTAACCGACGCCATTTTTTGCAAAGGCTAGCGGTACGCTTATTTTGAACTCCCTTGCTAGCTATCCCGCTCTAACCACATAAATGGGTGCACCAACTATATATTTATATATCTGAATGAATATTTTACACGCTTGCATTGCTGAGAGTGCGGACGGGCAACAAATTGTGTGTGTGAATGGGAAGTGTAGCGGACGTGTTACCACTGCCCTTTTATCCTAACTTCTTTATGATACAACAATGAAATCGCTACAATGCGACATTTTTTTTTGAAAAAAGTCTAATATTGGTAGGTACGCGAAAGTTTCGTTTCCATTTATCCTCGATTGGATGGGATCCATTTACTTAGCATTGTAAAATTCATTAATGTAAGTATTACAACGAAAACTGAAGATACAGTGTATCATAAACTGTTTTACAGATCAAAAGTTGAAATTCTTCAAAAAATATGATTTTTCAATTTAATATAGAATTAAATATAATAACAACATGCAACAACATATGTATAAGTAATTTCTGTGACTTGAAACTAGTCTTAATATAATCCTTGTGTTCATAATAAGATTATCTGTTCATAATAATTGCACTGTCAACATAGAAATAAAAATTCAATTTTCATAATAAGTGCAATTCAATGTTAATGAAATTTGTTTTTTGATTCCACAACAGTATTTCGAAATAACGAACATTGTGTTGTCAAACCAGTTGGTTACAATGAATTTTTCGTTAATTTGTCTACTAACTTAGAGGTATGTTTTTCAATAATAATGAGTTAAATATCCGAAAATTGCAGTACAATAAATTATTTTGTTAGATTATTTGTTAAGAAATAACACAACAGAACAACAATTCAAATGGTGCCTTAAATGAAGTAATGTGCTTAAAAGTAAATTCGCGTTATGTGATTGGCGTTGCAACCGTTTAGCCGGTTATAGCCGAATCGACGATAGTGCGCCATCTCTCTCTCTCCTTCGCAGTTCGGCGCCAGTTGGAGATCCCAAGTGTAACCAGGTCGCTCTCCACCTGGTCCCTCCAACGGAGTGGAGGCCTTCCCCTTCCTCGGCTTCCTCCGGCGGGTACTGCATCGAACACATTCAGGGCTGGAGTGTTTTCGTCCATTCGGACAACATGACCTAGCCAGCGTAGCCGCTGTCTTTTTATTCGCTGAACTATGTCAATGTCGTCGTATAACTAGTACAGCTCATCGTTCCATCGTCTGCGGTATTCGCCGTTGCCAATGTTCTTAGGACCATAAATCTTGCGCAAAATTTTCCTCTCGAAAACTCCTAGTGTCGTCTCATCTGATGTTGACATCGTCCAAGCTTCTGCACCGTAGAGCAGGACGGGAATGATAAGCGACTTGTAGAGCTTGATTTTGGTTCGTCGAGAGAGGACTTTACTGTTCAATTGCCTACTCAGTCCAAAGTAGCACCTGTTGGCAAGAGTTATTCTGCGCTGGATTTCGAGGCTGACATTGTTCGTGTTGTTGATGCTGGTTCCCAGGTATACGAAATTATCTACGACCTCGAAGTTATGACTGTCAACAGTGACGTGGGAGCCAAGACGCGAATGCGCCGACTGTTTGCTTGATGACAGGAGATATTTCGTCTTGTCCTCATTCACCTCCAGACCCATTCGCTTCGCCTCCTTATCCATGCGGGAAAAAGCAGAACAAACGGCGCGGTTGTTGCTTCCATTCGCGTTATATGAGATCAAAACATTTTTTCCTTAGTAATACTAAAAAAATTCTTTAGACTAGTAAATTTCTTCAGAGTGTACATAGGTTTTATCTGATAAATTCTTCCGGTAAACACTTTTAAATAATTTTTATACAATTCCGACATTATAACATTTACAATAAAACTATTAAATGCAATCGTTAACTTAAATACAGTTGAACTTCCCAAACTCGAATCACCATAGTCCACAAAAAAAAACTTCGAGTTGTAGAAGGTTTCATTAAAACATAAGATTTTTCAAAAACCTGTAAAATATAGATTTATACACAGTGTTATTTATTTACTTCACATAAAGTTTTATGTACATACATACGTTAAAACATGTATTCTGTGATTTTGTTTGTTGCAGTTCGCTATTGTTTGGCTCTTGATGCTAATAAATATTTTTTTTCATCACATATTTTCCAATTTGTCCGTCTGTGACGGTGTACATTGTAGCAGCGTACATTTAGTGTTATTCATTTTTTGCGCTTGCTTTCTCAAAAACTCTCGCCGAAACGAATATTCATTTCGTTATTGCTGTCTCACTCTTTCGCCTATCCTTAAAGGCTATCCGCTTTTCCATCCCCATTCGCACACATCTCTTAACAACAACACTTTCTATATGAACAGCAGCAGAAGCACCAACAATAACAGCAATAAACTTTAAGTATCATGCATATGTTGGCATATGTCTGTATGTGTTTATGTACATGCATATGCTCTTATGCCACTACACATTGTATAAATATGCATGCCTTATTGTGGTGCCATTTAAGTAGCGAGCATTATGATTACTGTTGCATAGATGGGCACCTTCTGACTGGCAGCGTGGCTGAGCACAATGAATTGGTCGGAGGTTTCTTTCCGACGTCCAAGCGCAATATTGAATTGCACGTCTATGCCATAATTTGCTGTTGGAGACGGTGCTGGGGATGGATGTTGGCGGCGATAGCTGTTGGGCGGTGCCATGCAACGACGGCATTCTGAATGTACATATAACAATAAGTACGTAGATACTTATGTATATGTATGTATCTATACAATTACTTATAGATTCAACATTTACAAACGCACATATATACATACATATGTACGTCCATATCATGTTGTCAGAGTGTTAACAGATTAGTTGTTTACATGCCACAAGTAAATGAGTACTCTAAGTTGCCACACACAAATTTAAGACTTTCGTAATACGCACCGACTCGAAATCATAAAAAATGAACTTCCAAGTCCTAACAGTCCTATCAGTATGAGGGAGGGTGATTATTGGTCAGCCGATTGCACGAAATACATAAATGAATGTGATACACATCTATATATGTAGATATGTGTGTATGTATGTGAAATATTATAAATGCGCGTCAGCGTTAACATGTTGGCGGCCTCTGTAATCAATGTCTATACATATAATAACTGTTCTTTTGTCAGAGCAGTCAGCTATTGTACTACACATTTGTATGCATATGTATGTATGTATATGTATTTACATGCCACATGCTACATGACTCTTGTTAAATCTGAACGATGACTTTTTGAGCACTTGGCTAAGCATTTAGATAATCGTATTACGTGATGGTTTTGGGCTGCCTTGTTTACATTGCATACTCATATACAGGGTATGTGCACATTTTTGTATATTTAAAAAATATTGATGCACATATATATGTATATATCTATGTATTTAGTTTATATGCATATGTATGTATGTATGCTTACTTATTATATATTACAATAAAAATAAATTTAAACATTTTATAAATATGTATCATAGTTTAACATTAAAAAATCTTGGAAAGTTCCTTTATAAGGCATAACGGATAGGTTTATTATGTAACCATTACAATATTGTAAGCTAGATTATTATATTAAGAATGATTCAACAGTTTCAAGTTTGTGCGGTACGGCGAAGTGTAGTTCCTCTATATATGTAAATAAGTAAAAAATGGGTTCCACAAAAACAACTAAAAGAAAATAGTAATTAATTAATAGTTTAAGAAGGATTAGTTCGATGAAGCTCGTACTTGGTTAAAGACTAACACCTCAATTGTGTAAGGCTACTGGCGAATAATCGCCATTGTAGTAGCCTTGGCTACTGAGACTAGATTTTTTATTACGATAAGCTATTTGTCTCAGTTGCCAAGAATACGCAGATAACAGCCCAGACCATCAACCGATCAACTGTTGTTCTTTCAATTTTGAAAATTATGCAGCGATACGATTCTTTGCTGAAGGTAGCTATCAGAAAGGTTAAAGGAATGACTTCGGAATTGCACAACTTATATACAATGTCAGCGATTCTTACATAATACATGTTACATTTATGCAACAGAAAATATGCCGAAAACATATAAAATTTAGCATAAGTGTATAAGAGCAAAATACAACTATAATAATAAATAATAATAATAAAGCAATCAAACAGAATTTCTTGGTGTAATCCGATGTATGAATGAAACACATGTGTACATTTCAGCACCTAAAAAAGAACTGCAACATCCGTATATTAATATATATACCAACAGAAGTAAATCAAATCTTACAAATTGCTTATAGTATTATTAAAATATTAGCCTCTGTCATTATTTTCCAGCCCAATGTGGTGACCTGAATCTATTTATTTCGGCTGCAAAGCCATTCTATTGTACCTCCGGATGGTTTTGCATTTATTTGAAATAATATTTATATATATGTATATTATGTACTGAAATTATTGGAGAATATTTAAAGCATGGACCTTGACCCACTTATTCAGCCGAGGCGTTGCTGGTGAGAAATGGTTTACAGACATATTGGCATCTTATCACCTTCTAAAATAGTTAATGCACTCATATCATAATTATTTATATTTATATTAAAATCATAATATAATTAAAATCAAAATAAGTAAAAAAAGACTAAGTTCGGATGGAACCGAACATTTTATACTCTCGCATTATTTATTATATTTTTTAATATAACACACAATTTCGGCATATATGTATGTATATGGTATAAAGTCCATTGAAGGTTTGAAAATTATAATATTAGGTATATGGAAGCTAGGGGATATATATATAACATATATATCTGCATGAATTTTTTGCAAAAAAAAAAAATAAAAGATTACAAAATTGCAAAATATTTCTGGGTATGCAGGTTTGTTATTATTAATATATACGATATATAAAACAAAAAAATAACAAATTGCAATTTTTTTAACTATAAAACAGCATTTAAATTTAGGCTAATAGTAAATATTTAAATGTGCATTTTACTATATTTACCAGGAACTCCTATACATTGGAGTTTAACTGAAAGGAATGTTTATTTTAATAGTCCGAAGCATTGTTCTTATATTTTAAAACTAAATTAAGCCGCTTAATCATAGATTTAACTAATGATTGAAGAATAGTTATGTAAATATTGGCCAATTCTTGCTTTATGGCTAACTTAAGGTCACGTAGTGTCTCAAACTGATTTCCGTTTTGGAAAACTTGAGCAGAGAGGATCCCCCAGAGATCCTCAATAGAATTTAGGTTCGAACTCAATGCTGCACATTGTAATAAGGGCATTTTCCGGTCGTTGAAGATGTTCTTCGTGTGGATTGAAGCGTTATCCTGCTGATATGTCCAGTTATATGCCATAAATATTTCCTGTAAATTTTATTAACTCGCGGTCCGAAAGATATACATAGATATTAGCATTCATTTGAGTGGATATAAAACATGTAGATGGCTTTCCACAGCAGCAGAATGTAGCCCATGAAAAAAAAATACTGCTTCCAAAACATCGCTTGTAGCAGGATCGTCGTTCCTGATGGGAATCTCTCCAATATTTCTTTCAATGATCTGAGCCGACCAAATTTAACTTGTTTTCGTCACTAAATACTATATTCTATAGCTCATCGGCCAGGAATTGATATTTATTTGCAAACCTCAAATGTGCTTTATTGTGCCTCTGTTTAGCATTGATTTAGGTACCATGGAGCTGTGTTTGAGAAACTGATTTTTATGTATAATTGGAACAAGTAAGGAAAGGCTAAGTTCGGGTGTAACCGAACATTTTATACTCTCGCAATTTATTGAAGAAATTTTATTAAGATAACGCACAAATTTACCCATAAATTCGGCATAAAGTTTAATAGAATAACGAAAATCGTCATATATATGTAGATATGAGGGCTGAGGTAATTCCTGAACCGATTTCATTCAATTTCACCAGCAAGGGACACTATATCCAATACTATACGCTCACTTAATTTTGCTAAGATATATCACATATTAACCAATACATATATGCGTAATAAAGCCCAACGAAATTTTGAAAAACCTATAATTAGGTATATGGGAGCTAGGAGATGTTGTGACTCGATTTTAATAATTTTTGGAACAGAGACACACTATTTGAAGAAAACAATTTCCTCTGAATTACATTAAATTATCTGAGAGATTTACCCATATTTTCGGTTAAAATTTAACCTTAGGCGCTGAGTTCAACATGTTCGATATCTGGGGCATTGAAAAGTTATAGTCCGTTTTCGACAATTTTTTCACGAGTGATGCCACAGATCATATACTGTATTTGTGTAAAGTTTTATTTCGCTATCATCATTGGTTCCTAATGTATATATTATAAAGTGAAGGATTCAGATGGAATTCAAAATTGAGTTATAAAGAAAGTAGTCGTGGTTGTGAACCGATTTCATCCATTTTCCACACATGTCATCAGGGTGTCAATAAAATATTATATACCGAATTTCATTGAAATCTGTCGAGTAGTTCCTGAGATATGGTTTTTGACCCATAAGTGGGCGATGCCACGCCCATTTTCCATTTTGTAAAAAGATCTGAGTGCAGCTTCCTTCTGCTATCATTTCTGTGAAATTTTGTGTTTCTGACGTTTCTCGTTTCGTTAGTGAGTTAACGCACTTTTAGTCATTTTCAACCTAACCTTTGTATGGGAGGTGGGCGTGGTTATTATCCGATTTCTTTCATTTTTGGACTGTATAAGGAAACGACTAAAAGAAACGACTGTAGAAAGTTTGGTTTATATAGCTTTATTGGTTTGCAAGATATATATACAAAAAGCATATTTGGGGGCGGGGTCACGCCCCCTTTTCCAAAAAGATTACAATCAAATGTGCCCCTCCCTAATGCGATCCTATGTTCCAAATTTTATTTTCATAACTTTATTTATGGCTTAGTTTTAGCTCTTTATGTGTTTTTATACTCTCGGAACAAATGTTGCTAAAGAGAGTATTATAGTTTTGTTCACATAACGGTTGTTTGTAACACCCAAAACTAAACGAGTTAGATATAGGGTTATATATACCAAAGTGATCAGGGTGAAGAGTGGAGTTCAAATCCGAATGTCTGTCTGTCCGTCCGTCCGTCCGTCCGTCTGTGCAAGCTGTAACTTGAGTAAAAATTAAGATATCTTGATGAAACTTGGCACACTTATTTCTTGGCACCATAGGAAGGTTGCTTTCGAAAATGAGCAAAATCGGACCACTGCCACGCCCACAAAATGGCGAAAACCGAAAACACATAAAGTGCCATAACTAAGCCATAAATCTAGTTATAGAAATAAAATTTAGTATAATATGAAGGATCGCACTATGAAGGGGCATATCTGGATGTAATTTTTTTGGGGAAGTGGGCGTGGCCCCGCCCCCTACTAAGTTTTTTGCACATATCTCGCAAACCAATAGAGCTATATAAAACAAACTTTCTGCAGTCGTTTTTTTAAGCCACTTCCTTATACAGTCCAAAAGAAATTGGATCATAACCACGCCCACCTCCCATACAAAAGTTAGGTTGAAAATTAGTAAAAGTGGGTTAACTCACTAAGGAAAAACGTCAGAAACACTAAATTTCACATAAGAAATCGTAGATGGAAGCTGCACTCAAATTTTTTTACAAAATGAAAAATGGGCGTGGCGTCGCCCACTTATGGGTCAAAAACCATATCTCAGGAACTACTCGACCGATTTCAATGAAACTTGGTTTGTAATAGTTTCCTTACATCCCAATGATATGTTGTGAAAATAGGCTAAATCGCTTCACAACCACGCCTACTCCCTATATACCAGAACTTTGAAGACAATCTGAATCGTTTACTTTACAACATATAAAGTAAGTACTAGTGATGATATCGGTGCAGAACTTTGCATAAATACTATGTTAATAGTGTGGCAGCCCCATTCTAAAAATCGCCGAAATCGGACCATAGGTTTTTAAGGCCCCATATATCGAACACGAGGACCTCGGTGCTTCTAACCTAATATTATGGTTTCCAACTTTCAATGGACTTCATACAATATATTTGACGAATATGTGGGTCAAATTGTGTATTATATAATATAAATAAAGTTAAATAAATAAATTGCGAGAGTATAAAATGTTCGGTTACACCCGAACTTAGCCCTTCCTTACTTGTTTTGTTTTAAGCTAGTCATTGATAAAAGAGAGAGAATAAAGCAAAATGGAAAATAAGGCCGCATTTAAACGAATGTCTGTCACTGTATATATTTGTATAGAAGAAGAAAAATATGCCCTTTGACTTTCATTAAAATATCATGTTCGATATATGGGGCCTTGGAAACTTATGGTCCGATTTCGGCGATTTTGAAAAGGGCGATGCCACTATAAATACAGTATTTGTGTAAAGTTCTGTTCCGATAACTTCGCTAGTGCTTACATTATACATTGCATAGTAAAAGATTCAGATCGACTTCAAAATTCTGGTATATGGGAAGTAGGCGTATTTGTGAACCGATTTGGCCTCTGTCGATAACATATCATTGGGATACCAGGAAAATATTATGAACCGAATTTCATTTAAATTGGTCTAGTAATTTCGGAGATATGGTTCTTGACCGTTTAAAATATTGTATAGAAATTTGAGTGCAGCCCTTCTGTACCATCTTTGTAATGAAATTTAAGGTTTATGGTGTTTTTCATACTGATATGTATGTATGACAATTTTCGTTTTTCTATTGGACTTTATACCGAATATATGGGTCAAATTGTGTGTTATCTTAATAAAAATATAGCATATTCGGTTGCACCCGAACTTAGCCTTTCCTTTCTTGTTTCATTTAAATAAATGTCGATATGAAGAACTTGAATCACGTAAATATATTATAAGTGTACTATAACATGTAGTTATTGTTTGTTAATATTGAAAACATTTCAAAGTTAAAAGTTTTACCCGTGTATAATATAACCGAGTAGAAATGAAGCATAAACGTAGTATATATCTAAATCTTTTATTTTTGGGTGTTACATACAAACGTTATGTGAACAAAACTATTATACTCTTTTTGCAACTTTGCTGCGAAACTCAACAAAACGGACACAACTTTATATATTGGGTATATGAGGGAAAGTTGAAACCAGAGGAAGGAAGAGAGGTAACAAAAAAAATTTGAACTGATTTTATTCATATTTAACGATAAACCACGCTGTGGTCAATGAAATATGTTCACTTAATTTCATTAAAGCACAGTTGAACTTCCATAACTCGAACTCTTGAATTGGCAATAGAAGTAAAATTGCATACAACGTCTCTTTAACTCCAAAGTTTTTTGTAGATTATGGTAATTCGAGTTAGCGAAGTTGGGGCTAGAGGAAGGACGGAAGTGGTTTTATTGACTTTTGGCATCCAACTAAAATATGCTTGAACATATTTCTTCATGCAAACGACATAAATTCAACTAGAATAACGAAAACCATCAAATATAGTATTTATCATATAGTGTAGCATGGATTTACACAATATTGTAAAAATTGTCTTACATATTGACCGGCAGATGTGGTATAAAGACAATCAGAGGTTCGAAAGTTGTTATATTAAGTATTGACCGATATTTTCAGGTCGAAATCAGCCACTGGTACTGAGGTCTCTTTATTCGGTATCAGGGTCTTGAAAAAGTTTGGTCTGACGTCAGTTGTCATAGCTTAATAACACTATTTGATTTTATGTTACTTAAAACCATTTTTAAAATCAGTTGGAATTAAAAGTGGTGTCATACATGGTAGATCACACATAGATATACATATGTCATTAAAGAAATGGTAGGCATTACTTTATAAAATTTGTTTTAAATGATTTAGTCGTTGCTGAAATACGTATTTTCACTTAAGAATGGACGGTGTCATGTCCATTGCTAAATTTTTATACCAATTCGCATGCAAACTTGTCGGTTTTTTGTTAAATAGTTCCGTACTTTTGAACATAACCGTCGTTTAGGAGCAAGGGAATCAAGAGAATCCGGAAAGACATATTTCTATTAATCTTGGCTTATGTTAGTCTATGTATTAGAGGCCATCGATAAATAACGTCACACGAATTTAAGGACTTTTTAACCCCTTGTCACAAGCTGTCACATTTTGAACCAACCCCCCCCCCCCCTTTGACGTGACGTCACCCATTTTCCAATTTTATGGATTTATCATAAAATAAAAAAAAGGTTATTCTATTTATTCTTATATTTATTGAATAATCTTTAATAAAATCAACATTTAGTTAAATATTAAAGTACAGAGACAACGAATGACTAGTCAAGAAATAATAGATACTTAATTATGCTGCTGCGTGATCGGCATGGTACAGAGCAGCCAGTCGTCTAGCACCCAGGAGCGCAGCAGAGCGGGAAACGATATTGCCCTAAATTTTGAAATGTGATGTCACAAAGCTTTCGACCCTCCCCTGCCCCTTGTCACAGAATGTCACTTCTGAATGATACCCTCCCCCCCCCTTCAAGGTGTGACGTAATTTATGGATGGCCCCTTATGTGCAATAACATTTTATAGGGTGGATCACTCTCCCAGACTGATGAACGTAGGTCCGAAAATCAATTCGCCGTGTCTTCCTGATCATTTTATTTTATCATTATCATTAAAAATTATCATTTAAATTTTGCTTTAAATGCTTAAAAAGATTTAGGTCAGAGGTTTAGGCAGGCCATAGTAGGAGTTCTATCGATTTTTAATCGAAACATTCTTCCTAAGCCAACTTGTATGTTTGGGCTCATTATCCTGCAGGTATATAAAGTATCCTCCAAGCCAATTTTTTCTGCTGAGGGCTCTAAATTTGTACTCAGCATCACTCCGTAGGACTCTCCCGTAATTTGCCTTGGATTAATACCCGATTTGATAGACTATTGTAGCTACAGTAACCCCAAACTAAACTATTTTCCTATTTAAATGGAAAATATTGCCACGGTATATATGTACATATACTTCTTTTGTGTGCAAATCTTCAAAAAGCCTTGATTCTGCAAGCGAAACAAAAGCTAACGGTAATACCATTATTACTTGGTAGCTTATAGTATCTACCAATAGTATGTGCAATTTTTTTGCTGAACTCTTGGGAGAAATATTCAAATAATAATAAACAAGTAAGGAAAGGCTAAGTTCGGGTGCAACCGAACATTTTATACTCTCGCAATTTATTGAAGAAATTTTATTAAGATAACACCCAAATTTACCTATAAATTCGGCACAAAGTTTAATAGAATAACGAAAATCGAACTATATAGTGTATGAGGGGTGAGGAAATTCCTGAACCGATTTCATTCATTTTCACCAGCAAGGTACACTATATCCAAGACTATACACTCACTTAATTTAAGATTTTTAGCTAAGATATCTCACATATTAATCAATACATATATGCAGATTAAAGCCCACCATATTTTTGAAAAGCCTATAATTAGGTATATGGGAGCTAGGAGAAGATTCTTTGAAAAACCTACAATGAGGTATATGGAAATGTTATGACCCGATTTTAATAATTTTTGGAACAGAGACACACTATTAAAAGAAAACAATTTCCTCTGAATTAAATTGAGATATCAGAGAGATTTATCCATATTTTCGGTTAAAATTTACCCTTAGGCGCGGAGTTCAACATGTTCGATAACAGGGGCCTTGAACCGTTACAGTCCGTTTTCTACAATTTTTTCTCAAGTGAAGCCAGATATGATATGTACTCTTTGTGTAAAGTTTTATTCCGCTATCTTCATTGGTTTCTTATGTATACATTATAAAGTGAAGGATTCAGATGGAATTCAAAAATGAGTTATATGGGAAGTTGTCGTGGTTATGAAAAGATTTCATCCATTTTTCACATATGTCATCAGGGTGTCAAGAAAGTATTATATACCGAATTTCATTGAAGTCGGTCGAGTAGTTCCTGAGATATGGTTTTTGACCCATAAGTGGGAGATGCCACGACCATTTTTCATTTTGTAAAAAAATCTCAGTGCAGCTTCCTTCTGCTATTTCTTCTGTAAAATTTAGTGTTTCTGACGTTTCTCGTTAGTGAGTTAGCCCACTTTTAGTCATTTTCAACCTAACTTTTGTATGGGAGGTGGGCGTGGTTATTATCCGATTTCAACTATTTTCATTGTGTGTGGTGGGGTATAAGTAAACGGAAAACCGACTGCAGAAATTTTATATAGCTTTATTGGTTTGCGAGTTATATACAAAAAACCTATTTGAGGGCGGGGTCACGCCCACTTTTTCAAAAAAAATTACATCCAAATGTGCCCCCCCCCCTAATACGATCCTATGTTCCAAATTTTATTTTCATAACTTTATTTATGGCTTAGTTATGACACTTTATAAGTTTTTGGTTTTCGCCATTTTGTGGGCGTGGCAATGGTCCGATTTTGCCCATTTTCGAAAGCAACCTCCTCAGGGTGCCAAGGAATACGTGTTCCAAGTTTTGTTAAGATATCTCAATTTTTACTCAAGTTATCCGTTGCACGGACAGACGGACGGACGGACGGACAGACAGACATTCGGATTTTGACTCGTCTCGTCACCCTGATCATTTTGATATATATAACCCTATATCTAGCTCGTTTAGTTTTATGACTTACAAACAACCGTTAGGTGAACAAAACTATAATACTCTCTTTAGCAACTTTTGTTGCGAGAGTATAAAAATGTGGTGAGGTATCCATGATTTTGTTGGATATTGTATGTGCCTTGACATCTGGAGAGTTTTATTTAATAAGGCTTTTACACAACTCTAAACATTTTAAAACTTGGCTGTTAAATAATACATTTCAAAGGTGCAAGTCTAGTTCCTAAACAATAACGCCCTAATAAGAAGTTATAAGAGATCACTGCCGTAAAAATTAATAAGGAAAACTTAAGGCCCTTGGGCTAGTTTTCTGAAGAAAGCAAGGTACCAATATATGCGCTTCCGTAAAGCTTTCACTTCAAAGAGAATCCCTTTAGGTATATATTAGGTATATTTGCGCCCGAGCATAGCACAGCTGGCATATCACCTTCCACCCGTCCTACTTATTACAACAACTATTCATGACAGAATGTGGCAATTCAAATTGTCCCCCAAAGAAATCTTAACCCAATCGGTGAAAACTCGGTAATTGGCCCTCTCCTTTCCATATTCGTATATTACCTATCTTCTTGATATAAGTAAGTTAATATTTCATTATGCTCTATGAAAAGATAATGAAGTCGGCAACTGTGTCACTTACGCGAATAAATCAAATTCTACAGCAAATCAAATCATGTGCCCAGTGATTTAGTAAATAAGAAATTGTGTCGCAAATAGAATTGCGTCGCTGGTTAGACCACTTTTGTGGTAGGAAGGTAGGTGTATGTATGCATGCGTGAGTGCATACTGTCAGTACTTTGAGCGCAACAACAATACCTGTGTTGTCTTTTGAGCGCAGTTAATCAACTCTGCAGTAAAAAAACAATTAAATACCAATTAAAATGTAATAACCACTACGTTGTTCGGTGAAAACGAGATTTCATGAAATTTGTTTTGAACGTGTGCGTATATATATGTATATGTATATTAATATTGTCTTGGATTTCTGAGGTAGTAGTCTTGGAAGTGGCATTATTAAATAATTCTGAAAAGAACACGACAAATTATAGAAGCAATAGGAGGTTTTCTTGAAAGTCAAAAGTCATTGCATTTATTACCACTTCTAATCGATATAGAACTTATATAATATACTGACATTTCTTACTTTATACAGTGGATATCTGTATCAATGAATAAGATATCATTGAGCTTGTAAGATAACTAAATCACTAAATCACTAAATAATATCCTAACAAAACAAGTTCGGTCGAGTTCTATATTCTTCAACTATCTCAAAAGAATACCGAATCATTCACTTGAAAATCTATTCAATTCCCTCTATTGGTCAATTCTTTTCATCAACCATTCGATTGCTACATCTTATGAAACAAACAACTTGAGTCAACAACGTTTATAAATGAGGAAGAAATGAGTTATTAGACAATAAACCCAGTCTAGTTTGGTCTACGTCATTGACACAGACCCGGATTTTTATCAGCAAAAGTCTATTAACTCGGCATGTGTTCCTTCAAGTTATTTAGGGGATGGTTCTACCATGGAAATATAGTTTTGTTAACATAACGTTGTTGTTGTTTATGCCACCTAGAACTAAAAGAGTTAGACATAAGGTTATATAGTGATCAGGATGACCAGTAGATTTCAGATTCGGATATCTGTCCTTCTGCCCGTGCAAGCATCTACTATACATATAAATGGCACACATTCTTTGGCATTTGCCATATCCACGTTACTTTTGATAAAAGTTCTTGATATTTTTGTTATATAAATAGAGGAATGAACTTTAACAAAAACTCCTAAAAACGTATTGTTTTCTAAAATATTAAAGAAAACTTGGTATGAATGAATACTAGTATTCTTTAAAAATCTATGTGCCATTTATATGTTCATAGCTGTGCCATGTAACGTGTTCAACAAACCAAAAATAATTCGGTCCAGCGGAGGCTTCAACAAATCACACCTGCTTGTGCCGCATCAGAAATGAATGTCAACATTGCGCCGTTATAATTTTCTCCGCTCAATAAAATGTTTTGTGTCGTCTACCTTCCCAGTGCATACACAGTAACATTAATTTGAAAAGTGTATTTGGGTTTCGTTGATTTCAACCCTCTATTAATATCTTTTTACCCTTAAGGCGAATCTCATCCAGCACAAAAGAACAAAAGGGATATACATACATACAAACCCTTGGATATATGTATACATATTTATATGTATTTGTCACACAGTTAGGTGCAAACATACACAAATACATTGGCGAACCGGTACGAACTTACTAATTTTTTTTATTTATATAGTTGTATTTGTGAATACATGTATAATACATATGTCAAGCTCGCTTCTCAATTCTTATGCGAGCGCTTCTAAACTGTCATCACACTCGTTGATACTAAATTTCATTCGAGTTAACGTAATTCGATTTAGCAGTAAATGTACCCCGTTAGGAAACATTTGAGAGCGTGCGTATCATAGCGCCTGTTTTATAGCATTTCAATCAAAAGTGGTACCCACCCTAAGCTTCTCAGCATTGATTAATTGCTCCACTAAAGACTCATAACGCATATCAACCGATCTTATCATTATACTATATTGTGTTAAAAATAATAATGTGAGCAATGAACGCTAAAAAATGAGAACAATTTTCTCTTGGGCCTTTGTGTCACCCGAACACAAATCTATTTATCCATTTTATATGCGCAGACAAAATTTAACAAATTTCGGTCGAATATGATCCCGAACACAAAAGAAATTGAAATTAGATTTCATCGTTACACAACAATTTATGTATGTTAAAATAACAGTATAATATTGTATGTGGAGCAAATTGCTCAATTTCGGCTTGTTTTCCCAGACATTAGTTGTTATTATTTATTTTGAATGGGTCTTTATCGTTTTGCCGTCGTTAAAGCGTACAGTATGAAGCACATTGAGCTTTAAATTCTATTATTGAGAGGAAAGCTTTGATTAAATTGTATGTGCGTTGGTTTTGCACACAAGTCAAACGAGGAGTGGACAAGACTTCATTCCGTCTCAATTTAAACAATAATCTTTAATAACTTACTGTCTAAGCATTATAGATGCAATGACAAAACATAATAAGTCGTTATTATAGCAATAAAAACCAAGTCCAAAACTAAAAAAAGCAATTGTAAGTAATCTGTCTACCTATCTATAGGTATTACATACCTTAGGAACTGCTAAAGCTAACATCAACTAAACTTAGTAAACCCGTTTATTTTTTGATACAGTGTGAATAAGGGTGAAATTGAATGACAACCACGCCCACCCCCATTTTCTTCTTTGTTGGCACCGCTTACATGTCCTCCTCAGGCCAGGTCCACATACAATGGTTCTATCTAAATTTTGGCTTTCAAGGATGTAAAATTTAGCCATAGCGGTATAGGGCTTATTATCGTGTTGTCGAAGGCAGATTTAAAATCGACGAAGTCATGTCAGATTCCACGATAATAAGGTCCAACAATTTTTTTAACGGTGAGGTTTAATTTTTCACGTAGCACGATCGACCTATATTTGATATTGAGGAGTCTTAATCAATTATCACTAATTCAGTATGCTCTGGGAATTATACGTTAAATGACCTCTTTGGGTTATATGTGAGTATGTTTTGGTCTTGAAATCTTGAAATTCCCTTATAACGAGTTGCTTAGTTAAAATTAGATTATGGCCGTAGCTCCGCCCATTTTTAAACGAAATGACAAAATTTGATGCAAATTTACATAACACTAATGACATCCTTTACAGTTAAAAACTGAGCAAAAATTGATATAAAAAATACGAAACACATACTATTATATTATATATAACTTTAGTACAAATGGGGCCGTAGATGTTTGTTATTTCTCATTTAAAAATGTTCAATGCCTTCAGCTGAAATAGATGACTGCTTACATATTCAAAGCAATTGCAATTCCACATGTTCTTATGTGATGAGCTCCATGTGTAAGATATGTTGTCACATTCAATGCTCAGCGATTCGAATTTAGAGAATTCATAATTTGTTTGGTCTATCTCTAATGCAGACCAGAGAGAGAGAAATTTTTGCGCCAGAAAATTAACAAGCAATTATTATTCTCGTACTCGCAGTATAGTACAGATCAAGGCAGGAGTATTAAAAGTAGTCATTGCGACAGTTTCGTCCCGTAACTTTTATCGAAGTGCGTTTGAAAGAAAAATGCTTAGGACATATGCAATGTATCTTCAAATTATTTCGTACATGACTTAGCGTGTCGCAATCTTTAGTTCTATACCATACATTTTCCTTGGCTAGATGTCGGACTGCGGATGTGTTGGTTGAATAGAAATCAACTAATCGAGGACTATGTGCATGCACCAATATCACATCGGAATCAATTGCAAATACATTACACATGCTAAGATCTAACCAGAAGAACGGAAAGGCTTATATTGGGAAGAAAACTTTCGACCATTTCGACCATTTGAAGATGATAGCGGGCATCTTCTTCTTAATGATATCTTTAGCACTATAACTTTTTCCTTTATTTTTAAAAGTTACAAAGTTCCGATAAGTTAAATTTGTACACACGTTCTCAGAGTAAAAATTATATTTTGCTTAAATATTCCCGATTAATTCATATATGAGTAAGTTAATATCTAAAAACTCTCAAAATTTTTTCATACAAGTTAAATCGGAAATTAATTTTTTTTTATTCTAATAAATATATGTGTTAAACATAATTAATTGAAATTTGCAAACACACAAAATTAATTGAAATACAAGTATTTTATTTGTTTAATGCGTTATTAATCGAATAAATTATTATTTATTTATAGTATTTTACAAAGCAATTTTTATACTCTCGCAACATTTTGCACAGAGTATAGTAGTTTTGTTCACATAACGGTAAAACTTAACGAGCTAGATATAGGGTTACATATATCATAGTGATCAGGGTAACATGTAGAGTTGAAATCCAGATGAGTGTCTGTCCATCCCTCCTTCAGTGAAAGCGATATGTATGTATATGATTGGCGTTGCCACCGTTTAGCCGGTTATAGCCGAATCGACGATAGTGCGCCACCTCTCTCTCTCCTTCGCAGTTCGGCGCCAGTTGGAGATCCCAAATGTAACCAGGTCGCTCTCCACCTGGTCCCTCCAACGTAGTGGAGGCCTTCCCCTTCCTCCGGCGGGTACTGCATCGAACACTTTCAGGGCTGGAGTGTTTTCGTCCATTCGGACAACATGCCAGCGTAGCCGCTGTCTTTTTATTCGCTGAACTATGTCAATGTCGTCGTATAACTTGTACAGCTCATCGTTCCATCGTCTGCGGTATTCGCCGTTGCCAATGTTCTGAGGACCATAAATCTTGCGCAAAATTTTCCTCTCGAAAACTCCTAGTGTCGTCTCATCTGATTTTGACATCGTCCAAGCTTCTGCACCGTAGAGCAGGATGGGAATGACAAGCGACTTGTAGAACTTGATTTTGGTTCGTCGAGAGAGGACTTTACTGTTCAATTGCCTACTCAGTCCAAAGTAGCACCTGTTGGCAAGAGTTATTCTGCGCTGGATTTCGAGGCTGACATTGTTCGTGTTGTTGATGCTGGTTCCCAGGTATACGAAATTATCTACGACCTCGAAGTTATGACTGTCAACAGTGACGTGGGAGCCAAGACGCGAATGCGCCGACTGTTTGCTTGATTACAGGAGATATTTCGTCTTGTCCTCATTCACCTCCAGACCCATTCGCTTCGCCTCCTTATCCATGCGGGAAAAAGCAGAACAAACGGCGCGGTTGTTGCTTCCGATGATATCAATATCATCGGCTTACGACAGGAGCTTTACACTCTTGTAGAAGATTGTATCTTCTCGGTTTAGCTCTTATAATTTTTTCCAGCATCAGGTTAAAGAAGTCGCACGATAGTGAGTCACCTTGTCTGAAACCTCGTTTGGTATCGAACTGCTCGGAGAGGTCCTTCCCAATCATGACGGAGCTTTTGGAGTTGCTCAGCGTCAATTTACACAGCCGTATTAGTTTTGCGGGGATACCAAATTCAGACATCGCGGCGTAAAGGCCGCTCCTTTTCGTGCTGTCGAAAGCAGCTTTATAATCGACGAAAAGGTGGTGTGTGTCGATCCTCTTTTCACGGGTCTTCTCCAAAATTTGGCGCATCTGGTCAGTTGTCGATTTTCCAGGCCTAAAGCCACACTGATAAGGTCCAATCAGTTTGTTGACGGTGGGCTTTAGTCTTTCACACAGTACGCTCGATAGAACCTTGTATGCGATATTTAGGAGGCTGATCTCATGGTAATTGGCGCAGATTGTGGGATCTCCCTTTTTATGGATTGGGCAGAGCACACTGAGATTCCAATCGTCAGGCATGCTTTCTTCCGACCATATTTTGCAAAGAAGCTGATGCAAGCACCTTATCAGTTCTTCGCCGCCGTATTTGAATAGTTCTGCCGGCAGCGGGGGCCTGCTTTGTTGTTCTTCAAGCGGGTAATTGCTATTCGAATTTCTTCATGGTCGGGTAATGGAACATCTGTTCCATCGTCATCGATTGGGGGATCGGGTTCGCCATCTCCTGGTGTTGTACTTTCACTGCCATTCAGCAGGTCGGAGAAGTGTTCCCTCCATAATCCCAGTATGCCCTGGACATCGGTTACCAGATTACCACCTTGGTCTCTACATGAGAATGCTCCGGTCTTGAAACCTTCGTTAAGTCGCTTCATTTTTTCATAAAATTTTCGAACATTCCCTCTGTCTGCCAGCTACTCAAGCTCTTCGTACTCACGCATTTCGGCCTCTTTCTTTTTTTGTCTGCAGATGCGTCTCGCTTCCCTCTTCAGCTCTCGGTATCTATCCCTTCCCGCACGTGTTGTGGTCGTTTGCAACGTTGCGAGGTAGGCAGTCTGTTTTCTCTCCGCTGCGAGACGGCACTCCTCATCGTACCAGCTTGTTTTTTGTCGTTGCCGATAACCAATTGTTTCGGCTGCAGCGGTACGCAGTGAGTTTGAGATGCCGTTCCACAGTTCCCTTATACCGAGTTGCTGATGAGTGCTCTCAGAGAGCAGGAGTGCAAGTCGAGTAGAGTATTTCGTGGCTGTCTGTTGCGATTGCAGCTTTTCGACGTCGAACCTTCCTTGTGTTTGTTGACGGGCATTCTTTGCTGCACAGAGGCGGGTGCGTATCTTCGCTGCGACCAGATAATGGTCCGAGTCTATATTTGGTCCTCGGAGCGTACGCACGTCTAAAACACTGGAGACATGTCTTCCGTCTATCACAACGTGATCGATTTGGTTCCGCGTGTTTCGATCAGGAGACAGCCAAGTAGCTTGATGTATTTTCTTATGCTGGAATCTGGTACTACAGACGACCATATTTCGGGCCCCAGCGAAGTCGATCAGCCTCAGGCCGTTTGGCGATGTTTCGTCATGGAGGTTGAATTTCCCGACTGTTGTGCCAAAGACACCTTCTTTACCCACCCTGGCGTTAAAATCGCCAAGCACGACTTTTACATCGTGGCGGGGGCAGCGCTCATAGGTGCGTTCTAGGCGCTCATAGAAAGCATCTTTGGTCACATCGTCCTTCTCTTCCGTTGGGGCGTGGGCGCAAATCAGCGATATGTTGAAGAACCTCGCTTTGATGCGGATTGTGGCAAGACGTTCATTCACCGGGATGAATGCCAGGACTCTGCGTCGGAGTCTCTCTCCCACCACAAATCCAACACCAAATTTGCGCTCCTTTATATGGCCGCTGTAGTAGATGTCACAAGGACCCACCTTCTTCCGTCCTTGTCCCGTCCATCGCACTTCTTGGATGGCGGTGATGTCAGCCTTGAGTCGTATGAGGACATCAACCAGCTGGGCAGAGGCACCTTCCCAATTAAGGGTCCGGACATTCCAGGTGCATGCCCTTATATCATTATCCTTAAAACGTTTGCAGGGGTCGTCATCAAAAGGGGGGTGTCTCATCCGAGGCTTTCGTAGATTTTTCATTGGTACTTCGTTTTTATGTGGTGGGTCCCAAACCCTACGCACAACCGCATAAGCGGGCTTCGCCTTCTCACTTTAGCTCGCCTTCAAACGGATGTCTGTTGGCTACCCAGAAGATACTTGGTCTAAAACCGGAAGTCGTGAGCTGCTGGAACCATGTGGAGAAGAATCGTTTCTGACCACTGCCAAGTGAATGACAATCAAAAACTTTCCTCACTTGCGTGAACTTCTACACATGATCCCATCCTCCAAAATTGGAATATCTTGATAAAACCTGGTACACGTATTCCTTGGCACCATAAAAAATGTTGAGTGAGTGAAATCGGATCACTGCTATGCTAAAATTTGGTATAGAGGATCACAGGACATATTTTGATGAAATCTTTTTCTCCAGACAGACATTCAACATTTTATTATAAATATGTATGTATGTATAGAAGGACTGTACTCAAATTTGTGTATCAAAATTTTAAATGGGCGTGGCACCTGAATCAAATACCAAATCCCAGGAATTGAATTGGTCTAATAGAATTTCAACGAAATTCGGTTCGGTGAAGATATACTGGATTTATAGAGTGGCATCGCCATCGAAAAGGCACCAGATATCGGACAGGTCCTCACCGTAGAGATTTTATCCAAAAAATAGCAAACTTCCGTTGGACTTTATAATATATCGGTTAATATGTAAGATATCTTAGCAAACTTAGGTAAACGTAAAATCTTTTATATAATGAAGCTTATTGCTGAAAATTTGAGAAATCGGTTCAGGAATTACCCCAGCTTCCATATACTATATATAATGATTTTCGTTATTCTAGTGGACTTTATGCGAATAATCAGTACAAATTGTGTGTTATCTTAATAACATTAAATAAATAAAATTGTGTAAAATGTTCGGCTACACTCGAAATTATGCGTTCCTTTCTTGTTCATTACATAACAAGTATCTATAGGAACAAAACTGCTATTTCACTCGATATGGGAGGTGCATATCGACCGATTTCTAATGTTATTTCAATTGTGAATTCAAATAGCTAAAATCGAAGATAGCATTCTTATTTGAAATCCGTATTTATGTAATTGGAGCATACGCCTCTGTGAAGAGCATGACCCTGCCTCTCCTGCAATTTCTGATGTTTAAGTAAATGATCTCAAAGAAACTATTTCTTTTTAAAGAGAGGCGTTTAAACGGAGAATCATTTGATGTTGCGATGCTGCAAAAAATTAGTGAAGATTCCACTGTTCCCTGGAAAAATTAAAAAAAATTTGAATCTTTTCACTAAAGAAAGCACCTCTTCACCCTAAAAATAAGAATTTCCGTTTCATTATATTACGTTTTTATTGCATTTAAATTATTAATTTTCTCCTGTTGTCCCTTGCAAACTTTATTACTTTGGAATAACTTCATAAAAGTTTTTGCCAAGGAGAAACTTTTGTGCGCCGGCGTTTCATTAGGGCGCAGGTTGGTTGGCGGAGAATATTTGGAATCACCATGCCGATCACACCGCATTCCAACAAATATAGCGAATATAAATAAATTTTTTTTCGAAATAAACGAGACGCAACGAAGGTCTGCTCTGCGTTTGTGCCACATTCCGTTGTCATAAACAGTCATTGACGCTCGTCGAAGATCAGGCACGAATGAAGCTCACTTGCAATCGTCAACAATTAAGCGCTCCTCCCCGCTTACCCCCGTTGCACGTGTTTCTTTCTCGATCTGAACATATGTTGTTTGAGAATCCTTCCTTTTTAGAAAAATAACAATAACAACAACAAAAACAAAGGCAACAATAACGTTAGTTGCAATAATGGCAACGCTGACAGCAGCATTCAGTATAAGTCGCAAATATGCCAGCAATGCGCGTCATATTGAAATGCATTTAATAATTTCGAGTTTCATGCGTCTCCGTCTTTGTCTGCGGCTCCGCGATTCCGTTGATTCAGTCGATTTGACCGATTTGACCACTTTGCGCGGCAAGCCCGCTCGCTGCGTTTGGAGATGGAGATGTTCACTCCACACTTGGCTTAGTTGGCGCAGTCAGCGCATTCGTGAGCCATTAGCGATGGTTACTTGTTAAGTTATGATTCAGTGACAGCGACGCTGATTGCGACATCTCGTCGAATTCAAAATGCCACTGGTTTTTGCTGCGCTTTTAATGAAAATGTCAGAGCGCCAAAACACTGTCATCTGCTTACTAGCCATTTTGCTGCTGGCTGACTGGCTGACTGGCCGGCTGACCAGTAACCCCCTTCGCTCCGCCGATTAACACTAACTTCTCAAAGCGGGCAGAAAACCGTGCATATACCGCGAACTTGCTCATACTCGCGCATAAATATATATGTATGTACATGCGTTCTTCTGCGGCTGGTGGTGATGATATTTTGCGGTGGCCTCACTATGGCTAAATAATGGTCGTTGCGGTTTTTTTTGTGCCGCCTGCAGTTGTGATGATGCCGCATACCATATGCCGAATGCCGCTGGCGGCATGTGGCATGCCTTGCCACAGTCAGCATGACGACCACTTGTATTGCTATGCAACACCGGCAGAGATCGGCAAACGGCAACATAACATAGTTTTTCATGCTGCTTCGCTCCTCTTCGCCTCTGTACGCCGATTCTTTGCGCTTTTACACCTCTGTCCTCTGTCTTTGGACACCGTGTTGATGTTACGCATATTAATCAGATTGAAGACGACAATGGTAACCGCGACTCTCTATGGTGACAATGAGTTTGGAGTGTTGTGAGATTTGCGCATGCGGCTTCATCGGCAGCGGCATGGAATGGTGACTCGTACTTGCGCGGCGCAGTGCATTATTCAAAATATTTTCATGCCTTCGCCGTATGATCGGAGTTCGCAAATCTGCACACCAAGACGAAATGTCTTTAAAATTAAGTCCGACAAAAACGTGAAAACCATTGTGCTGTTCATATTTGGTTGGGCGTGGAGCCTGCTCTAGGTGTATTCGCGTGTTTTTGTGTGTTTTTGCTGGAAAGCGGGTTCAATTTTTCATCATTCCCAGATGCAAAGATGCTCAAAAGAAAATAACGAAACAAGGACTGGGTTCCGCAGTTTTAATTAAATCATTAACACCAATTCGAAGTTCCCAGATTTTATTGTGCTTACAAGTTCATTACCGCTGACTCGGCTAAAACGCTCAACACTTGTAAGACTGACTTTTTGTAGACATAAAGAACTGTAATAGCTTGCAATTGTTCTTTTATTTATAACCATATAGTAATTTGTTAGTAAATTTACAATGGTACGTATCATCAATTTAATATTAGACTATATCTAATAGAAAATTCTTCAATAAAAATATAACTAATGAAGTTTTAAGTTTAAATTTTGAAAGATTTCTAATAAAGTGCGACAAGTCTTGTCATATAATTATACTCTCGCAACAAAAGTTGCTAAGAGAGTATTATAGTTTGGTCAAATACCGGTTGTTTGTAACACCTAAAACTTAAAGAGTTAGATATAGGAATAAAATATATATACCAAAGTGATCAGGGTGACGAGTTTTGAAATCCGGATGTCTGCCTGTCCGTCCGTCTGTACAAGTAATAACTTGAGTAAAAATGTAGATATCTTAAGAAACTTGGTACACATATTCCTTGGCACCATGGGACGGTTGGTATTGAAAATGGCGAAATCGAACCACGGCCATGCCCACAAAATGGCGAAAACCTAAAACACATAAAGTGTCATAACTAAGCCATAAATAAAGCTATGAAAGTAAAATTTTTTTTAGGAAGTGGGCGTGATCTCATGTACATATATCGTAAACTACTAAAACTATATCAACTCTCTAGGGTATTTTCTATTAGGTACTCTCTTATACAATCCAAAAATGGAGGAAATCGGATTATAACCACGCTTACCTCCCATACAAAAGTTATGTTGAAAACTACTAAAAATGCTTTAATTCAGTATGAAGAAACACCAGAAACTTTAAATTTCATTATATAGGTGGAAAAGAAGGGCTGCATTCCAATTGGTATACAACATTTAAAATGGGCATGGCTCCACCTACTTATGGGTCAAAAACCATATCTCAGAAACTACTCGACCAATTTCAGTGAAGTTCGGTTTGTACTATTTTCTATGCATACCAATGATGTTGTAAAAATAGGTCACAACCACACCTACTTCCTATACACCAGAACTTTGAAATCGATCTGAACCGTTTACTTTACAATATATAAAGTTAGCACTAGTGAAGATATCGGAACATAATTTTGCACCAATACTGAATTGTCGAAATCGGATTATAGGTTTTCAAGGCCACATATGTATATCGAACATGAGGACCTCTGTGCTTCTAATCTTTCTTTGCCGAAAATATAGGTAAGTCTGTCAGATATTTTGAAGAAAGTCAAACGGTATATTTTTCTTCTAATAATATGTCTCGGGACATAACTTCACCTAGCTCCCATATACTTTAACTTTCAATGACTTTATACCATATACATATATGACGAATATGTGGGTCAAATTGTTTTTGAATTATTTTTCGGAGAGCGTTATGTTGTTTGCCTGAATAACACCTGAATTTTTGACGAGTCGGAATTCATGGATTATTCTGATGTTATTTTGGAAATCAGAGTCAAAACCGTCCCTTAAGAAGGAATAAATGGGTTAAAATCATAAACTATCTGCCATGGATTTTTTTATGTAAAAATATGTGAAGACTACCATATAAACCATGAATTTAAGGTCAGAAAATTAGGATATGTCTTATCTATCGGCATATTTATTGTCAACATGTGGTCTTTTTTCGAATAATACAAGATAAGTTGTGATATAAGGTATTGACTTCTTAATTCCCCTTCACCGCGTTTATTGAAAAATTTAAATTATTTCTGAAAGTTCGATTCTTCAGGCAGATAACTAGCATTAATGTTGCTATATGTCATATTTTCTATTCTAAATTATTATTATTTTTTAGCTAAAATGCCAAACTCACCTGAGCTAATGTCAACTAATGATTGCGCAGCGGTGTGTTGATGGAATGTCAAAAAAATGTCAAATGAGCAGGAAGCATAAGAGTGCCATTTCACCAATTCATTATTCGTCAAGTCATTTTAAGTCGAATACACACATACATATATACCCACATAGCCGTACACAATGTGCGCACCAATCTACATACAAACATACATACCCTACTAAACTGCATTGAGAGTACAGTTTTAATTTTTTTATTGTTTTCATCACTTCACATGGCATTTGCATTCCCCTCACAATTCTTTGTTTATATGTATGTACTCGAATTTGTAAAATATTTTCTGAATGCGCAGCTAAATATTAATAGCTGCCCCGCCCAGGAGGATATCGCGCTTACCTTGGCAGCTACGAGTAATTTCGGTGCTTCCAAATGCTCAATGGCTTTTCTCTGATGAGCAGCAGTTCATTGTTTTTCCCATAACTCATTTACTACTTGGTGAGCGAATCAACGGGCGGGAAGTGGCAAACGATTAAAAACGTACAAGAAAACAACTAACTGTTAATGGCAATGAATACCCCGATTGCCCCTCGTTGCTCACTTTATTAAATGAGTATGCCGATACGAGTGTGTTCACTTGGCTGTTAACCGCTCTGAGTTGGTGTCGGCTTTGGCAATAAGAAACTTGACAAGACAGAGACCATTAATTAGATAAGTATCTTGAAAAATTGGCCATTTGAAATGGTTTTCGCGTAATTAGATTTACTTTTCACAACATTTTTGTAAAGCGCACGGTTCGTGCCACTAAGCCAACGACATGAGTATCTGTTGTGAATACTGGGTATATCTACTACCCGGCAGGAAAATATAATTGTTCCAAACGAAGGAGTTCCACTAAATTAGATGAGGTAATTATGTATTAGTACATTCAAAACTGTGGATAGCTAAAACTTCTTATTAAGTTATACTCCGCCTTGATCCAATACCTTTTTCCATTTTCGAAGATTTGCATCGACCAACGACTTTATTTTATCCACATCGAAGGCCTTCCAGGACTCATCCCCAAGATCGAAATTTCCGCAACGAAATTTCGTAAACCAATTTTGGCACTGGAGTTCGATCAACATATCCTCTCCGTACACATCACATAATTTTCGCCTTGCTTGAACTGTATTTTTACAGTAAAAAATCGGTAAAACATGCCGAAAATGCTGTTTTAGGTCTGCCATCTTCGATAGGACACCAAACAAAAACTATTCCAAAAATTTAACAATTTTTTTACAGAAAAGCCTTACTACATATATCAGCTGAGTAAATATTTAAAGGTTAAGGGGTGAATTATGATCAGCTGTTGTCATCAAACGAAAGTACTTATCATTTCCATTCTCACTAGTGTTTTCCAAAGCTCAAAAGCCTTGCTAACGTAACGATTGCTCCAAAAAGTGAGTATATTTAATAGGATGACTTTATTAATTTAATAATTGTCAATAACTGTTTTTAATTGTACAAAGAACCATATTTGTCCCTGCGCAGAATATGACCACAAATAGAACAAACAAAATATATTCTTGTTTTGTTTTAAACAATGATTTCTACGCACATTTATTTATGAATAAATTATCGCATATCGACTACGTTCTAAAAATGTCTAGTAATGAACTAATATGGTCAACGTACATTTTGCTATAGGGAATGCCACTCGTATTAGCAGCCAGTGCCTCTACTGTGCCGTCCGCCGAACACATGCATAAGCGGCATCAAAGCGGTAGCCAACGTCAGTTGCGTATTTTTGATTAATCACCACTGCACCGCATGTTTCATGTGTCGCCTATTAAGGCATTACAAGCAATAACTAACTATTTACTTTTTCTACATAAATATAGGTATGTATTCGGTATGAGTGTGTATTTGCAAACAATCAAGAATCAAGCGCCTCTGAACACTTCGTAGATTAGGTGAGGAGGACTTCTCCAATCGCCTTTGTTTAATGAATATTTATATTATTCATGACGTACATACATATCGGTAATTTATATGAATAGTGTCGTAACGCAAAAACTCGATTTTTGAGTTGAGTATGCCGAAATGTGCGTAATTTCATCGTCCATATTATATAAAAATTGCATTCTGATGCGTAGAAAAATAATCATTTCATTTAGAAAGTGAAGTGAAATAAGAACGAGCCGTTATTAAACTTGTTATGTTGCATTATTTTTTAACCATAATCGACACATCTGAGTTGTGCTAGAATTTGGAATGTTTTTTTTTTCAGAAAGAACAACATATTTTGTGTTACAACACATATTGCCATAAGAAGAAGTTGGTTGGCAGAAAGAATGACATATTTTGTATTGCAACGATATTGGTTGAAACATACTTACAATTTTCATGTAGCTTTTTTCAGCAAAAACGACACATTAGACTTATGACGGCGAAATTGATTTATATTTTCCACAAATAACGACATACATATTTCAAAAGGTGTCACGTTTATGCCTAAGAAAAAGCCTTGGTATACTCTTTTTAGTCCACTTATGCTCAGCATTTTATTAAATATATTACATGTCACTAGTTTATTCAATAAACTTATTCCTTTTTCTGGATTTGGTAAATAAAAGACAATTGAAAACTTTAAACCGATCTCCTGAAAAATCGGGTTTTTTGAGTTGTGTACATTAGGGTGGCCCTTATTTTCCAAAGTATTTCGATTCTCGATCGCACCCCCGCACCCCCTAGAAATATGAGAATAGCCAAAAAACTAGTATATACAAAGTTGTAGGTCAATCAAAAAAGATTTAGAGGTTGCGCAAGGAGCTTGAAATCCTGAAAAATTAAGAATTTTTGCCATTTTTATGTCTCCATATTTCAAAGCCACACTATCTGGTTTTCATACCGTTATAAGATCTGCATTTTATTACCTTTCCAAAATTACCACAATCTTAAAAATCGGTCAATTGATGATAGAGTTGCAGAAATACAAATATGAAAGTAAATTAAATGTGTTGCACGTGCATTCTCAACCGTCGCATGTTCGTGATATACCGTTATAACGGTTCTAATGTTCTTATTACGGTATGGAAAACCAGTAAGGGATAGTGTGGCTTTGAAATATGGAAGTCTGAGACATAAAAATGGCAAAAATTCTTAATTTTTCAGGATTTCAAGCTCCTTGTGCAACCTCTAAATCTTTTTTGATTGACCTAAAACTTTGTATATACTAGTTTTTTGGCTATTCTCATATTTCTAGGGGGTGCGATCGAGAATCGAAATACTTTGGAAAATAAGGGCCACCCTAGTGTACATACATATAGATGTGTGTTTGTATGAGCAGCAGCAATGACCAAGTGATAATTATTATTGATGGCATGACAATTGGAATCTTTGCTTATTTTACAGCCGGTTTCACGAAACAAATTTAAGTGAAAAATAATTAATTTCAGTTTCACCATTAGACTTAATTTTTATTTAAGTGGTCATGCTTTGCCATTTAAATATTATTTAAATACTGTCATCTGCAACTATATTTACGTTTTTCTACCAGCTGATTTGCAATTAGGAGAATATTTTTATATTTTGAAAAAAATGGAAACTAACGATGAAAGTGACATGGAGTGCGAGGTTTTAATAAACATATTTATAAATCGTCGCCCTCGTATTATGAGGGAACGCAAAAATTGTTTCACGTATTACGATGAAGTTGATTTTCGATACAGATTTCGTTTAACTAAACAGTCTGCATGGATGATCCTGGAGCTTATAAGGAATAAAATTCAGCACAAAACTAAGAAGTAAGTATATGTAAGTGTACTTCCAATCAAAAATTATGTTATTCTTTTGGAAAACATTGTAGAAACGGTGCTATGTCTCCCGAATTAATGCTTTTATTAACATTGCGTTTCTTTGCAACTGGCTGCATGCAAAGAACAAGCGGTGACCTATGTGGTGTTTCAAAAGTTCTTCCTGTCGCGCAATAAAAGAGTGTGTCACAATATTTCATTGTTAAGAAAACGCTTTATAACCATCCCCTTGGAATTAGAAAGTCAAAGAGAAATTCACAAACAATTTTATAAAATATCAAAATTTCCGCGTGTGCTAGCTGCTATGGACTGCACACATGTAAGAATAATATCACCCGGTTAGTATAATCATTATAAATAATTTAAACTGATAGATTATTTAAAATGAATAACTATTTAGGTGGCGATGAAGCAGAACTATTTCGAAACAGAAAAAACTATTTTTCAATAAATGTGCAAACGTTTTGTGATAGTAACCTGAACATAATGGATATCGTAGCCCGTTGGCCAGGATCGTCACATGACGCAATAATACTGAAAAATTCACGAGTATTTAGCCAATTTGAAGCAGGTAAATTCGGAAATTCCATAGTCGTTGCCGACAGTGGCTATCCTTGTAATCGGTGGATAATGACACCTTTATTAAAAGTGCAAACTCCGGAGGAGGCGCTATACAATGAGTCGCAAATCAGAACCCGTAATTGTGTCGAACGTCAGTATGGTGTGTGGAAACGACGATTTCCAGTTCTTGCGCTGGGAATACGAATGCGCCTTACAGTAGTAGAAAGTATTATTGTAGCAACCGCAGTTTTACATAATATTTGTAACTTAAATGGCGATTACAATGCTCCAGCAGTCTACGGAAATGATATAAATAACATTATAGATACAGTTGTTGAAGTGCCAACAATTTCGTCTTCAGGACGAAATGACAATTTGTATAGAAAAAATCTAATACAAACTTATTTTAAAAACTTGTAAATTCTTCAAAAATACATAATTAATAAAATTAACATCTTTAATATAATTTTGTTTAAAATTCAGGAACACATTGTTATATTAATAGTAATACATTTGCACTTTGAATTGTTTAAAATTCAGGAACACATTGTTATATTAATAGTAATACATTTGCACTTTGCATTGTTTAAAATTCAGGAACACATTGTAATATTAATAGTAATACTGATAAGGCACATTGCAAAAGTTCAAAATTTGCGTTTTCACTTTGGTTTTAATTGATCCTCCAGTATCCGCATTTCAAGGACATGCTTCTCAATGATACATTTTTGTTGTAGTTCATGTGCTTCTTTCATTTGCTGTACACGTAACGTGTGTTCGATTTTCGTAAACTCAATTTCTTCTTTCAATTTCTTTTCCGTCCATTTTGCCTTTATATCTGCTAATTTAGCCCAGCTTGTATGTTTTTTATTTACACTTTCAGGGCACAACTTCTTGTTTTTTGGCGTTTTCAATTGCATTGGTGTATAGTGTTCCCAAGGTTCAAAATCTAATTGGAAACAATTTAATATTCATTCCGGCAGTTTGTAATAGCTCTTAATAAAAATATACATACCAATTTCTTCTTCCATCATTTGATCTTCCTTTATTGTCTTATTTTGTAGCTCAACTGTTAAAACAAATAACAGACACACATATTTGTAAACGATAATAAATATTTCATAATGTGTAAGTAACTACCTGTATTATCGAAATCCTCATCATTTATTTCTATGCAGTCGTTGTCATATGTGGAGTCCATCCCATGCACTTGTTTTTTTGGCAATATTTCATTAAATAGTGTGTCAACTTCGGTATCAGCGGGATCAGGCTCTTTGCAAGGACCCCCGCCTGTACCATACACATACTTCTTGTGGTCAGCAGACCGTTTTTTCATGTCTGCTTTTAAATTTAAATATTTCGTTCGCAGATTTTTTGTTGAACGAGGTGCTCCGGAGCACACCGAGTTGAAACTTTCTGTTATTGTTTCCCACACTTTGTCCTTTTGGTCAGGACGCACTTTTCCTGTTGCCTTGCATTCCAAAATACTTGAATTTTGCTGCACTAGGCTTAGCAGTGTGCAAATTTCATTCGAAGAAAAATTTTTACTTCTAGCCGCAGTTTCCATTTTCACAAATAAATACAATTTATTTGTTTACATAAATCAGCTGTTATTCTTACTAACAACCCTGCCTTTTAATTTTTTGGTTGCCAAATGTCAATAATGGTGAAACGCACGAAACTTAAATGCAAAGTTAAATAAAAATTAAAATTAAAATTAAATGGAACTTAATTTTCAATTAAAAGAGTTCGTGAAACCGGCTGTTAGTCGAATATTTTATTACTTAATTGCTTCATTAACAGGTTAGATACCAATATTCTAACCATTAGTTTCTAATATATTGTCAACGCTTTTGTTATGGCTTTTTGCTGGCATTTATCTCGGGCGTGATATTTCAAATCTTATAATTGCTGGTAACTGAACTATTTTTTTAGTAATGTCTCGATATACATCTACTATATATAAAATATTGTATAAGCACACTCATACTACGTTTATGCTTCATTTCTACTCGGATATATTCTACATGGGTAAAGCCTATAAGCATAAACGGCAAATACTCTACTCGAGGTAAATTCTGAATTGAATTCAATTGAGGGCTGCCACGTATTATAAATATGTCCGTATTTTCTAGATATAAGGGGTGTGCGGCATAAATCGGTTGAGAAGTGTTCGGGCAGAAATGCACGAGCAAAACCGACCACTGACCGACCCAAAAAACCGGTTTTTCTCCGAAAACCGACTACCCACTCGTCGAAGTTTTTGCAAAAACCGGTTTTCGCTACACCATCCGACTACCCACAGTGCCATGGGTGGGCCACAAAAAAGAAAAATGAAAATGTGTATGTATATTCTATCCGAGTAGATCATTTAACTCGTGGTGAAAAAGTGTTTATGCATGTGGGTTGAACTTGCCCGTGTATAATATAACCGAGTAGAAATGAAGCATAAACGTAGTATCATATTGTTTTCTAATATACTCTTGGGTGTACTGAATTATTTCACAATGATCTTTTTATATTAAAGATATGAGAGGTAGCGCTGCGGAAAAGTTCGGATGCAGATCGTGTAACCAAAGTATTTACTAGCACAAAAACGTTAATGAACTAAGTAAGGAATGGCTATGTCCGAATGTAACCCACATGGTTGGTTTGTAACACCTAAAACTAAACAAGTTAAAATACCGATGTCTGTTGTCCGTCCGTCTGCCTGTGAAGCTTGGTACACATATTCCTTGGCACTCTGAGGAGGTTGGTATTGCAGATGGGCAAAATCAGATCATTACCACTCCCACAAAATAATGTTAACCGTGCTATTACTAACGCATAAATAAAGCTATGAAAGTTAAATTAAGTACAGTGGATCAGCATATTCCCTCTAAATTCCCTCTTTATTTGCATCCAACTGTAAAGTGGGCACAATCTGGCTAGTTCATCTGCTTCTCAGTTTCCAGGAATATCACTATGTCCTGGAACTCATTGCAGTTATATCGTGAAATATGATGTCATTTTCACTAATAACTTCAACATTATTTCACCTTCTTCGATTATATTCTATGAGACATTAGTGATTTTAAAGCCGCTTGGCTATCCAAAAATATAAATATGTCATTTTCTGATCGGTTTACAGCCACGCCTACTACTCATATAACACAGTTTTGATTCTTTCAAATTCATTCATATTGCAATATACACGTATGTATCAAGAATCAATGAAGGTATCGGATTAAAACTTATCACAAATATTCCATTTGTGGTATGGCATTGGTCTTTTTTCATGGGTCTTAGTATCCTTGTTTGACAAAAATGAAAATATTGGTAATCAGATATTTTATAGAAATTCAGAGGAAATCTATCTCTCTTAGTAATGTACCTCTGTGCCAAATAGCCCCCATATACACGATATTAGGATTGAAATTTCCGGGGGCTTATTCTGTATATATTAGTAAATATGTGAGAAATTTGAGCAAAATTTAGTGTTTGCATAGCCTTCAATAAATATTATATATATATACATATATTTGGCGTAGAAACCGCTTTAAGCGATTATAGCCGAATTCACCAGGGCGCGCCACTCATTCCTCGTTTTTGCTTTTTGGCGCCAACTGGTAACACCAAGTGAAGCCAGGTCACTTTGCACTTGGTCTTTCCACCGGAGTGGAGGTCGTCCTCTTCCGCGGCTTGATGAATTTTCTTGTGCTGGAATCTGGTAATACAGACAACCATATTTCGGGCCCCAGCGAAGTCGATCAGCCTCAGGCCGTTTGGCGATGTTTCGTCATGGAGGCTGAATTTTCCGACTGTTGTGCCAAATACACCTTCTTTATCCACCATAAAATCGCCAAGCACGATTTTGACATCGTGGCGGCGGCAGCGCTCATAGGTACGTTCTAGGCGCTCATAGAAAGTATCTTTGGTCACATTATCATTATCTTCCGTTGGGGCGTGGGCGCAAATCAGCGATATGTTGAAGAACCTCGCTTTGATGCGGATTATGGCAAGACGTTCATCCACCGGGGTGAATGCCAGGACTCGGCAACGGAGTCTCTCTCCCACCACAAATCCAACACCAAATTTTCGCTCCTTTATATGGCCGCTGTAGTAGATGTCACAAGGACCCACCTTCGTCCGTCCTTGTCCCGTCCATCGCACTTCTTGGATGGCGGTGATGTCAGCCTTTAGTTGTATGAGGACATCAACCAGCTGCGCAGAGGGACCTTCCAAATTAAGGGTCCGGACATTCCAGGTGCATGCCCTCAAATCATGGTCCTTAAAACGTTTGCAGGGGTGGTCATCAAAAGTGGGGTTTCTCTTCCGAGGCTCTGATTGTTTTTTCATTGGGGAGGTTTTTGATGTGGTGGGTCCCAAACCCTACGCACAACCGCAGAAGCGGGCTTCGCCTTCTCACTTTAGCTCGCCTCCAAACGGATGTCTGTTAGCTACCCAGGGGATACTTGGTCTAAAACCGGAAGTCGTGAGCTGCTTGAGTCATATGTAAAAGAATCGTTCCTGGCCACTCCCAAGTGAATGGCAATCAGAAACTTTCCTCACTTGCGTGAACTTCTACATATATAAAGATTGGTAGTCGGATGGTGTAGAAATTGGTACAATAATTGCCTAAGCCCTCATATACTATACATATACATATGTATAAAGATTTTCGTTATTCTATTCGTTATGTCGCGAGAGCATAAAAAATACACGAACGAAAAGTCATAGGAAAATTTTAAAAAACCATATACAGTTTTTAATTATTGGCGCCCACATTCCAAATCAATTTAATAACCAATCTTCGTTAAATCCTTCATTTCTCCTTCATTAATTAAAAGGAAGTGTTGACGCTGAACGGAAAAAGGAAAAGGAAAATGCAAACGAAAGATAACACAATTGAATATCCGCGACCAAACCGACAACGTGTGTAGGTAGAAGTAAAAGCTTGCGGATAGATAGAAATATATTTACATATGTAAGTATGCATAATAGATGCATTTTGTACCTATCTACTCGTATGTATGGAAATATTTAGACGAAACAAATCCAAGACGAAAATTGATCCAAGTAAATAAGCATAAGTAACAGGCAAGTGCAAAAAAAGACTGGTGGAGCATATATGTAAATATTCAATTGCTGTTACATACATATGCAGATCTTGTTATGCTAACTTTACCAAGGAACCAAAAAAACTGCATTCCGTTTTTTTTTGGAAGTCCTGATTGCAATTTGTTCTTTCCAATCGATCTTATCAACTGATCAATCTATTAGATTTCAGCAAAGACATTGGTACATAAAATAGCCACGCGGTGAGACTGCAGATCTCCACCAATGAACAGTGGAGTAGGAAAAGTTTGAAATTTCTAACTTCCAAACATAACGGACTCCGTGTACATACATATTTTAGAGCACCACATCCTTAGTGAATTTCACTCTTCTGGTTGGCTTTATGATACACATGTTCCTTTGCCACCAGGGGAGATTGATATTGCAGATGAGTGAAATCGAACCATTTCCATGCCGACAAAATGCAGTTAAGTGGAAAACTAAACAAAATGATATTAAAATTTGTGCCGCCCACTTTTAAAACAAAATCCACATGCCAAGAACTACATCATCAATTTCAACTAGGTTTGGTACATATCATCTCCCTTTACATTCTGATGTTACAGTTTGAAATTCGGGCGATATCGATTCACAACTATGACTATAAACAAAACATTGCATAAATACTGCATTGGAGATGTGGAATCGTTTTTCTAAAAATTGTCGAAATAGTTCTATAACTTTGCAAGGCCCCAGATATCCTAAAGAAATATAGGGGAAATAGAGGGAACCTTTTCTATATATTTATATGCCGTGAGTCCAAAATGCGTAAAAATGTATCTAATATCATGATTTGCAAACATCCGGTGTACTTTATACGGTATATGTATGTATAAACCGGTTAATATGTGAGATATATAGTATTATGAAATAATAATCTTGTTATCAATGTAGTTAGGTACAGAACACGGGCGAAAACAGTCTCGTAATTACTCAACCCACCATATACTGTATACTTAAATACTGATTTAAGTTATTCCAGTGTACTTTTTGCCGAATATGTGAGTAAAATTGTGTGCTATCTTAATACAATTTCTTTGAAACATGTTTTTGAGTATAGACATACCCAATATAGTGAAATTGGTCTAGACCTCGATACCCTTAGTATAATAATTTTCACCTACATCTCTTCTTGACTGGCGTAGAAAACGCTTACGCGGTTATAGCCGAGTCCAAAACAGCGCGCCACGTATCCCTCCTTCTGGCAGTTTGGCGCCAATTGGTTATACCAAGCGAAGCCAGGTCCCTCTCCACCTGGTCCTTCCATCGGAGTGTAGGTCTCCCTCTTCCTTGGCTTCCACCAGCGGGTACTGCATCGAATACTTTCAGAGCTGGAGCACTTTCATCCATTCGAACAACATGACTTAGCCAGCGTAGCCGCTGTTTTTTTATTCGCGGGACTATGTCTATGTCGTCGAATAACACATACAGCTCATCGTTCCATCGTCTGCGGTATTCGCCGTTGCCAATGTTTAAGGGACCATAAATCTTCCGCAAAACCTTTCTCTCGAAAACTCTAGTGCCGTCTCATCGGATGTTGACATCGTCCACGCTTCTGCACCGTAAAGTAGGATCGGAAAGATTAGGGACTTGTAGAGTTTGATTTTTCTTCGTCGAGAGAGGACTTTACTTTTCAATTGCCTACTTAGTCCATAGTAGCACCTGTTGGCAAGAGTGATTCTGCGTTGGATTTCGAGGCTGACATTGTTATTGCTGTTAATGCTGGATCCCAGGTAGACGAAATTATCTACAACTTCAAAGTTATGACTGTCAACAGTGACGTGGGAGCCAAGACGCGAATGCGCTGACTGTTTGTTTGATGACAGGAGATATTTCGTCTTGTCCTCGTTCACCACCAGACCCATACGCTTCGCTTTCTTATCCAGTCTGGAAAAAGCAGAACTAACGGCGCGGGTGTTGTTTCCAATGATATCGATATCATCGGCGTACGCCAGTAGCTGTACACTCTTGTAGAAGATTGTACCTTCTCTATTTAGCTCTGCAGCTCTTATAATTTTTTCCAGCATCAAGTTAAAGAAGTCGCACGATAGTGAGTCACCTTGTCTGAAACCTCGTCTGGTATTGAACGGCTCGGAGAGGTCCTTCCCGATCCTGACGGAGCTTTTGGTGTTGCTCAACGTCAGTTTACACAGCCGTATTAGTTTTGCAGGGATACCAAATTCAGACATCGCGGCATAAAGGCAACTCCTTTTCGTGCTGTCGAAAGCAGCTTTAAAGTCGACAAAGAGATGGTGTGTGTCGATCCTATTTTCACGGGTCTTCTCCAAAATTTTGGCGCATGGTGAATATCTGGTCTGTTGTTGATTTTCCAGGTCTAAAGCCACACTCCAATGGTCCAATCAGTTTGTTGACGGTGGGCTTTAGTCTTTCACACAATACGCTCGACAGAACCTTATACGCGATGTTGAGGAGGCTTATCCCACGGTAATTGGCGCAAATTTTGGTGTTTGGGCAGAGTACACTGAGATTCCAATCGTCAGGCATGCTTTCTTCCGACAATATTCTGCAAAGAAGCTAATGCAAGCACCTTATCAGCTCTTCGCCGCCGTATTTGAATAGCTCGGCCGGTAATCCATCGGCCCCCGCCGCTTTGTTGTTCTTCAAGCGGGTAATTGCTATTCGAATTTCTTCATGGTCGGGCAATAGAACATCTGCTCCATCGTCGTTGATTGGGGAATCGGGTTCGCCATCTCCTGTTGTTGTACTTTCACTGCCATTCAGCAGGCTGGAGAAGTGTTCCCTCCACAAACTCAGTATACTCTGGTCATCAATAACTAGATCACCTCTGGGGGTCCTACAGGAGTGTGCTCCGGTTTTGAAACCTTCAGTTAGTCGCCGGATCTTTTCGTAAAATTTTCGAGCATTACCCCTGTCGGCCAGCTTGTCAAGCTCTTCATACTCACGCATTTCGGCCTCTTTCTTTTTTTGTCTGCAAATGCGTCTCGCTTCCCTCTTCAGCTCTCGGTATCTTTCCCATCCCGCTCGTGTTGCGGTCGATGCGGTGCGCAACATTGCGAGGTAGGCAGTCTGTTTTCTCTCCACTGCTAGACGACAATCCTCGTCATACCAGCTGTTTTTTTGGCTTTTCCGAAAACCAATGGTTTCGGTTGCAGCTGTACGTAGGGAGTTTGATATGCCGTCCCACAGCTCCCTTATACCGAGGTGCTGATGAGTGCTCTCAGAGAGCAGGAGTGCAAGTCGAGTAGAAAATCGTTCGGCTGTCGGTTGTGATTGCAGCTTCTCGATGTCGAACCTTCCTTGTGTTTGTTGACGTGTGCGCTTTTCTACACAGAGGCGGGTGCGTATTTTAGCTTCTACAAGATAGTGGACCGAGTCGATGTTGGGACCACGAAGCGTACGCACATCAGAAACACTGGAGGCATGTCGTCCATACATATCCAACTAAATATGATTGCCATCTCGAGTATCCTAAATTTATTATTTTATGATCTACTAATAACTCATAAGTGCATTCCAAGCACTTCTTAACCCTAGAAGGTCATCGCTATTTTTAAAAAGTAGAGGTCATCCCTCGTCGATTCGACGACGGCATTACTCAAAGTCCTTAACATATTATCCTACCTATCAAAACCTACTAAAATCAATATATTCTCATTACCTGGTTTATATATCTTCTAAACAAAACAATATAAAACAGTTTTTCTTAAATCTTTTATTAAATAAATACAATTTTCACAGCCCTGATTCATTCGGGTTTTGTACAAAATAAACACTCGCGTCGTCGAAACGACGAGGCATGACTTTCCAGGGTTAAATTTGGGGCTTAAGTGAATTGGTCGGATGGGCCGAGTCCCAACAACGTTAAATGGTCATTAAATATTTCCAAAGTATTTCATTCATAACGCAGTAGATTGTATCTCAGTTCTTTCACGTAATGCAATCTGCTAAGACGGTGCTCGTCTAAACACCAATATTTAAAGATCTACGCAATTCGATATCTCCTAATAGAGTTATTGAATTAATATCAGTATTAAGTATATAAGCGCAATAAAAATATAAATAAATACATATTTATATACATACATATATGTAAATATAAAATACACTTAGAAAAGAAGCTTCTCATGTATGGTATTTAAACAGATTTCTTTTGAATCTAACTTGAATTAAATACAATTGCTATTTAGAGGAGAATTGAAATTTGAGAAACTTTCTAATTCAACAAGCATACTACTTACTGATTGATAAATGCTAGGTAACACATTTCCAAACAAAGTTTCCATTATGAATTTTTATTTACGTTTTTATTGTACGTGTACTTTACCCATACATACTCGTACATATGTAAGTTCATTGGTACAAATATGTTCCTACGAGAGCCATTATGTCGTAATGTGGAATTGTTCGGGCAGAGGTTGTCTGTAATTTGAACTCATTTTCTGCGCTCAGCCGGCAGCCGGCAGCCTGCAGCGGTTTTCTTCTCAACAATTATCCATTGTGAGTTGGCATTGTTGCGTTAATGAAATAACGTTTCTCTGCTTTGCCGTCCTATTTCAATATGTCACATTAGTAACTTGACTACGATGGCGACTCAATTTGCAGTCGCAACAGTTACTGATTTTTTAATTCTATTAAATGACAAAAGACACTTTCACCTTTACGGAAAGCATTGCACGTTTGTGTAGACGCACATACACATACATACTTATGTAACATACATACATATATCCTTGTGTTCGTATGTATGCGCCCATTTGGAAAACGAAACTTTTGTACTTTGAGGACAAAGTGACAAATCAGTGGTGGATTACAGCCACAACTCCGCTGGTGGACTCCATATTGAATTTATCGCATTCGTATGAATGGTTGAATAACGAGGGGAGTGGTTAACTCTGCGTCAAGGCAATGTGGTTCGACTCAATGAAAACTTGTCATATACGCATATGAATGTGTTAAGCACTAGCCCAATTTGGATCCGCTACATGTGCGATGTACATAGAAATATGTCGACGCGTTGAATTCAATGCATCCGGTGGGTTGACAAGCCATCATCTACAAGTACTTACTCCTGCCGCGCCCATTAAACTTACAATTAATTACACATACATATTTGCTTACAGAAGGTTGCCACATTTGGTGAAATTACAGGATCAAGCATAGCTCAAGTACGAATGTTATTTCTAACAAATTCAGCAAAACATCGAATATTTTATTAACGATTTTGCTTGAGAATACTTCAATACCTGAAACAGACATGTAGTACACATTGTAGTATGCTTCAGAAACCATATGTGTATCACCAGTGTTCTGAATTTTGTTTGAAAGCAAATGGTGTACCGTACTACAATACGGTTCTAGAAACCATTTAAATTTTGTGGTGTTGTGAAATGTACTACAATGGATCGCATTGAACATACCGAAAGCTTTAAGCTCTTCTGCCACAATCATATGTTTTCTGACATTTTGACATACAGAAAATAAATTAAATTCAAAAAAAACTGAAATCAAAAAACAAAATTTGAAAAAATTATGTGAAAAATATGTTGAGAAGTAATAATTATAATGGACAATAATATTTTAAGATTGCTTGAAGTTATAACTAAGTCAGGATCAATTTTCCTGCCTTGTTTACAATACTACATGTGTGTCACTATGCTGGTACATGGTTTCTTGAGCTTTTATTGTCGTACACATCATAGTACAGAAACCATATGTCTGTGTTAGGCATAAGACTAACTGCATTTTTTTGTAAAGCAAATATGCATTTTCTTTTTTATTATTTCTCATAAGATACAATTGAATAAATCGCCGTGTGATGCAGGCCATCTGATAACTTTAAGAAACATATAACGGAATTCACAAAATATATGTTTAAATTTTTACTACGACTAAGAAATTTGAAATATCGAAAGAAATATTTATTATACCACCTGCTTCAAATAATAAAACTTCTAATATCTAAGAGATCGCTGGAAAAAAATAAATGATACTTTGAAGTATGGTATAATTTAAATTTAAAAGTAAAATAATTTCAATGAATATGGCAAGTTTATTATTTACCTACATATACATATGTATGCACAAATATGCCTATGCAATCAATTGTGTAAATTTTCGCAATTGTAACTTCGCACACTCGTATTATTCTACCCACGACGAGAGAAGTCAATCTCAAGAGCTGATGCATGCACCCATTGACAAGGGATTATAGGGGGATGCAATTATAGGGGGATGAGGCAAACAAAATCTTACACGTCCATACATACTTATGTTCTACAAGCACATATAAAATAATAACTGTAACATACCCATATTTATATATTCATATACATATGTATTAAGGTGGACCTTTTTATACTCTCGCAACAAATGTTGCTAAAGAGAGTATTATAGTTTTGTTCACATAACGGTTGTTTGTAACACCCAAAACTAAACGAGTTAGATATAGGGTTATATATACCAAAGTGATCAGGGTGAAGAGTGGAGTTCAAAACCGAATGTCTGTCTGTCCGTCCGTCCGTCCGTCCGTCCGTCCGTCCGTCCGTCTGTGCAAGCTGTAACTTGAGTAAAAATTGAGATATCTTGATGAAACTTGGAACACTTATTTCTTGGCACCATAGGAAGGTTGCTTTCGAAAATGAGCAAAATCGGACCACTGCCACGCCCACAAAATGGCGAAAACCGAAAACACATAAAGTGTCATAACTAAGCCATAAATTAAGCTATGAAAATAAAATTTGGTATGAAGGATCGCACTATGAAGGGGCATATGTGGATGTAATTTTTTTGGGGAAGTGGGCGTGGCCCCGCCCCCTACTAAGTTTTTTGTACATATCTCGCAACCTAATTGGGCTATATAAACCAAACTTTCTGCAGTCGTTTTTTTTAGCCACTTCCTAATACAGTCCAAAAATGAAAGAAATCGGATCATAACCACGCCCACCTCCCATACAAAAGTTAGGTTGAAAATTACTAAAAGTGGATTATCTCACTAACGAAAAGCGTCAGAAACACTAAATTTCACATAAGAAATGGCAGATTAAAGCTGCACTCAGATTTTTTTACAAAATGGAAAATGGGCTTGGCGTCACCCACTTATGGGTCAAAAACCATATCTCAGGAACTACTCGACCGATTTCAATGAAACTTGGTTTGTAATAGTTTCCTTACCTCCCAATAATATGTTGTGAAAATTGGCCAAATCGCTTCACAACCACGCCTACTTCTTATATACCAGAACTTAGAAGATGATCTGAATCGTTTACTTTAGAATATATAAAGTAAGCACTAGTGAAGATATCGGTGCAAAACTTTGCACAAATACTGTATTTATAGTGTGGCAGCCCATTTCTAAAAATCGTCGAAATCGGACCATAGGTTTTCAAGGCCCCATATATTGAACATGAGGACCTCGGTGCTTCTAACCTAATATTACGGTTTCCAACTTTCAATGGACTTTATACAATATATATGACGAATATGTAGGTCAAATTGTGTATTATATAATATTAATTAAATTAAATAAATAAATTGCGAGAGTATAAAATGTTCGGTTACACCCGAACTTAGCCCTTCCTTACTTGTTTCAACATATATTTAATAACTCTATATTTTTTAATAAACGTCTGAAACGAGCACTCAAGCCAGTTAAAATATATATACTCGTATTTCATACTGGATAAAGCGTCATTTAATAAACATGTTTGTATGCATCTATGTAAACACATAGGCATATGTATTCGTAGAAAACGCGTCACAGTTACTGAAGTCAACGGTGACTCTGCCAACGAATTGCCAACCCCCATGCGAATTACATAAATTCGCCATCCATTCATTGGAAGCATTCCCGCTTTATTCGTTCATTGAATCACAGCTACATACATATGTATGTTGAAGAGCGTTAGCCTACCAGAGCGCAGAACCCTTCGCAGATGAAAACTAATAATGGCGCAATAATAACTGATTTCTTCCCAATTGAATTCGTTAGCGAAAAATCGCAAATGTCGCATTTGATGACGGACAATTATGCATGTCTGCTGATTGTCGGTGTTGTTGTACATGGTTACATGGTTAATTGGTGGATACAATAGCCCCAATAAATGTAGGGACCGTTGGAGAATGTTGCGCACTTTGAACTGCATACATATGTACAATATACATATATGTAGATATGTATGTATATTTATTTTATGCTAAATTCAAATATCCAATTTGTACGGTGTGCAATTGTTGAATAATGAAAGCTGGGCCTAAAATATATTACAGTAAAATATCTAATTAATTGCAGGATGTTTTTTCCAAATACAATATATAAATTTGTATCAACGACAATGGACATTCGGGGCGAATGTAGCTTTCCAATGGTGAAATAATTTTTGAAATCGGCACAGTAGTTTTTGAGTTTATTCAATATGTATGTTTGTACAAATCTTTCCTCTTTTTAATAGTAGTATAGATAACGCAAATGTACGGATCTTTCATATGGTTTCAACGTGATTTTGGAGGATGTTTGTGATTGTAAAAATAGTTTCTGGAATGTAACAACAATATTAAGTAAAATTTTTAATAGCGCGTAAATTCCCTCAAGCCCCCATGTATGAAAGTTGAAACTTTAATATTTCAACGGCAATATTTTGAAAAGATGCTAATTTAATCACTTCTGACTTCCTTTTTAATGTTCAAAAAGTTTTTCGAGTTTTCGAGTGTTTCGAGTTTTTTAAAAAGCCGTAAAATAATGCAAATATCGATTGGGCCAACTATCGTTGTTTTTGCAGCTCTAATTAGTATGCATATACAGCTGTTGAAAAATACTTAAGAACGATGTTGAGTTATTTCCATTTTTAATAAAAAATGCTTAAATGCCTAGTAACTAAGCTTAAAAATAACGAATAGCTATGTATGTATATTAACGGCATTTCATATGGATATGAAAATGTCCTTGAGGGCAATAAGCTTTACTTACTTACATATGTATATCGTAAGTATTAATTGATATGTTGAATTTAATTGACACAATTTATACTGGTCCAAATCAAAAGCAAGCGGGGCAATTCACAATGGAGATTATGTTAGTATATATATGTACACATATATGTATATGCATATATGTATATACATATATACAATGAATATATTTGGCGTAGGCACCGCTTAGGCGATTATAGGCGAATCCACCAGAGTGCGCCACCTCCTTCTTACTATTTGACGACAACTGGAAATACCAAGTGAAATCAGGTCGCTTTCCACCTGGTCCCTCCAACGGAGTGGAGGCCTTCCCCTTCCTCGGCTTCCTCCGGCGGGTACTGCATTGAACACTTTGAAAGCTGTAGTGTTTTCGTCCATTCGAACAACATGACCTAGCCAACGTAGCCGCTGTCGTTTTATTCGCTGAACTATGTCTATGTCGTCGAATAGCACATACAGCTCATCATTCCATAGTCTGCGGTATTCGCCGTTGCCAATGTTTAACCGCAAAACCTTCCTCTCGAAAACTCCTAGTGCCGTCTGGGGAACGGACGGGAATGATGAGCGACTTGTAGAGTTTGGTTTTTGTTCGTCGGGAGAGGACTTTACTTTTCAATTGCCTACTCAGTCCATAGTACCACCTGTGTGTAAGAGTGACATTATTAATGGTGTTGATGCTGGTGCCTAGGTATACGGAATTATCTACAACTTCAAAGTTACGACTGTCAAAAGTAACGTGGGAGCCAAGATGCGAATGCGCTGACTCTTGGTTTGATGACAGGAGATATTTCGTCTTGTCCTGCCAGATTCATACGCTACGCTTCCTTATCCAGTCTGGATAAAACAGAACTAACGGCGCGGCTGTTGTTTCCAATGTTATCGATATCATAGGCATATGCCAACAGCTGGGCACTCTTATAGAAGATTGTACCTTCTCTATTTAGCTCTGCAGCTCGTATTATTTTCTCCGGCATCAGTTTAAAGAAATCACACGATAGTGAGTCACCTTGTCTGAAATTTCGTTTGGTATCGAACGGCTCAAAGAGATCATTCTGACGGAGCTTTTGGTGTTGTCAGTTTATAAAGCCGTATTAGTTTTGCAGGGATACCAAATTCAAACATAGAGGCAACTACTTTTCGTGCTGTCAAAAGCAGCTTTAAAATCGACAAAGAGATGGTGTGTGTCGATCCTCTTTTCACGGGTCTTTTCCAAGATTTGGCGCATGGTGAAGATCTGGTCAGATATAGATTTTCCAGGTCTAAGGTCACACTGATAAGGTCCAATCAGTTTGTTGACGGTGGGCTTTAGTCTTTCATACTCGATAAAACCTACCTTATAAGCGATGTTGAGGAGGGTTATCCAACGGTAATTGGCGCAAATTATGGGGTCGCCCTTTTTGTGGATTGGGCAGAGTACACTGACACCATCGTCGGGCATGCTTTCTTTTTACCATATTCCGCAAAGACGCTGAAGCATTCACCTTATCAGCTCTTCGCCGTCGTATTTGAATAGCTCGGCCGGCAATCCATCGGCCCCTGGCGCCTTGTTGTTCTTCAAGCGGGTAAATGCTATTCGAATTTCTTCACGGTCGGACAATGGAACATCTGCTCCATCGAGAGGTAGTGCAAGTCGAGTAAAAAATCGTTCTGCTGTCGGTTGTGATTGCAGCGAACATTCCTTGTGTTTGTTGACATGTGCGTTTTGTTACACAGAGGCGGGTGCGTATCTTATCTGCTACAAGATAGGGGTCCGAGTCGATGTTAGGACCATGGAGCGTACGCACATCAAAAACACTGGAGACATGTCGTCCATCTATCACAACATGATCTGGTTGCGCGTTCGATCGGAGGACAGCCAAGTAGCTTGATGTATTTCCTTATGCTGGAATTTAGTACTACAGACGACCATATTTCGGGCCCCGGCGAAGTTGATGAGCATCAGCCCATTTGGCGATGTTTCATCATGGAGGCTGAATTTTCAGACTGTTGTGCCAAAGACACATTCTTTGAAATCACCAAGCACGATTTTGACATCGTGGCGGAGGCAACGCTCATAGGTACGTTCTAGGCGCTCATAAAAGGTATCTTTGATCACATCGTCCTTCTCTGCCGTCGGGGCGTAGGCGCAAATAAGCTATATATTGAAAAACCTCGTTTTGATGCTCATCCACCTGAGTGAATACCAGGACTCAACGACGGAGTCTCTCTCCCACCACGAATCCCACACCAAATTTGCGCTCTTATATATGGCCGCTGTAGTAGATGTCACAAAGACCCACCTTCTTCCGTCCTTGTCCCGTCCATCGCATTTCTTGGATGGTAGTGATGTCAGCCTTTACTCTTACGAGGACATCAACCAGCTGGGCAGTGCCACCTTCCCAATTAAGTGTCCGGACATTCCAGGTGCATGTAGTCCTTATACGTTAGCAGTGGTCGTCATCAAAATTTGGGTTTCTCATCCAAGGCTGTTGCTTCCTGTCCATTAGTAATTCGTTTTTATGTGATGGGTCACTTTAGCTCGCCTCCAAACGGATGGCTACCCAGAGGATACTTGGCCTAAGACCGGAAATCGTGAGCTGCTTGAGACCCATGCAAAAGAATCGTTCCTGGCCACCCCCAAGTGACAGACAAGTCAGAAACTTTCCTCACTTACGTGAACTTCTACATATGACTCCATCCTCCATACATCAGGACGGGAATAATGTGCGACTTGTAGAGTCCAAAGTAGCACCTTTTGGCAAGAGTGATTATGCGTTGGATTTCGAGGCTGACATTGTTGGTGTTGTTAATGCTGGTTTCCGAGTAGACGAAATTATCTACAACTTCAAAGTTATTACTGTCAATAGAGACGTGAGAGCAAAGACGAGAGTGCGCTGACTGTTTGTTTGATAACAGGAGATATTTCGTCTTGTTCTCATTCACCACCAGACCCATATGCTTCGCTTTCTTATCCAGTCGAAAAAAAACAGAACTCATCGGCGTACGCCAGCAGCTGTACACTTCTATAGAAGTTTGAGCCTTCTCTATTTAGCTCTGCAGCTCTTATTATTTTGTCCAGCATCAGATTGAAGATCATCGCCCTGTCTGAAGCCTCGTTTGATAATGAACGACGCGAAGAGGTCATTCCCAATCCTGACGGAGCCTTTGTTGTTGCTCAACGTCAGTTACCACAGCCGTAGTAGTTTTGTGGCGATACCAAATTCAGACAAAGCGGCATAGAGGGAGCAATTCCATAATGAGTATTTGCAGATATTTCAGATATCAATTATGAGAGTTATAAATGTTCCGTTTGTTGTGAGAAAAACTATGAAATCCTGTTTACTGTTCGATATTTCCCACATTATACTTTGGTGTGTGCTAACCCTTCATAGTCTTATATTAAAAATATATTAAGGATCAGTCAACATAGCTTCTATATAGAGTAAAGGTCTGTATGCGTGGACTGAGTTTAATATTGATGTTTATCAAGAAAATTATCGGTTAATTTAGGTACAACAACTTTCTGATTTTTATTATAAATCTTATATATACATATATGTATGTATGTATGTAAAAAGGTAAAACGAATAACAAAATGTTTATATTCTAAAACCAGAAAAAGTATGCATGTACAAGCCAGTTAATGTACCAGAAATTTATACAGAAAATATTTTGTATATAAAGATTAAGATATAATTCACAGTAGATATGTGTATACATGCCATTGGAAAAACAAAAAAAAAAAGCGAGCGACTCGTTTTGGCGGGCGTTAGCTATCAGTGGATCAAAACTTTGAAGTGCTAACCATCTGCTACGCGACAACAGACGCCTCAGAAAATAGCAACCAGCTATCAGCATTGCCACGTACAAACATAATACTTACTTATATTATTTGTTTGTGTATAATGATAAGCGCTAGTGAGTTGGGCAATTGCTTTACGGTTCCAAGTACACACAAGTTGTCCCACTCACTCCTGATTTCAGCCCTTTTGCGCGAGAAGAAAGAGAGCCGAATGAACGAGTTTGATTGCGTGGATTGGGCGTTGCTTAGCTGAACACACCCCTTTCGCCAATTGCGGCAATAGCCATATGTGACACATGAATGTGTGTGTGTATATATATGTATAAGAATGTTCACTGACACAACAGATACAATCAATTAGATACATATGTTTATTTTCTATATATACTTACATATAAGTATTCGCAAACGGTTACAACAACAAATATGGTGTAGCAATATGATGCTATGAAGTATGTGGGTATGTAATTTGTAAAAAAGTTAGTATACATATATGGACATGACTATGTACACGCTGGCAACAATACTGTTGTTGACATTTTGAATAAATTTTAATTGAATTCACACAATGAAACTGTTTACTTAACTTGCCACTTTGTGCAATGAGCTTATGATCCACGGATTCCAATGTGATGTTACATAATACTATTATAGATACATATATGCTTGTAACGATGACAACAAATATAATAGAACAACTCAACAAAAACAAAAAGTATTTTTACATTTTGTCAGGAATAATGCGGACTTACAAGTGTATGTGAACATGAATAAATAATTGAAATCACAATTACATAAATAGAAACAAATGCGGAAGGGATTTTTAAGCAAGTGTTGGACGCGATTAGCTCGTTCACTAATTAAGTGCCACACAGACAAACATATGTACATATGAATGTACAAACGCTGCAGTGAAACATCAAACTAGTTGGAGCATACCAGTTTACAGCTAGAAATCCTACCTGACATCCAACTATGAAAATTGTCTGAAAGTTTTGCTCTATTAAGGGGTCAGGTGGGATTCAAATTTTCAAAATTAAAAAAAAAAAATTTGTCTTATTAAATAATATAATATATGTATGTGATTGGAGTTGAACCGTTTAGCCGGTTATAGCCGAATCGATGATAACGCGCGACTCCTCTCCTTCCCTCGCAGTTCGGCGCCAGTTGGAGATCCCAAGTGTAACCAGGTCGCTCTCCACCTGGCCCCTCCAACGGCCCCCCTTCCCCTTCCTCGGCTTCCTCCGGCGGGTACTGCATCGAACACTGCAGAGCTGGAGAGTTTTCGTCCATTCGGACAACATGACCTAGCAAGCGTAGCCGCTGTCTGACTTGTAGAGTCATGCTGATAAGCGACTTGTAGAGTTTGATTTTAGTTTGTCGAGGGAGAACTTTACTTTTCAATTGCCTACTCTGTCCAAAGTAGCACCTGTTGGCAAGAGTGATTCTGCGCTGGATTTCGAGGCTGACATTGTTGGTGTTGTTGATACTGGTTCCCAGGTATACGAAATTATCTACGACTTCGAAGTTATGACTGTCAACAGTGACGTGGGAGCTAAGACGCGAATGCGCCGACAGGAGATTTTTCGTCTTGTCCTCATTCACCTCAAGACCCATTCGCTTCGCTTCCTTATCCATGCGGGAAAAAGCAGAACAAACGGCGCGGATGTTGCTAATAATATCAATATCATCGGCATCCGCCAGCAGCTGTACACTCTTATAGAAGATTGTACCTTCTCTATATAATTTTTTCCAACATCAAGTTAAAGAAGTCATACGATAGTGAGTCACCTTGTCTGAAACCTCGTTTGGTATCGTACGACTCGGAGAGGTCCTTCCCAATCATGACGGAGCTTTTGTTGTTGCTCAACGTCAACTTACACAGCCGTATTACCGACAAAACAGTGGTGTGTGTCGATCCTCTTTTCACGGGTATTCTCCAAGATTTGGCGAATGGTGAATATCTGGTGAGTTGTGGATTTTCCAGGTCTAAAGCCACACTGAGAAGGTCCATTCAGTTTGTTGACGGTGGCCTTTAGTCTTTAACACAGTACGCTCGATAGAACCTTATAGGCGATATTTGGGAGGCTTGTCCCACGGCAATTGGCACAGATTGTGGGATTTCCTTTTTTATGGATTGGACAGAGCACACTGAGATTCCAATCGTCAGGTATGCTTTCTTCCGACCATATTCTGCAAGAAGCAGATGCATGCACCTTATCAGTTCTTCGCCGCCGTATTTGAATAGCTCGGCCGGTAATCTATCGGCCCCGCCGCTTTGTTGTTCTTCAGGCGGGCTTTTCTAATTTCTTCATGGTCGGGTAATGGAACATCTGTTCCATCGTCATCGATTGGGGAATCGGGTTCGCCATCTCCTGGTGTTGTACTTTCACTGCCATTCAGCAGGTCGGAGAAGTGTTCCCTCCATAATCCCAATTTGCCCTGGACATCGGTTACCAGATTACAACCTTGGTCTCTTCATGAGTATGCTCCGGTCTTGAAACCTTCGTAGGTGCGCTCTAGGCGCTCATAGAAAGTATCTTTGGTCACATCGTCCTTCTCTGCCGTCGGGGCGTGAGCGCAAATAAGCGATATGTTGAAGAACCTCGCTTCTATGCGGATTGTGGCTAGACGTTGATCCACCGGGGTGAATGCCAGAACTCGGCGACGGAGTCTCTCTCCCACCACAAATCCAACACCAAATTTTCGCTCCTTTATATGACCGCTATAGTATAGTCTCAAGGACCCACCTTCTTCCGTCCTTGTCCCGTCCATCGCACTTCTTGGATGGCGGTGATATCAACCTTTAGTCGCATGAGGACATCAACCAGCTGGGCAGAGGCACCTTCCCAATTAAGTGTCCGGACATTCCAATTGCATGCCCTCAAATCGTTATCCTTAAAACGTTTGCAGGGGTCGTCATCAAAAGGGTGTCTCATCCGAAGCTTTCTTCGATTTTTCATTGGTACTTCCTTTTTATGTGGTGGGTCCCAAACCCTACGCACAACCGCAGAAGTTGGTTGGCCTTCTCACTTTGGCTCGCCTTCAAACGGATGTTTGTTAGCTACCCAGAGGATACTTGGTCTGAAACCGGAAGTCGTGAGCTGCTTGAATCATATGGAGAAGAATCGTTTCTGGCCACTTTGCGGAATATGTAAACAAAAATGTCACAATTTCACGAGCAGATCCAATAAATAATGAAATCTTGAAGAAAACAATGTTTAACGTAAAATATTATTTTTATTTTTACTATAAACAAAATGAATGTAGAACGCCATTCCTTAGCACAATAGACAATTACGTTTTAGTCTTTAATTTAACTGCAGCTGGCAAAATAATGAGAACCGAATACATTCACCAATTTAGCTCCTTAAAAGTGCTGGTGTACATACATATGTAAATATATGATCCCAGCCAGCTGTGATTAGTCAGATAACCTTTCCACTAACCTTGAAGATTTGCGTGATACGAATATTTGCGTTTTTTATTACTTTGGATCACGTATACAAGTCTTTCACTAATTTCATGCAACCAAAAATCGTCATAAATAGAATGAATGAGAAGTAATCTATAGTGTACATTCGTACATACATACATACATACATATGTATGTACTCTTTATGTCAGTGAAATTTTAAATACAAAGCCTGTGAAGCAGATCTGCTCGTTTGCTTCATTCATCGATTTTATTCCGGAAATATTTGGGCGCAGGTGTATATAGTTATATATATGTATGTATGTATATTTACATACGCCTACGCCTACCTGCTACTTCATTAAGATAATTATAGTATTCGTGCGAAATACAAGATCTCAACGGTCTACACTGTAGTTACCACCGGCCACGCCTTCATCTCGCACAAGCCACACTGTACACGTAGCTTTCCACGTAGGAGTGTGAAGCGCTTTTATCCATGTTTTTATACATTCAAATTCATGATATTTGTAGATTTGAACCGAAGTAACGTATGCGCAGCATTACTCAGTGTTTCAACATTCTAAGCTGCTGGTTGTGTTTCCTCGGTTTTAAATTACATTTTCAGTTGTCATATCGAATGCTTGTGTGCTCTGCTTATGCCGCAAACGCCCGACTACTCAGTTTTCACGCATTTTGCTACATCTTGATTATCTGCTGATTGCTCTGACTGTGTCAGTCACCGCTCGCTACCTTTGCGCCTTCTTCATTCCCAGCTGGGCACCAAAGCGATGCTGCAAAGCCGCTGCATGCTCACACACACGCTAACACGCTGGCACAGAGGCAGCGAGGTCGTGTGCGGGCGCAACTCCCAATTCAAATCTATTCAAGGATAAGAAGTCAATCAGCTTCAAATGTGAAGGTTTTTCACTTTGCCAAATTGAAAGTGCGCCCGGAATCAATCGCCTTCTTCACTCTTTTTTCTCATCGCAGCAAGACAGTAGGCAAATCCACCCCAAGACATCGCACAAGAAACTCACTCCACAATAACCCATTGGCTTTGATTCTGGTGATTTGGTTCTTTGTCGATGTTTGATTCTCAAAGTAGGAACGAGCTTTGTGCGTATTTGTTTTTGTATACCGACACGTGACAACGCCGCCGTCTTTATGCTGCGCAACTCATTCTTCAATTACCCTTTCACAGCTCATCGTTGGCATTATCGTAATCGCATCCTAATTGCAGGAAAATTACTCCCACGTGTTTGTGTAACCCGATCATCAAAGCGCATTTTTGAACACCATCATCGACACCGACCAACCGGTTGCAATTACCAAGTAATGTATGGATGAAGCGATGTGCGCAGAGTGCTTGTATTCGCCACAACTTGTTGGACAATGCGAGCGCTGTAGTCTTCGACACGCAGAGAAACCACATATAACCTTTTAATACAAGCATACACATATACATACATACTACGTATTTATCTGCATATAGTTGACTAATTTTATTGAACAATATTGCTATTTCTCTTTAGGAGATTTAATATAACGTTTTTCAGCTTGTTGGCTTGTTTTTATTTGTGATCTGATGCCTAAAACAAAAATAGACTCGAGCGGTGCTTGCGAAAAAGATACTAGCATATGAACAATCAAATGATATTCGACCATCTGAAAATGAAGTGGTTCGTACCTTTCTCAGTACTAATATGATAAATTTAATGATTTATGTCATTGTCATACTGAAGTTGATTTTAGAATATACATACATTTTGGAAATAATGAAAAATATCTCAATTAACTACATTTATAAGTATTCATGTGAGTATTGATTTTTTTAAGATCACAAATTAACACCATCGAGTGATCCATCTCGAGGTTCCCTACTTGTGTAAAAAAAACACAGACAATTCAAATTTAATGGGGATGTTTCTTCTGAATCGAAAGAACATTCTTTGGCATTTCTCTTTTAAAGATTATCTCGTTGAGTCCAATTTTCGATGACTCGCTCGAGCATTTCGACTGGTGACTGGCGAATAACACGCGTAATGTTTTGCTCCACGGCCTGCATCGAAGCGGGATTGTCCGCATAGAGTTTAGACTTTACATATCCTTACGGGAAAAAGTATACTGGAGTGATATCACACGATCTTGGTGGCCAATCAATCGGCCCAAAACATGAAATTATCCGCTCACCGAAGTATTCTCTCAATGAATCCATTGATTGATGCGATTGTGCGATCCTTGGATTGGGGATCTACTAAAGTAGGAATATATAAAAAAATCTTATTAGGCTTTTTGATACTGGAATCTGTTTTAATTAATATCTAATACAAAGTACCAGACAGCATATACCTTGATTGCAAGGATCGAATTATACTATCTAATAAAAAATAATGATATTAATTAATTGCTTACGTTATTTAATAAAAAAATATATACGTATATGTATATCGGCCATCCTCGATGTGACAGGCAAATTGTTTTAGCATAAAAACTTCCATTACTCTTTTGCTGGAAATATACTAAGCACTGATTCATGATTAGTATACAACATTTACTATAGGGTTAAACTTGAAACACATTTTCATTAGAAAAAAACTTGTAGGTATATGTTATTGGTGGCTATAAAAAATAATAACAAGGGTTTTGCCAAGATGGCGCTGTAATACGTCACATATTATGTGTAAACCAAAAATAATGACGCTGAGATGGCGCTGTAAATCAATATTTACGCAAAAGATGCCGCTTTAAGATATTAACCACAGTACATACAGAAGAACACCTTATTCGTGGGGAATTCTCGGTGGTAAGATAGCCGCCACCTTGGAAAAACACAGTGATGTATATATTGAGTACTTAATTTTACAAAAACTTGAGTCATAAAATAGCAAATATTATATATATAGCTGTCTTATATAAAGCGAAATTATTTATTTTTGCTATATTTCACTTATAGAAGATTTTAACATCAATGTGTGCCATATTATATGCATAAAAATGATTTAATGTAGATGAGATATTTAATAAGTGGTGAGAATAAAACACAGCTCTCATACAAGTACTTCTCTGTGGTAAGTTATTTTTGGCCACATTTATTTAAAATGTACTGACACAGATGCTTCTAGGCATGTTTATAACTTCAACGCTGGGGGTTTCGACGATATGCAGATCTGTCCAAAGGGGTACACCTCAAGGGGGCGTGCTATCCCCACTTCTATGGATCCTAACAATGAATAGTATGTTGTTAGATCTAGAGAAAGGGGGAGTATATGTGGTGGCCTACGCTGATGATGTGGCAGTATCAATTAGGGGAAAATTCCCACATATACTCTCGTACCTTATGCAAACAAAGCTAAATGAGATAAATCGTTGGGCAAAATCATGTGGATTAAGTCTAAATGCAACCAAAACTGAATTAGTGATGTTTACAAGGAAACTCAAGATTCCAGAGTTCACACCGCCTTCATTAAACGGCACCTCGCTACCAATAAATTAAAAGGCAAGCTACCTGGGACTAATTTAAGACAGGAAGCTGTTATGGAAACCAAACTTGGAGGCCAGGGTAAAGAAGGCAGCTTTGGCACTATACACTTGCAAAAGAATGGTTGGACCAAAATGGGGACTAACTCCCCGCGTATCACATGGGCTCTACACAGCTGTAGTAAGACCGATTATGACATATGGGATACTGGTCTGGTGGCCAATAATTGACAAGAAGTACGCAGTAAAGCGTATGGTAAGTTTACAAAGAGCGGCATGTATATGTATCAGTGGAGCTCTCAGAACAACGCCGAGCCAGGCATTAGATGCGATTCTGTATTTACTGCCCATAGATCTATTCTGCAAGCAACTGGCGGCGAAATCGGCACTAAGGCTGAGGGAATGGTCGCTACTGCAAAACTGCAATAGGAGACATTCCAGTATACTCGGCAAGTTCCCATTTCTACCGAATAGTACGGACTTTCGAAATCCTATAGAAATGAATCTAAACTCGGACCTACACATATCCTTCCCCTCTAGAGAGGAGTGGGAAATGGGAAAAGTGGACAAAAATTTAGAGATAAGTATCTATACAGACGGTTCAAAACTGGACAAACGAGTAGGAGGCGGGGTATTTTCAGAGAAACTGGATACCAGAATCGCTTTCCGATTACCGGATCACTGCAGTGTTTTTCAAGCAGAAATCTCTGCAATTAAAGAAAGCCTTCTCGTTTTGTCAAAACGAGTGCTAACGACTAAGCACATATTCATATTTTCGGATAGTCAAGCGGCTTTGAAATAACTAAAGTCGCATAGAACATCATCGAAGATAGTGAAAGAGTGTTTGGATTTACTAATAGCAATGACATCATATTTCACGATACACCTGCAATGGATCCCGGGACATAGCGACATTCCTGGAAACTGTGTAGCAGATGAATTAGCCAGATTGGGCACAACATTGCAGTTGGATGCAATTGGAATTTATATACCTCTGGCAACGTGCAGATACCTAATAGATAAACATGCTGTTTATATGGCTGAATCACAATGGAAACAATCAACGACTTGTTCCGTAAGTAGATAAACATGGCCTGAATGGAGTAAGAGCCGCACTTGTCGTTTACTGAAATTTAAGAGGAATGACACAAGAACCCTTGTAGGGGTGTTAGCGGGACACTGTCTGATTGGTAGACACGCCAGCAGGCTGGGGTTACCTTGTAACGATTACTGCAGAAGCTGCCAGGAAGAAGAAGAGGAAGAAACGATTACACACCTTCTATGTGGATGTAAGGCTCTGTATATGAAAAGAATTGCAACTATTGGACGCGGTTTTCTCGAGGATACGGGTGAAGTTGCTCATATCAAGTTATGTGAACTTTTTCACTTTATTAAGACCACAGGTTCAAAGATGACTCTATAGTGTGAGGGATCACAGTCCCAGTGGTGTCCCAATGGGCCTAGGTGCGTCGTTTTGACAACCACATAACCTTACCTAACCTACTGACACAAAATTAAAAAAAAAAGATTTGCTAGTTTTTACTTGAATTATTTACAAATATTTATATTTAAAATATTTTGCATTTTCCGCACCACCCCTGGCGTATGCAATAAGGCGCGTTACCGACTTTTTTTATGTGCTCGGTTCCCCTGTAGGCATATTTTCACCTTTACAACTTAAATTTAAAAGGAAAACATGATATAAAAAATGTAGTAATCACAACATATTATAAATAAATATTTTAATTTTGCAAAATTAAGTTCATAAGTTCTTACAGATATTAAATAAATATAAAAGAAACAAGTAAGGAAGGGCTAAGTTCAGGTGTAACCGAACACTTTATACTCTCGCAATTTATTTATTTAACTTTATTTATATTATATAATACACAATTTGACCCACATATTCGTCATATATATAGTATAAAGTCCATTGAAAGTTGGAAACCATAATATTAGGTTAGAAGCACCGAGGTCCTCGTGTTCGATATATGGGGCCTTAAAAACCTATGGTCCGATTTCGGCGATTTTTAGAATGGGACTGCCACACTATAAACATAGTATTTGTGCAAAGTTCTGCACCGATATCTTCACTAGTGCTTACTTTATATATTGTAATGTAAACGATTCAGATCGTCTTCAAAGTTCTGGTATATAGGAAGTAGGTGTGGTTGTGAAGCGATTTGGCCTATTTTCACAACATATCAATGGGATGTAAGGAAACTATTACAAACCAAGTTTCATTGAAATCGAGTAGTTCCTGAGATATGGTTTTTGACCCATAAGTGGGCGACGCCACGCCCATTTTACATTTTGTAAAAAAATCTGAGTGTAGCTTCCATCTGCCATTTCTTATGTGAAATTTAGTGTTTCTGACGTTTTTCGTTAGTGAGTTAACCCACTTTTAGTAGGGTTAGTAACCTAACCTTTGTATGGGAGGTGGGCGTGGTTATTATCCGCTTTCTTTCATTTTTAGACTGTATTAAGAAGTAGATAAAAAAAGGACTGCAAAAAGTTTGGTTTATATAGCTCTATTGATTTGCGAGACATGTACAAAAAACCTATTTGGGGGCGGGGCCACGCCCACTTCCCCGAAAAAATTACATCCAAATATGCCCCTTCATAGTGCGATCCTTCATACCACATTTTATTTCCATAGCTTAATTTATGGCTTAGTTATGGCACTTTATGTGTTTTCGGTTTTCGCCATTTTGTGGGCCTGGCTGTGGTCCGATTTTGCTCATTTTCGAAAGCAACCTTCCTATGGTGAATCAAGGTATCTTAGTTTTTACTCAAGTTACAGCTTGCACAGACGGAAGGACGGACAGACAGACATTCGGTTTTGAACTCCACTCTTCACCCTGATCACTTTGGTATATATAACCCTATATCTAACTCGTTTAGTTTTGGGTGTTACAAACAACCGTTATGTGAACAAAACTATAATACTCTCTTTAGCAACTTTTGTTGCGAGAGTATAAAAACAACAAGTTTTATTTAATAATAGTTTATCCGATTCAATTAGTGTCCCTTCAGGCGTTTCACAAGGTAGTCATCTCAGTCCGATTCTGTGCTTGTTGCTCATCAATGATATACCTTCCGTAATTAAGTTTTCAGAAATTTTGTTATATGCGGATAAAACTTTTTAAATCATATACTTCTTATAACGAAAGGACTGAGTTACAATCGGATTTAAATAATTTAGTTATTTGGTGTCACAAAAATGTATGCCACTGAATCTTAAAAAATGTAAAACGGTGAGCATTTCTCGTAGATCTGTTGACCATTCTCCATATGTATTAAATAATTTCAGTCCAGAGCAAGTTTTTAGCTTTGTTGATTTAGGAGTTACTATGGATCCTAAACTAAATTTTAACTCTCATGTAAATTCAATAGTTTTAAAAGCTAAAGGTGCTCTTAGCTTTGTTAAACGTTGGTATAAAGAATATAGTGATCCGTATATTACTAAAATTATTTTTACAACATTAGTAAGCCTACATTGGAATATTGTTCTGTTGGATGGAACCCTAGTCCATTCAAAAACAATTTTTAATTTTCCCTTTACGTCATTTACATTGGGATTCAAGATTGAATCTTCCTCCGTATACTACTCGTTTAAAACTCACTAGTCGCAGATAAATGGTAGGTATAATATTCCTAGTAAAACTTCAAAATGGTTTAGTTTGTAGTTCATTCCTTTTGTCTGATATTAAGTTTAATGTCTCATTAATATTTACTTCTAAAATATTCTATAACAAATTTGAGCTAAACGAACCATTCCGCCGAATATGTCATGATTTTAATTCTCATTCCAGCACATTTGATCCATTTGGCTCAATCTTTAGTATCAAAAAACTATTTTGTCTTCTCTTAATAAGAAATATTCAGAAATTTTGAACTTTTTGTTTTTATAAATTTTAAATCTCAGCTGTTGAAATAATTCTTTCTGTAGCTGAGCAATTTGAGAATTGGAAAAAAATATGTGGGTCAAATTATGTGCTCTCTTAATAAAAATAATAAATAAATTTCGAGCGTATAAAATGTTCGGGTTCACCGGTACATAGCCCTTCCTTACATGTTAAATATAAAGTTGAAACAATATCTAAGTTCGGGTGCAATCGAACATTTGAGTTATATGGGAAGTTGTGGTTGTTGTGAACCGATTTCATTCATTTTCCACACGTGTCATCAGGGTGTCAAGAAAATATTATATATCGAATTTCATTGAAATCTGTTGAGTAGTTCCTGAGATATGGTGTTTGACCCATAAGTGGGCGATGCCACATTCATTTTCCATTTTGTGAAAAAATCTGAGTACAGCTTCTTTCTGCTATTTCTTCTGTAAAATTTAGATGTTCTGACGTTTTTCATTAGGGAGTTAACGCACTTTTAGTAATTGCAACCTAACCTTTGTATGGGAGGTGGGCGTGGTTATTATCCGATTTCAACTATTTTCATGGTGTATGGTGGGTACGTAAGGGAACCGACTGCAGAAAGTTTAGTTTCTATAGCCTTATTGGTTTGTGAGATATATGTATACAAATAACCTATTGGGGGCGGGGCCACGCCCACTTCCCCAAAAAAAATACATTCAAATATGGCCTTTCCTAGTGTGATCCTTTGTTCCAAATTTTACTTTTATAACTTTATTTATAGCTTAGCTATGACAGTTTATGTGTTTTTGGTTTTCGCCATTTTGTGGGCGTGGCAATGGTCCGATTTTGTCCATTTTAGAACATGTACCAAGTTTCATTAGGATATCTCAATTTTTACTCAAGTTATCGCTTTCACAGATGGACGGACAGACATCCGGATTTAAAATCTACTCGTCACCCTGGTCACTTTGGTATATATGACTCTATATCTCTCTTTTAGTTTTAGGTGTTACAAACAACCGTTATGTGAACAAAACTATAATACTCTCTTAGCAACTTTGTTGCGAGAGTATAAAAATATTTTACTCCTTTGAGCCTATAAAATGATCTATTACACTCGAACTTAACTGCCCTTCTTTACTTATTGTAATTGTTCAAGTTATATTTTTAATTTTTTCTACATATTCAATTAATAGGTTTGCTTCCAAATTTTCAATTCAATAGAATGGCGAACACGATTGTGCAAAATTGGATACTTTATAAGGGCATCTCTTTCTATGGCAACCATCAAAAATTTAACGAATTTCAAGGTGATCGTACGTCGGATCAGAAATGTCCACGATATCGTATTTGGAGCGAATCACAAAATTTTTTAAAACCGGAGAACAAGGACCAACGAGACTGTTAACTTGATCCGACTTTCCTATCGGCCGGAATGATAGTGTACACCGTTTTCTAGGATTCACATTGACTATCTGGATAAGGGTGAAGACCCTACTATCCTGAATGATTGCAATGATTTTACCGAATTTCAGAAAATAGAGTCCCTTTTGATAAATAAAAAATATAAATCTAACCTACGTCGGAACAACCGTCACCGCCAAGAAGGCATTTTTTGCAGACTTCCAGAATACTTATTTTACATAAATAAGTTGGAGCACCGAACCGAAATGGGGCTGTATTGAAAATTAAATCACTATGTTTCTAAAAATTTCTTTTTTAGGCTAAGAACTTAACGTATCGCCCTCGTATGTTTTCTCTGCCATAACTTCTACGACATGCCACAAGACACTGACGCCACATAATGAAAATTTTAACATTTGCAGTATATGTATGTATGTATGGGTCTGAATGGATATCAATTTTTCTTTCGATGTCTTTGTATTGTCTATGAAGGAAAATTGACAAATTCGAATCTGGTTTAATTTTAGTGCACAAGGTTCCAGTACTAGTTTTCGTTTCTTTTCTTTTTTAATTGAGCAAGAGATATAATCTGTCATGTCCTTCCGAAGTAGAGAGTATATAAAATTTGACAGTCGCTGAGGACGAAAATGTAATAAATAAATCGTCCAGCATGCCGTTGATAGATCATAGCGTTTCATATTTTGTATGGTCCAATATGTATTTATTTTTATACTCTCGCAACAAATGTTGCTAAAGAGAGTATTATAGTTTTGTTCACATAACGGTTGTTTGTAACACCCAAAACTAAACGAGTTAGATATAGGGTTATATATACCAAAGTGATCAGGGTGAAGAGTGGAGTTCAAATCCGAATGTCTGTCTGTCCGTCCGTCCGTCCGTCCGTCTGTGCAAGCTGTAACTTGAGTCAAAATTAAGATATCTTGATGAAACTTGGCACACTTATTTCTTGGCACCATAGGAAGGTTGCTTTCGAAAATGAGCAAAATCGGACCACTGCCACGCCCACAAAATGGCGAAAACCGGAAACACATAAAGTGCCATAACTAAGCCATAAATAAAGCTATGGAAATAAAATTTGGTATGAAGGATCGCACTATGAAGGGGCATATTTGGATGTAATTTTTTTGGGGAAGTGGGCGTGGCCCCGCCCCCTACTAAGTTTTTTGTACATATCTCTCAAACCAATAGAGCTATATAAACCAAACTTTCTGCAGCCGTTTTTTTTAGCCACTTCCTAATACAGTCCAAAAATTACAGAAAGCGGATAATAACCACGCCTCCCTCCCATACAAAGGTTATGTTGAAAATTACTAAAAGTGGGTTAGCTCACTAACCAAAAACGTCACAAACACTAAATTTCACATAGAAAATGGCAGATAGAAGCTACACTCAGATTTTTTTACAAAATGGAAAACGGGCGTGGCATCGCCCACTTATGGGTCAAAAACCATATCTCAAGAACTACTCGACCGATTTCAATGAAACTTGGTTTGTAATAGTTTCCTTACATCCCAATGATATATTGTGAAAATAGGCCAAATCACTTCACAACCACGCCTACTTCCTATATACCAGAACTTTGAAGACGATCTGAATTGTTTACTTTACAATATATAAAGTAAGTACTAGTGAAGATATCGGTGCAGAACTCTGCACAAATACTATGTTAATAGTTTGGCAGCCCCATTCTAAAAATCGCCGAAATCGGACCATAGGTTTTTAAGGCCCCATATATCGAACACGAGGACCTCGGTGCTTCTAACCTAATATTATGGTTTCCAACTTTCAATGAACTTTATACAATATATATGTCGAATATGTGGGTCAAATTGTATATTATATAATATAAATAAAGTTAAATAAATAAATAAATTGCGAAAGTATAAAATGTTCGGTTACACCCGAACTTAGCCCTTCCTTACTTGTTTCTCTTATTTTTACTTAATTATTATTTCAAGTATACATACATTTCAAGATGTCTGTAGAATTTTTAAATTTCTAGGGTTCCTATAATCAATCTGGTCTGTTCTTGCTTCCTTCCATTATTTCACATTTGTGTATTTCTAGCTGCATATGTATACGAGTATGTACGTGTGTTTTTGAATATTATTTGTGGTTTCGTTGTCAAGTTCTGTTCATATTTGTCGCCTTGCAGCCATTGCCTTTGTTTCATATTTTTATCTTCTATATCAAATCGTGACCCTCTTGACCAGGTTGTCATTGCTATTGGACTCAAGTAGCGAAAATAACGATTTTTAGCCACATTTTATTGTTTGGTTTCAATGATAAAAGGCAAACAAAATTTTTTAGTCGCATGCTCACCATTATTTTACAGTTGTTTTCTGTTGTTCACATTCAGTTTCGTTCCGGAAGTCATACATAGTGCACGCTTCGCATATTTATTTACGACAAATAATTCGTTAAAAAGTAAATAAAAAAAAAAAATGACTTTACAGCTACAAATTGAAAAGCTCAAGGGACTTGACAATTATAAAGCTTGGTCTATGACATTAAGAGCCTATTTGGAGTCCGAAGATTTATGGACGGTTGTGGAAAATGGGCCTGAAAACAATGAGGAGGTAATTATTAGTTTCAGTTTTTGTGCGAAATAAATGTAACCAAGTACGTATTTACATCCTCAGTCCCTGCTCAAAGACAAACGGGCTAAATTCATCATATTGTGTTTAATCGAGACGAAGCTTTGTCAATTTATGGTGAGCATACGGACAGCCCGTGATTTATGGACCTACTTGAGAACACAACATTCTCTGCGTTAAAAACAATTCAAATGGAACATGCCAGAAATATGAGATAATTATAATTAAATTATAGATATTATTTTCTACTACAATTATGATTAGATATGTTAATAGTTTAAGCCTTATTAATTTCATTATATAATGAAAAAGGAGAGTAAACATTTAATATTGCAATTTATTTAAGGCAACTACGTAAGTATATGAAATACAGTGTAAGTCTTAATGCTCAATGAGGGGAAAAATATAAATAAACATAATCAAACGAAAGTAAGTTAAATATGTACATATTTCAATGACTCTACAAAATTTTATTATCAAAATTGTTGTATATAATTAAATATGGATTACTAGGATAATTTATGAAGGGATTACCCTCCTTTATTATATCAAATTAGCTATGTATTTCATGGAAGATATGATTCAAAAATCAAATTTTCAACATGACTCCACTTCAGTTGAAGTTTTAAAATTCGGTGCTATCAACAACAACTCAACTCGTAAAAAAATCAGTAAGCCTAACAATGAGTTATAAAATCTTAAATCTATTAAAAAACTAGACAAGCTAAACCAAGTGATTGTACACTGTTATTTTTCTCGATTTTTATTCAACCTTTGCTTATTTTATTCATGTTTGATTTGGTTTTGTAAGATATTAGTAAGTAGTATTTAAAGAAAACAAAAACATATACCATACTAAAATAAAAAGTAATCAAATTAATAAAACTTCATTTTGTACCATAGAAAATAGCTATTTTTGCAAAATGCTCCCGTCCTTGTTTTTCAAAAGTTTTAGCCAATTTGTCATAGAATTGGCCAACTTTTACGGTCCTGAAACGTTTATCTTCGCCCATTCCTCCTCAAAAATGTAGCGGAAAGTATGTCCCATAAATCCACTATTGAATTCATATCAAGACGTAATGACGCACACCGAAGTTAGGGATTATTACGCGAATCACAAATGGCTTTAGTATACCCTGCGACGTGGATAAGTGCGTTATCCTGCTGGAACACCCAGATGTAGCCATGATATGCCTCGCCTCACTGTCCAGCAATTCCATATATAATTTTTGCTTTCATACGACTCGGGACAAGGCAAAATTTGTTGTACACGTTGTCTTGGCACTTATAGACGAAATTCCGCTTTAATTTGGAGCAACTCCTCATGTCCTGAGTTGCCAACTTACGAATATGCCATTTGGAACGTTCATTTATCGAAGATTTTAATCCAGTACGCTTATGTTTTTTGTATTCCTCGAGGTGTCTAAAAAGTTGTGTATGCTTTTTCGATGCCACATTGCTTCAGGAGTATTTAAATAAAATTTTAAAACATCTGTGTTCATAATCTCAATCTTGATCTGTTCGTCAGACGAAGTGTCATTTTTAGCTCAAATGAAAGTTAGTTGCGGTTTTTATATATGTACATTAGACCGGACTTAATTTTTTTTTTTTTTGCAAAAAGAGTGTACCGCCCCCGCAAATTTTTCCTTTTTATGCCAATAACGAAATTTCAAAATCTTAAACTGATTGCCCTAGGTTAAGGCGTGGCACATGCCCACTAAAGTGGCTAAAACCGGTTTATATGGACTTTTCAAGAGACAAGGCACGAAAATATAAGTAAAATGTTTCATATATGTCTTTAGTATATTATTATATTGAAATTAACTTACGTTTAATAATTAATATTCTTTATAATCATTTAAACTTAAGCGCAAAGGTCTGATTTATTAATGCTACCGTATTTTTTCCTATACTCAGTTACTGTTTGCATAAAAGTTTTAAAACATAAGCCTTTAAAAAAATCGCAAAAAGGCAACTCTGTAAACATATATTTAAATCGTAAAATAAAATGTTGGCAACAACAGAGAAAAGTCAACATCTGGTCAATACCGTTAGTTTTGAGCCACGTGGCAATTAAAAGTGTGTAAAAAGTGAAGTGTATTTATTTTGAGCTTTGAATCATAGAAACATTATTGCTTTAAAGAGAATTGATATTGATTGTATTTGCCAAATGAACACAAGAGCTAGTGAAAAAATTTATTTATTTTGACGAAAGCCAAATTGTTGGATCTAAGCTGCCTTCCAATGGGCAATTTTGAAAGTGTTTTTTTATAACATGCGTAAAGTGAAATTGGATCTTCGTTCAAGTGCGTATCTGGTTATCAAAGAGGCCGAAATTCTTTGGAATAAAGCCCGTATTCCAGTGCGCCAAATTGATAGAAGTGTTCAAAAAGTTGAAGCTTAATATAAAGAATGGAAAAATCTGCAAAAAGCTTGCAAACGCAGCACACCACTTCAAAAAATGCGAGAAGATTAGTTTATTAAAAATATGAATAACTTATTTGACATTGCGCACGGAAATGCGTTAGATTTAATTAAAATAAAAGAAGATAAAGAGTTTTTGAAGAATCAGCGTAAAGAAGGTAGATGCAATGGTGGGATGCGATCGTTCATTATTTGAAAAAGAAAAGCGAAGAAATACTCGTATTGAGAAAGAGGTAATCCGAAAAGGAAAGCAGGGTGAAGAACAATTCCAAGTATTCCTAACAGCGAATGATTTGAGTGCTCTGAAGAACTAATTGATGTATACGACAGTGATGATAATACTGATCAAACTGCTAACTGTAGCTTTCAACAAAAAAACAGAAAACGAGGAATGAAACATTTTATCACTTCAAAGATTGTTGCGACCTTAGACAAGTGCAAAGCCAGTGATAGGGATGCAGTACGTATTCTGATAGCTGCGGCTGAAGCATTGGAACATGATATCAGTACATTGGTAATCAGCAAGACATCGCTTCGGCTTTGCCGTAAACAAATTCGTTCGGAAACTGCTGCAAAACTGATGACGGATTTTAAAAACAGCAATATAAATCAAATTACGGTACATTGGGATGGAAAAATTTTACGGACAATCACAGGAAACGCAAAAGTGGACAGATTGCCAGTTGTGATAACAACAGATGGCATTGAACATCTACTTGGAGTACCTGCCCTGTCAGCTGGTACTGGCAAAGAACAGACAGACGCCATACTCGAACTATTAAAGGAATGGAATGTAACAGAAAAGGTATTTAAAAGTAATTTCTTATAATAGTAAATATTAACAACATTCTTTCCAAACAAGGTAGAAGCTTTATGTTTTGATACTACCGCGACAAATACAGGTAGATTACAAGGTACTTGCATTTTATTAGAACAACACCTCAATAGAGAATTGTTATATCTCTCTTGTCGTCATCACTTATATGAGCTCTTGCTGAAAAGTGCTTTCGCGAAGTATGATTTAAAATTAAGTGGTCCATCATTAGATATTTTCCAGCGTGTTAAAAAAAATTGGTCCAAAATCAATCAGCAAAAATTTGCAAGTGGAATGGTGGATAAAAAAATAAATCTTGCGCTAAACAAAGCTGAACAAGACCAATTAGCTCAATTTGCTCATAACTATATCACTAAACAACATCCCAGGGCAGACTACAAGGAGTTATTGGAATTGAGCCTTATATTTCTTGGTCGAAACACAGAGCCTGTAAGGTTTAAATCACCTGGAGCGATGCATCATGCCCGATGGATGGCTAAAGCGATATATACAATAAAGATTTTTCTCTTCCGCTACCAATTCTTAATGTCGTAAGATGAGGCAAACGCTATACAAGATATTAGTGTGTTCATTTTGAAAATTTATTTGAGACCGTGGATTGAAGCGCCAATTGCCGCGAAAGCACCCTTAAATGATTTAAATTTTATTATTAAATAATTAATTTAATAATTAATAATAATTAATATTATTAAATTCAATGAATTGAATGAAATAATAAGCAATGAAGTAACGCTCAAGTTTTCGAATCACACCTGACACCAGAATCAGCAGGTCTTTCATTTTTTGATAATGCTGTAGACCTTGGAGAAAAGAGAAAAATGGTTGAAAATTTCAATAAAGAACAAAATAATGAGAATAAAAGAATAGTAACAAACATGAATGAATTAAACCAAAACAATATTTCAGATTTTGTTAACAAAAAAACAGTGAGCTTTTTCGAAAGATTTAATATTCAAACTAACTTTCTAAAACTTGACCCATCCAAGTGGCACAATGAATCCGAATTTCAAAAAGGAATGAATATTGTGAAAAACTTACATGTTGTTAATGATACCGCAGAGCGTTTTGTAAAACTAATGGAAGAATATAATGCAGCTCTAACAAAAAACGAAGAAGAGAAATAATATATCTTGCAAACAGTAACTGAATATAGGAAAAAATACGGTAGCATTAATAAATCAGACCTTTGCGCTTAAGTTTAAATGATTATAAAGAATATTAATTATTAAACGTAAGTTAATTTCAATATAATAATATACTAAAGACATATGTATACGAAACATTTTACTTATATTTTCGTGCCTTGTCTCTTGAAAAGTCCATATAAACCGATTTTAGCCACTTTAGTGAGCATGTGCCACGCCTTAACCTAGGGCAATCAGTTTAAGAATTTGGAATTTCGTTATTGGCATAAAATAGAAAAATTTGCGGGGGCGGTACACTCTTTTTGCAAAAAAAAAAATTTCCCATACAAAAAAAGACCAGTCTAATGTACATATGTATAATTATTTTTCAATTATTATTAGGTGTATCTATCAGGATAATCTTCAGATTTTTCCATGAAATTGGATAGTATCCAAAGAGAGCACCTGTACAGCAATATTTGGTAACTCAATTAGCATTTTTGGGTTGATATTATCCTGTCTTGGCGACTATGTTGAATTAAATTCTTTTATGATGCTAATAATTTCAGACAGTGACAGATTTCTTTAACCTGATGCTGGAGAAAATAATACGAGCAGCAGAGCTAAATAGAGAGGGTACAATCTTTTACAAGAGTGTACAGCTCCTGGCGTATGCCGATGATATTGATATCATCGGAAGCAACACCCGCGCCGTTTGTTCTGCGTTTTCCAGACTGGATAAAGAAGCGAAGCGTATGGGTCTGGTGGTGAATGAGGACAAGACGAAATATCTCCTGTCATCAAACAAACAGTCAGCGCACTCGCGTCTTGGCTCCCACGTCACTGTTGACAGTCATAACTTTGAAGTTGTAGATAATTTCGTTTATCTGGGAACCAGCATTAACAACACGAACAATGTCAGCCTTGAAATCCAACGCAGAATCACTCTTGCCAACAGGTGCTACTTTGGACTGAGTAGGCAATTGAAAAGTAAAGTCCTCTCTCGACGAACCAAATTCAAACTCTATAAGTCGCTCATTATTCCCGTCCTGATGTATGGCGCTGAAGCGTGGACGATGACAACATCCGATGAGACGACTCTTGGGGTTTTCGAGAGAAAGGTTTTGCGCAAGATTTATGGTCCTCTGAACATTGGCAACGACGAATACCGCAGACGATGGAACGATGAGCTGTACGATTTATACGACGACATTGACATAGTTCAGCGAATAAAAAGACAGCGGCTACGCTGGCTAGGTCATGTTGTACGGATGGAAGAAAACACTGCAGCTCTGAAAGTATTCGATGCAGTACCCGCTGGAGGAAGCCGCGGAAGAGGACGACCTCCACTCCGGTGGAAAGACCAAGTGCAAAGTGACCTGGCTTCACTTGGTGTTTCCAGTTGGCGCCAAAAAGCAAAAAGGAGGAATGAGTGGCGCGCTCTGGTGGATTCGGCTATAATCGCTTAAAGCGGTTCCTACGCCAAATATATATATATATATATAAAGCCACACTGATAAGGTCCAATCAGTTTGTTGACGGTGGGCTTTAGTCTTTCACACAATACGCTCGACAGAACCTTATACGCGATGTTGAGGAGGCTTATCCCACGGTAATTGGCGCAAATTGTGGGGTCTCCCTTTTTGTGTATTGGGCAGAGTACACTGAGATTCCAATCGTCAGGCATGCTTTCTTCCGAACATATTCTGCAAAGAAGCTGATGCAAGCACCTTATCAGCTCTTCGCCGCCGTATTTGAATAGCTCGGCCGGTAATCCATCGGCACCCGCCGCCTTATTGTTCTTCAAGCGGGTAATTGCTATTCGAATTTCTTCACGGTCGGGCAATGGAACATCTGCTCCATCGTCGTCGATTGGGGAATCGGGTTCGCCATCTCCTGGTGTTGTACTTTCACTGCCATTCAGCAGGCTGGAGAAGTGTTCCCTCCACAAACTCAGTATACTCTGGTCATCAATAACTAGCTCACCTCTGGGGGTCCTACAGGAGTGCGCTCCGGTCTTGAAACCTTCAGTTAGTCGCCGGATCTTTTCGTAAAATTTTCGAGCATTACCCCTGTCGGCCAGCTTGTCAAGCTCTTCATACTCACGCATTTCGGCCTCTTTCTTTTTTGTCTGCAAATGCGTCTCGCTTCCCTCTTCAGCTCTCGGTATCTTTCCCATCCCGCTCGTGTTGCGGTCGATCGCAACATTGCGAGGTAGGCAGTCTGTTTTCTCTCCACTGCGAGACGACAATCCTCGTCATACCAGCTGTTTTTTGGCTTTTCCGAAAACCAATGGTTTCGGTTGCAGCTGTACGTAAGGAGTTTGATATGCCGTCCCACAGCTCCCTTATACCGAGATGCTGATGAGTGCTCTCAGAGAGCAGGAGTGCAAGTCGAGTAGAAAATCGTTCGGCTGTCGGTTGTGATTGCAGCTTCTCGATGTCGAACCTTCCTTGTGTTTGTTGACGTGTGCGCTTTTCTACACAGAGGCGGGTACGTATCTTAGCTGCTACAAGATAGTGGTCCGAGTCGATGTTGGGACCACGAAGCGTACGCACATCAAAGACACTGGAGACATGTCGTCCATCTATCACAACATGATCGATCTGGTTGCGAGTGATTCGATCCGGGGACAGCCAAGTAGCTTGATGGATTTTCTTATGCTGGAATCTAGTACTACAGACGACCATATTTCGGGCCCCGCCGAACCCGATCAGCCTCATACCGTTTGGTGATGTTTCGTCATGGAGGCTGAATTTTCCGACTGTTGTGCCAAAGACACCTTCTTTACCCACCCTAGCGTTGAAATCGCCAAGCACGATTTTTAACGATTTAAGGACGGTGATGTCAGCCTTTACTCTTACGAGGACATCAACCAGCTGGGCAGAGGCACCTTCCCAATTAAGGGTCCGGACATTCCAGGTGCATGCCCTTAAATCGTAGTCCTTTAAACGTTTGCAGTGGTCGTCATCAAAATCGGGGTCTCTCATCCGAGGCTGTTTCGTCGTTTTCATTGGGGGGTGTTTTTATGTGGTGGGTCCCAAACCCTACGCATAACCGCATAAGCGGGTTTCGCCTTCTCACTTTAGCTCGCCTCCAAACGGATGTCTGTTGGCTACCCAGAGGATACTTGGTCTAAGACCGGAAGTCGTGAGCTGCACATGTAAAAGAATCGTTCCTGGCCACTCCCAAGTGAATGACAATCAGAAACTTTCCTCACTTGCGTGAACTTCTACATATGACTCCATCCTCCACAAATACACATACAGGTAATTAAATAAAAATTAAAATTTATTTATTTATTCAAAGGTCTTCAGCAGCATGACTTGTGAGATTAGCTGTCATCGATTGGCTAAGCGTTAGAGAGAAGCCAATAAAACGCACAATACAATAATTCCATGCGCTAAAATGTTCTCTTAAAATGAAGCTCCATACCTCGCATATGCCAATGCGAACGTTTGACAGCTGAGTTGAATACACATATTCTTATGAGATGACCTCCAATGCTTTCGCATGTTTTAATGAGGCATCCGCATACCCTCTTGCACGAATTCAAATGGTTAACTTTGTTGTTGCTTTCACATGTAAAATTTTTGTCAAGCGAGCAGCGCCTACAGATAGCGAGCAGAGAAGTGACCAATCGAATACAGCTATGATTCGTATTACATATCTTATTCCATGCAAAGTGTATTAAACAAAGTGAATTAAGTATTTGATTTACCCTTATTTTAATTATAAACAATTCATGTATTTGTATACATTAAATCGTCTTTTTTTTATCTATGAAGCCACTTGCATACATATATATATATAAATATAGATATACATATTATTATTTTCAATTTGTCAGTTGGAGCACAAAAATATGGTAAGTTGCTTTTGCTTTGTTGCTTTGAGTTGTTTTCCATAAGCAGAAAATATTTGGCATTTTCTTTTTTTACTTGAAAAGTATTTTTTTTCGTTTGAATTTTTTTACTTTTAAATTTCAAAATTTTAATTTTTTAATAAATGCAAAGGTTAAATCAATAACAACATATGTAGATGTCAAATAAGGATAAAGAAATATTAGATGTCATCGATTAGCTAACTGCTATAGACAAGCCAATCGAACAAACTTTCCAAATTTTCATACGAACTGGCAGCACTGAATTGTCTATACTTGGTCGCACTGAACTCTGTTTTCTGCAACAAATTTAATTTTCATTAAAATTTTTATTCAATAAATTCAATACAAAAATACTTACGATTTATTTTCGCCTGCCATTTCATTTGTGTATAACCAAAGTGTATTCAACAAAGTGAACTAAGTATTTGACATACCCGTTTTTGACAATAAAATAGTAAACAATTCATGTATTTGTTTACATTAACCCGTCTTTTTTATCTTGAACAATATAATATATATTGATAAAATTGTTTGCAATTTGTCAGTTGGAGCACAAAACATTAGCAAATTGCTTCCATGAGTTGTTTTGCATAATCAGAAAGTATTCGGCATTTTCTTTTATTCATTTAAAAAATATTTTTTTTGGTTGGAAATTTGTTTACTTTTGAATTTCAAAATTTGAATTTTTGAATAAATGTAAGGGTTAAATCAATGGCAACAAACATGCCAAATTTGGGTAAAAAAAATTAAATGTCATACACTTAGTTCACTTTGTTGAATACACTTTGTGTATAACAATTTTTATTATTTTGACAAAGGCGATAGAATTTTTAATGAGGTATTCGCATACTCTCCTGCGCGAATTCAACTAGATAACTTTGTTGTTGCTTTCACATCTAAAATTTTTGACAGGCGAGCAGCGCCCAAATATAGCGAGCAGAGAAGTGACCAATCGATGGCAGCTATTAAATGTCATATACTTAGTTCACTTTGTTCAATTCACTTTGATTCCACGTATGTGAAACTATTTATATTGTGCAAAATTTTGCGACGTGTATAGACGCCGTTAGGATTTAATTCGCTCTGTTTGTTTTGATATAGTTTGGCTGTCAACGGAAATTTTGTAGATACAAATAAAAATACAAAAATAATGAAAGAAATAAAGATTGGCGGGTGATCATTGTTATATTTAATTCAATTTTTAAACCAAAATCTGTGGTATTGATCATTTTAAATACATACAAATCAAATCTAATGTTCTCGCCTAAAAAAAGTTTAGAAGCTCCCAATGAATATGAATTTCCATTTACGCCGTATAAAATTCAGAAAGAGCTAATGGAAGCAGTATACAATACATTGACCCAGAAGTCGATTGGGATATTTGAGAGTCCAACGGGAACAGGAAAGTCATTGACTTTAACTTGTTCTGTTCTGAAATGGATTGAAGATCGCGAGGTAATATATTTTGTAAAATATTTTGTTACTTATTAATAGATTTTCAATTTTTAAGAGTTTGGAACGAATAGAATTAACTGAACGAATTTCTAGTCTGGACCAAGAAGTTAAACGTATTGGCAGTAGTGTTGATGTTGTTCAAGATTGGATAACAGCTAGTTATGAAGCTACGGAAAAAAAGAAACAACTTGCGACCCATCGGCGTTTTCAAAAATTATTGCAGTTACATGATGAGCACTTAAAAGAAATGCAAAAGCACCAAATAGAATTTCATAAAGATTGTCGCAATAAACATTCCAAAGAATTAGTAAGCAAAACGGAAGCAAACCGACAAAACGAGGTGACAGACCCCGTAGATTGGAATGAACAAACTGATAATTCCGATATGCAAAACCAAGGTGACGAGGTTGAAGAGGAAGATAAATATCGTCCCATTCAGGTATTGCTTATATTTGAATTAGTAAAATTGTTGGGCATGAATTCGTGAAATACACAATTTATATGAGATTAACTATAAACCAAGAACATGAGATATGAAGTATCACTTGCATTACATGTTAACTTGAATAGAGATTTATCTTTTAATAATTACATACTGCAAGCACGAAGTACCAAGTTCTAAATAATAAAAATAGTAAATGAAACAAATATAGAATACTTTTGTAAACAATTTTTTTCCTCCAACACTATATAATAATTATAATTGTTTTTCAGATATTTTTTTGCAGTCGCACTCATTCACAGCTAGCACAAGTCGTAAGAGAAGTGAAACGCACGCCGTACGGCCGACGAATACGATGTGTCTCCTTAGCGTCCCGGCTACAGTTATGTATAAATCCGCAAGTGAAAAGATTGGCCAACGTAAGTCTAATAAACGAAAAGTGCCTAGATATGGCTCCAAAAAATAAAGATGGGAAAGAGAATGTAAAGACCAAATGTTGTGAATTCCGCAAAGTGAATTTGGTGCAGAATTTAAGTGAAACTGCCTTGTTTAATGTGATGGATATTGAGGAGTTGGTTGGTGAAGGTGAATCCATTAACTCGTGCCCCTATTATGCGGCAAGGGAAGCTGCGAAGTCAGCACAACTTGTAATGCTCACATATCAAATGCTTTTACATCGGCAGACGCGCCTTCAGGCGGGCATCGATTTGCGAGGTGCCATTGTCATTGTGGATGAGGCGCACAATTTGCTAGATACAATTGCTCATTTGCATAGCTGCGAGTTGACCTTGCAACAACTATTATTGGTACAACAACAACTTACACTGTATAAAAAGCAATACTTAAAACGCTTCAGTTCAGCCAGCTTACTTAATATCAACCAATTAATATTCATTGTAAAACGACTTGTAAAAATACTACAAACGGACACACCTGTAGCCGAAAGGAAAGTGTCACCAATTTGCAGAGTTCTTCGCACATATGAACTTACCGCAGAGGGTGAATTCTACAATATCGACTTATTTACTTTGCTGCAGTTTTGTGAAAAATCCCGACTGGCTCAAAAATTGCAAGGCTTTTCTGAAAAAACAGATTTCTCAAAAACAACGGTAGATGAGCAAATGGAAGGATCAGCTACAAAACAACTTCTTAAACAAATTGAAACTTCACACCAAAATAAACTAAAGAATAAAACTGTTGTTGAGAAAATAGCTGATGTAAATAACATAAATAATCACACAAATGTCAATAGTGTAACACCAATCATTGCACCATTCCGCGCACTCCTCACTTTTATTGAATCGTTAACTGAAAAGGCTGAAGATGGACGGGTTGTTGTAACGAGTGATGCAACATGTGATTCAACAAATAGCTCGTTTAAGTATATTTTATTGAATCCTGGAGCCCACTTCGCAGACGTTATCCGAGATGCTCGTTCTGTAAGTAGTTTTCAACTAGCCTATTTTCGTGTATTTAAAATATTACAATGTTTATTAGATAATTGTGGCTGGAGGTACCATGCAACCGACCAGAGAATTGACTGAGCAATTATTTCGTTCATGTCCCAATCGTGTGCGGGAATATTTTTATGACCACGTTGTACCACCCGATGCAGTATTACCTCTAGTAGTTGCACAAGGGCCATCTGGTCGTCGACTTTGTTTTAACTATACTGAGCGAAGTACGACGGATATGGTAAGAACACAATTGATAGTTTCTAGTGGTCTGTGTATTTGGTTGTTGTAGCGGCATAAAACATTCCCCAAATAATTTTGAGGAATGCTGCCGATTTGACAGTCCTTGGCCGGATAAAAATCCGGGTCCGTTCCGGTTAAGTAGAACCGACTGTCGTGTGAACGGCTTGGTTGTTATTGTTGTTGTTATTTTTGTTGTTGTTGTTGTTGTTGTTATTTTTGTTGTTGTTGTTGTTGTTGTTGTTATTTTTGTTGTTATTTTTGTTGTTGTTGTTGTTGTTGTTGTTATTGTTGTTGTTGTTGTTATTGTTGTTATTGTTGTTATTGTTGTTGTTGTTATTGTTGTTGTCGTTATTGTTGTTATTGTTGTTGTTGTTGTAACGGTTACCCAAACCTGCCTGAACCGATAAGCATAAATTAATTCCCAGGAAATGAGCGGTTGTCAGAGTCTAGTCTAGATAAGTAGGAGTTTAACCTACTCTCAAGTTTCGCGAGTCAACTCGAGCTCTGTGGCTGTGATGGGTGGTGTTCTATCTCCAAGTACGCCACTCCGGGGAGGGAGTCGATGAAGGTGTTAATGGCTCCTCTGTGAATGGCGTTCAGTCTGCCGCATCCGAAGTCCGGTCGGTGTAGTCTTGTATGTCGTCGACATATTTCAGGAAGGTACTCTTGATGGCTCTGGGTGGAGGGTCGGTTTCCAAAAGGTGAATATAGGGTTGGTTTCTATGAAAGTTGAATAATAGAGGGGATAGGACACCACATTGTGGAACCCTTTTTTAATTCTTCTTTGTTTACTAGGACCGTCCTCTTGCAGGGGGGTTTTTGATTTAAGCCATGAGTTATCTGAGCATTTGGTAAAAATTTTCTAATAAGATGGGTGAAATGCGATCATGTTTTGATTACTGAATTAGCAAGTCCAATACGATTAGTTAGGAAATTCTCATACGGTTTATTACACATATAGATATATTTTTATAATTAAAACTAATAATTAGTTTTTTCATTGTTTAATTTTAATAGATACGTAATGTGATGAATTTTTAATAATTGCAGCTTACCGAATTCGGGATGATTATTCAAAATGTTTGCAGTGTGATACCGGCAGGAATTGTCTGCTTTTTTCCATCGTACGAATATCTAGACCTCGTATATAATCATTTGCAAAAATTCGGCATATTGGAGAGACTAGCGACAAAGAAACGTGTTTTCGCGGAGACGCGTGCAGCTGCGACGGCAGGTTCGTCGGTCCAGAAGCTTTTAAACGACTACAGTGCGGCTATAAAAACGCAAAGCGGTGGTGGAGCGCTGCTTTTCAGTGTTGTCGGTGGTAAGTTAAGTGAGGGACTTAACTTTGCGGATGATCTGGGTAGGTGTGTTATTGTCGTTGGCATGCCTTATCCAAATCGACAATCTGTTGAGTTACAAGAGCGTATGCGGTATTTAGATGTGACACTAAGCACTGGTGCTGGCAATGAATACTATGAAAATCTTTGCCTGAAAGCGGTAAATCAATGTATTGGGAGGTCTGTGAGGCATATCAACGATTACGCTTGTGTTTTGCTTGTGGACGAACGTTATTGCAATTCTGGTGTGCGAGCGAAGTTGCCACAGTGGATAACACGTAGCTTGCAAATACCAAAAACCTTTGGAGCAGTACAAGCGGCGACAGCTAGATTCTTTAAAAATATTAAATCCAAAAAATTGCAAACAGTATAAAATTTTCAAAGTAAACATTTTTTTTATCAGTATTTGAGTCCATTATGTGTTAAAACTTTTAAAAATTATATTCTTTAAAAAAATTAACAAAATTTTCATAACATTGCACATTGAGGGTGAACAGCCTCAATGTATAGTTTAAGTTTAATTTGTTTGTGCATTCTTATTTGTAATTTGTTTTTATTTTTTTAAGCTATCCATTTCTTCATATTGTTAAAAATCATTAAAAACTGTAATGTGAGGAACTTATCATTCAGCATCCGTTCATTTGCATATCGAAGCGAAAATTGTTGATTTATGTTTTGTTGTAGTACATACAAATATTACGTTAGAATATACTTAATATTAACTGTGCTTAGTTGTTATCTAACTTCATTTGTGTTTATATTTTTTATTTTTATATATTTGATGAAAATAAATTTTTAGATGTGAATTACTTTGCTTTGATGGCTTTTAAAGACATCATACAGCATATATCCTAACTGAAATTATTTTTTAATAATTAATTTAGTTCCTAAAATTATAAAAAAAAAATTCTTAAAAAATTTAAATTTATTTAATTCTCAATATATCTACAACATTAGTGACTTTAAACGAAGTTTTATGGTGAAATGGAGAGAGAATGGTGAAAAACTCTTTGGCAAGCCGAACGAACCCCATTCGATGGGTTTCCGAATGCGTTGTAGAAATGTACTCTCACTGATATTTCTTTCAGTCTCTGGTTGTCGGTGTCACAGTGAAAACGCGCGCGCGGGATTTCCTGTCTGTTCGATAAGCGTTGAGCGAGCGCAGCAAATCGCAGTGAATTTTATTGGGACGTTGTGGCAGACGTAATGAAAATTAACTTATATAAAACCCATTTCCAATACTTTTAAATAGTTACAATGAACGGCGTAGCAAATAAAGTAGAAGTAGAAAATTTCGGTTGAATATTATCATATGAGTAGTTTAAACAATGTAGATATATCTGCATGTGTGTATATTTTTGCTCTACGGACTCAGAACTTTTGGAATAGATTATAACGAAAGAAAAAAAGAATAAACTGCCTGTAGATATACTAGACGCAACGAGGAAGCAACAATTAATTTCCCTTTTTACAAAGTGAATGTCGTACAAACTTATTAACCGTGTGTGTGAATGAATGGAGATTTGGGGGTAGAACAATAAGTGGGTGACTTTCACAGGCCCATTCTTTGGGGTGGCTATACATATGTGTGTGAATGTGTGATGGGCCTAATTTCAGTCTGTGTTGTCAGAATATTGATTTTCTTAAGTCACTGTTATACATGCACAACCAAACATTGTGGGGCATGCACGTAGTACCCATGTTTGTAGGTATTTGCGTGTAAGTTACACACATACATACATGGATTCGTGCATTAGAAAGAATATTGGAAATGAACCCATCAACGAATATATAGTATAAATTCATAAATCATTTATAATCCAAATATATACATTTATGTTAAAAGACTAAGTTGATTAAAATCAAATTTATTTTGACCACTTGACACTTGTGGTTGCAGTGAAATCAACTCTATTCCAACCTACATTCCTTCACTCTGGCTTCGATTTGGCGCGTACACACTTAGTACATATGAACTGGCGTCCGATGAGTTTATAGGCCAATAACTGGAGTAAGAGACGTGGTCGTGTCTTTATATATATAGATAAACAAATAAATCCGATATTTATGAGTCAGCGCTTCGAATTGCTGTGGATTAAATGCGTATGCATGCATGTAAATGACTTTGCCTTTAATAAAACTGTGACCGAAGACATGATAATATCGGTAATTTTGCATGGGATGACGATTACTAATTTGGGTGAGTGATAATAATGGTTATAAGTATCTTACTTTTGCATGAATTCTAATATTTAATCTATTGACATGCAAACATATATACATACAGAGGTAGTCAAAATTATTTACACATCGGACGTTTGTTTACAAGATTCACAGAAAAAGCTTTTGCTTGTTGTTGTTGTTGTCGCAGGGTAACAAAATGCTATGTTGTTATAACCCTTGATCTATTCCTGAGAGAATGAAGTCAGTTTGGCAAGAATAGCTAGAAATATGGCGGAGATATAAGCAAATGAACTGAAGACTCGCAGTAGTCAAAAGTATTTACACACAACTTGAAATGGATTATCCTGTTATTTTTTAATGATAATTTTTTTACGTTTAATGTTTAGTCTAAGTTACTATTCTAAGGCGATAAATTCATAATTGGTTACATCGCCTTTGGCATCAATAACAGCCTATTTTATGGTCCGAATTGATTCAACACAAGTTAAGTTAACTGTTTTAGGCCACTAACTGTAACTGTATTTAGGCCAAATGTCGGTAATTTCGATATTATTATATCAATTGTCCTCTGATATTTAACGAAACCCCAAATATTTTCAATAAAATTTAGGTCGGGGTACTGCGCAGGTCAACTTGATTTGCTTCACTTAAAAGTTTTGTTAGTAACGATCCTTTATGAATGGAGCAAAACGTCAGGGATGTTAACTTTTTTAATGTCGTGAGCAGTGTAACAGTGTAGCATCATTAACTGTTCATGCGGTATGTTAATTCGATGGTGCTGCAATATTAACAGGACTAATTGTGGAATTTTGTATGACAGTTCATACTAATCTTCTGCATTCTCTTTGAGTTATCACAGGTTTCCGCCCAGTTATCTTTAATTGACCTTGAAATATTTCGTATTCTTTTTTAAATTCCTTTTAAATTCTATAAATTTTTACTAACTCCGAAGCCGAAACACCAGTCTTCAACTTAGTAACAGTCTGCGATCATTTTGTTACCATGCGACAACAACACCAACGAGCAAAAGCTTTTTCTGTGAAACTTGTAAAAAAATGCCTGATGTGTAAATAATTTTGATTACCTCTGTATATATTTCTAATATAACATTGGATCGAATTTTTCAAACATTGACGAAGAATTTCTTTCGATTTTGAAAAGTGTTTTCATGTGTATTTATTGTGGGCATTGTAAAAAGTTTTAAAACCCCGTTTGCTCTCTACAGAGGTTAAAGAGTCAAATCAAGTTAATAACTGCACCATATCTATGATAGAATAGTTATTTTTTAGGACTTAGGAATTTATCACTTTTTTGTGAACGAAAAATTAATGGTTTTCAATTTTTTTTTTCAAGTTCTAGTAGTTCAAAAATTTCACAGCCACTTGTGTTCTAAAGATATCTGTTGTTGATATCCAATTGTATCCTTACGGTATGTGTTGAAGAGTAATTTATTCCCAATTGATTACGTGCAGGGGTCCTATCCTTATCTGTGGGTGTGTATGTGTGCACAGTATTAGAAATTAGTCTAGTTCATATCTATTGTTACTAACTGCTCACTTGGCGAATAGCCGGTATATCGTATATACTATAAGGGATTATTCGTGCTTCATTCAACCGTATATCATGTTGACATCGGTTATGTGAGTTTATTTTATTTAATTTAGGTTAATTCGTGCAAAATTACAGAACTTATAGTTCCAAATTGAGAACGTACTTATTTATATATGCGTATATAATATATACAAGCATATACATATGTAAATACATTCACCCAGTAGTTAAAAGCTCAATTACACGTTCTTAGTAACGGGTATTTCCTTGAGATTTGTGGTTTTCAATGAGACAATACTATTTTCGATATTGGACTTTTTGACAGTTGTTATATACTAAGTTTGGTGGGCATTTCATAATGGACAGACTTACTCCGAAATAACGCTTATTGCTGACATACGCCTACAAAAAGTGGTCGCATTTCGGCTGGGATTTATTAGAGCCAGCTCACTTGCCCGAAATCACTTTTAAAATATAATGCCAAACCCTTAACATTATAATAAAGCTAAATTCTTCTTATTAGCTGTGATTTTAATTGACAAATATTTTTTCTGTATAAAAATCTAGACATCAAAAACTACAATGTAGCCGCTTAATCAGAAAACTGTAACTACAAAGTAACACAGGAATTAAGAATTAAGACAGTTAACTAATTTAACGTTTTAATTGTAAACTAATTTCTGACCGTATAACTTAAAGGACTATTCCATGGAATCATGGTATGTTCCTACTTATGAGTAATCTGAACTCTAGATAATATAATTTACATGCATATATGGTAACGGATAAAACGGGAATAAAAATGTATAAAAGTCCGATTGGCATATATTGTGAAAGATTCAGAAATTCGCAATACATATCATATACAAATTATTCACTACAGTTCTACTTAAATATTTGTTCTATAAACATAAAGCAAGACTTAAACCACGATTTCACTTAACCTCCTTCTTGCTTTCAATAAGAGTCGATGCAAAGATCGAAGTTGTGTGGAATGCATATGTATGTATAGGCAAAATGTATGTAGACCTCTTATTTTGATGGGCGTATTATCTTTATATTTATACAAAATTCCTCTGTACGTGTGTACGATACTGTACTCCTCCTAATCGGCTGGACCAGTTTGAATGTAAGTTTTTGACTGGTCCAATTTAAATAGAGCATTTAATTAATTTTAAAATATAAATTTATTTGGTGTAACCAAAAATAGATGGCGCCATTGTTACTGTATAGAAACCGCCTAAAGGTATATACAATTGTTTTGAGGAAATTTGTTTTGGAAATGTTTTTTTTAACTGGATGTCGCTAATGTTGGTGTACCAAATCTTCAATCCAATTATATATTAATTCCAGTTTGTCTCACTAAAAAAAAAGTCTTGCTTAATATCCTAATAGCTTGAAATATCATGCGGGACAACGTCTGTCGGGTCCGCTATTGTATTTATATTATACCTGATATTTATTTGAGAATTTTCTTTGTTTTTAAGTCGTTTCCAATCGCCTGTTGAATTTGCATTGGCAAATTTGACGTTTCGCAACTAGTCTTATTGAGAAATAGGTAAACTTTTACTGTGTGGCATTTCTAGAGGCAATTGCATGCGTTTATTATTATATATGCGATTCTGTGTATGTACACTGTTGTCTGCACGATTCACATTCATTTTGCCACTGATTGAGCTTTATTCATATGATCGTTGGCTAATCATATCTGCTCCGCTTCAACTTGCAGGCATACAATAGAAGTGAATAGAATTACTGGCAGGCAGATTCAACGACGCGACGGATTTAGAACGAGCATCAGATTAACAGTACGGGTGCGTACGAGATCGCGTACATTGTAGTAAAGAACTAAATACTGACAGTGCAAAATGGCGGTGGCGACAACAAGCAAACTTTTCGGCGTTAGCAACGTCAGTTTCGTCGTCTATGGCGTAACGATAGCGTTTTGGGCGCTTTCACTTGGAGTACAACAAATCGACGCACAAAGCCCACCGCAGCAACAGGTGTGTCCCGAACAGAATGATATTGCACCCTGTATATGTACTGTAAAGAAGAACGGTCTGGATATATTGTGTGAAACCACAGATTTAGCTCATATAACTAAATCTATGGGCACTTTAAAAGGGCAAAGTCCCATAATATTCTATTTGAAATTGCGCCACAACAACCTACCCAAACTACAGGGATTTGTATTTCTGGCACTGGACATCCGCCATTTGACTATTCACAACAGCAGCTTGGCAGCCATAGAAGAGAATGCGCTCAGCTCTTTAGGTAAGTGTGCGAGACTTCTTATAACGATCTTGAATAACATCTTGTTGCGATCTGAACATTTTTTTAAATATTTCTAAAAGGTAATGGACTCACACAGTTGGACATTTCGCAGAATCAAATGAAGACTGTACCATCTTCAGCCTTAAAGCATCTCTACCATTTGTTAATCCTGAATTTGAATCATAATAAAATTAGTGTTATTCATAATAATGCATTCGAAGGCATGGATACTTTGGAAATACTTACTTTGTACGAGAACAAAATCGTCACCATAGAACCCGAAGCCTTCCGAGGCCTTGAAAAGTGAGTATATTTAGTAATCAAGTTGCATTAAAGCTAAAATTTTCGCAAACATGTATAATGAGTCGGAATCAATTAAATATATACCTATGCTAATAAAAGACAAGTGAGATATTATTAAGTAATTTCAACGAGATCATATTTAAAATTTGAGTAAAAAATAAATTAGAGAAAGGTAAAGGCTTAAAATCAATATAAATTGAAGTATTTTGACAATTGCACTAAAATTATTCGAAGAAAGTGTACGCCTCAAATTCGAACTAATGTTACTAATTAGTATTAGTAATAATTTCAAGGACTTCCAAAGTAAGAATGAAGGAATTGCTTATGGTTCCAAATTGAAAATATTTGCTTCTAAATTAGTGTAATTAGTAACAAAACTGTCAATCGGCCCTATTCCCGTTGTCGTTGTCGTTTTAATAGTCGTTTCTAAGTCGTTGTCGTTCTTATCGTCGTTTCGTTCCTAAATTGGTATTCTTGAAGTATATCGTAACGCCTATGAAAAGTTATCGAAATTTGTCTACATATTTTATATAGTATACTTTAAGGAGCTCTTTTCCCATATAAAAATGTCTTTCTTATGCAACGAGACACATTTTTAAAGCAGTCCTTAATGGATTTTATGCTATTCTATATTGACTCTAAACAACGTTATCACTGTAATTATTGTACTTACGTACAACAATGTTAGTCTTCCATCTTTATTTGATTTTTTAAAAGAAGTAGTGGTGACATCTGCGTCCTCCAAACTTTCTTCTAAAATATGTTATACTTCCAGCGTCTCATGCTCCTTGCTTCTGGCTAATCCGACTACTCTAACTAGTGGTCCAGCCAAAGGAGACATGGGTATCTGTTTATTAACTCCTCCTCTTGTTGGAGTACTATTTTTTCTTCATTTTGAATTTTAAGATCTTTCATATCTTAAATATATTCTTAGATATAAAAATGCAATTTTATTAATGCCAACAATTTCCGACGCGAGATGGCGGTGGAATGGATTTATTATACTCTCGCAACAAAAGTTGCTAAAGAGAGTATTATAGTTTTTTTTTTTTTTTTTAGAAAAAATATCCCTCCCAAAAATCGAAATTTAAAGGATTTATCCCTTTTCTAAAGTCCTTGGCATATGCAGGATATTTTTCCATTTCAGAAATTAAAATTTCAAACTGTTTCCGATTTGGAATTTTCATCTTCACTTCAAATATTCCTTCAAACGACTGCGTTGTTTCTATGTCGCTCACAATTATAGCAACGACAAAAAACTACTGTTTCTATGTCGTTTCTATAGTCGTTTCAAATTGGGGAATCTCAATTTATTTTCGATAAATGTCGTTTACGCCAACAGGAATGCCAAATAGGCGTTCTTAAGTCGTTTTAAAACGATAACGACAACGGGTATAGGGGCGAATAATTTCCAACATTTTGAATTAGTACCAGATGTTGTTTAATATTAAGATTTATAAGGTTTCGGAACAATAAGGTGGTACCACATATATTTAAGTAAAAAAAATGATGCATTTCGTCATCCATAACAATGACACAACCTTCTTTTATATATTTAAAAAATCCAAATCCAGTGAAACGTATTAACATATATTATTGGAAAAGTTTTGAAGAGGCTCTTCATACATCCATACTGCTGAAATTTAAATTTTTTTGAACTAAATTTATAACCATTTATAACTTTATAATTATTTAGAAAATTGAAACGGTTAAATCTTGGAGGAAATGATCTCACTGCGATACCACAGCAGGCGCTCTCTATACTTGACACTCTGAAGAAATTGGAGATTCAAGAGAATAAAATCGGCAGCATTCGTGAAGGCGATTTTGCAGGTGCCTTAATATTTACATATATCTATTTGTGGTTTTGTAATTTGTAAATGATTTAACACATTTAACGATACAATTAAAGGAATGGAGAGTTTGGACTCGTTGATCTTGGCGCACAACATGATCACCACTGTACCTGCAAATGTGTTTTCCCATCTAAGTATTTTGAATTCATTGGAATTGGAGGGAAATAAGATAGAAATCATTGACAAAGATGCTTTCAAGGGTTTAGAAGGTAGAAAGATTATTATTTGTTATTTATTGTTGAAATTCCATTATTTTTATCTTATTTTTTTGTATGAAAATATTTCAGAGAATCTGCAATATCTCCGCCTGGGCGACAACAATATTCAATCAATACCCAGTGAAGCTTTGCGTCCACTGCATCGGTTGCGTCACCTAGATTTAAGAAACAACAACATAAGTTTTATACAAGAAGACGCTTTCGCTGGCTATGGGGACTCATTGACATTCCTCAATTTCCAAAAGAATGAGTATGTCACGCATCCTAACTGTACACATCCGCAATCGAAAATCTATTTAATAATCTTTTATTTTCAGCTTGAAAGTTTTACCGAGTATGATTTTTGAAAATCTCAACTCACTCGAAACGCTCAATATCCAAAACAACAAGTTGTCGCGCATACCACAAGATATAATGGAGCCAATCACTGACACTCTGCGTATAATCGATATTACAGGTAATAACACTTAAAGCGCCTAAAACGCTGCTTGATTAAATAAAAATTTCAAAATAACATATTTCCTACCGAATTCGTGCATCCAGATAACCCATTGGTGTGCTCGTGTGAGCTCACCTGGTTCCCGAAGCTTTTGCAAGATCTGAAGAACAGAGATGACGAAATGGCGCAGAAGAAGAAGCCCACTTGTCTCATGCCCATAGAAAATCGACAATACTACGTACAAACAATGCCATTGGAGAAGATGCACTGCGGTGGCAAAAACGCCGCTCCCAACCTACTCAACAATGCGGTGCTGCCTGTGAACGTGCTCACCAACGTAGCCGTCAGCATATTGGCTGCAGTGAGTAGATTTTAAGCTGCCACACGCTGAGACACCGATGCTGTGAAGCAATTTCATTGAAATTTACGAAATCAATGCAATTGACTGCATTACGCTTTGAAATAGAAGGATCACAAACGCTTGCTCTATTGTACGCCGGGACGTAATACATTCATACAACCAAACATCCATACATATATACATTGGCACAACGCCACAGCCACAGCAGTGGAACTGTTGAAGAGTGTCATAGATACGCGCACATGTATATTTGCTGAGAAGGATTTTCGAATATTATTGAAAATGAAACATGCATACATATCAAACGGATGCCATTGAGCTCCTACCAACATACATATCAACTACTAAGTACTAAGTTTTTGTGAAGAGTATTTAGGATAGCCTATAAGATGATTGAATTAGTTATACACTAACGTTTACTTTTTGACACATGTATTTTGCTGATGCCGAATGTTACCTAAAAGGGAGAACCATTGAAACTACATAAGCAGCTATATGAACTACTTATATCTATGTATTTATTGCAACTAAGTATATATGTATGTTTACGCCTATTATTCCTATTCCAATGTTTACTAACAAGTATTTGCTAATATTTGCTGAAGCTATATATTATAATTTTTATTTCATATACATACATACATACATATATTTAATATACATACATACATACTATATATTGTAATAATCTAACGTCAAAGGGAAGCTACTAATGCAAAATCAATGTCGTCGTTGTGAGATACAATCATTTTTGGGTTTGTGTATATTTAATAAAAGAAAGACATAATCGAAATTTATAAATTTAAACTAAATTAGGATAATTCACTTCAAATTCTATGCATACATTGCAAAACATAGCTAAATGTGTATTTACGTGTATGGCATTAAAAGAAAACCAAATTTCTAAAATTGAAGAGTTTTGTGCGTGTTAAAATATATGTAAGTGCACTAACATGTTACAAGAACTGATTACGGAATAAGTAGTTTGTACTCATAATATGAGCATATGAGGGGTGAAAATTAATATATATCTCGAAGTACATATGTATGTATTTGAGAATGAAAATAGAAATAGTGCATATGGTAAAAAGTGTTTTAGAAATCTCAAAATTTAAATTTTTTAAATTACTTAAAATATTTTCTTTAACTTACAATTATTATAAATATGGAATGTCCAGTAATTTGCTTTAGCTAAATAGAAGAGGCGACCAAAGATTTGTTAAATTTTATATATTGTTTAATTATTTATCAATAATTATTAAGGAATGTTATTAAATTATACTCAACAGTAAATGTATTTTTTGTTTAATTATTTATCGATAATTAGTAAGGAATGTTATTAAATTATACTCACCATTAATATGTTTTTTCAGTTATTTAAATTTGAAAAAGCTGTTTTTGAAACATCTTACAGAAATTTTCTGAAAATCTTATATTATTTTTTTTTTAGTTTTTAATTAACTTTTCAGCTACTTTTAATTTCTTAAAGTTCTCTTGCTTCTTTAAATACATAAATATATGTTAACAAATTAACACGATATATCTACCATACATATCAGCATGTGCCATGCAATGCAGAATCGAGATTAAAAGTTGAAAATACATTTTTATAAACATTTACCGGTCCAATTTATTTTCGACGAAAGTGCAAAATAGTTTGTTACCTTTTGGAGATTATATTTATGTGGTGGTATATGTATGTACATATGTACACATACATATATGTAGGTAAATACAAACGCATACTCGTATGTACAATTAAAATATAAGACAAAATATTTTTAGTATTTAAATTTTTTACGAATAAGCCCTGTAAAATATATTCATTGTAATGAGTAATGGCATAGAATCTTTGAGAAACGAAAATATGAAAATATTTTCAAAACAATTGGGTCAGTAATCAAAGGTTGTATGTTTGTACTCAGAAACTGAATTTATTATACACTCAAATGTACACGTATAGGAATTGAGACGCATTGAAAACTTTTGAGAGCATTTTTTAAAGCATTTTGTAATTACATATATGCATGCTTCTTTTTAGACATCCAATATACAAATGTATACACTAACTTATTTATATTTCGAATTTCTCTTGTCTTGGTTAAACAATATTTTTTAGATATGTTTGTTGTAATTATATAAATATTTTATGTATATGCTACATGCTAGTAAACTAATGAGAGGCTTTATCAATTAGGGTCAGATTTGGCAGCTCTTAGTTTGATAGTGTGATAGGCATATTCTACGATTTGCGTTCCTTTAAATACAATTTTTGAAATGTAAATGTTACTACAAATATAACTGTATTTAGTTAAATAATAATAAAGAGCAGCCGGTTTAGTCTTAACAACAATTGTGAGTATTTTATTCAGTCAGTTTTTTCGTTGCATACAATTAATATTTTGTCTCTGTGTTGAAGAATGTACCGTCATCTTGTTAATATCATAATCAATAAGACCCTTTTCATGAATTTGCGGGCAAACATAATGAGCCAATTATGTACTTAATTTATTTAAAATTTTCACAGAATCAGAATCTAAATATGAGCCAGTAACAAATTAAGTGTTGTATAAATTGGGAAATATTGTTGTTATTAACTCAAATAGCTTTAAAATATAAAGTTTTCGGCACCATGAATCCATTGAAAGGGCTGGCTATCGGTACAGTATATGCTCCCATGTTGGGAAATGCAATCAAATCTCCACAAGATAGATTTGGCAAGTATGCATCCTCGATTATCTAAATAATTTGAAGAACGGAGATGAGAATGATAATTGATTTAAAGTTGTAATATTTACATGCCTTATCTAATGCATCGCAGGTGGGGCCCCAAATTAAAGTCTTGAACTTTTTCAAATTTGGATCTTCCTCCTAAGAATTGTTAATTAAATTCTTTATATTTTATTAGAAAAATAAAATGGAGTACTTTTCTTACCAAGAAGTGTTCCACGGTGACTTCCTGGTGGTCATACAAAACACAGTTGAAGGAACCATATACCCCGTCGTTTATGTAGTACATTTTTATATCCGCCTTCTTACCAGATCGCACTTCTCGCTTGGCGTGAATCTTACAAACCAAGGTGTATGCTGAAGCTACGAAAAAGCGACCAGGTTCGGCAATAATTTGAACATTTTCGTCAGGGAAATATTTGTCCAAAGATGAGTTGACAATTGCCGCAATCTTGAAATAAAAAGAGTGCGTAATATTGATAAGAATAAAACAGGATTCAAGAGAAAAAATTATTCAAAGTTTCAATTATTTTTATAATGTTCTTATAATGGCTTTTGCCAATAGACATGCGAACTTCACAGTAAGAACTTTTTATATTGAAGGTCGGTCTTTCAGTTCCTGTTTAACCCTAGTCACTAGAGAATAAGTATGTTTGCGATATTTTACTTTGTACATATATACTCACAGTAGCAAATTTGTTGTCATCGGCTCCTGGGAATCCACCGCCTATATCCAACAACTTCATGTCGAAACCAAGTAACTCTCCAAATTTAAACAAATTATTTGCTGTAGCAATGGCTCTGTTATAAGCTGGATAGTCACTGCAGCCGGATCCAACGTGGAAACTTGTACCTATCACCTTTTGGTCACGACATTGCTCATTTGGTTGGGCAAATATATTTAATTTTAATTTACTACTTACGGAAAGTCCTAAACTTTTTGCGAGGAGCATCAAAGCAGCAGCATCTTCTTCAGCATTACATCCGAATTTATCGCCCAACGGGCACTGTGCAACTTTGGCCTCACACCGAAAACGTATCACCAAACTTAAACGAATTTATCATACAGTTAATGAATTTAAGTAAAATATTCATATAATATTTAAAGTTATATGAGAGTTTATGATAATTTATTCAGTTATTTTTATAACCGTAAAGATACGATTCTGATTGTAACAATATAATATTTTAAGACTAATAATATTACTAATATTTTAAGAATATCCATACCCAATCAATCTAATACTCAAAATCTAAAGGGTTCAAAAAATACTGCAATTAGATTCAATTTCAAAGCGACTTGGATAGACAAAACACCCGTCTTTGTGATGTAAAAAAATCTCTATTTCTCTTATACGATGTAAAAACCGAAAGATCAATGAGTAAGTATAAAATTGAAAATAGTTATCAAAAGGATAATATATATATATATTAAAAGATCTAAGCTCTTTTCAAATAACTGAAATTTTTATGATAAACTTTTTCGTAAAAAAAAATTAAAATTTGGCCTCGGTTGAGATTGTGATCTACAATGTCAGAAAAAAGTGCTATAATTAACCATAATCCTTTACCCAAAGCGTTGTCTTACTTTGATTCGGGATAGTGCTCAAAGATTTTATAGATCTCGAACTCAGTGTCCACAGTGCTTGCCATAATTTTTTTCTCCTTAGCATACTGAAGATGACTCGGTGGTTTGCAAGGGTTGGCAAATATTATGCCTTCTGGATTGGCTCCAGCTTCCAGGGCCTACGTCAAACATTTTTAAAGATATATATTTTTTAATATTAAAATCATTTACTTACGAGTTTTATTTCATTTTTGGAGGCACAGTCGAACCCGGCACCCAAATCAGCTAGCTCCTTGACAATCAATGCATCATCATTGCACTTAACAGCTGCAAAGAGAAAATCGGATTTTCGTAAAATACATATATTTTGTGAATAAGCCCTAAACTTAGCTAGACATTTTCAAAACCCTTTTTTGAAAGTATTTTGTACTTTTAGTTTAGGGCTTTAGCTTTATTTTGAAGAAAAAATTCAACAATGCATGAGGAAGTTTTCAACGAGGAAAATTTATTTCTGTTTTGGAACATTATGTCGATTTTAAAACTCTCTAAATTCCATTTTAGGTATTCTTTTCTATAGGCAATTAAAGGCGAATTCCTAAAACCCATCAACACAGCTTTATTGGTGACATTTGAAAATACTCTGACCAATTTATTCCAATTTATTCGATCCTTGCCCAGAGTTTTACCTTAAATATTACCTTAAAAAGCTGACATATATATATAAATGTATATGTATGAACACAAATTGAGGTCTTTCACCTAGAAAATATTCACTGTCAGTTTGTTTTCGCTAAATGTAATATTATTATATATTATTCACGGTTTACTACGTCATTTATGTACATATATCGGTTGTATATAACATATATGTACATAGCTATTACATCAAAATTCCATTACGTAGCTCACCATAGTACGGTTTGACACGCGGCATATGCTTAATCCAGGTTTTGTACTTTTTGGCGAGAGTAGAAAGATCGCAGATATTCAACGCCTCCTCCATCTCTTCAACGTCAACTTCTTTAACGACTCCTTTAAGGTCTAAAACTCCCTCGTATGAATTTATTTTCCCAAATTTGTACATAATTGCCGCGTCAATCTCAACAACGTAAAATATGAACGAGAACTGATTAAATGCTCCAAATTCAATATTAGAAAGACGCATTCTTATCACTTAAATCTTTTCCACATTGAAGACATTTGAGTAAGTGTATTAGTAAATATATATTAGTAAATATACAATATGTGTAATTAATTATGAGTACATGCCCAATAGGAAATGTTAACGTATTATTATTTTTTTTTTGTAGAGTAGTCAAGGCAAATCTGTGAATATATATCTAATTCGGTACTTTCGAGAATTCAACAAAGGTAATTATAGTCTAAAATCACGTTAGGCATGCTCAGAGAAACTCTTTCTAATTATGGTTTAACGAAGTAATTTTTTATAGAAAACACACAGTGTAGAAATTCTTTTAAACAATTCTCTATAATTATTTTTTTATTTTTTTTTCGAAAATCTAACTTCATAGCATCTGTCATACATATATGCTAGACTGTTTTATACAGCATTGAGTTAGCAACGAACTGTAGATTATACCCATATTTTGGATCAGTAACAATATCCTGTAATTAATAATGTATGTATGTGATTGGCGTTGCAACCGTTTAGCCGGTTATAGCCGAATCGACGATAGTGCGCCATCTCTCTCTATCCTTCGCAGTTCGGCGCCAGTTGGAGATCCCAAGTGTAACCAGGTCGCTCTCCACCTGGTCCCTCCAACGGAGTGGAGGCCTTCCCCTTCCTCGGCTTCCTCCGGCGGGTACTGCATCGAACACTTTCAGGGCTGGAGTGTTTTCGTCCATTCGGACAACATGACCTAGCCAGCGTAGCCGCTGTCTTTTTATTCGCTGAACTATGTCAATGTCGTCGTATAACTCGTACAGCTCATCGTTCCATCGTCTGCGGTATTCGCCGTTGCCAATGTTCTTAGGACCATAAATCTTGCGCAAAATTTTCCTCTCGAAAACTCCTAGTGTCGTCTCATCTGATGTTGACATCGTCCAAGCTTCTGCACCGTAGGTCAGGACGGGAATGATAAGCGACTTGTAGAGCTTGATTTTGGTTCGTCGAGAGAGGACTTTACTGTTCAATTGCCTACTCAGTCCAAAGTAGCACCTGTTGGCAAGAGTTATTCTGCGCTGGATTTCGAGGCTGACATTGTTCGTGTTGTTGATGCTGGTTCCCAGGTATACGAAATTATCTACGACCTCGAAGTTATGACTGTCAACAGTGACGTGGGAGCCAAGACGCGAATGCGCCGACTGTTTGCTTGATGACAGGAGATATTTCGTCTTGTCCTCATTCACCTCCAGACCCATTCGCTTCGCCTCCTTATCCATGCGGGAAAAAGCAGAACAAACCGCGCGGTTGTTGCTTCCGATGATATCAATATCATCGGCATACGCCAGGAGCTGTACACTCTTGTAGAAGATGGTACCCTCTCTGTTTAGCTCTGCCGCTCTTATAATTTTTTCCAGCATCAGGTTAAAGAAGTCGCACGATAGTGAGTCACATTGTCTGAAACCTCGTTTGGTATCGAACGGCTCGGAGAGGTCCTTCCCAATCATGACGGAGCTTTTGGTGTTGCTCAACGTCAACTTACACAGCCGTATTAGTTTTGCGGGGATACCAAATTCAGACATCGCGGCATAAAGGCAGCTCCTTTTCGTGCTGTCGAAAGCTGCTTTAAAATCGACAAAAAGGTGGCGTGTGTCGATCCTCTTTTCACGGGTCTTCTCCAAGATTTGGCGCATGGTGAATATCTGGTCAGTTGTTGATTTTCCAGGTCTAAAGCCACACTGATAAGGTCCAATCAGTTTGTTGACGGTGGGCTTTAGTCTTTCACACAGTACGCTCGATAGAACCTTGTATGCGATATTTAGGAGGCTGATCCCACGGTAATTGGCGCAGATTGTGGGATCTCCCTTTTTATGGATAGGGCAGAGCACACTGAGATTCCCATCGTCAGGCATGCTTTCTTCCGACCATATTTTGCAAAGAAGCTGATGCATGCACCTTATCAGTTCTTCGCCGCCGTATTTGAATAGTTCTGCCGGCAATCTATCGGCCCCCGCTGCTTTGTTGTTCTTCAAGCGGGTAATTGCTATTCGAATTTCTTCATGGTCGGGTAATGGAACATCTGTTCCATCGTCATCGATTGGGGGATCGGGTTCGCCATCTCCTGGTGTTGTACTCTCACTGCCATTCAGCAGGTCGGATAAGTGTTCCCTCCATAATCCCAGTATGCCCTGGACATCGGTTACCAGATTACCACCTTGGTCTCTACATGAGGAAGCTCCGGTCTTGAAACCTTCGTTAAATCGCTTCATTTTTTCATAAAATTTTCGAGCATTCCCTCTGTCTGCCAGCTTCTCAAGCTCTTCGTACTCACGCATTTCGGCCTCTTTCTTTTTTTGTCTGCAGATGCGTCTCGCTTCCCTCTTCAGCTCTCGGTATCTATCCCATCCCGCACGTGTTGTGGTCGTTTGCAACGTTGCGAGGTAGGCAGTCTGTTTTCTCTCCGCTGCGAGACGGCACTCCTCATCGTACCAGCTTGTTTTTTGTCGTTGCCGAAAACCAATTGTTTCGGCTGCAGCGGTACGCAGTGAGTTTGAGATGCCGTTCCACAGTCCCCTTATACCGAGATGCTGATGAGTGCTCTCAGAGAGCAGGAGTGCAAGTCGAGTAGAGTATTTCGTGGCTGTCTGTTGCGATTGCAGCTTTTCGACGTCGAACCTTCCTTGTGTTTGTTGACGGGCGTTCTTTCTTGCACAGAGGCGGGTGCGTATCTTCGCTGCGACCAGATAATGGTCCGAGTCTATATTTGGTCCTCGGAGCGTACGCACGTCTAAAACACAGGAGACATGTCTTCCGTCTATCACAACGTGATCGATTTGGTTCCGCGTGTTTCGATCAGGAGACAGCCAAGTAGCTTGATGTATTTTCTTATGCTGGAATCTGGTACTACAGACGACCATATTTCGGGCCCCAGCGAAGTCGATCAGCCTCAGGCCGTTTGGCGATGTTTCGTCATGGAGGCTGAATTTTCCGACTGTTGTGCCAAAGACACCTTCTTTACCCACCCTGGCGTTAAAATCGCCAAGAACGACTTTTATATCGTGGCGGGGGCAGCGCTCATAGGTGCGTTCTAGGCGCTCATAGAAAGCATCTTTGGTCACATCGTCCTTCTCTTCCGTTGGGGCGTGGGCGCAAATCAGCGATATGTTGAAGAACCTCGCTTTGATGCGGATTGTGGCAAGACGTTCATCCACCGGGGTGAATGCCAGGACTCTGCGACGGAGTCTCTCTCCCACCACAAATCCAACACCAAATGGGATGTCTGTTGGCTACCCAGAGGATACTTGGTCTAAAACCGGAAGTCGTGAGCTGCTTGGACCATGTGGAGAAGAATCGTTTCTGGCCACTCCCAAGTGAATGACAATCAAAAACTTTCCTCACTTGCGTGAACTTCTACACATGGTCCCATCGCCCCATTATTTAAAAAAATATATATATTTAACGTCGTAAATCGGAGAATACGTTCACTTAAGACTCAATCTCCCAGAAAAACTCAGTTTGGTCCAATACCCAACCGAGTGTTGTGCTGTGTATTTAATGCGATGTGCTTGATAAACCTTCAATAAAATATATTTGTGTATTGTATCACTTCAACTTTCTTTTTGCAAGTCACGGTTGTTGGAATTATTGAGTGCACGAGAATTCCTGTTTCTCTGTCTTGTATCTTTCTAGTTAATGAAATATCTATAAATATGCGAAATAAGTGATTCCAACTAGAATAGCTTTAATGGCTAATCATTAGGCTTAGGGTAAAATTTCTATAGCCAAGAACTCAGAAAATTTAGGTATTTAGATTACATGTATCGACAAAATACCTTGAATTTCAGCATTTATGTCTAAAGGATGGTACAGTCAAGATAACTTCTATAACTGACAGATAAATCAGGAATGAAATTAAAGTGTCTATGGATTTCGGATTTATATATAGTATAGCATGCCTTGAAATTCCGAAACGAATATGAGTAAAATAAGTTGTCAACATATCTAATCTTATATATACATACATATATGCGAACTTTAGAAAAATCAGTAAATGAACTACTTTGTTCAAATACATTTTAATTTATATTTAATATGAGAACCCGCAGTTCAGTCATTGGCCAATTCATACTATTTAAAGTCAGTCATACGTAGAAAAATTATAATGCAGTTATGGGGTAGGTATATACATATGTATATATGAATATGTAAATATGCACATAGTATATATTAGGTGAGCAAAACTGAATGAATCGGTTATCATCTGTGTTAAAATTATTTCCCACTTCCTTAAATTTAAAAAAAATTTTATATATAAGTATATGTATATAGGCAAGCGTGCAGATTACATAAGTAAATACCGATTCGCTATAAGTTCTAAAAATAATTGACTTTAATTACCAAATCAGGATGCATAGAGTTGAACAAACTGGTGCGTATTTTTCAAACATTCTCGTGTATTTTCATTGTGGCAAAGCCATTTCTTCATCATGACGTTAGCGAAATGCGTGCCTCATTGCGCCTGCGCTGCCACCAAATTACGTAAATTCGTATATGTGTGTCATTCAAGTCTGTCAATGAAGCGTAGTGACCACAATGTGTCAGTGGAGTCCCTTTTTAGTAGCTTTCTTCACCCACAGCCTCACTTACGTGTTTGTGCGTGCCAAACTGTCGCCGACGACATACGAGCACGCAATGGCCCCAGTGGCACTAACGGCTCATGGGCGGCAGCATTAGTAAATATTTGCTCAGACATTGCGGTTGCCATTAGGCCAGTCGTTCAATTGATTGCAACTTCGGAATATTTTCACATTTTCCTTAACATTCATGGCTCCTTGTCGGCGCCAAAAGCATTCCTAGTCTAAGACACTCAGACCCCGCGGTTCAATGAAGTACATCGGAAGCGAGTATTAATTGGGACACGAGATGTTATGAGCACCGGGAAGTATGAATGACAGGTGTCTGCAGGAATGTTCATGTTACATACTGTCAAATAACATAAGGAGATACAAGGATGGCACAGTTACTAAAAATAACGAAGAAGTCGTGTTTGAAGGTGAGAAATTATACAATAAAAAGTAAAAGTTTAGTCTCTGTGAAAAAATCAATAATTTAAAGAATGATGGCTAAACGAAATCTTGAAAAGCAAAACCTTCAAAACCTCTATCAAGTGTAGTAATGAGTCAGATGGACTTCCGTTTCTTAACGTGCTACTCACCGCCTTAATGTATGTAAGCACGTTAATTCATGTGTTTTGTGTAATGAATATGAAAATCTTACGTGTACAAACAGTAAACAATAAATTGGCGTGAATGCCTTGACCGAAACACAAATCAATAAAAAGAATAATGGAAGCAAAATAGCGGGTCTCTGATCAGTAAATATGTAATCACAAGTTGTTGGCAGCACACCTTTATTTTAATTTCGCTTCTTATATGTAAATGCATGAAGTGTCAAAATTGAACATTATCTTGGTTTATCTTGTCGCCGCGAACGCAAATCGACTTAATCGTATGCCAAATATTTTGTTTAAATTTAATCAATTGATTTTCAATTTTAATCGGAACCCAAGGTTACAATTTCACTAAACTTATTGATAGCCTCCGTTATTACAAAACGATTTTACAATTGTAAAAACTGGAATGTGTAATTTTTGTAATAAAGCCTTCCGATGGTAAATTATTTATCAATTATACACATATAAATCTCATAATGTTAAACAATGTTTGACTGAAGTTATCTCATCTATGTATCCGAGATAGTTGGATAATGCTAAATTCGTCACCCAGCTTTATTTTATATGTTAAATGTGAAATTAATCGCTGATTTCTCATAGCTATATTATACTCTCGGTATATTCAAGTGACAGTTTTAGTTTATCATATTTACATAAAACGGTAGTTCGATTTTATGAATATATGCACAGCATGGAGTTTTTATACTCTCGCAACAAAAGTTGCTAAGAGAGTATAATAGTTTTGTTCACATAACGGTTGTTTGTAAGTCATAAAACTAAACGAGTTAGATATAGGGCTATGTCTGTCTTAATAATAATTTATATTTTATATAATAATATATCTTATAATTTTTTTGCTATATAAACCAAACTTTCTGCAGTCGGTTCCCTTACGTATCGCACCACACATCATGAAAAAAGTTGAAATCGGAAATAACCACGTCCACCTGCCATACAAAAGTTAGGTTGAAATTTACAAAAGTGCGTTAACTCATTTACAAAATGGAAAATGTGCGTGACATCGCCCACTTATGGGATTTTTTTCTTTTATTAGTGTGTCTCTGTACCAGAAATGGTTAAAATCGGGTCATAACTTCCCCTAGCACTCATATACCAAACTCTAGGGTTTTCAAAAATACGATGGCTGGATTAAATGAGCATATAATCATAAATATAATGTATGTTGGTGGTGAAAATGAGTGAAATCGGTTCAGGAATTACCTCAACCTATATATGATGATTCAGCCTCGAAATCCAGCGCAGAATAACTCTTGCCAACAGGTGCTACTTTGGACTGAGTAGCCAATTGAACAGTAAAGTCCTCTCTCGACGAACCAAAATCAAGCTCTACAAGTCGCTTATCATTCCCGTCCTACTCTACGGTGCAGAAGCTTGGACGATGTCAACATCAGATGAGACGACACTAGGAGTTTTCGAGAGGAAAATTTTGCGCAAGATTTATGGTCCTAAGAACATTGGCAACGGCGAATACCGCAGACGATGGAACGATGAGCTGTACGAGTTATACGACGACATTGACATAGTTCAGCGAATAAAAAGACAGCGGCTACGCTGGCTAGGTCATGTTGTCCGAATGGACGAAAACACTCCAGCCCTGAAAGTGTTCGATGCAGTACCCGCCGGAGGAAGCCGAGGAAGGGGAAGGCCTCCACTCCGTTGGAGGGACCAGGTGGAGAGCGACCTGGTTACACTTGGGATCTCCAACTGGCGCCGAACTGCGAAGGAGAGAGAGAGATGGCGCACTATCGTCGATTCGGCTATAACCGGCTAAACGGTTGCAACGCCAATCACATACATACATATATGATGATTTTCATTTTCTATTGGTTTTTATGCCGAATATATGGGTCAAATTTTGTGTTATCTTAATAAAAATATAGCAATAAATAGCGAGAGTATAAAATGTTCGGTTGCACCCCAACTTAGCCTTTCCTTACTTGTTTAAATTAGAAAATGTTAAACAATTGGAGATATTGGAGCCCAAGAAAGTTGTGAACTAACGTCATACATTTTGGTTATCAAATGATCCGCAATAGTTATAGACATTTTTATATTTGTATATTTATATGTATTTGTATAATAAACAGTGAATTTCCATGAGGTTTTTTAAATACGGGACACGCAAGGCAATGTATAAAAGGGGCCATCAAATCGTAATCGTAATCGTTAAAGTCTATTCTGGTTAACTGTTTGATAAAGTGAAATTATTTAGGCAGTAACTAATTATTTAACTACAGTATACTCTCGAAAAGTAAATTCTCAGAAAGTAAATAATCGCGGAAAAGTTAATCACCTTTAAGATTACACATGCACCTCGAAGTGTGATAAAAAATTCGAAACGAAGCAAGCAGCGTTTTTTACGATGTTGCAAAAACACTTACTCTCTTGTTTATCGCGTCTTTTTAGTAAATAAACTCTCCTACTTGATCCACTGGTTTAAAAATGAAAACGATGCAAATCAGGTGTCAGACTTTTTGAATTGTCGTACAAAAATGGTCAGAAAATATATTGCAAAAGAAAAAAACAAAAGAATATTCAAGATTTTTTCTCTTCATAGTAAATACATATGTATCTATGTAAATGTAAATATGTTTTTCATGTAAATCCATATGTTTTATTGAAGCAAATAAATGAATGAATTTTTTAAGTTTAAAAATGCATTTAATATTATAAAAACAGATAATTTATGTATATATTTGGAAAAGTAAATTATTCGAAAAAGTAAATTACCCAAAATACCAATCGATTTACCTTTCGAGAGTATACTGTACTTTCCAAGTTTTCCGTCAGCTTTAGTGGTTTGCGATAACGACTTGGGAAGAAATTAATCTCCAATTGTTTAACATTTTCTAATTTAAACAAGCAAGGATAGGCTAACTTCGGGGGCAACCGAACATTTTATACTCTCGCAATGTATTAATATTGTTTTATAAAGATAACACACTATTTTACCCATATATTCAGCATAGAGTCCACTAGAATAACGAATATCATCATATACATATAGGGTATGAGGGCTGAGGTAATTTCTGAACCGATTTCACTCATTTTCACCACCAACATACACTCTATCCAAGATTATATGCTAACTTTATTTGGATTAGCTATTTCACATATTAACGGTTTTATAAGCTATTAAGCCCATCGTATTTTTGAAAAACCTATAACTAGTTATATGGGAGCTAGGGGAAGTTATGATCCGATTTTAACCACATTTGGTACAGAGACACACTATTAGAAGAAAAAAATTCCCTCTGAATTAAATTAAGATATATGAGAGATTACCGATAGTTTCGGTGAAAAATTACCCTAAGGCACTGAGTTCTCCATATTCGATATCCGGGGCATTGAAAAGTTATAGTCGTATTTCGACAATTTTTCGCAAGTAATGCCACACCTCAAATACAGCATTCACTATCTTCATTAGTTCCAAATATATGTATGTTAAATCGCACTGTTCACTATTCATCATTATTTCACAATGTCTAATTTGTCTATGTTAATTTAATATGCACTTGTACCGAAACAATGTTTAGCGTAGCGAGCCGGCGGAAGACCTGTGACGACCCTTCTGGACCGAATCAATGCCTGCGAACGAAACGGAATGAACTCGACCCATTTTTGAAGGGGATGGTGACTGGCGACGAAAAATGGATCACATACAACAATATCAAGCGAAAACGGTGGTGACCGAAGGCGGGCGAATCATCCCGAACAGTGGTCAAGCCGAGATTGATGGCCTGTAAAGTTTTGCTGTGTGCTCGGTGGGATTGGAAGGGATTATCCACCCGGCGGCGGTTATCAACGCATCTCGTTGTTTTGTATTGTCGATATGTGAGAGCATGTTTATCCGCATGTTTTAAACGGTTGCAACGCCAATCACATACATACATATATGATGATTTTCATTTTCTATTGGTTTTTATGCCGAATATATGGGTCAAATTTTGTGTTATCTTAATAAAAATATAGCAATAAATAGCGAGAGTATAAAATGTTCGGTTGCACCCCAACTTAGCCTTTCCTTACTTGTTTAAATTAGAAAATGTTAAACAATTGGAGATATTGGAGCCCAAGAAAGTTGTGAACTAACGTCATACATTTTGGTTATCAAATGATCCGCAATAGTTATAGACATTTTTATATTTGTATATTTATATGTATTTGTATAATAAACAGTGAATTTCCATGAGGTTTTTTAAATACGGGACACGCAAGGCAATGTATAAAAGGGGCCATCAAATCGTAATCGTAATCGTTAAAGTCTATTCTGGTTAACTGTTTGATAAAGTGAAATTATTTAGGCAGTAACTAATTATTTAACTACAGTATACTCTCGAAAAGTAAATTCTCAGAAAGTAAATAATCGCGGAAAAGTTAATCACCTTTAAGATTACACATGCACCTCGAAGTGTGATAAAAAATTCGAAACGAAGCAAGCAGCGTTTTTTACGATGTTGCAAAAACACTTACTCTCTTGTTTATCGCGTCTTTTTAGTAAATAAACTCTCCTACTTGATCCACTGGTTTAAAAATGAAAACGATGCAAATCAGGTGTCAGACTTTTTGAATTGTCGTACAAAAATGGTCAGAAAATATATTGCAAAAGAAAAAAACAAAAGAATATTCAAGATTTTTTCTCTTCATAGTAAATACATATGTATCTATGTAAATGTAAATATGTTTTTCATGTAAATCCATATGTTTTATTGAAGCAAATAAATGAATGAATTTTTTAAGTTTAAAAATGCATTTAATATTATAAAAACAGATAATTTATGTATATATTTGGAAAAGTAAATTATTCGAAAAAGTAAATTACCCAAAATACCAATCGATTTACCTTTCGAGAGTATACTGTACTTTCCAAGTTTTCCGTCAGCTTTAGTGGTTTGCGATAACGACTTGGGAAGAAATTAATCTCCAATTGTTTAACATTTTCTAATTTAAACAAGCAAGGATAGGCTAACTTCGGGGGCAACCGAACATTTTATACTCTCGCAATTTATTGATATAGTTTTATTAAGATAACACACAATTTGACCGATATATTCGGCAAAAAGTCCAATAGAATAACGAATATCATCATATATAGTATATGAGGGCTGAGGTAATTCCTGAACCGATTTTACTCATTTCACCACCAACATACACTCTATCCAAGATTATATGCTAACTTTATTTGGATTAGCTATTTCACATATTAACGGTTTTATAAGCTATTAAGCCCATCGTATTTTTGAAAAACCTATAACTAGTTATATGGGAGCTAGGGGAAGTTATCATCCGATTTTAACCACTTTTGGTACAGAGACACACTATTAGAAGAAAAAAATTCCCTCTGAATTAAATTAAGATATATGAGAGATTACCGCTAGTTTCGGTGAAAAATTACCCTAAGGCACTGAGTTCTCCATATTCGATATCCGGGGCATTGAAAAGTTATAGTCGTAATTCGACAATTTTTCGCAAGTAATGCCACACCTCAAATACAGCATTTGTGTAACTTTTTATCTTGCTATCTTCATTAGTTCCAAATATATGTATGTTAAATCGCACTGTTCACTATTCATCATTATTTCACAAGGTCTAATTTGTCTATGTTAGTTTAATATGCACTTGTACCGAAACAATGTTTAGCGTAGCGAGCCGGCGGAAGACCTGTGACGACCCTTCTGGACCGAATCAATGCCTGCGAACGAAACGGAATGAACTCGACCCATTTTTGAAGGGGATGGTGACTGGCGACGAAAAATGGATCACATACAACAATATCAAGCGAAAACGGTGGTGACCGAAGGCGGGCGAATCATCCCGAACAGTGGTCAAGCCGAGATTGATGGCCTGTAAAGTTTTGCTGTGTGCTCGGTGGGATTGGAAGGGATTATCCACCCGGCGGCGGTTATCAACGTATCTCGTTGTTTTGTATTATCGATATGTGAGACCATATTTATCCGCGAATTTTAGAAGTGACAATATTGGTTAATGACTCGATTTATGTTTTTGGAATATAAATGGACTCTTCACCTTCGAGGACGATCATCAAAAATTGGTTTTACGAGTATCATGGCGCTGCATTGGAATACAATATTAAGATCTCTATAGCTAAGATAATATTACCGTTTATTATATATTGACCGGTTTTTTTCAAAGTTTAAAATCAAATCAATGTCCCTGTTAAGTTTTTGAGACTTTTGCAGAATTTGTCAAATGAATTGAATTTCTTTTCTGATATTACCACATTGAGCCTAAGATGGAAAAAATATAAATTTTCAAGACACCTCCTCACAGCAGAAATATTTATATTATATCAATAACACATCTCCTTTGCATTTCTTTAGAATGTCTAAGGAGATTTACCAATATTTCCAATAAAAAGTTAGCCGCAAACTTTGAGGTTCTTATCCGATATCTGGGGCCTTGGAAAGTTTCTGAGATATGGTTTTTGACCCATAAGTGGGCGGACGCCCATTTAAAATTGTGTATACAAATTTGAGTGCATCCCGTATATACTATATTTGTAATGAAATTTAAAGTTTCCGGTGTTTCTCCTTTCTGAATTAAAGCATTTTTAGTAGTTTTCAACATAACCTTTGTATTTTTAGGATGAATAAAATGGGGGCTAAAGGTAATGACTCTAGAAAGTTGGGTTGGGTTGATATACCTTTAAAAGTTTACGTGATATGTATAAAAAACTTAGTAGGGGGCGGAACCATCCAACCAAAAAAATTACATCCAAATACATCCTCCTTAGTGCGATTCTTTGTACCAAATTTTATTTCCATAGCATTATGTATGGCATAGTTATAGCTTTTCTAGATTTTCGATTATCGCCATTTTGTGGGCGTGGAAATGGACCGATTATGCCCATATGCAATAACAACCTCTTCAGGGTGCCGAGGAATATGTATAGCAAGTTTCATTAAGATATCTCAATTTTTATTCAAGTTGCTTGCACGGACAGACATCCGGATTTGAAATTTGCTCGTCATTCTGATCACTTTGGTCCATAACCCCATATCTAGCTATTTTAGTTCTAGATGATACAAACAACAGTTATGTGAACAAAACTAGTATACTCTGTGCAACATGTTGCGAGAGTATAAAAACTTTTTCAAACTGTTATTACTATTTAAAACAATTAAAATACTCTCTCACGAAACAACTTTGAACTAGGGAGTCCTTGTAGATTAGCAACCAATTTTCGTTGTTTCTTGTATGTTTTTTTTTCATAAAAAAGAGGTTTATACAACTTAAATCTTAAATTAAAGTCCGTAGAAAACTCACTTTTCACTAGTCAATTAAAAAAGCATTTAAATTGATATTTTTAAGGCAATATACTCGTATATACATACATAGTATCTTTAAAACTAAGTATATGGAAATACAAGTATGTATCTTCCATCGCAGTTATAGTTTTGCTCCACTATTCTGTAAACTGTTGTCATATATTATATATAAATACACTTATTTTTCTAGATATTTCGCAAAATTACACCTTTCAAACCGATGTCTGCGATAAAACTTGAAGAAGAAGATGAAATATCCAATGATAACCAAGACGTGACTTCGCGATATGAAGAACCATCTTTAACAAAACCGCAATATAAGCATGAAACCGAAACTGGTAATCAAAAATGCACTTTCAAGAGAAATAAAACCGTCCAAGACTTCGAAACGTCTTCGGCATATGAGGCTGATATAGAAAATTTAAGTTTAACCGATATCGAGAGTAACACGATGCTGCAAAGTATAACTACACGCTTGTTTCTAACCTCCGACGGCTATGAATTTCAACGATTAGAGCAACCGCGTGGCGACACGGTCTCCGATGAAATAGTTTATGAGCCCGAAATCGCTACACACAAAATTGTCTTCGAAAAGGTCCGATATAAAGAGCATATCCGCTATTTCCGTCGCACTCCGTCTAATTTGAGCTTAGACAACGCTGACGACAGCAAACGCAATGAGAGTACACAAATCGCTGGTCCGCTCACCGATCCACCAAAACGAACTCGCAACGCCGGCGAAGCCAAGCGCAGCTACAACGGCGGCGGCACGCGTCAACCCCCAACCGTCCAGTCTTTCCCACAAACTATACCCGCATATGTGCCTATCAATGTAATGAATTTGGAAATCAAAAATCCTGGAAAATGCGAAAGCGTTGTCATAGCAGAGCAGCGTGACCGTTTTGATAAACTGATGCCCGTTGTCAAATGGGATATCAACGGCAACTCGCTGGACGATGATTTCTACATCGACGACAGTTGGAATGATTCCACGGATATGAATTGGAATAATTCAAGTGAAAAGCGTGTTTCCCAATTCAAATTAGATAGCGAGTCTCAAAAGTCCAGTTTTCGCTCCAGTTCGACGACATTGGAAACTTGGCTGGACGAGGACTTGCTCGGCAGTTCGCTAAATGAGCGACGACTATTCGCTGGTGGCAATCTATGTCGGTCCAAAGTGTAATGCAACGCTGCATTGCATAAACGTAAAGTTGTGAATTCTATGTATTATTACAAGTATTTAATAGTATTATATATTGTTCATATATCTACCTGCAACGGATATACTCGTATAGCTTATATTTACATGCATACATAAAAACTTTGTACCTACATACCAATATGTATCTAAGAATGAAATTGTGTCTTAAATTAAGCAATAATACGTACTTACTTTTGAACTATACTCAATATGTACATATGTATTTTCATCTCAGCGCACCTCTAATTATAAAATAATAAATATATACAATATTATGTCTTCATACACCCAAGCATATAGTGCATCCATGGAATCATATATTTATTTCAGACATTTTTATATACAGTAATCCCCGCTTAAGTACCCCTTCCTAACATGCAAGAATTTTGGGACACTTAAGAGGGAAAGGCACTTAAATGAATCCAAGCTTTTTCTCAAATATCGTCGAATATTTTTTCTTTTAGAATGAAAGCCACATTAATTTCTTATTAATAACAAAAATACTTACTAATAACAATAAATATGAAAAAAAAAACATTACAAAGCTATATGTTCTTCTTTTGACAATTCTCAGCGCATTCAATGTCAAAAATATTAAAAGGAAGAAAAGAGGAAAATTGCAAACAATTTTGTTTTTGTGGCTTAAATATTACAGGCATTTCAGCGGGAAAGGCACTTAAGCGGAGGCTCTTAAGCGGCGAATTTTATATGTAAATTTAGAGAAAAACAACGATGCCGCAAAATGTGGTCACTTAAGCGGGAAAGACACTTAAGTGGGGATTACTGTAGTAAAAAAGAGTCGTTGTAAAAGGTACAGATTACAAATCCGCAGATCTTGAATTCGTTCCATTTTCTATTAAACATTTGTACATTAACAAACATTTTGGGAACTCTATCTCGATCCGAAACTATTCATTTGAAAACATGATATGAAAAGCTTCCACAAATATTATACTACAGTTGAACATCCATAACTGGAAGTTATCCATAAATCGAACTCTTGAATTGGCAATAGAAGTCAAATCTCATACAAATTATCTACCAAGCCTCTCTAACTCGAAAGTTATTTGTGGATTATGGTGATTTGAATGAGGGAAGCTCAACTGTATTTCGACAAAAATCTGAGCAATATTGGTTATCTTCGGAGAGTAAGGAATTCGGCTCTCAAATTACATATATGGTTTGTCTTTTATCTTTTAGATTTCGATTTGTTAAATGTTTTATGTGACATTTTGATTTGACGTTTATTTACATTTGAAATTCGACAATTGTTAATAATTCAAATCATACTAAGAAATATTATAAATTTTTATCTCAAATAATCAAAAATGTATATTTACAGCCTTTACAAATTGAAATTATTAATTTATTTTTGTTGGATCGCCTCTTCGTCTGAAGAGTTTTTGGTACCAGTCTATTATTCAATTTTATAATATTAATATTTCAAACAAAGCACAACTTCACCCATCTTTCCAAAATAAAATACAACTCTGAAGTATCAGCCATCGTAGTCAAATTCATTTGGCGTAAAGTGGTCACACTTGTGACCGCGTTTCCTTCCTAGGTCATGGTGCTTTTCCATAAAAACACGGACGATTTATCAAAATGGACTAGAAAGCTATGTGCCTGTTTTTGAGTATTACCGTAATAGTAATTGTAAGGTAGTTCTTAAGAAACTGATTATGCGGCAGGTTATTTTCATGTAATGCTCGGGCTAAATAAAAACATACAGATTTATACATATACATAGGTATGTTAATACATACATATGTATGTATGTAAGTTCACAACTGCGCAATTGTTAAAAATTATTATTTTTTTACACAACGTAAGCACTTTCAATTAATTAAAAATATGTACATATGTATATCTGCATATAGCCAACGCACAAACGTATGTATGTAGGTATATACATACATATGTACATATAGTAGAGTATATACTCGTATGTATGACAGCTTTAATGTTTAAAGCATATTAAAAACTGCAATATATTTTCATGAAAGCGGCACACATACATACATATATTTATATGTATGTTTCTGAGGACCATTATTACTACCAAAAGTAATTCGACGCAAAAGCGAGACGTAGTAGCCAACGCACAAACGTACAGACCACACATACAAATATTAATCATAAAGCGACGCAAAAGTGCGCTCTGCACGTGTCAATCGCGCGTGAGAAACGTCTGCTCATTGCCTTTCCCACGCTTACAATTATTTCGTTTGAGGTTACTTGGATGCGTCCAATGCTTTCGTACCGCTTTTACCGTCATTGCTGAGGCATAGGCGAGCGGCGAGTTGGTTTAATGCAGCAAATGCTTTTTGGGGTGGCTTTTCGCTTCGTCAACACACATTTGAATGTGTGTGTGCTTATGTAAGTGTTATTAGTTGATTTTGAACAAATAAAATAACGAATATGCACTCATAGTGATTACTCAGAGATCACAAACATCACAAGTCCAGTTGGGGGTGTTTGATACATTTATTCTATGAATATGGGATAAAATTCAAAACAAAGTCACACATCCATGTGTACTATGTAAGGTATACTCGTATGTAGTTTTGGTAGAATTTGTACCCACGAGTGAAGAATGTATGTGAGTAATAACTGGTAAGGATCAGTTTGAGAAAGAGATTATCTACATTTATTTATTGTTCTTTTACGAGTATAAGAGATACGATACTTGTACATATATACATACGTAAATAGGTATGTACCTTGGGTGCAAGAAAACGACAAAATGGTGGACCTGTTGAATATAAAGCCATAAGGTACTCGCTGGTAAATAAATCGAACGAGAAATAAAATTATGTAATGAGGTATTACTTAGGACACTTTCTTGTATACATAAGTAATATGCTTCTATTAAGTTTTCCGTCAAATTAACAAATCAAATTGTGCAATTGTTCCAAATATGTATGTATCTCTCTCACCGTTGAAGCTTTGGACATGTTTGAAGAAACCACGTATGAAATAAGTTTGCTTATATTTATTATATGTTTCATTACTTTCGTAATGTACAGCCGTTGAAAAATACTTAAGAACGATGTTGAGTTCTTGCCATTAGAGACTAAGTAGAAACATAAATGCAAATACGTAACGGTGCTTATGTACTGAAACTTCGATTTTACTATTTGTGAAAAAATAAATGAAATTTTTCAGAAAAAATGCGCAGACCTTTTGTACTTAAATTTGTCTATTTCAATTGAATTTAAAAAACTAACCATGGAACTATCAAGCTCAGGTGGTTATTTGCAAAAGTTGGTTTTTTACTATATTTATACAGAGCGAAAAAACAATTTGAATTTCTCTGTTTAAGTGGACAAAAAGTTAGTAGTTTAATTGAGTTGAGATAAGATTTAAACTCCATTTGAAAGCCTGAACAAATAAGTCTTATTTTAAAGAAATTTAGGTTGCGCATAGTGCCCTTCAGAAGATACATATGCTTGAATTTATGATACTTTTCTCTTTGTAATTTATCAATAAAATGTGTGTCTGTTATTTTATATTTATATTTTTTGTTTTCCTTTAATATCCTATTCCAAGTGGTTAATGATTGATTAAAAGTATTTAAATCTTCAACCGTCATATACTACAATTTGTAGACTCCTAACAATAAGATTATAAATTACATATACCAAAATGGCAAGCTGAAACTGATTCTGAAAAAAAACGTTTCTCAAATGAATCGAAAAACTCAGAATCAATCTAAGGAAACTTTAGGGTTAATAGTTGACCAACCCAAACTTGGATTTGGAAACACAAACGACGGCAATATCTCCAGCAGTATTTCAATAAATTTAAATTGGAACAAGGAAGGGCTCTGAATTTCTTCTAAATATCTGAGAGACTTAACTATATTTTCGGTAAAAAATTTGTTAGAAGCACTGAGGTCCTCATATTCGATATATAGGGTCTTGAAAACTTATGGACCGATTTCGACGATTTTTACAAGGGCGAAGCCACTCTTTAAATGCAGTACATTTGCAAAGATCTGGTAGTAGGCGTGGTTGTGATCCGATTTGGACTATTTTCACAACATATCATTAGGAAGCTAGGAAGTTATTATAAACCGAATTTCATAGAGTACAGTTGGTAGAGTAGTTCCTGAGATATTGTTTTTTGACCCATAAGTGGGCGGAACCACGCCCATTTAAAATTTTGTATACCATTTTGAGTACAGCTCTTCTGTACCATCTTTATAATGAAATTTAAGGTTTCTGGTGGTTTTCCTTACTGAATTGTAATAAAGTATTTTTAGTAGTTTTCAATATACCCTTTGTATGGGAGGTGGGCGTGGTTATGATCCGATTTCCTTAATTGTTGGACTGTATAAAGTAGTACCGAAAATAAACGACTCTAGAAAGTTTCCTTGATATAGCTTTAGTAGTTTAAGAGATATGTACAAAAAACCTAGTGGGGGCGGGGCCACTGCCAACTCTCCAAAAAAATTACATCCAAATATGCCCCTACATAGTACGATCATTTGAACAAAATTTTACTTCCATAGCTTTATTTATGGCTTAGTTATGGCACTTTTTGTGTTTCCGGTTTTCGCCATTTTGTGGGCTTGAAAGTGCTCCGTGTACGCCCATTTTTGAACTTAACCTTCTTATGGTGCCAAGAAATACGTCTTCCAAGTTCAAGATATCTCAATTTTTAAAGCTTGCACGGACGGAAGAACAGACTGACATCCGGATTTGAACTCTACTAGTCACCCTGATCATTTTGATATATTTAACCCTATATCTAACTCGTTTAGTTTTAGGACTTACAACCAACCGTTATGTGAACAAAACTATAATACTCTCTTAAGTAGCCCGTAGACGATCAATATATTGATCAATATGATTGAAGGTGCATCAATACGCTTCAATATTGCTTCAATACGAGCTCTGTCAATACGATGTTTTAGTGTGAGACTGTTCGTTGCATGGGTAGGTTGCCTTTTTTCGCGCAAGGTCTTTGATGAACATCATCTCTTCAAAGTACCATGCTTTTGGAGTTGGAATAGCATCCGTTGATGCCCCTGATCGCTTCGCTCTTTCAATTGCTTTGTAGTCTTTATTAAAATTTGTGCGCAAGATGTTTATTTTCTTTTTAATTTTTTCTATAGTGAAGACAGGTTTGTAAAGAACAAGTGCTGCATGGATTCATGGAAAACAGAAATATTGCGTTTTACAGTTCATACTTAAGTTCTGCTTAAGTACTGAAAATGAGAGACTTAAGCAGTGCTTAAGTAATAGCTGATTTTTGTTTTGAATATTGACTTATTTGTCAAAAAAATAAAATAAAAATTATTTGCTGAAATAATTTTGGAATTTCTTGCATTCAATGACGGTTATATGCTTTCCTGCGAGTTGCAATGGGTGCCCCCACTCGCTTGCGGTGAAATTCGGTGTCCTTTTATTGTTTCCATCCATTTCCCAGATTCTAAATTTATTCGTCGCAAAGTTATTTTTCATCAACAATAATTTCAATTTGTCAGATGGTATTTGTAAACAAATTTTTCATTGTGCTGCCATATATCATAATAGAATTTTAAAGAAAATAAGCACCGACTGTGAAACGCAAATGACTACTCAGTCAACAACAATGCTTAGCTAAGATTTTATTTGGGCACAACTTAAGTACGAACTGTGAAACCGGGCATAATTGTTTTTTTGTTTGATTGAAATAATCTTTAGATTTCACTTTCCACAACTCGGGCAAATCACGATAAAGATTTATTTTCATAGAAATAAATTCACGTTCACTTTCACTTGTTTCTGCCATTGCGCACTTGTTGAGACTACTTAACGGGGCAAAATTATACACATAAATGAGCTCATATTGATCAATAAACGTTGTAGACGTAAATATGCGCATCAATATAGTCGCCGTCAATATGCTTCAATATAAAATCCTATCAATATGCTTCAATACGCCATCAATATGTTTGAAGCCCTCGTACACGTTCAATATGCCCTTCAATACGTATTGATCAATAATATTGATCGTCTACGCGCTACTTTAGCAACTTTTGTTGCGACAGTATAAAAAGCAAATGCACATACTAATAATTGTAGTGTCTAGTGGGTATGAAATCAATAACAGCAAAATTCGAGTATTTGCACATAAAACAACAACATTATTTGTTATGTTATATCCATGCTACACGCTCTTTTGCTTATTGGCCAACTATCAGAGCTCAAGAAGCTCAAAACCATTCAAGTGCAAGTGAAGTCTCATGACATTCAGAATACAATTCCATTATTTCAAGAATGCGAAGATTGCCAAAAACGAACGTTCAAATTTTACCAGAATTTGTGGAATTATTTGTGGGAATAACGGCAGTGAGGAGTACTCCACCATCACCAATGATAGTTTGGATAAACATGTCAACGACATTTATGAATATTAAATAAGAGTTTTTTGGATTCTTTTTTTAATTTTTTTTATTCATTACTAGTAAACCATTACTTGTTATTACAACTCCATCCAAATTTTCTTAAAAACTGTTTGTTTTGGCTAACTGTAGTTATATTAAAAATAAAACATACAAAAATCATTGAAATAAAGCTTCCGTGAATTGATCCGGAAAAATAGGCCACGTTGCTCCACTGTGCGGCGTCACAATGAAATATAATCAAATATATGTAGCTGAAAAGAGGTTTAAAATTTCTCCACATATCACAGAATGTTTTCAAAGTTATATAAGATAAGATATATGGTTAATGTAAATAAGTGTTTCTCTAAAACTGATGATATTTAAAAATTCACATCAGCCGTTTCAAAAACTTGCCTATTATAATAATACATAATTTAGAACATAGCCACCAATCAAATAAAAAACAAGTAAAGAAAAGATGCAACCGAACACTATACTCTCGCAGTTTATTGATATAGTTTTATTAAGATAACACATAATTTGACCCATATATTCGGCATTAAGACCAATAGAAAATCGTCATATATTGTATATGAGGGCTGAGATAATTCCTGAACCGATTTCATTCATTTTCACCACCAAGGTACACTATATTCACGACTATATGCTCACTTAATTTGGTTAAGATATTTCACATATTAATCGATATATGCGGAATAAAGCCCACCGTATTTCATAGAAATCGGTGGAGTAGTTCCTGAGACATGCTTTTTGACCCATAAGTGGGCGACGCCACGTATATTTTCCATTTTGCAGTGGTCCGATTTCACCCAGCAACCATCTCACCAGAACATGTGTACCAAATTTCGTCAAGATACATATCGTAATTTTTACTCAAGTTATCCGATGCACGGATGGACGAGCAGACGAACGGAAAAACAGACATACGTATTTCAACTCATCTCGTCATCCTGATCATTTTGATAGTATATATAACGCAATATGGGGGATGGGGTCTTATGTAGAAGTTCACGTAAGTGAGGAAAGTTTCTGATTGCCATTCACTTGGGAGTGGCCTGGAACGATTCTTTTGCTATAACTCAAGCAGCTCACGACTTCCGATTTTAGACCAAGTATCCTCTGGGTAGTCAACAGACATCCGTTTGAAGGCGAGCTATATAGAGAAGGTGAAGCCCGCTTCTGTGGTTGTGCGTAGGGTTTGGGACCCACCACTTAAAAAACCTCCCCAATGAAAGACCGAACAGAGCCTCGGATGAGAAACCCCACTTTTGATGACCACCCCTGCAAACGTTTTAAGGATCACGATTTGAGCGATTATAAAGGAGCTCAAATTTGGTGTTGGATTTGTGGTGGGAGAGAGACTCCGTCGCCGAGTCCTGGCATTCACCCCGTTCGTCTTGCCACAATCCGCATCAAAGTGAGGTTCATCAACATATCGCTGATTTGCGCCCATGCCGCAACGAAAGAGAAGGACGATGTGACCAGAAATGCTTTCTATGAGCGCCTAGAACGCACCTATGAGCGCTGCCCCCGCCACGATGTCAAAATCGTGTTTGGCGATTTTAACGCTAGGGTGGTAAAGAAGGTATCTTTAGCACAACAGTCGGAAAATTCAGCCTCCATGACGAAACATCGCCAAACGGCCTGAGGCTGACCGACTTCACTGCTGCCCGAAATATGGTTGTCTGTAGTTCCAGATTCCAGCACAAAAAAATCATCAAGCAACGTGACTGCCCCCTTATCGAAACACGCGCAATCAAATCGATCACGTTGTGATAGAGGAAAGACATGTCTCCTGTGTTTTAGATGTGTGTACGCTCCGAGGACCAAATATTGACTCGGACCATTATCTAGTGGCAGCAAAGATACGCACTCGCCTCGCAAATAACGCCCGTCAACAATGCATACTGGGATTATGGAGCGAACACTTCTCCGACCTGCTGAATGGCAGTGAAAGTACAACACCAGGAGATGGCGAACCCGATTCCCCAATCGATGACGATGCAATATATAGCACGCCTGAAGAACAACAAAGTGGCGGGGGCCGATAGATTACCGGACGAACTATTCAAATACGGCGGCGAAGAACTGATAAGGTGCATGCATTAGCTTCTTTGTAGAATATGGTCTGTAGAAAGCATGCCTGACGACTAAGATTCATGCTCTGCCCAATCCATAAAAAGGGAGACCCCACAATCTGCGCCAATTACCATGGGATAAGCCTCATCAATATTGCATACAAAGTCCTGTCGAGCGTATTGTGTGAAAGATTAAAGCCCACCGTCAACGAAATAATTGGACCTTATCAGTGTGGCTTTAGACCTGGAAATCCACCATGGACCAGATATTCACCATGTGCCAAATCTTGGAAAAGAACCGAGAGATAAGAATCGACACTCACCAACTTTTCATCGATTTTAAAGCTGCCTTCGATATCACGAAAATGAGCTGTCTCTATGCCGCGATGTCTGAATTTGGTATCCCCTCAAAACTAATACGGCTATGTGAACTGACGTTGAGCAACACCAAAAGCTCCGTCAGGATCGGGAAGGACCTATCCGAGCCGTTCGATACCAAACGAAGTTTCAGACAAAGTGACTCATTATCGTGCGACTTCTTCAATCTATTGCTGGAAAAAATAATACGAGCTGCAGAGCTAAATAGAGAAGGTAAAATCTTCTATAAGAGTGTACAGCTGTTGGCGTACGCCGATGATATTGAGCCTGGTGGTGAATGAGGATAAGACGAAATATCTCCTGTCATCAAGCAAACAGTCAGCGCACTCGCGTCTTGGCTCCCACGTCACTGTTGACAGTCATAACTTTGAAGTTGTAGATAATTTCGTTTATCTGCGAACCAGTATTAACAACACCAACAATGTCAGCCTCGAAATCCAGCGCAGAATCACTCTTGCCAACAAGTGCTACTTTGGACTGAGTAGGCAATTGAAAAGTAAAGTTCTCTCTCGATGAACCAAAATCAAACTGTATAAGTCGTTCATTATTCCCGTCCTGATGTGCTGAAGCGTGGATGATGACAACGATGAGACGACTCTTGGGGTTTTCGAGAGAAAGGTTTTGCGGAAGATTTATGGTCCTCTAAACATTGGCAACGGCTAATACCTCAGATGATGGAACGATGAGCTGTCGGCTATAATCGCTTAAAGTTGTTCCCACGCCAAATGTATATATGTATATATATATAACCCAATAGCTAAATCGATTAGTTTTTTGACTTACAACAACCGTTATGCGAACAAAACTATAATACTCTCATAGCAACTTTGTTTCGAGAGTATAACTGTAGAAGACCTAATAGGTTAGGTTAGGTTAAGACGTTTAAAAGGGGGTTTGATTTTAAACATACTTTGGAATAATGTCCGAAAGAGTCTAGATATGGAATGTTATCTAGCACCTACTCGTTTTTGTAATCTAAGCTAGAGTAAACCCATCTGCATAACTAAACTAATCATGAAAAGATTCTACCATGATTAATGAAACTTTATATATAAATAAGTATGCAACAGACCTACATATATACGTATTTGGTTAGGGGTAATAGATCTTTCCAAAATTATACAACTAATTTGCATATATTTTTCTTAAAAAGGACAATAGTTTGGCTGCCGACTTGATGACATTTCTAACCGCAACATAATTAATCTCAGAGATACATACATACCTTACATAAAATAAATGGGACTCTCAGACTCTTTCGACGGATTTATTTAATTTTTTTTTCAATTTAAAGTTCCATTTGTATATATGTACATATATTCGTTTGTATGTTAAATCTAGCGCGAATACAATTGATAATGAAAACGAAAAAACTTGTTTCGAATTACACTCAAATGAAATGGTGCTTTGTATTCAATTAGTCACATCACTCAAGTTGGAGAGGGGCGAGCTGCGGCTGTGACCATTAATGTGAGACTAAAAAACGTTTAAAAGGTAAACTGTGCTAAATTTGGAAAACATGCATTAACAGCTACTTTACAATTTATCTAAACATGTGCATATGTATTTATGTGAATGCTGAACTCTTAAAAGCCGAAATGAGTTGAATGTTTCGATTAAGTTTTACAAAGAATTCATATTGCTTTATAAATTCTGTGCGACAATTTCAATTGTGACGTGTGAAAATTGATCACTTAATAGCTTCTCCGAATGGAAAGTAATAAACACAAGAGTCAATAAAATTATGAACTTGTGATGAACTCATAGCAATCTCACACACAAAGAGGACTTTAACAATTCAACTCATTCCTCGCTGCAAAGTTACACATGCACATGTTATGATTCACCGAAAATGTCTCGTGTCTTTGATTCGTAAAAAGTAAAGAGTTGGCAAAAATTAGAAATGCTTTGCGCGTTTGTGTTTTTTACGTAAGTACCGTACGGAGTGATGCAGCGAATTGATGAGTATGGATGAGGCAAGGCAAAGCGATCATCCTGTTGAAGTATTCCCACAACACGAACACCGAGCATTGCCAATTATCGAATGATTGATACTTTCGATACGATTGATTCAAAGTGGTTTCTACAGACAAGTACGTACGTATATACACACACACACATGTAAATGGATACGGTAGAGGCGCTTAAAAGGCTCGTTTGCACACGTTTCGCCAATTTGATTTTAATTTTTAATTGCAAACGAACACGTCATTGTTTCGTGTAACCGTTCGTGAAGCCAATGACAATCGCCGATTTGGCTTTGAAGTGTCATTATCAAGGTATCGATTCCCTCCTTTCTGCCACTTCACACAGATGAATGAGTGGTTGTTGTTGCTTACGTGGTTGCGCGTGACACACAATGACCGCTAGATCCCCTGCGGCGTTAAATTTTCATTCTATCGGCATATTTTGTAACCATAGAAAGGCTAGTCGCAAGGAAAATGCGCAGACATTAAATAGGTATTGTGCCGACAGTCTCAAATTCTACGCGCATCTGTAGACTGATACACGAAGTGCACGTGAATAAATACTCGTACATATATGCAATATATGTGGGCACTTGTGGGCATGAATTTCCAATGACCTTAATTTACATTTTATTACAGTTGCATATATTGCATACGTTTGTAGGTGTGTATGAAATTCGAAACACATTGACAAGTGCAAAAATTAAAATTATTTATGATTGCAAATATTGTGTATAATAAATAATTCAGAAACTGTGGCGAAAATCGCCAATGGCCATATGCGTGCGATCGTTGCACTTTTGGACATCTCGCCCACTTAAATGCCCTCTTTTAAATGGACGTGTCCCGAACGTAATTGTGGCGATATATTTAATTAGCGTTCATTGTTCGAAACAAATGCTTTCGACGGGATGGCTGTATAGAATATTTTAAGAGATTTTAAATTTAATTTAGTGTTGAAGGGATCTGCTTTTACCATTGATATAAGATACACATACAATTGCGAAATTAATTTTATTTTTGGAAGTTTTCTGGAAATGTATTACGTATTTTTAATCAGTTTTATTATATGTATCTATCAAACTTCAATATTTCTTTAGATAGCCAAACTGATTTTATAAATTAAATATGCAAATATATTTTATATAAATACTAATTTGTAGCTAACTCAAGGTTTTCAACTAAACTTGTAGCTGATATAAAGATCCACGGAATTGAGAATTGAACTACAGGTCTAATTTTGAAAATGATTGATAAACATTTATGTAATACCAAACACAAATAAACAAAAAATGCTGGTTTTTATATGTATTTTATTAGTATTTATTCAGAGGAAATCTTTTTTTCTAATAATATGTCTCCATGCCAAAAATTAGTGAAATCGGGTCATACTTCCCTTAGCTCCCTTATGATGGGCTTAATACTTGCGATACAATATTTCCTTAGTTGTTAGACAATATAAAACATCAAAAAAATTATGAATTAAAATTAATTAAATGCACTATTTATATTGAACTGAATGTTGACTACAAACCATTCTCGAATGCACCTGAAGACACACAAAAAATTTCATTCAAATCGGTCCAGCCGTTTAGGAGGAGTTCAGTGACATACGCAGGTACAGATTATTTTCTATAAGTTAAAGAACGAAAATATTAAAGAAATGCAAGCTCTGCAATTAATATTTCGCAACAATCGAAATGCAAGCCCAGCTTAATAACTAGCACGGAAATAAGCCAGCGAATCAAGCAACACGCGCACCGAACGGAACAACACGTAAATCAGCAGCGTCAGCTAAAGCGCACATTTATATAGGGCTAGGTTTAACATAATAGTTTAGTTATAATTTAGCAGTCGTAACTCAACAATTGTAATCAATCAATTAATTGTCATGTAAATAAATATTGGCAAAAATTAAAGCACCCATTTCGTGTTTTTATTTTTTTTTTATTCTTTTCAACAAGAATAAAATTAACTTATACAAAGAAGATTAGTATTATACTCATGTCGAAATTGAGAACTCGCTAGCGATAACTCAACAAGCCTGAGTATTAAAGCGAGAATACAAGTCGCCAACAGGTCCTTCTCGTCCCTAATTAAATTCCATAGACAATGTAAACTGGCCCTATACAAAACCATCATTCGACCAGTATTATGTTACGGAGCAGAGTCCTGGACGCTACTCGAAAAGGAGGAAACCAAACTGCAAATAATTGAAAGAAGTTCTAAAAAATCTTTGGTGCAGTCAAAGGTAATGGCGAGTGGCGTATAAGGTGGAACAATGAGCTAGACTAACTATTTTCTTTTAAATATTTCTTTATTTAGTGAATATGATCTTTGTAGCCTAACAATAAATTATAAAATCTTAAATCTAATTAAAACTAGACAAGCTCAACCAAGTGATTGAGTTTTGGTTTAACGTTGCTTATTAGTATTATTTTTAGACGTGATTGATTACAGGAATGTACTAAAGTATTAGCCAATGGGTTTGGGTGATCTCGGTGTTTATAAATATATGAGAATACTAAGATCTTTATGAATATTTGCATTACACATATACCATAGTGAGCACATAATTGTTTTAAGCATTATTGATTGGAATCTCTGAATTACAGTATACTCTCGAAAAGTAAATCGATTGGTATTTTGGGTAATTTACTTTTTCGAATAATTTACTTTTCCAAATATATACATAAATTATCTGTTTTTATAATATTAAATGCATTTTTAAACTTAAAAAATTCATTCATTTATTTGCTACAATAAAACATATGGATTTACATGAAAAACATATTTACATTTACATACATACATATGTATTTACTATGAAGAGAAAAAATATTGTATATTCTTTTGTTTTTTTTTTTTCTTTTGCAATATATTTTCTGACCATTTTTGTACGACAATTCAAAAAGTCTGACACCTGATTTGCATCGTTTTCATTTTTAAACCAGTGGATCAAGTAGGAGAGTTTATTTACTAAAAAGACGCGATAAACAAGAGAGTAAGTGTTTTTGTAACATCGTAAAAACGCTGCTTGCTTCGTTTCGAATTTTTTATCACACTCTCTGAAAAGTAAATTAAAAAATTTACTTTTTCGAGGTGCATGTGTAATCTTAAAGGTGATTAACTTTTCCGCGATTATTTACTTTCTGAGAATTTACTTTTCGAGAGTATACTGTATATCGATGTTAGATGCAGAAGTCGACCCCACAGTTGAATGCCTTACATCCAAGTCAGCTTTATGAACTTTGTTGTCTAGGCAAAGTTTTGAATTTTGTTTAAAAGCTGCCCTGCGGTACACCAGCCCTTATCGGTCGTTCTTCAGATACGCAGTCTCCTACTTTAACAGTAATTTATTCTAAGGTATTTGTTTGTGGTGCGATCTATCGGACAGGCCAAAGATTTTTCAGCCCATCTAGTTTTGGTCCATAAGACAGACTTTGGCATACCTGTAGAAAGTTGCTCTTTTAGGTAAAAATTAAACACAAGAAAAATCAGTAAGCTCGTGCTATGTTTAGAGGTGCCCCATCTACATGAAGTTTCGTAAACATTTGATAAACTCTATTTGATGTTCATAGCGATGCTATGTTAGAGTAAAATAGAAATAAATGATCTTAAAGCTTGCGTGTTACGTATCAGGGGGAGGGGGATATTACTTTCTTTACACCCACCGATAGAATGGTCGTGACTTTTAGAGTTTTTTCAGCTGGAATCGGGAAATTTACTGTAAGTAGCATATATTCATGATATAAATTTTTTAAGAGCTTGATAACTTTTTTTAAAAAAAAAACGCATAAAATTTGCAAAATCTCATCGGTTATTTATTTGAAACGTTAGATTGGTTCATGACATTTACTTTTTGAAGATAATTTCATTTAAATGTTGACCGCGGCTGCGTCTTAGGTGGTCCATTCGGAAAGTCCAATTTTGGGCAACTTTTTCGAGCATTTCGGCCGGAATAGCCCGAATTTCTTCGGAAATGTTGTCTTCCAAAGCTGGAATAGTTGCTGGCTTATTTCTGTAGACTTTAGACTTGACGTAGCCCCACAAAAAATAGTCTAAAGGCGTTAAATCGCATGATCTTGGTGGCCAACTTACGGGTCCATTTCTTGAGATGAATTGTTCTCCGAAGTTTTCCCTCAAAATGGCCATAGAATCGCGAGCTGTGTGGCATGTAGCGCCATCTTGTTGAAACCACATGTCAACCAAGTTCAGTTCTTCCATTTTTGGCAACAAAAAGTTTGTTAGCATCGAACGATAGCGATCGCCATTCACCGTAACGTTGCGTCCAACAGCATCTTTGAAAAAATACGGTCCAATGATTCCACCAGCGTACAAACCACACCAAACAGTGCATTTTTCGGGATGCATGGGCAGTTCTTGAACGGCTTCTGGTTGCTCTTCACCCCAAATGCGGCAATTTTGCTTATTTACGTAGCCATTCAACCAGAAATGAGCCTCATCGCTGAACAAAATTTGTCGATAAAAAATTTTCGAACCGAACACTGATTTTGGTAATAAAATTCAATGATTTGCAAGCGTTGCTCGTTAGTAAGTCTATTCATGATGAAATGTCAAAGCATACTGAGCATCTTTCTCTTTGACACCATGTCTGAAATCCCACGTGATCTGTCAAATACTAATGCATGAAAATCCTAACCTCAAAAAAATCACCCGTTATAAGATGCTTGTAGATTAGTTTAATGTAATTAGGACTTATTGCTTGTCTTAATAGCAGAAATATCTGTCAAGTTCAAACATGACAAATGACGAGCTGTCCTGTCTTTGGTTTGCCGGACAAATTACCTGTTTCTCAAATACCTACATAAAATGGTATCTGTTCATAAAACATTAATTAAAGCTCGAAAAAACAACAAAAGAGCTGACAGTTCTTGAAATATCTGAAAGCTTAGGAATTTTAGCTGTTTAAAAGGGTGTCGTATTCCCAAGGAGGAAGTAAGTTTCTTACTCGACCAAAGCTCAACCAGAAAAAAATTGCGATAGGCGATGTAGATATTGTTACAACTGTGAAGAATAAGAAACATATCTAGTCCTAACCACCTCTGCAAAAAAGAGATTAAATTTGACGTCATTAGCCCTTGAGTGTGATTTTACAGGAGTCTCCGATAGACCCGCTGCCATTATAGCTCCTTCTGTCTTACAAAACGTTGGTATTGTTTCATCGAATGATCCAAGTTGTATCATTGATCGTACAAATTTGTGCCGTGGAAAAACTAAGATCAGATCAACTTTACAAGAAGAGGATTGCAATAAAATACTTCGTGGATTGTATTTTGACGAAAGGAAAGATATAAATTTGGTTCGTATTGATAAACAATGGAAATTTTACAGAAAACGACAGATAGAAATCAATATGTGATTTTATCGGAACAAAGAAGCAACTAGTATTTTGGTCATGCCACCTGTGAGTCGGAGACACCAAAAACTATTAAATAAACTACATATATTATTACATTTGAAATCTAAGTCGGTAAAGCTGAGTGAATTAGCTGTTGTTGTTGGGTGCGATGGAACTGTAGTGAATACAGGTTTCAAAGGTGGTGTTATTCGTCTGATGGAGGAGGAATTCATTAGGCCAACACAGTGGTTTATCTGTCAATTGCATTTAAATGAGTTACCATTACGTCATCTTTTATTACATTTAGACGGAATAAGTACAGGCTTAATGCTTTTCGGGACATCGGATCGCAATTACAAATTTGTCAAACAATACCTATAGTCGAATTTACCTACAATGTTACCTGAAATAACTAGGGAAGAGGTTAGTACCGACCGAAAGTAGTTATACGACGGCTATCAGTACTGGTATACAATGCGGTTTACAATTTTTTATTTTTTCTTGAAACGTAATTAGATATATTTTTACATTTCATATGATTGCAACTAGTGAAACAAAACAAAATTGTACTTTTTATTTTTGTATAAGTTCGTAGAATGTTGTTCGCTTTAGTCTACGCCTGCTATTTCTAATCTCTCCAAGTCGTCAGGCTTCTGCGTTTACGTGATTTTGCAACCTCGCTGAATGTTTCAATGCCGTTTCGTGAATAACTTCCCGGACCATTTTTATATGAAGATCACGGTGCAGATCTGAATTACGTATATACCACGGGGCATTTACAAATTTGCATAGGACTTTATTTTGGAACCGTTGTATCGCTTGAATGTATATCGGAGCATTGTATCGCCACAGTTGAATTCCGTATGTCCAAATAGGTTTCAACGTTTGATTATATACGAGGATTTTGTTTGATGTTGTTAGCTGCGATTTGTTACCGATTAACCTGCTTATTTTGTTATATCTTAGATTTAGTTCTGCAACTTTTTTTTGTGCTCTTTCAGCTTTGCATCTAGCGTTATGCCTAGATATTTCGCAGAGGTTGAGTATGGGATTACCACATTACCAATATGTAAGGGAATATATGTATCTAGCACTTTTGTTCGTGTAGTTTACGTGCACCATCTCTGTGTCCATTCCACTATTTTGTTAATTGAGGATTGCATTCTTTTGGCCGATTCCACTCCGTTTTTGCCTGTCGTTATGATGCAGGTATCATCAGCAAATGTGACAATTGTACAGTTTGTCGGCGTAGGCATATCGCAAGTGAACAAGATATGTAAAAGTGCTACCAGGATACTACCTTGGTGTACACCTGTTTTTATTGGTTGCAATGTGGTATACGATTGTTCCTGCTTGATTCTGAAGTAGCGGTTGCTCAAGTAAGATTCAAGTAAGTCAGTTAGATATTGTGGTAAGAAACGTCTTAATTTTTAAAGTAAACCATGGTGCCATACTCTATCAAATGCCTGAGATACGTCTAGAAAGACATATTGCAAATTAGTTTATTTTCCATCGCATCTTCCATTAGGTTTGTTATGCGATGTACTTGATCGATTGTGGAATGTTGAGCCCTAAAACCGAATTGATGAATTGGTATGATACCTTTTTCTTCAATTATGTTCTCAAGTCTTTTGATAATGACAGCTTCGAGTAGTTTAGACAAAATAGACAACAATGAGATTAGACGATATGACGAGGCTTCATGTGCACTTTTCCCAGGTTTTTGTACCTTAATGATTTCGGATACCTTCCATGACATTGGGACGTATTTAACATTTAAGCAGGCGTTTATTATCGATGTAAGCTTTGTTAATGCTCTGGGTGTTAGATGTTTCAATACATCACTTGTAAATTAAGTCTAAGCCGGGAGCCTTTTTGGGCTTTAATCTAATTTTGATGATATTTTCCACTTCTTTTTTTGTAGTTTGTTGAATTTCGCTTACATATTGCGTTGCTTCTAGGTTTGCGTTGTGGTTTACAATGAAATGTTTTCTCGTGCATTAATGGAGCTGAACCATTAACCTAAGTCGTTATTTGAATTCCGATATGAAAGCAATCGTTGACAAAGTATTCCAACGAAATGGATATTTTGGTCACACACAAATCTTCTCATTGCCATGCTTGATGACGACAGATAGTATATAGGATATACTGCATATCGATGAATTGTAAAAGTAAGATCAGAGAATGGTGTCATTTTCTGACGTGTTCTGGCCTGCGCACCACACGTGAGTGGAGTGCATCGTACGTTGCCCCATGCTGTAATTAATGGCTGCTTCTGATCTTCTGAGTTGTGCAGGTTTAAACGTTTACGTAAAGATCGCAAGAGAGATAGTGGTGGAGGCCTAGCATTCATACTACACAACACCGTGCAATATCGTTTTATCGAAGGTGACATCGGCCACAGGGTCACTATTCTAGAATGTCAAGGTGTAGCTGTCCGGTCAGGCAATGTCGAGCTCGAAATATTTAATATATACATCCCCCCAGTTACAAGTTGCCCAACACCGATACCTACGGACGTAATCGTTGGCGAACGTCAATTCTGCAAGGTGATCAAAGCCGCTACTGTTCACTTCATACCAGCCGGAAGAATTGCAAATATGCGGCCGAATTTCCCGGCTGAAGCGGCAGTTTTAGCAAATGAACGTGACTCCTTACACCAGGTCGATCCCTGCGATCCCCGCATAAGGGATCTCAATTTAGAGATTCGACAACTGGTAAACAACTATAAGCGGACGAAATGGGTAGAGCACTTGAAGTCCTGGAATCTTTCCACTGGTGTGAGCAAGCTCTGGTCAACTGTCAAATCCCTGTGAAACCCGAGGAGGCATGACGACCGGGTTGAAATTCAATTCGGTAGCCATGCCTCCTCGGACCCGGAGAGGTGCGCGAGCTATTTTAGACGACAATTTATACTGCACCCCCCGGTTGACAAGGCTAAAAGACGTGTCACCAGAAGGCTGCGCAAAATGCGAAACAACGGCGCGCCACTTGTTTTCACCAGTGGGGAGGTTCAGGATGGACCAAGTCTTCCAAAACCATCGGCCCTGACGGAATCAATTCACTGACGTTAAAACACCTAGGTTCAACGGGAGTAGAATATCTCAAAAAGGTACTTAATTTGTCGCTAACAACTCTTAATATGTGGAAAATCGGAAGGGCGGTTCCACTACTGAAACCTGGGAAACCCGCCAACCAAGGAGAGTCTTATCGCCCGATAACGCTCCTTTCCCCAGTAGTGAAAATACTTGAGGCCTTGCTGCTTCCGACACTCTAGCGGAACATCAACATGGTTTCCGTAAAGTGCACATCCACGGCGACTCTCTTTACCAACTGGACGAAGGAGTACAGACTAAATCTTAATATTCATGTCGATGGCACACCAATACCGACTGTGAATAATCCCAAGATTTTGATAATCACTAAAGTACAGAGCCGCAACAAAATCCTCAAGTCACTAGCCGGTAGCACTTGGGGAAAGGACAAAGAAACGTTGTTGGCCACTTACAAGGCTATCGGCCGGCCGGTCGTAAATTACGCAGCACCGGTATGATCGCCTGGATGCAGTGGCACGCAGATGAGGAAGATACATGTCAAACACCGCACTCCGGACAGCTACACGATGCCTCTAGATGTCACCAGAAGCACATTTGCACAATGAGGCCATTATGCTGCCTATTAAGAAGCATAATGAACTGTTTACCAAGCAGTTTCTAAATTTTGCAGAATGCATTATATACTTCTGTCTAAATGGTCCTTCTAGTAGAGAACTAAACTATTTTGCGATGTTCGAAAATCTTAAGGAATTGGTAGATATCGCGCGGTTTTGCAATCTCCAAAATGTCTAACATAGTATAAGAAAGCTTTGGAGATAATTACAACGACAAATTGAAAGTATTATATGTAATACACCAAAGATAGTAATATGTAGGTTTGGGGAGCGAATGCAGAGACTGGTTTGCCAGATTCTGTACGTAAATCGAATCTAGAATCCAGTAAGCTTTTGCATACTTTATTTTCCATGTGATGTAGATTGTGTAAAGAGAATAACGAAAGCGCCAAACGTTTGTTTTGGGTAGAAAAGGGGAACCGTATTTTCAGAATGAGAAATATAGTTTTATGTAATGCAATGCATGACTTATCTCTTTGATTGACCCAGTCCCACGACATTGCGCAATATTAGGAGACGAGACTCTTAATCGTACCCACACATAAGTATTGGCGGATATGCAGACACCTGTATGGAATACAGAAAATCCGTATAATATGTGCGTGCACAAACATGACCTTGAAAACGTGGGCAACAGATGTAGGCCAATTCACTTGTTGGGGCCGCACACGACCGGCGTTAGTTCAAGTCGCGTGCTCCACGCGTTTGCATGAGGCCAGCAGCCGGAGCCAGATAAACATAACGGCCAACAGCGCAGCAGCACGTCGGCAGCACAAGCCTGCTCATTGTTATCGTTGAAATGTCAAGTGGATGCCGCGGATGCAGCATCGATAACAGAGAGCCCTTCGTGTATCAAGCTCACGTTGTGTCAATCAACCAGAACCAATTATAATCTGAAACAAACACTCTAGCAGCATACATATATGCATTTTTATACTCTCGCAACAAAAGTTGCTAAAGAGAGTATAATAGTTTTGTCCACATAACGGTTGTTTGTAAGTCCTAAACTAAACGAGTTAGATATAGGGTTATATATACCAAAGTGATCAGGGTGAAGAGTAAAGTTCAAATCCGGATGTCTGTCTGTCCGTCCGTCCGTCTGTCCGTCTGTCCGTCTGTCCGTCCGTGCAAGCTGTAACTTGAGTAAAAATTGAGATATCTTAATGAAACTTGGAACACGTGTTCCTTGGCACCATAAGAAGGTTAAGTTCGAAGATGGGCGGAATCGGACCACTGGCACGCCCACAAAATGGCGATAACCAAAAACACATAAAGAGCTATAACTAAGCCATAAATAAAGTTATGAAAATAAAATTAAGAACATAGGATCGCATTAGGAAGGGGCACATTTGAATGTAATTTTTTTGGAAAAGTGGGCGTGACCCCTCCCCCAAATATGTTTTTTGTACATATCTTGCAAACCAATAGAGCTATATAAACCAAACTTTCTGCAGTCGTTTCTTTTAGCCACTTCCTAATACAGTCCAAAAATGAAAGAAATCGTATCATAACCACGCCCACCTCCCATACAAAAGTTAGGTTGAAAATTACAAAAAGTGGGTTAACTCACCAACGAAAAACGTCAGAAACACTAAATTTCACATAAGAAATGGCAGATGAAAGCTGCACTCAGATTTTTTTACAAAATGGAAAATGGGCGTGGCGTCGCCCACTTATGGGTCAAAAACCATATCTCAGGAACTACTCGACCGATTTCAATGAAACTTGGTTTGTAATAGTTTCCTTACATCTCAATGATATGTTGTGAAAATAGGCCAAATCGGTTCACAACCACGCCTACTTCCTATATACCAGAACTTTGAAGTGGATCTGAATCGTTTACATTACAATATATAAAGTAAGCACTAGTGAAGATATTGGTGTAGAACTTTACACAAATACTATGTTAATAGTGTGGCAGCCCCATTCTAAAAATCGCCGAAATCGGACTATAGGTTTTTAAGGCCCCATATATCGAACACGAGGACCTCGGTGCTTCTAGTCTAATATTATGGTTTCCAACTTTCAATGGACTTTATACAATATATATGACGAATATGTGGGTCAAATTGTGTATTACATAATATAAATAAAGTCAAATAAATAAATTGCGAGAGTATAAAATGTTCGGTTACACCCGAACTTAGCCCTTCCTTACTTGTTATATACATATATATGATAATATTTATTAGTAGCAACAACAAGAGTAAACAATATCAGAACACCTTGTAACTCGTTACGCTCTTAGTTTATCTAATACCCACCCCGTGCATTTGATTGCTCCTTTTACCACCACAGCAAACGCACCAATAGCAAATTGACGCTGAGAGAGCATATGCTCGGCGCTCTCACATTGTTTGCTCTACAGCGAGGATCAACATGCTCTCAACGTATCCTTCCTCGTCCTTCTCCGACGCTGAGGGCTGTGGCGTGTGCTCAAAGTCGTTGAACGTTGGTGTTGTATTACAAACATCTATATACATGCTTTGGATGCGCTTTGGGCTGCTTGTCACCACCTTTGTCAGCAAAGCCGACCGGCACATGCTTACCTATAGCCAGGGGGTGGTTTGAGTCCAGATTTTATTGGCGGGGATACAATGAGCTTTGTGCAGGATTCGCCAAGCGGGACAAGGGTTCAGGATATAACGGCACACGCAGGTCGCACGTTGGTCATGCGCTGCAAAATCAGTCGAACGCCGTTCGTACACACGATAAGTCACGTGTGGCTACTAGCTCTGATAATAATTAAACAAAAATAAACACATAGTTGGTTTTCATAGAGGTTCAATCAACTTGACCACAACAAATTTCAAAACTGTAACCTGTTCCTTCAACTTAACTGTGTATTATTGATTTGTGCTACGAAAAATGGAACATAACCTTCATAACAATACGCCGGTACATTGGGGCTATGGAGCGGCTCCAGTACCAACTACGCCGCACAGTCACTGGGCACCGCCACCTCAAAGTCATAGCTTGAAACGCGCAATGTCCGAAAGTGATTGTGATGAACTCTACTCCGAGGAATCCTCGAAGGAGCAGTAAGTAATTTTTCCATTCAATTAAAGGAGAGATTTTAACCTTTGATTTTTCTTCTAAAAATCTAGAATTTCTCCTAGCGAAACTGGAAGCTGTCAGTTATTGACACGTAAGAAGAGGCGAGGTGTCATCGAGAAGAAGCGACGGGATCGCATAAACTCTTCACTTACCGAGTTGAAACGTCTTGTGCCATCGGCTTATGAAAAGCAAGGTTCTGCTAAACTGGAGAAGGCTGAAATCTTGCAATTAACCGTGGAACATTTAAAAAATCTACAATCAAAAGGTAAATTTAATGAAATGCGCTTATTTAAGTTTTTTTAGTGAAAGCTCACATACATATTCGTACATACATTTATAACGCACCGTTACTCGCATGCGCATATTGAAAATGGTTTGAACAACAAATCAAATGAAATCGTGAAGAAAGTGATGTGTAAAATATCACACAACTTGTTGAAGTTAAATTGGTATAAATAGCAAAGTGCGTATTTGTTGTAATCATTGAAAATCGAAATTTATTAATCCTTCGAAATATAGTGTTTTAATAGAAAATACAAATATTGTGAAGTGCTGCAAGTGCCTGAATTAGTGACTAAATCGAACCAAAATTAATATATAGTCGAACCTCTCGAAGTTCTCCATAACTCGAACACTTGAATTGGTAATAGATGTCAAAATTCATACGAATTATCTTCCATAACTCTAAGTCTCTCCAACTCGAAGTTTTTTTGTCGATTAATAGTGATTAGAGTTAGAGAAGTTCAACTCTATGTACATATATTAAAATCGTAAAATACATTTTTTTAGAAATCTATAATATCAATTCCATTCAAGGGAAGTGATCTAATTAAAAGTTTAAGTGTAGTGAAATGGGTGATCCTTAATTAATTGCTACAGTTTAAAATAGGTTAAAGAAATTTTGGATTTGCAACAAATTCGTTCAGTAAAATCTAACTATCTGCAACAAAAAAGGATATTAATATCTAAGAATCTGTGCTGAACTGAACTGTGAAAATTGGTCGCCTGTGTTGTTCATTTCCGACATTCTTGAAAGTTCTATAGAGAGATTTGCAAAAGATAGTGGATAATTAAATTAAAAGTAATAATAAAAGTTTAAATACTGAAAAAACTGAATGAAACCACGATTTGTAAGAGTATTCTACGTAATATTGCATTCCTATATTCGAATTTTACAAGAAAAAATTAAAACAAAATAATATTTCTGATCGCTGTTGGCATAAGACTATTAAGAGAGTTCTTATTGAAAAAAAAGTAATAATAATAAATCAGTTTTATATCTTAAAAAAAAAACCTTCCCGATAGAACTTCTCCGATTTTTATTCCTTTTTAGAAACTGTTCAATTTGCTTATTGCGAACAATTGAAAGCATTTTCTGTCACTTTCAGACACCGTTATAGCAATTATATGCCTAAAGCGTTTGCGTGAATTCGGTTTCACCAGTTTTCCCACCTAAAAAGTGCTTCCCACGCTTTCAACTTATCATACACATAATCCGCCAGTGCAACTCTCCCACCAACCACCACCACCAATTTGGTGCCATTAGTAGGATCAGCAGTCAATTGCCAACAGCAAGGGAATTGTATGCAAGTTAGCAAGTGCCTTTGTCGCGCTATTAATTCACCCGTAATGCAAATAATTCTCTATGTCCCACCAACATACATGCAGGCAACACAGTTATACCACGCTGGCACAAACTCACCCTCTCACAGGGTAAAGGGGTTGCTCAAGCGCTGTGAAATATGCTCTATTGTGGGAATAAAAATCTTTATAGTTTTTATTTAGTATTTAATATGAGAAAAATGTGCGTTTGTATGTACGAGTGTATGCGTGAGTTTATTGATACACAAAGCCATCGCATGTTTGCATACATGACTGACTTTAATGACTTCTTTATAACTGTATTTATTTATATTTGTAGGTATTGAGTCGTTCAGCTATGATCCTCAACGCTTCGCCATGGATTATCATATTATCGGTTTTCGGGAGTGCGCCGCCGAGGTGGCACGCTACTTAGTGACTATAGAGGGTATGGATATACAGGACCCACTCCGCCTACGTCTGATGTCGCATTTGCAGTATTTCGTGCAACAGCGTGAATTGTCGGCCAAGAGTTGTGCCAGTCCTGGCGGCTGGACTTCGGCGTCCGCATCCAGTGGCTATCAGACGAATTGCAGTGCAACACCGTATCAATCCTATACTGGCACACCGAGCGCTCATCCTGGCATTAATCCGACTTATATGCCCACGCCAATACATGCCTATCCCACGCTGAGCACCTCACCCACCACCACCTCGCACCTGCAGCTGCATCCACATCACCTACAACAACAACAACTGCAGCAGCAACCACAGCAGCAGGCGGCGTCGGTACAGGTTAATCGCGCTTCTTCAGCCAATGGAACAGTACCAAGTGAAACGATGCCCACCATAAGCCACACAAACAATCAGCAAAATCCGCAGCAACAACAACAACAGCAGCAGCAACAGTCGCTTTCAACGCATCAAACGCAGGCAGCGCCTTCGCACGTGCAGCAAACACCTGTATCGCATGAATCACACCTCCAACAGCAACAACAACAACAGCCGACGGCACCACAAGCGCAGGCACAGCCTCAACACTACACGCAAGAGCACACGCATCCCGATCAGCAAGCCGTGACCTATGCGGACTTATCCAACGCCCAGGTCCATATTGATCACCGAAATCCCTCAGCGGCCATTGCAGCCACTGGCCTAAACTACTCCGGCTCCACGCATTACCCGGTCGCAGGTGCACAAGAGTACAATTCAAATTATGTGGCTGCCAACGGTTCCAAGCCATATCGACCATGGGGTGCAGAAATGGCCTATTAACGGCCATATGCAAATGCACGAGTATAGCATAACTGCGAATATGTATGAATGAAATAACGGCGTAATGATATTCATAACCTAGTCACGAACAAAAACAATTCAAGTCAAACTTACCCACTCAAATTATGAAATAAGAAAATATGAAAAATTTGAAGTAAATATAAATATTTATGAAAGGCACTTACATATTTAAAGTATGCATTTACATATATACATATGTAAATATGTATGCATATAGTGATCTAACGTGTACAAATATTCACATTAAAAGTTTTCTTAAGGAATTAGGATTTACTTAATTTTAGCTTTAATATAATATAAATTTTGTAAAGAAAAGAACATATAACATATACATACATATTTTTATACAGAATTATTGGAGATATACCATAATTGCACAAATAGAATTGGAATGGTTTATACACATACAGCTTTTTCCTATAAACATTCTTAGATTTATATTTAAATTACAAATAGCTCGTAAAACAAAAGCAATGTATATTTTTTAAAGAAAATAAAAATAAATTAACAAGTCATAAATAACTATTATTCATATTTTAATAAGATATATATATATAGATAACACGGAGGCTGAAAACTGTTTGGTAAAACTATTTTTTTTTTTTATTGAAGATAACTGTCATCGACAAATGTTAAGTGGAGAATCCATAATTTCGGTACCATTTCTCAATCGCGACACGGTAAACTGGCCGATTGGGAGCATAACCACTATATAATCAAAATGATCTATCCTTCATGATTCAAAATTTTTTTTTTATTTATGATTTTATTTTATTTACCTTTCTTGGTAGTCCACTGTGTTCTTCGTCTTCGTTGTTTAGCCATTCAAGAATTTAGACTTCATTTAGAATAACGGAGATGATATGTTTTAATTTTACTCAAAGTATAATAGTTAGCTGATTGATAATCTCTTTGTAAATAATTAAGTGTGAGAAATTACCAGCTAAAAACCTTGGTGTATTGTTCTACAACCGTCGTGCATCACAATCCAGTGAAATTTTACCAGTTGTAAGCCGGCTAATGCTGTATATATGTAGATTTATCTTAGGAAAAGAAGGCAGAAATTTCCAGACCTTTCCAATTCTTTACCCAATTGCATGAATAAACTCGTCAAGTCGTACCACGTTTGTAAGATTCCACAAAATATTGTAAGAAACCACAATTCGAAAAATTATCTCTCGATAACAAGTCTTAAGGCTACGGTTAAAGCTGTTAAAAAAAAACGCTTACCAAGAAGTTTAGAATAATAAAGTTACTGAATACTAGTTATGACAAAAATGTAGTACCCACCAGTGGAAGCAGAGGAAGGCATCCCCTCCGTTGGAAAGACCAGGTGGAGAGCGATCTGTCTACACTTGGCTTTTCCAAATGACGCTGAATTGCGAGGGAAAGAGAAGAATGACGAGGAATTATCGATTCGGCTATAATCGGATAAACGATTTCTACGCCAATTATATCCCAAATTATGATATATCACAACTAAGGACGAAGTATCGAATGTTTGATAATAAATTCCAAACAGTATACTTTTGTACGATAAGCTGTACGAGTTATACGACGACATTGACATAGTTCAGCGAATAAAAAGACAGCGGCTACGCTGGCTAGGTCATGTTGTCCGAATGGACGAAAACACTCCAGCTCTGAATGTGTTCGATGGTGTACCCGCCGAAGGAAGCCGAGGAAAGGGAAGGCCTCCACTCCGTTGGAGGGACCAGGTGGAGAGCCACCTGGTTATACTTGGAATCTCCAACTGGCGCCGAACTGCGAAGGAAACAGAGGAGTGGCGCGCTCTCATCGATTCTGCTATAACCGGCTAAACGATTGAACGCCAATCACATACATACATACATACTTTTGTGGTTTTCAAGTTTCCGTCATTTCAATATTCTAACAGACTCCATTATTATCTCTGGAAAAGAATTTATACGATGACTCGAAACGGTGGTCGGAATCGGTGAGGTTACTTAGGTTAAATAGGCTGATCTTCGTGACAGATTTCGCGATGGATCCCATATGGACAACTCAAGGTGTAAGTCCGTTGTGATGCCAGAAGACTACTAGGTATGGATCGCAAAGATGTTATACAAAATATGAGTTTTTCAGCATTTCAGAGTTTGCTTAAATAATAAACTTTACGTAATTTCAATTTTTTTATTAATTCTTATACATCTATTATATAATTTTTTTCTTTAGTAAATAATCCAAAAGAGTATTCGCTTACTTTTCAATAATAAATATAATCGTATCCATCAGCAGGGATTTTATGACTTCCAATGAAAGACTTGTATGTATCTTTAGAAGAGTGTCCTCGTTTAAACAGTTTCAGTTCTTGTGATGATATGATCATTTTGTCGTTTTGAAAATAATAAAATCAGAGAAGAAAAAAATTAGATAAAAATACGTATTCATACCTATTTTCTCGTAATCACCTTGCTGAAAAAAACGAAAAACTCTGACGATTTAGATACCTCTACCATTGATCAATGCTGAGTAACTGAATGAAAAATGTAAAATATCATCTACTATTACTTGCAACCTCACTTCAAATTTTAATTTATTTAACAAATAAAGTATATGTATTTCAATAATAGAATTGATATCCGCAAAAATACCAAATATCATTTTAATTAACATATGTATCTACAAACCAAAAAGCTTTTGTGTTAGAAAAGAGTAATACTCAGATTACTTTTTTCGCTAAATTTTAGAGTTCTTGTTAGGGAGTGCTTAAAACATTGCAGTGAAAATGTCAACCCTGTTCTCCAAGCACAAGAATTATTATCATTGGTCACTGAAATAGAAATTTCGCTCATGCGGTTTTCCAAATTACTTGTTACTTGTTATTCCAAACCAATAAGTAGATTTCTGAGTAGATTTGCATATTTTTCTGTTTCAGTAGCTATTGACCACTGGTCAACCCAATTTGCATAGGCACTACGGCAGTAGCTATTGCAGCAGCCGCAACCAAATTATGGTATGAGTATTTAAATGAATGTTTTAATATTTACAAAAAAGACACGTGTTTATTTTACTAATACGCCATAGTTAGTAGACTAGAACTTGAAAGTTTTGCATAATCCTTACTTAAGGAATGGTCACTAATTATGTACATACATATGTATTTATGTATGAATGCATGTATGACTGTAGGTAAGCGTATTGTGGATACGATGGGGTTGCAGGGCTTTGAATACCTTTAACACAACTTGGTTTCAGAAAGGTCTATATGCATATGTAAATTAGTACATGTGGACGTAGGAAAATCACCTCGTGTTTTTTCGTAGGTAATTGCCGCGTTCACAGATCATTGAGCACACATTATTGCATATTCCTGTTTTCCTCAAACTTCATCGTACACAAAATTTTGAATGAGAACTTTTTTCATACAAAATACAACCTCAAACGAGTGTTAGTGCTGCGGTCAAGCAACGTCCACTTCTCCGCATTCAAAAACAACTTAAAAATGGGTTTCGAAAATAGTCAAAATAGTAAATATGAAATCTTAATATTTTATTACACAAACAATAAAATCACAAACGCACTTAATATAATTTTGAAAATTTCCATTTAATTGATTTGAAATTTTCTCATCATCAATGTTTGTTTTTCATTCGCTTTGTACTCATGTTAATCTATCTCCTGACAATATTAATTTACATTGGTACATTTAGCCGTAACATTTCATTTTTTTCAGCTCGGGCAAATCCAGTTATAACTGTCCACAAGTGTGAATATCTGAGAACAATAAGGCACTGTTCAAAAGTAATGACGTGCGTGTAGCTCGTGTTAAATGTGAGAGACCTTTTCGACTCGACTTCCCACGCTGCAGTCAGATCAATAGTCGCACACCCCTGTTGAATCAAACGTTTCTATCTAACTTGACTCAAAGTTTACACTCAAAATCGACGGGCTTTCAAAAACCAACCCCGTTTCACATGCGTTTAAATAATGTAAATCCATTTTCCATTTCCACAAATGTAAGTATGTATGTCTCATAATGATTTGTTATTGTTTGCATATTGAGGATATTTCCCAGTTGTGTTGTCGGGGTGGTTCCACGCTCACCCAATTCTCTGCTAAGCGATAATTGCTGTATGATTACGGCAGCAACAGGTTCCTCTGCGCTTGGAACGGCAATCCAAACGTTTTGAGGTTTTTGTTGTCAATATATCAATGAGGTTAAGTGCAATTAAGTGGATAATGTTTTTACACTGTATTTTATGTTATTGCCATTTTTATTCGAAGGACATTTCATTGTCACATGTGAGCATTTGCATGTGCAGATCTATTAAAAATTGCCAATAACATATTAATACTGAAACCAAATACATACATGTGTATGCCACGTTCCTGCATGAAGTGCAGTTGTTATTATAGTTTCCCATATTTCATTCTCCGAGTGGCAGTTAGTTATAATATATGCACAGGTGGTCCACATGTAGCTCGTTTTAACACTCGGATGATTCGCAAATGAACATTAGGCAGATTAAAGTGGCAGGAATTATTGTAATTCTCCCAAAATTTGTGTATTTCATCGATATATTTTAAACAGTTATTAATCATATGACAACAAAACTTTCATTATAACTTCCACAGAATTCATGTACAGACCTCCTACAAAATATAAAAAAATTATTGAATTTTTCACGGTCCCTTTCCAAGCCAAATTGTACAGTGGCTCACAGCTTATTTCGTGTAAGCAACATTTTTGATAATACTGATATGAAATTAATATTTTTTGCTCTGAATTTGCTAAAAATTTACAAAAGTATTCAAATTCAATATTTTATTAAACAAAAACCAAAAACACTCATAATTCATGGGTCACAGCTTATTTCGTGTGGTATAAAAATTCTTACTAAAAAGTTATAAAAAGTAAACAAAAATAAAATTTCAATATTTTGTGGAAAAGCCTTTTTGCTCGATTACAGCTTTCATGCGGTTTTGCATTGATTCCACCAAATTTTTTGGATAATCTGGCGATATTTTACCCCACTCTTCCTTCAAAGCCGCTTTTAGAGTTTGGACGCTAGAAATGTGGTGTTTTCTAATATTAATTTCCAGAATGTGCCATACATTTTCAATAACGTTCAAATCTGGTGACTGTGCAGGTGTTTGGACGAGGTGTGGACAATTCCAAATGAGCCAAGTTTGTACAAGACCAGATTTATGTTTAGGGTCGTTGTCCTGGTAGAAGCTAAAAGTGTCACGTATACCCAGGTCTTCTGCACTTTGAAGTTTTATTCATAGTGGAGTCTATAAACTCCAATCGACCAACGCCTGCAGATGACATACACCTCCAAACCATTACATGACCGCCACCATGTTTTACTGTTGCGCGTAAATTTTTTGTTTGGAGCTCAGTATTTGGTTTACGCCATACGTATGCTTTACCATCTGACGCAAAAAGCTTAAACTTGCTCTCATCGGCGAAAATAACCGAATTCCAAAAAGCATTGTCCTTGTTTAAATGGTCTTTTGCGAACTGTAAACGGGCTTTTTTATTTTTCTTATTTATACAAGGCTTATTCCGTGCTGTTCGCCCATGAAAATTGGAATCCCTTAATATTCTGCGCACAGTTTCTGGATGACATTTTTTGCCGAGAAACATTTCAACATCTTTGGTCACCGCTGGAGCACTTAACATTGGTTCTTTTTTAATCTTTTTTAAAATCCACCTCTCCACCTAAAAATTTTATTAGGAGCCTTTCGACCCTTGTTATGCACGCGATTTTCACGTAGAAAGCGCTGAATTATATATTGAACTGTAGATGAACTTAAATCAACCATTTCAGCAATTTGTTTTTGCGTTTTTCCACTTTGAAAATGTTTAATAACTAATTCGCGTTTTTCAATTTAAGTGCGTGGACCCATGTTGATATACCGCGTAATTGCAACTGATCTGCATTGTTTTTAGAGCATAAAATGCTTCTTAAGTATTCACAGTTCACACTTTGATTTACCGTTAGTTTTCTGCATCCGTTATTTCCATGCATCACATGAACGAAAATCAACACACGAAATAAGCTGTGACCCATGAATTATGAGTGTTTTTGGTTTTTGTTTAATAAAATATTGAATTTGAATACCTTTGTAAATTTTTTTACATGTTTTGTATTTAAAACTAAATTATCAATATAATTGCATCATTCGTTCATTTAGTTCAGAGCTAAAAATTTTAATTTCATATCAGTATTATCAAAATTTTGCTTACACGAAATAAGCTGTGAGCCACTGTATATGTATTTTAACCAACTTTCGCGATCATCAGTGTAAACAATAGTACCGTCTGAGGAAGCGATCGGTAGATTTAGTCAATAGGAAAGGAATTGTGTTCTATTAATACAAAGTCAGACCACACATTACAATAGTGATTCGCCAAGATTCATCACAATTTCCACAACAGCCAATTCTACGTCGCCGGAATTGACCCAGCACATAGCCGAATACTCTCACGACAAGTTGCTAAGAGAGTATAATAGTTTCACTGTATCACATAACGGTTGGTTGTAAGTCCTAAAATTAAACGAGTTAGATATAGAGTTATACATATATACCAAACTGATCAGGGTGACGAATAAAGTTGAAATCTGGATTTTTGTCTGTCAGTCGGTATGTACGTCCGTCCGATATCTTGTTGAAACTTGGTACACATGTTCCTTGTTCCACTATAAAAAGGTTGGTTTCGGTTTGGGGCGAAATCGGACTACTGCCACGCCCACAAAAAGGCGATAACCGAAAACATATAAAGTGCCATAACTAATCCATTTATAAAGTTGTCAAAGTAAAATTTGGTACATACATGCATAGTGAAATTTTTGTGGGAAAGTGGACGTGGTTCCGCCATTACTAAGTTTTTTGTACATATCTCGTAAACTGTTGAAGCTATATCAACTTTCTAAAGTCAATTCCTTCAGGCACTTTCTTATACAGTATAATAATTGAGGAAATCGGTTAATCAAGACGCCCACCTCCCATACAAAGGTTATGTTGAAAATTACTAAAACTACTTTAATTCAATAAAGAAAAACACCAGAAACCTTAAATTTCATTGTAAAGATGGTACAGAAAAGTTGTACTCAAATTGGTATACACAATTTTAAATGGGCATGGCTCCGCCCACTTATGGGTCAAAAACCATATCTCTGAAACTATTCAACCAATTTAAATGAAATTCGGTTCATAATGTTTTCCTAGCTGCCAATATATCGAACATAAGGACCTCAGTACTGCTAATAATATTTTTACCTAAAATATATGTAGGTAAGTCTCTCAGATATTTTAAAGATATTCAAAAGGAATATTTTTCTCCTAATAATATGTCTCCGTGCCAAAAATTAAAGATAGACGATTCGAGATTTTACGCAATGAATGACGAAGCCATCAGCACCGCTAGGGGTGGTTAACCACCTGCTATAATTATCTCGATTGAGCAACACTATTTATTTCTGTGGACAACAGTACTTACGTTAAAATTAATAAAGCTAACTGGGTTGGCTTCACAGAATTCACTGGGAACACATTCCCTACTTTACTCATAATATTTGGCGAATTTCAATTCCGCAAGGTGATCGCTTCTGCAACTGCTCGCTTAAGTGAATTCATACCAGCCAGTAGAATTACGAATTACGTTCCTTGTGATCCGCGCATATGTGATCCCAATCTGGAGATTCGGCGACTGGTAAACAACCATAAGCGGACGAAATGTGTCGAGAGCGCTTTAATCGCAACTTTTCCGCTGATGTTAGCAAGCTTTGGTCCACCGTCAAATCTAAACCCGAGGAGATACGGCGACCAAGTTCAAATTCAATTCAATAATCATACTTCCTCCAATCAGAAGAGGACCGCGAGCTAGTTCAGTCGGTAATTCATATTGCACCCTCCGGTTGACAAGGAAAAAAGTCGCGTTACCAGACGGCTGCGAAAAGTGATGACAAACAACTGCGAGCCAATTACTTTCATCAGCGGGGATGTCCGGGATGTCATCAAGAAGGCCAAGTCCTTTGTCATTGGCATTGGCCAAGTCATTGGCCCTGGCGGAATTAATTGTTGGATGTTTTTTTGAAACTACCCTGTAAGAGAACCGTCTTAGTGGCGTTGGGCCTGTCAAAAGTTTTTGACACCTTTCCAACCTTACAACGCATAACCATCCCTGCAGTGGAAGCCGAGTCGTCTCCCAGAACCATCCTGAAATACGTCGACGACATACAGAATTATCCCCGACCGTATTTCGGATGCGACAGACGTTCGAAAAGCACTGAACGCTCTTTAACAGAGGAGCTATTAACACATTCATCGACAAATCAGCACCTATTGCAAACACCGAGCTCGAGTTGTCTCGCGAAACTAGAGTAACCCTCGCGCAACTACGTTCCGGATATTGAAGCAGATTAGACTCCTACCTATACCCGTGCAGACTGAACCCAGACATACCCAATATGCTGTTTTGCTGTTATCCGAAATATGAAATATGAAAAGTGAAGTATAAATACTAATCGCAAATGTTAAAATTTAAAAATACCAATAAAGTTACATAGAAAACAATTTCAACTTTATCTAAGTTTACAAATCAATATCTTAATATTAATTAATTTAATAGATTTACGCTCTAGCAATATGTTGCAAATTAAATCTGACTCTTTCAAAGCCATTGAAACTAATGCCATGGCACTTGATTTGGGTTACTAATTGAACCTTTTTTATAGTATTTGGCAGTTGCAGAAGCTGAAACAGTCATTACCGGTGAATTTAGACTCGGTTCGTAGGACGGATAACTTCCTTCTGCTTTTATCAGAGCGGCACATTTCCAATTCTTAGTGTAATTTTCTTTACAATAATAAACAAATATTAGTTATAACATAATTCCAGAGATAAAATATATACATACTTCTCCAAATTCGCACACATCCATCATCCCCAGTTGAAATTAACATTGTTGCGAGCATATTCCAACAAACTCTCCAAACCGGACAGTTATGATCACTAAATTTAGTTGCTTGTATATCCAGTTTAGTGTTCGCAGATGCATCACTACTTCAAAAATGTTAATCAAAGTGGGTTATAGAAATAATGCTCTAAATACTTACGTTATCCCACGGATGTTGACAATGTACAAGTCTTTACTGGCGACTGCGAGCATATGAAATGTTCTACCTGGGTTAGGTGCAAATGCTAAATCTGTAACTGGTTGGGAGATTTCATTAATTGCGTCGATTTTAACCCATTTACGAGTTTCACTATAAGCAAATATAAAAACTTTTCCAGTATGTGTAGCTGTCTCGTCGCTTCCAGCCTACAAATAGTTTACTATTCATTAGTTCAAATATTCATATGCGAAAGATATGTATGAGTGCATTTGTCTATATTTAACACATACATATATAGCAACGAAGGGAATATTACTTACCGCTAGAAGTTGCGAAGATAACATGTACGTTGATGTATTCCATGATAAACAACTCAATGGTAACTTATTTGCAATTTCATGCAAAACAGGCCATTGTGTAAGGTTCATTATATCTGGAGCTTCATAAATTCTAATTATACCATCTGCCGATGCCGTAGCCAACATAAGTCCCAAGTATTTAGGAGCAAATTTAACATCAGAAACACTTGTACGAGAATCAGCCAGTGTCATTCGTCGCAGCCAACGGCGCGAAGGAGTCGATAGCGAGGCAACTTTTTCTCCAACTACTTCTTCCCAAACAGATGCTGTTCGATCGAATGAGCATGTAACTAGAACTTGACCAAACTCTGGGTGAGCCCATGATATTCGCCAGATAGATCCAGAATGTGCTTTCCAATTACTGGACTCAATCCAATTACCCTTCCCATCTTCATCCCACACCTTGGATAAAAGAAATGTTAAAAAAATTCTGGCATTTTATTTATGTGTGTAATGGAGTTCAAACCTTCACTGTTTGGTCACTTGAGCAAGTTGCCATGCGGCGACCATAGTAATCAAATGCGACATCGTGGATGACATCTTTGTGATCTGCTGATATTAGTTCTACTTCAAACATTTTCCACAATACAACTGAAATTAAAATACACAACACAGCGCGCGATGTATAATTATTGAGATGTAAAATAATTGTCCAAAAAAATTAATTCAAATGTCACTGAATGCATAAAACACAGGGTGACAGAAAGAAAATGAAACCATAGCAATAAAAATTCTTCCCTAACTTGTAGTATTAAAAAATATAATTGTTACTCTGATCTTGTAAATATATGTAATAAGTATATTGGATTTTATTGTTCTTCTATGAACAACAAATAGTTCTAGGTGGATTCAAAACCAGGTCCCGTCCGGCTATATGTATTGAGGGTTTCAATCACAACTGAGAAAAGTTTGAAATTAATTATTAATTATTTATAGCTTAAACAATGTTAATTTTGTTCATATAATTTATGGATATAAAAATAAATTATATTAAGATATTACTTGTTGTTGATCAAATCTTTGTTCTCGATTTTCATTGTATACCACATACAATACGATTTGTATTTGGGGAACTTTAAACCAACCACAATTTTTCTTATTGAACCCGATATTAACTATATTTAAAACTACCTTAATATTATATTTAAAAATAATGTGATGTCACACATTTCTTATTTATGTTTATTCAATATTGTGTTATTTAATATAAATTTAAAAAAATTAATTTATATATTTAAATTTAGATATATAAAAAGATCCTTTACATGTTTATGTTAATGCCAAGGAACCTGGCTTGGATTACTAATTGTTCCCTTTTTGTAGTATTTCGCAGTAGCAGCTGCAGCGGTAGTAAAAGGTGGGGAGTTAAGATTTGGTTCGTACGACGATAAACTGCCTTCTGCTTTTAAAACAACAGCACATTTCCAAGTTCTCGTATAATTCACTATAAAAACAATATCAAAATGTGGATTAAGAATTATACTTATACCAGAAAACTTACTTCGCCAAATCCGAACACATCCATCATCGGCAGTGGAAATCAACATTGTTCCCAGCATATTCCAACACACCCTCCAAACGGGACAGTTATGATCACTAAACTTTGTTGTTTGGATTTCAAGTTTCATATTCGAACTAGAATCACTAGAATGATTAAACACTTGTTATTAAATTTATATACTTCAACAAACTAATAAATACTTTTGTCCACGTATGTTCACAATGTATAGATCCTTACTAGCTACTGCCAAAATATGAAACCGCCGGCCGGCCGCAGGAGCAAAAGCCAAATCAGTTACTGTTTCATTTATTTCACTTATAGTCTCTACTTCAGCACACTTCCTTGCGCTTTCGTTGTAAGCAAATATAAATACTTTTCCAGTATTTGTTGCTGTATCATCACTGCCAGCCTACAAATAATTATTTAATATAACGACATGCATACTTGCACTACTCTTATAACTTACGGCTAAAATATGTGATGCAAGTTTATAAGTAGAAGTGTTCCAGGATATACAACTTAAAGGCAATTTGCATGTTATTTCGTGCTGGACTGGCCATTGTGAAAGGTTCATTATATCTGGAGCTTCGTAAATTCGAATGATTCCATCCGCTGACACTGTAGCTAATAAAAGTCCCAAATATTTGGGAGCGAATTCTACATCAGTTACACTTGTGCGTGAGTCTACTAGTGTGGTTCGTCGTACCCAACGACGTGCTGGTGTCATAGTGGCTGCTACTTTTTCACCAGCAACTTCCTCCCATACTGAAGCTGTGCGGTCAAAAGAGCAAGTGGCTAAAACTTGTCCAAATTCTGGATGCGCCCATGATATACGCCAAATAGAACCAGAATGCGCCTTCCAACTACTGGAAACTGTCAATTTGCCCGATTCATCCTCATCCCATATCTAAGAAATATTTTATTATTCAAATATGTAATAATATTTGAACCCATTACCTTCACTGTTTGGTCACTTGAACAAGTACCCATTCGCCGACCGTAATAATCAAACGCGACATCATGAATTACATCTTTGTGATCAGCAGATATGGGATCGACTTCAAACATCTCGAAAATAACAAGAAAATTTATGTTTATTGACAACAACAGAAATCACTCGTAACAATATTTACTGCTGGCAGCTGCTTGCTCTTTGGGAGAGGAAAATGTCAAAAATGGCAATTTGTCTCACAGCAAGCTAAAGTAAGACCCCCTTCACAGGCAATTTTTGTTGCGGCAATTCTTAGTTTTATAGAAGAGGGGGCGACGAGGAGAGGAGAATCGCGCCGAGTCTGCTGTGTTCGAGCAACACGCTTTGTGTTCTTATTCGTAACAGTTCGCTGCTACGTAACAGTGTTGCATTTGCACACATTTTAAAATTAATGTTTACAATATATTTGAAAATTTGAATTTAATAATTTAATTTTGTATGTAATTACCAAATACATATAGAAATATGAATAATATAATTAAAATGTGGTAGAAAATTGATAATAACGATAAAAATTAGTTAATGAAATATATTTTTTTGCTTGGAAACGATGCTTACAAGAAGTTGAGAAAATTATTTGAAAGAGAATGAGAGAAAGACACGAACAGAGTTGTCGAACAAGAATTGCTCGTGTGAACGCAATGGGCGACAGCAAAAGAGAATCGCCCGAGAAATAGCAACAGAAGTTGCCTGTGTGAAAGTGGACTAACAAATTCTCGGGCGATTCTCTTTTGCTGTCGCTCATTGCGTTCACAGAGAGAATGTACATTCTCTGACATAAGTTGGCTCGTGTGAAAAAACTCAAAGGACTCAAATGAAAATTAATAAAAATATCCCCCCAGAGGGTGTTATGATGTGTAATAAACTGGTGTCGAAAAAAATTTTTTAATGATAATCATATTATTCGAATATTTTAATCATGTTCTCACAATATCGTTTTAAAAATTAAAGATCATTAAAAAATGTATTATATATTGAGTTCATTCATTTTAAATATCTTAAAAAGTTTATTAAACAAATAAAGTACTTTGATCATTCTGTGTTACGATTATTCCATTTGTCAATTTCCCATAACAATTTTATGTCGAATTAATATTACTACGAGCAAATTCGGTCGTCTAATTGCTTTGAAAAGTGTTATTTTTTATTACAAGTTTTATGGAAGTGTTTATATTATTGTGAAAAGCTGCATCAAATGAATTTATAGAACTAAACCATAAGAAAAGTGTGTGCTTAGTTTTAAGGTATAAATTGGGAAAGCCATTAAATGCACAATAGAAGGTAGAAAAAAGAAAGGTTTAGACAGAAAAAAAGAATGCGGAAATATGTTTATTTTATGAAGAAAATGTTTAAAATTTACATATGTACAATAATTCAAGCAATAAATAAATAAATATGATAAAATATTTCGCGCTGTAAATAACCAATAATCAAAAATTTTAATTTAGACATAGCTTTTAAAAGTCTCTCACAGTGAATACTACCCCGCAAAGAATACACTTTACCCTTTTGCCCATTGATTTGACAAAGTACTACATACTCAACAATATATATATATATACAACTCAAATCGCGGAAGAATCGTGCACCTCCACCACCGTTTTCACAACGCTCACAGTCGGCAGCTCGACAGCCCTTAAAGTCAATAGGGCAGTAGTGGTGGTGATGTTTGTTGACTACATTATCACTTTGATTTTGGAATAAAACTTCTTCGGAATACTATTTCTGCTGGAAACCCCGTAAATAATAATAAAGTTTATACTGTTACCACAATGTCAGCCGATTCTGACATGGAATACTCTGACAACGATTGTGAATACGACGATTATTATAATTCAGGTGGGTAAACTTTGGAAACATATGAATACATATAACTTTTTTTTGTTAAATTATATGTATATATCTTACGAGCAATAATAAGTACATATATGCATATTTATATATTATTTAACTATATATATTGCCCTATTACAATATCTATGATTGTTATTTAAGATTTATTTTAAAATTGATACCAGAATGAAAATTCATAATGATAAAAAAGTGTTAATTTAATTTAAAAGTGTAAAACAATAGCAAACGTTGAATTGTATCATTTGACAATAAAACCCTTATTGACAACCATATAAAACATAATTTTGTGTTATTATAGTTTATAATCAAATAGTCTAGAAGCAGTATGTACAAAATTCCAGTCTCAATAATTTGTTTGATATTTTTTATATCTTTCAAGCTTTGATTAAAAATGTTTCCGGTAGAAAATACACTTTCTACCAAATAGTTAATATCGACAATAGAATATATATTTACATAATCATAAAATGCCAAACTAACCTTAAGAATAATAACCATAATAATAATGGAACTTCTCCATCTCGAATCTCCATAATTCACAAAAGAACTTCGAGTTAGAGAGACTTCTGAGTTGCAGAAATTTTGTATGAATTTTGACTTCTATTGCCAATTGAATAGTTCGAATTATGGAGAACTTCGAGTTAGAGCAGTTCGAGTTATGGAAGTTCAACTGTATATAGAATATTATTTTATATTTATTCAATATATTTTTTGATGAAATAAAACAAGTATAAGTATAGAGTTCCTTTTAATATAATCACTTCTAATAAAAGATAAAAATTAAACAAATGAATTATTTTGTTAGAGTTAATAGATATCTCATTAACTGATTTAAGCATTTGCTATTCAATTAATTTATCTTATGATGAGGCCCATACGTGTGCATATCCTTACACATAATATAGACAATGAAATATCAATGTCACTATCATGAGGTGCTGTAAAGTAATGCAATGTGATTAAACTTGATTTGATGCAGTTTACGAATAGTATATTTGTGTATGACAATTACAGGAAATAATAAATTTGTTGTGTACATTGCACCACAGTTAATCTTTTGCTTATGTTCCAAAGGACTTAGTGACCTAAAACCCGCATATTACACACGTGCATCATGAATGTTCGCATGCAAATTAATATGGTACATAAATACATATATGCACTAACATATGGTACATACCTAGCTAACCTTTACTGTCGTCACTAAGAATATGCATAGTTTTGCATTCTATGCATGCACACACAAACGACGTCTTTATATACCATTTCGGCAATGAATACGTGCTACATGTATGTGATTAAAAATTCATGTAGAATTGCGTATATTAGCTGGTTAGCTTGTTATTTCTTATGAAAACAATGTATTTTGTACATATTTAAAAAATATGATTAAGAAAAAATATATACTTATATACATACATCGATAAATGTACTGCGGAGCGCAATGAGTCCGTTTAAAATATGTATATTTTATACTCCTACTAGTTTTGCAATCGTATATCACTAGTAGTCTTTAGAGGAGAGAGCTTCCTCCTTGTAATACCAAGTGAACCTTTTAGTAGTTTGGCGCCAATTGGTAATACCAAGTGAGGACAGGTCCTTCTCCATCTGGTCCTTCCATCGGAGTGGAGGCCTCCCTCGTCCTCGACTTCCACCAGCGGGTACTGCATCGAAAACTTTCAGAGCTGGGCACTTTCGTCCATTCGAATAACATGACCTATCCAGAATAGCCGCTGTCTTTTTTCGGTTTGCACTATTCGGATAATCGTCAGTCATCGACTATTCGAGTAACCGCTCATTTTCGACTATTCGAATAATGAAAGTTCATTAAATTTCGATGTTTATTGAAAAATATGAAACTCATGAAAAATGCGAACAATTGACATTTTCACAAATAAAAACAAACAAAAATCAAAGGCTGCTTGGATTTCAAACAATTTTCATTTATTCAAATGCTCCCAGCGTAGCAACTATTCGAATAGTCGCAGCGGAACAACTATTCGAATAACCGTAGTAGAACGATTATTCGAATAGTCGGAACATTGCGACTAATCGAATAGTACTAACCGGTTAATATTCGTACGAATGGTTACAAACCGAATATTCGAATAATCGGTTTTCAGGTTAATCGAATAATTTTAAGAGCCCTAGTACACATACAGCTCATCATTCCATCTTCTGCGGTATTCGCCGTTGCCAATGTTTAAGGGACCAATCTTCCGCAAAACCTATCTCTCGAAAACTCCTAGTACCGTCTCATCGGATGTTGACATCGCTTCTGCACCATAAAGTAGAACGGGAATGATGAGGGACTTTTAGAGTTTAGTTTTTGTTCGTTGAGAGAGGACTTTACTTTCAATTGTCTACCCAGTCCATTGTAGCACCTGTTGGCAAGAGTGATTCTGCGTTGGATTTCAAGGCTGACATTGTTATTGGTGTTAATGCTGGTTCCCAGGTAGACGAAATTATCTACAACTTCAAAGTTATGACTGTCAACAGTGACGTGGGAGCCAAGACGCGAATGCGCTGACTGTTTGTTTGACGACAGGAGATATTTCGTCTTGTCCTCGTTCACCACCAGACCCATACGCTTCGCTTCCTTATCCAGTCTGGAAAAAGCAGAACTAACGGCGCGGGTGTTGTTTCCAATGATATCGACCTTGTCTGACAGCTCGTTTGGTATCGAACGGCTCGGAGAGGTACTTCCCGATCCTGACGGAGCTTTTGGTGTTGCTCAACGTCAGCTTACACAGCCGTATTAATTTTGTAGGGATACCGCAACGCAGAATACCGCAGACGATGGAACGATGAGCTGTATGTGTTATTCGACGACATAGACATAGTCCAGCGAATAAAAAAACAGCGGCTACGCTGGCTAGGTCATGTTGTCCGAATGTATGAAAGTGCTCCAGCTCTGAAAGTATTCGATGCAGTACCCGCTGGTGGAAGCAGAGGAAGAGGGAGACCTCCACTCCGATGGAAGGACCAGGTGGAGAGGGACCTGGCTTCGCTTGGAATAACCAATTGGCGCCAAACTGCCAGAAGGAGGGATGCGTGGCGCGCTGTTTTGGACTCGGCTATAACCGCGTAAGCGGTGTCTACGCCAGTCAAGAAGAAGAAGAAGGATCACTTTCTTCCAAAATCTATAAAACGTACATAATTATTATATTTCAAACGATTTTATCAAGTAGTATTACATGCATAACGTATTAATACATTCATATTGAATATTCACATAGAATATTAATTATGATTACTATTAGATCGCATAATAAACACTTCTCAATTTTTAGCTGAAGACTGCGATGTGGAACGGCTGGACCCAAAGAAAACCGATCCTGAGTACTTCGAATTTGTATGCCTCACTGTGGAGGAGGTGGAAAAATTGCTTAACGAGTCTGTAGAAAAACTCAATACAATTCTAGAGATTACACCTTCACTGGCGAAAGTGCTACTACTGGAGCACCAATGGGACAATCAAGTGGTAGTAGACAAATACCGAAAGGATGCCAATGCATTGCTGATAATAGCGCGAATAAAACCCCCAAATCCATTGCTCAGTATGCCTGATCCGTTAGCACCATCCACCAGCAAAGACGCAGTTGCATTTGGTACGAGTAGTAGTAGTGGTAGTAGCAGTAGCAGTAGTAATGACGACTCGCCGCGCAACGCATTGATCTCAATAAGTGTATGCAACACATACAATGCAATGACACCGGGCGGTGGAATCATCTCTCAGCGCTGTCAAATGTGCCCGGTCTGCGCTAGTACTCAGATGGGTGATAAATTCTTTAGTCTCTCTTGTGGTCATGCTTTTTGCAAAGACTGTTGGTCAACGTTTTTCGATACACAAATATTTCAAGGTATTTCAACACAAATCGGCTGCATGGCCCCCATGTGCAATGTGCGAGTCCCCGAAGATTTGGTCTTGACCCTAGTGACACGTCCCGTAATGCGCGACAAGTATCAACAATTTGCCTTCAAGGACTATGTAAAGTCGCATCCTCAGTTGCGCTTCTGCCCCGGACCGAACTGTCAAATTATAGTTCGCTCACCAGAGATCTGTGCTAAACGTGTCATCTGCACTTCCTGTCATACATCATTTTGCTTCAAATGCGGCATGGATTATCATGCGCCCACTGACTGTGTAGTTATTAAAAAATGGTTAACGAAGTGTGCCGATGACAGTGAGACCGCCAATTACATAAGCGCCAACACCAAAGACTGTCCGAAATGCCACATTTGTATAGAAAAGAATGGCGGTTGCAATCACATGCTGTGTTTTAATTGTAAACATGACTTTTGTTGGATGTGCCTGGGTGATTGGAAAACGCACGGATCCGAGTACTATGAATGTTCTCGATACAAAGACAATCCGAACATTGCCAATGAATCGGTACATGTGCAAGCAAGAGAAGCGCTCAAGAAATACTTACACTACTATGAACGTTGGGAGAATCATTCGAAATCCTTACAATTGGAACAGCAAACCATAGACCGACTGCGTGACCGCATCAATGAGAAAGTGATGAAAGGACGGGGCACTTGGATTGATTGGCAGTATTTATTCAATGCCGCTGCCCTGTTAGCGAAATGTCGGTATACACTGCAGTATACATATCCATATGCTTACTTCATGGAGAGTGGTTCGCGTAAGGACCTATTCGAATACCAGCAGGTTAGTTTAAATTATAAATCAACCAAACTTATGTAATATATTTAATACATTAATAATCTTTTTAAAGGCTCAACTTGAAGCCGAAATTGAGAACCTATCTTGGAAGATAGAACGTGCAGAAACCACAGATTTGGGTGATTTGGAGAATCAAATGGACATTGCTGAAAAGCGTCGTACAACACTGCTCAAAGATTTTTTCCCTGTGGACGTTTGAGTGCCAATAAAATGACTGCAGTAAAATAGGGAAATTAATGTATATTTAAGTAAGTGTCTCAATGATTAATCCATATGTGACTATCTGGTCAACATGACTGCTAATACAAATGGATCAACTGCAATACAAACGCAATGCGCTAAATATTTGAGAGAATATTAAGGATAATCACACACATATACATACATGAACGGATAGTTACGTAATGCGTACCATATATTATTTAAGTAGATTCTAATATGTATATATTTATATAGCGATATTATCTCTGGGCAATATCTACATGGACATGAGTGAAGTTCTGTTGTTGGAACATTATGAATTCACAACAAAAAACTCTTACACAGCGCATTTACATTTCGATTAGTTAAATAGCATTTAACAATAAGTATTTCATTTTAGTTTTTCAAATACCTGGGAAGTGTAATCTACAATTTTTAATGTGAATATTTGTCCAAATTAGAAACTCGTTCGAAAGACGGCAACTTTAGCCTATATGGAACTGTTAGACATGTATTAGCTTATTAAATTAGAAGTTCAACAAGACACATGGAACTGATTATCGAACCCAGTAAGCGATTCAATTATAAACTAACGAAGGACATCTTAGGTGCATTCTTTTCGTTTCAACGAAACAATATGTACAATGTATTGTAGTTATGCATATACATATAAAGTAATTGTAGTACTGTTATATAAAACTAACAATTTATTAGATATTTTAGTTTATATATTTTTATTTCAGTTGGAGGGGACTAGTTATTTTCCAAGGAGTTTTCCATGCTGAACGAAATATTTTAGATATATGGTACCTAAAGTCGTCCGTTAAACATTAATTACCCAGTATTAAATCTAAAATATTAATTAATTTTTACTTTTTGTTTACTTGATAAGACTATGTAAACTTTCAATGTGATGGAGAATTTCGGGAGGTGATATTGAATTCAGCGCCAATATTCTGATGAATATGACTAGTTTCTTCCAAGTGATACATTCAATGTCTCGCAATCTAATTTTACAATGTGTATATAATATGTGGTATTAAATTGGCTTTAGATTTTTGTTTATTTTTATACTTCTTTATTTTATTTAATTGTAAATTTTACTGTGTATAGTTCGACTTATACATTTTGACTGAATAAGTAATATTATGATATATAATAAGTATAGAATAATATGGAGCTTCAACCGGAGCTCTTTAATTGTATAATTAATTATAATTAGATAACGTATCCCAACAAAGAATGTGGAATATATATAATGAAAACAACAACTCCTACATCCCAGCTGTTATGGTATAACATCATGATATTTTCAAATTGCAATTGCATCTATATACATATATTGGGACACATTTTTATTTTAATTACCTTGTAAATTTTATCAAAAACATTAACAGCCATTCAATTGAAACAATTGATATGAAAAATATGCTTTTAAAAACATCATGCATATGAAAGTGTAATAATTAGAAAATAAAGTACATTAATAGCAATAGCGTCAATCACTTTGATTTATTTGCCTTCGGATTATTTATCGAGATTACTAACACGACAATACTACAGGCAGTCTGTCGATTACTTCCATACCTCGCGTTTACGAGTACATATTTTTTGATAAATCCGTAAAATCTCCAATATTAAAAGTTGAATGAGTTGACAAGAAAAAGCCAAACAGTATACTCTGAACTTGAATATTTTATGTTAGCGTATCTACTTCCAGGAGTGCTTTAATTTTTTATTCAAAGTCTGGTTGTTATGCTATTATAGGTGTTACCACAAATAGTTAAGGACCAGAAAGAGAACGAATGGCATAACTCGCTGAGAACTTCTAGAGCTGTTCGAGTGCGTATCTTTATGGTCCAACCCCGTTGAAACAGCCTATTTCTTGTGCCTCACGTTAGACACATCCCACTACAATAATTTTGCTCTAACCATTACAGCAGTTTGATTTTTGTTAAGGTTATATGTTATTTTTTAATTTATTTTCTAAGAGCAATTGTGCACATTCTCTGAAATATGTCACAAAACTTGATATAAAACAAACTTCTTGTACTAATCTCGTATAAAAAAGACAATCCAAGTCGTTGTCGTTGTTATCGTCGTTTCGTTCCAAAATTCGTATTGTAACGGATTTCCAAAATCTGTCGTTGGTCGGATCCGAAAATCCGAGTCAATCCCGGTGTAACGTAGAACCGGCTGTTGTGGGGATCATCGAACGTTCTGACAACTACGAATATCGATGTCTAGATACATTTGGCAAGTTATTGATTTCGATTGTCAATTCTAGTTTGATCTGGTTCCATTTTCGATACACTGCCCTCCACTTAAGTCTGATCGTCCCGATTAGACACACTTCCAGAACCAAACGCTTAGCTTTCCTTCTTTTAATCTTGTCTTCTAGGACACTGTTATCCTCCTTCGCATTTCCAAAATTACCCTCCCAGTCGTCTACGACGCTGTTTCCTGTACAGCGGGGCGATAAGCCAGGAACAGGAATATATGGGTATCCTCTACACCTGTGATGGTACCTGTACACCAACTTTCCTAAAAGCTCTTCCAAATTTGTATGAATAGTTCCACCGTGATATCGGGTTGTGGATGTTATGCAGCTTCAAATGTTTTCGGACACATAGCTTCTGACACATCTTCCAGCTTTGCGCTCTCAAACTGCTTCCTCTGTCTATGACTCTTGGAACTCGTCCTTTAGCTTCTATGCACTGAGTACTATTATGCTTTAATTTTCCCAAGGCTTCCGCGTCTTGTAGCGAATTTTAGATGATGTTTCGTTTCGAACAACTATGAGAGATCGGGCAACATGTATTATTTGACAATCTAGTGATCGAAATCAGGGTAGAGTTTCAGCGTTAACGATTGATTTTGGAAATCCGTTACAATATCGTAACGCCTAAGAAAAGTTATCGAATTTTTTATACATATTTTATATAGTATACTTTAAGGCGCTCTTTTTTTAATAAACACTTATTTCTTATTTAACGAAACACATATTTAAAGCAGTCCTTAATGGATTTTATGCTATTCCCTAATAGTTCTAAACAACGGTATCACTGTACTTGTTGCACTTACGATCTGCCCAACAATTTTAGTCTTATATCTTTATTTGATTTTCTTCCAAAGGAGACTCTCTCTCCTCTATTTATTAACTCCTCCTGTTGTTGCTCTACCTTCGGACTTGTTGTGAACCATTTTTCCTCGTTTTGAAGACCTATAATATAGTCATAGATATAAATATGCAATTTTATTCATGACTGACGAATGGATTTAATTGTTTGGATATATCCGGCCAAAAAATTTGAAATTTAAAAACTTTGGAATATGCAGGATATTTTTCCATTTCAGAAATTAAATTTTCAAACTGTTTCCGATTTGGAATTTTCATCTTCACTTCAAATATTCCTTCAAACAACCGCGTCGTTTCTATGTTGCTCTCAATTATAGCCATTGTATAGATATACAATGATTATACAATGATTATAGCAAACACAATGAACAACTGTTTCTATGTCGTTTCAATAGTCGTTTCTAATTGGGGAATCTCAATTTATTTTCGATATATGCCGATAACGCCAACAGGAATGCCAACAGGAATTGTAAGTATTTCATTTCACGTACTCTTGAGTTGTTCGAATTTTACGCAAGTAAATCAAGATCATAATATCGCATGCTCACTCATACGTTTGCCCTTGTTATGTAGTTTCGGCTTAATAAATTGAAATAAATTCGTTATTTAATAACGAGTGGGACTGTCATAAACTGACGAGTTTTCGTTGAAACTACAAAAGCTGTCAAATTTTTTGCCTTGTTTTTCAGCTACCAAGAAGATTACCGCTGTTGTTGCAGAAGAAATATTTGCGTTTTTATTTAGCAAATGCAGATTGGACTGTAAAAGTATCCAAATTTGTTAACAAGGAGTGGTTTTTTCAGCATTAAAGTCTGTAAGAACTTAAAGAGGAAATTTTGACAGTGCGTGTTATGTATTTCCACTATTCCAGAATCGTTAGCATGCGTTCACTTTGCTGTTTTGTGAGATATAGTTAATTGGGAAGATTTATGGATACGATTCATTTCAACATGTCTGCAGCCGATGAATTTGAGGAACCGACACCTACGCCCACTTATAATTGCAAAAGGTGTAAAAAGGTAAATACAGTTCCTGGCTATTGTAAGTTATGTACAACATATTTACATATGTATGTAAATTTGAAAAGATGATTGTATTAATTTTTATTCTTCTTAATAGACTTTTTCTTGTAAAAGAGATCAGCTACTGCACAAAAAAGAAGTTCATTTTCAAGCAAAGTCATCTTACGAGTGCAAGTTGTGCTCCAAATTTTTCTGCAATGGTGGCAATTTGGAGCGTCACATGAAAGTGCACAATGATGTGCGTCCATTTGTATGTCATATATGCGAAAAAGCTTTCGCTCAAGCGGTTAACTTACAACGTCATTTTTCGGTGCACAATGGGGAAAGACCGTATCAATGCAACTTTTGTACCAAATCCTTTACTCAACAGAGTAACATGCATCGCCATCAACTAACCCACACAGGAGAAAAACCATTCCGCTGCAAGCGTTGTGGTCGCTATTTCTCTCAGCGTGTTAACCTTAAGAAACATATAATGGGCCATTTAAATGCAAAACCTTACGCCTGTGGAATATGTCAGAAATCCTTTATTCAACTAAGTAACTTCAAGAAACACTTGCAATCTCACGTAAAAGAAGGTGTTGAAGTTGATATTGCAGCCACGGTTGCGGCCGCCACGGCCGCAGCGCGGCAAAGTATTGAATTAGCATCGCAACCTGTGTATGTAAACAATTCTAAAATTGTTAAAATGATAATAATCACATTATTTTCTTTCTTTATAGAGCGTTTGAGTGTGCGATTTGTCGAAGTATTTACGATAACTTTGCTGACTTTGAAATGCATGAGAGTGCTTGCACAGGTGCAGTACAACCAAAAGTTGAAGCTCTGGACACGAATACCTCCGTTGACATGTACTCTCCAATGAAATTCGAGGTGTCACACCTAGACACTCATGAGATAATTATTGAAACCACCAGATAAAGTAAATGTATTGAAATGCATAATATGCAAAAAATGTGAAAAATAAATTTAAATTGATCTAAAATAAACGTAAAGCACCCATCAAGTTTCTTTTTGTATTGTTATATCGACAGAAAACATACCCCAAACTAATATTCTAGTCAGAATAACGATTTGTAAAATAATTTTCCAAATTTTCAGAATTTCAAAGGAGTTTAAAACTTGTAGAGTACAAATATATATAATTATGAGCCAAATAAATATGCATTTTATGTATATTTTTCATAAGAAATGGTCTCCCATATGCGGACTTTCAGCTTAGTGCATACCGCATACCTGCAAGTTTACATGTTGTTTTGGAAAACTGAGTTAAGTCCATTTCATGAAGCATACAATTTAAAAAATGAAGGTTCATTACTGGATAAATTCAAACGTTTAGCATGGTGGTATGCACCATTAAACCGTAATGAATATGTTGTATAAATAAAATAAAATATTTAATATGCATTTATGTATTCAGAATTTACGTCTCATATGACGAAGTTAATGGTATGACATTACTTGCTAAAACAACACTTTCAAACACTTGATTACCCTGAATAAGTTTGACAATCAGCTGATTTAAATGATTCGTTTCTCGGTTGAAACATTTATTATATTGTAAACAATTTCATTTCCAATTCACGTATAAAATTTAATTATATTTAATTATACATTAAAAATGACGAAAGCTGAAAATGGAGGAAAACCTGAAGTAAAGTCTGGGAAATCTGAAAAGGAGCGTTCCAATAAACGTGCTCATAAGAAAGAAAAACAAAAACCTCAAACGAAAGTATGTATCTGTTTAGTGATCATTTATTAGTTCATTATTTAATAATAATATTACATGTAACAGTAAAAAATTGTATTAATATTTTAATTATATCACAGATTATTATTCGACATTTACCTCCAACTATGACTGAGGAAGAATTTCTTAAACAAATAGATCCACTCCCTCCGCATGATTTTTACTATTTCGCTGCACCAGATTGGTCCTTGGGTTATGACGCTACTTGCCGCGCCTATATAACTATGAAGAACTATGATGATGTGTTCTTGTTTAGAGATCGATTTGATGGATACGTTTTCGTCGATTCTAAAGGTGCTGAATATCCAGCTATCGTTGAGTTTGCACCATTTCAAGGACTCGTTAAAAATAAATCACGCCGAGTTGACAGTAAGGTAAACACTATTGAGCAAGAGCCTCACTATCAACAATTCCTAACCAAGTTGGAGGAAGACCGTGAGGCTGCGAAGGGCGGTGAAAATAAATTAGAATTTAGTTTGGACCGCAAAAAAGAAGAAAAAATAACATCAACACCATTACTGCAGTATCTGGCCAATAAAAAAGAGAAACGTCGTGAGGAGGCCAAACGACGACAAGAGGAGAAACGTCGCCAACGCGATGACGACAAAGAAAAAAGAAAACAATCACAATCTCAACAACAAGTAACAAAAATAATATCAAATACCGAAGGCGTTGGAAAAAGTGGGAATAAATTGGCCAGTGGCAAGGAGAATATTGTCGGTGATAAAAATAACCAGCAACAACCGAACGAAGAGGGCAAAAGCTCGCGTTCCCAGCGACGAGCCGAGCGCAATCAAAGAAGACGTGAAGAGTTTGAACGTAAGCGCCAAGAACGAGATCAGCGAGATAAAGGTGGCGAAGGAAAATCAAAAACGGAGAATAATGTTGAGTCTAATTCGGCTAACGATAAAAAAGGTAAAGAACAATCCCAACATGGAAATAAGTCAGATGATGGGAAACAATTGCAGCGTAAAGAAGGGGGAAAACGATACAGTGAACGTCGGGAACGTGAAAGAAATCGCAACCGCAAGGACAAAGAAAAAGAGAAGACAAAAGATCCTTCAGCTGATGACGAAGTGCTTAAAACTGAAAGTACAGCATCAGAGGCTTTTAGAGCTGCAGCTGCTGCAGCAGTTGCTGGCGGAGAAGCCATTGTTAGCGAGTCTGTTATGAATTTTATACGTAGTGTAGCAACTGCCAAGGAGTTTGTTCCCAAGCACAAACAACAAGAAATGAAAGATCAGCAGAGGAATTCCTCTGACGAAAAGTTGGCAGAAAAAGATGATGAAAAGGAAGTGAACACAAAATCGTCAATGGAAGTGCTGAAGAAAACTGATTCGAATATAGAACTTGATACTCGTACGCCAAAACAGCGCGCAGCAGATGAACAGCGTCGTATTAGAAACAAGGTACTTGTTCAACTATCTTCAGTATACAAGATATATATGTATATTTATATATATTTATTTTTATATATTTTTCAGGATCGTCCCTCAATTGCCATCTATCAACCGAAAGCTCGCATACGAATTTCTGAAGAGCGCGATCCCAGTACTTCTCAACCTCAAAGTAGTGGTAAAAGCGACACTCGTAGTAATCCTACTTCTGATTGTGAAAGCGTTAAAAAAGAAGAAACGAGAACCAAAAAGGTCTCTCGTTATTCAGAGCGACGGGCAGAAAGGCGCAATAATAATAATAAGGAAAAATCAAAAAAATCGCCTGATAACATTGAACCCGCTCAGAAAGATGAAGTGGAACAGTCAAATGCGGCTGAAACTTTGGACCTTGAAATCCAGGATTCTGAAAACCCCATTGAGCAATAAATATGTTTTAGAGTTTCAGTCAGAATTTATAAACAAATATAAATTATACTTTAATTTTTTACATATATGCTTAAGTTTTAACTCTCAATATTGGCGGCATCTTTCATAAATTACCCTTATTTGAATATGAGTAATGTATTTTATATTCTTAATATTATATATTAAAAATATCTTCTGAAGAAACAACATAAGGTTTTATGACGCTGCAATAAATAAATATCCGTAATTCCAATTCTATTTTTGTCAACAACCGCCCTTAAAACAAAATGGGGGTTACTCTATAAGGCATTGCGCAAGTGAAAATACTCCCAAAGATCGAATTCACACACATCAATTCCTGTCGCAAATTCTCGGGAGATTCTCTTTTGCTGTCGCCTATTCCGTTCACACGAGGAATTTGTGTTCAACAACTCTGTTCGCGTTTTTCCCTCATTATCTTTCATATAATTTTCGCAACTTCTTGTACGCATCATTTCCAAACAAAAACATATATTTCATTAACTAATTTTTATCGTTATTCTCCATGTTCTAATATATTTTGATTATATTAAGCATCTTTCTATATGTATTTGCAAATTACATACAAAAAATAAATTTTAAAATTCAAATTATATATACATATATATATATATGTTGACAGAAAAAATAAGTTATTCACGTTTTTTCAAAGCGAATCAGCAATATAGTTTTTTCCTTTAAGGACAATATTCGAAAATAAATAATCCGCTAGTAAAAATAGGAGGCTTTTAGAGCTGCAGCTGCTGCAGCAGTTGCTGGCGGAGAAGCCATTGTTAGCGAGTCTGTTATGAATTTTATACGTAGTGTAGCAACTGCCAAGGAGTTTGTTCCCAAGCACAAACAACAAGAAATGAAAGATCAGCAGAGGAATTCCTCTGACGAAAAGTTGGCAGAAAAAGATGATGAAAAGGAAGTGAACACGAAATCGTCAATGGAAGTGCTGAAGAAAACTGATTCGAATATAGAACTTGATACTCGTACGCCAAAACAGCGCGCAGCAGATGAACAGCGTCGTATTAGAAACAAGGTACTTGTTCAACTATCTTCAGTATACAAGATATATATGTATATTTATATATATTTATTTTTATATATTTTTAAGGATCGTCCCTCAATTGCCATCTATCAACCGAAAGCTCGCATACGAATTTCTGAAGAGCGCGATCCCAGTACTTCTCAACCTCAAAGCAGTGGTAAAAGCGACACTCGTAGTAATCCTACTTCTGATTGTGAAAGCGTTAAAAAAGAAGAAACGAGAACCAAAAAGGTCTCTCGTTATTCAGAGCGACGGGCAGAAAGGCGCAATAATAATAATAAGGAAAAATCAAAAAAATCGCCTGATAACATTGAACCCGCTCAGAAAGATGAAGTGGAACAGTCAAATGCGGCTGAAACTTTGGACCTTGAAATCCAGGATTCTGAAAACCCCATTGAGCAATAAATATGTTTTAGAGTTTCAGTCAGAATTTATAAACAAATATAAATTATACTTTAATTTTTTACATATATGCTTAAGTTTTAACTCTCAATATTGGCGGCATCTTTCATAAATTACCCTTATTTGAATATGAGTAATGTATTTTATATTCTTAATATTATATATTAAAAATATCTTCTGAAGAAACAACATAAGGTTTTATGACGCTGCAATAAATAAATATCCGTAATTCCAATTCTATTTTTGTCAACAACCGCCCTTAAAACAAAATGGGGGTTACTCTATAAGGCATTGCGCAAGTGAAAATACTCCCAAAGATCGAATTCACACACATCAATTCCTGTCGCAAATTCTCGGGAGATTCTCTTTTGCTGTCGCCTATTTCGTTCACACGAGGAATTTGTGTTCAACAACTCTGTTCGCGTTTTTCCCTCATTATCTTTCATATAATTTTCGCAACTTCTTGTACGCATCATTTCCAAACAAAAACATATATTTCATTAACTAATTTTTATCGTTATTCTCCATGTTCTAATATATTTTGATTATATTATGCATATTTCTATATGTATTTGCAAATTACATACAAAAAATAAATTTTAAAATTCAAATTATATCTAATACTAGCTGACCCGGCAAACTTCGTTCTGCCCAAAATTGATTTTTTTTTTCATTTCAAAAATTACACCGGTATTGGTTTTAATAGAATATGAACGATTTTTCTAAATTTTACTCGGAAGTGAATTGCCAGAACCTGCCTGATAAACATTTTTTTCGAGGGTACATTAATGCTTTTTGAATTTAATTGCTTGAAAAATGCTACTCTTTTCAATAATGCTGACACATCACGTCCAGGATTTGTTGGCCATTTAATAAAATTAAGTTTGTACTATTCTCATTCAATTTTATTAGTTTTAATCGAGTCTCGAAAATATATAATTTTAGTACATATTTAGTTTAGGGCTGCACGGTACACGATATTTTTGGTTTTCTGTTCCGTGGCGTAAATAAACAGTGAGGAAGGTTTTCCAACACAGGAACACGCCACATAGAGCTGGCCATGTGAAAAGCAAGACATTTCTAAATTTATGCCGCATACTTCCAGCGACTGCCCTTGTGACTTGTTTATTGTCATTGCAAATGCAAGTTTCACTGGGAACTGCAAACGTCTGAATTCCAAATCTGTTGAAGTTAATGGAATTCGGGGAAGTAAGCATTCCTCTCCCTTGAACGGGTCTTTCAAAATGCTTGCCACTATTAAATTGTCCATTAGCTTGGTCACAATCAGTCGAGTACCATTGCACAGTTTGGGAGCATGAAGATTCCGTAGCATAATAACCACAGACCCAACTTTGAGACGCAAATTATGAGGCGGCATACCAGGCGGCATCAAAGAGTTTAAGAACTCCACTGGGTAATTTACTACCTCGTTTTCATTTTCAACGCGATCGATTGATTTATATGACCGCAGATCTCCCGGAATTTGATTTTGAATCGTCCAATTCAAGTCGTTGACATCCATATTTTTGCTACTAAAATTGCGCGTGTGCTTAACCAATCGCAGTTACCATAATTTTGAGCAATATTTGGATATACACTACTGATTAGTTCATATTTAATAGATGTGAATTGGATTTCATATTTATTAGTTGGAATCGATATTAATCCACTGCAAGGATCTATCGGAACTTGTCCATTTCCGATTCGCAGCAGCTCTTTTGAAAACACCTCCGCAGTTCTATCGTTTTGCAGCAAAACTCGCATATTCATGGTAAATGAAATGGTTTTAACAAACCTCCACAAATGCGATGACTTCAGACATGCGTTTAGCTCATCCGCTGCTGTTGATTTTAGAATCACGGGAAGTGTTTGTCTAAAGTCGCCCGACAGCAATATCATCACTCCTCCAAAGCAACGATTATTGTTGCGCAAATCTCTCAGTGTTCGGTCGAGTGCTTCTAATGATCGTTTGTGGGCCATTGTGTATTCATCCCATATGATTCACTTACATTTTTTTAAAACTTGTGCCATTGCTTTGAAACATTGCAAACAGGACTTTCGTGTATTTGCAAGTTTAATGGAAGCTTTAATGCTGAATGTGCCGTTCTTCCACCTTCTAACAGTGTTGCAGCAATCCCGGTAGATGCAAGAGCTAATGCAATACCACCTTGACCACGTATTGCTGCTAGTATTAAAGACAATAGGAACGTTTTGCCAGTCCCGCCGGGCGCATCGAGGAAAAATATGCCACCGTTTCCACTATCTACAGCATTTATTAGCTGATTGTACGCACTGCTTTGCTGTTCATTCAACAGTGGAACATTTGTTTGTACTTGTTGTTGCAAGTGAGTTATGTCGTAAGCACGCTCGCGTTCCAATTCGCGACTCACTAAATCCCTTGTTTGACGACTTGGTGCCGGCATATGAACTTCAATCAATAGTTTTCCACTCATAAGTAAACATAAATCTTCAATAAGGACTAATGCCTCATTGTAGATGTCAGCGTTCATTTGTAAGTCGACATTTCTCGTCGCTAATCGCAGGCGATGCAAAATATCTTCTGCCAAGTCATCTTTGTAAAAGAAAAATAGCACGTAACACAACCAAAATTACGATATAACCGCTACTGTCACCGATAAATAAACAAAAATAGCAAGAAACAACCAAAATGTCGTGCTAGGTGGAAAATGAGATAAATATATGGTGGATTAACAACCAAAATAATTAAAGATTGTATGGGTGGCTCCACGCCCCCTTTTTCGATAACGCCAAGTTTTATGTGTGAGAATGGTGTTATTTCCTATAGCTCTATACCAATTTTCATGTTCCAACTTTAAACACTTTTGAAGATATTCACCTTGAAAAATTCAGTTTGTATGGGAGGTGCCACGCCCCCTTTTCCGATTACCCCTTCTTTTATGTGTAAGAAGGCTTTTGATACCTTATAGGTCTATACCAATTTTCAGGTCCCTACCTTGAACCCTTTCACAGATATTCTGCTTAAAAAATTCAGTTTGTATGGGAGGTGACAGTAGCGGTTATATCGTAATTTTGGTTGTGTTACGTGCTATTTTTCTTTTACAAAGATGACTTGGCAGAAGATATTTTGCATCGCCTGCGATTAGCGACGAGAAATGTCGACTTACAAATGAACGCTGACATCTACAATGAGGCATAAGTCCTTATTGAAGATTTATGTTTACTTATGAGTGGAAAACTATTGATTGAAGTTCATATGCCGGCACCAAGTCGTCAAACAAGGGATTTAGTGAGTCGCGAATTTGAACACGAGCGTGCTTACGATATAACTCACTTGCAACAACAAGTACAAACAAATGTTCCACTGTTGAATGAACAGCAAAGCAGTGCGTACAATCAGCTAATAAATGCTGTAGATAGTGGAAACGGTGGCATATTTTTCCTCGATGTGCCCGGCGGGACTGGCAAAACGTTCCTATTGTCTTTAATACTAGCAGCAATACGTGGTCAAGGTGGTATTGCATTAGCTCTTGCATCTACCGGGATTGCTGCAACACTGTTAGAAGGTGGAAGAACGGCACATTCAGCATTAAAGCTTCCATTAAACTTGCAAATACACGAAAGTGCTGTTTGCAATGTTTCAAAGCAATGGCACAAGTTTTAAAAAAATGTAAGTTAATCATATGGGATGAATGCACAATGGCCCACAAACGATTATTAGAAGCACTCGACCGAACACTGAGAGATTTGCGCAACAATAATCGTTGCTTTGGAGGAGTGATGATATTGCTGTCGGGCGACTTTAGACAAACACTTCCCGTGATTCTAAAATCAACAGCAGCGGATGAGCTAAACGCATGTCTGAAGTCATCGCATTTGTGGAGGTTTGTTAAAACCATTTCATTTACCATGAATATGCGAGTTTTGCTGCAAAACGATAGAACTGCGGAGGTGTTTTCAAAAGAGCTGCTGCGAATCGGAAATGGACAAGTTCCGATAGATCCTTGCAGTGGATTAATATCGATTCCAACTAATAAATATGAAATCCAATTCACATCTATTAAATATGAACTAATCAGTAGTGTATATCCAAATATTGCTCAAAATTATGGTAACTGCGATTGGTTAAGCACACGCGCAATTTTAGTAGCAAAAAATATGGATGTCAACGACTTGAATTGGACGATTCAAAATCAAATTCCGGGAGATCTGCGGTCATATAAATCAATCGATCGCGTTGAAAATGAAAACGAGGTAGTAAATTACCCAGTGGAGTTCTTAAACTCTTTGATGCCGCCTGGTATGCCGCCTCATAATTTGCGTCTCAAAGTTGGGTCTGTGGTTATTATGCTACGGAATCTTCATGCTCCCAAACTGTGCAATGGTACTCGACTGATTGTGACCAAGCTAATGGACAATTTAATAGTGGCAAGCATTTTGAAAGACCCGTTCAAGGGAGAGGAATGCTTACTTCCCCGAATTCCATTAACTTCAACAGATTTGGAATTCAGACGTTTGCAGTTCCCAGTGAAACTTGCATTTGCAATGACAATAAACAAGTCACAAGGGCAGTCGCTGGAAGTATGCGGCATAAATTTAGAAATGTCTTGCTTTTCACATGGCCAGCTCTATGTGGCGTGTTCCTGTGTTGGAAAACCTTCCTCACTGTTTATTTACGCCACGGAACAGAAAACCAAAAATATCGTGTACCGTGCAGCCCTAAACTAAATATGTACTAAAATTATATATTTTCGAGACTCGATTAAAACTAATAAAATTGAATGAGAATAGTACAAACTTAATTTTATTAAATGGCCAACAAATCCTGGACGTGATGTGTCAGCATTATTGAAAAGAGTAGCATTTTTCAAGCAATTAAATTCAAAAAGCATTAATGTACCCTCGAAAAAAATGTTTATCAGGCAGGTTCTGGCAATTCACTTCCGAGTAAAATTTAGAAAAATCGTTCATATTCTATTAAAACCAATACCGGTGTAATTTTTGAAATGAAAAAAAAAATCAATTTTGGGCAGAACGAAGTTTGCCGGGTCAGCTAGTATATATATATATATGTTGACAGAAAAAATAAGTTATTCACGTTTTTTCAAAGCGAATCAGCAATATAGTTTTTTCCTTTAAGGACAATATTCGAAAATAAATAATCCGCTAGTAAAAATAATCCGTTATTTTCAAAGATATGACTTTTGTCATTTCTATCTCGCATTGTGAAAGGCGTCACATAGTGATAGTGACTCGATAGAAACTGAGGAAGCTTGTTTGGGAGGTTCTTTTGCATGCACCTTATAGTCCAGGACAGAAACAAGTGATTGTTACGTGATTCTGTCTATGGCGAACTTTTAAAAGTAGACTCTCCTAGTTACGAATGCTTCTAAAAATTTCAACAAGTTGTTAAACAAAACTGTGAATATTTGACATAAATCGAATCTTTCTAGTAGTGCTAAATAAAACTTTCAATTCAATGCAAAATTATTAAATTTATTTATACTAGACTTAAATTATCATCGTGATGAATTATTAGTTTAGTGTTGTGTGTTTTATATAGTAAACAGAATAATTAAAATTTTATGCTTTAAAGAAATCAAAAAAGTAAAAAAAAATGTATTTTAGTGTAATCCGAAAGAAGTAGAAAGAATCGGCCAAATATGGCCAATGCCGATGCTGAATTTTGTGGCCGATACTGGCCGATTAATCGGTCTCTACATAGAACAATTTTATTGCTGCGAAAATTCGCAACCCGATGATTTGAAATACTTATTCATTAGAATCAGGACATATTTTTCTTTAAAAATTTTGAACAGAGAGGCGACCAGACCTCATTTTATTTCCCATAGATAATTATTGCCCGCTTATTTAGTTAATCTATTAATTTTAGTTTAATGTTCGTAGTTTACAGTATTTTTTGGATGAATAAACTGTGGATACTTAAATTTTTATTAAATTTATTTTAAATATAAATATTTGTAAATAATTTCAGTAAAAACTAGCAAAAATACATTTTTTTTTAATTTTGTGTCAATATAGTTTAAATGAATGTGGCCAAAAATAACTTACCACAAACAAGTAATTTGTTTATTCTCACCACTTAAAAAATATCTCATCTACATTAAATACATTTTTTGCATATAATATGGCACACATTGATGTTAAAATCTTCTATAAATGAAATAATATAGCAAAAATAAATAATTTCGCTTTATATAAGACAGCTATATATATAATATTTAATATTAAAAATTTAATTACTCAATATATAGAGCACTGTGTTTTACCAAGATGGCGGCTATCTTACCACCGAGAATTCCCCACGAAAAAGGTTGTATGTACTGTGGTATAGATAATAATTTTAAAATACAGTGGAACTTCTCTAACTCGAATCACCATAATCTACAAAAAAACTTCGAGTTAGAGAGACATCGAGTTATAGAATTTTCATTCAAACATACATATTTTCAAAAGGCGGTAAAATATAGGTTTAAACACAGTTTTATTTATTTACTTCGCAAAAAGTTTTATGTTCATACGTTAAAACATGTATTCTGTAATTTTGTTTGTTGTAATTTGCTATTCTTTGGCTCTTGACGTCGTTATCCCATGCCTTTGTTAGATGATTTATGCAAACCATAAGTGTAATATTATATTTGTGTTCGCCACCGTACGATATAGAGGGACTCGTCCAAAATTCTGCCTCGTAATAAAAGTTTAAATTTTGTATTATGAACTTGTCGAAAAGTTCGATTTATGGAAGGAAATTTGTAGAAAGTTGCCTTCTATTGTCACTTCAAGAGTTCGAGTTATAGAAATTCGAGTTAGGGAAGGAAATTTGTATGAAATTTGGCTTCTAAACGCTATTGCAAATTCAAGTATTCGAGTTATGGAGATCTTCGAGTTATGGAAGTTCCACTGTATGCGCAAATGCAATACTGTTACGTCGCAGCGAAAATAAAGGGTGTTGCCGACCACTGGAGACTCGCTCGATTCTTCTCTCCTCGGCGCCCTCTCTACCATAAACCAAGAATTGCCGAAAAAGGAATTGACGAGTCTGAAGGCGCACAAACGCAAATAAGATACTCTGTAAAGCGTAAATTGAGTTCAACGCATTTATTTTTTCGCTTCGCAATGGAAACGCTCTGTATTGCGTTTGTGAGTTTCAAACTCGTGCATTTACAAAATTTGCATTCGATTTCAAACTGGCAAACGCAAGGAACAAAAAATTTAAATTAATAATGTATTTTTGTAGTTTTATTTACTAAAATAGTGTTTTTAACAGGGAACATTCCAAAAATAAAAAAACATAAAATGGAAAACAGAAAATATAAATTGACCTTAGAACCAAAAAGCAAAAAGCGATGTAACTAATGAGTGGTTTAAAATAATCACACACACTTACAAATAAAGACATACATATGAGATTAAGCCATATATCATCAATAGGAATTTTAAAAATTTTTAATATTAATATTATTATTGTTTATCTATACTACTATTATAAAGAGGAAAGATTTGTATGTACATATTAGGGCTCTTAAAATTATTCGATTAACCTGAAAACCGATTATTCGAATATCCGGTTTGTAACCGTTCGTACGAATATTAACCGGTTAGCACTATTCGGTTAGTCGCAATGTTCCGACTATTCGAATAGTCGTTCTACTGCGGTTATTCGAATAGTTATACTGTCACTATTCGAATAGATGAAAATTGTTTGCAGTCTAAAAGCCTTTGATTTTCCAGATATATGTCCATATTTTCCAGATATATACAATGTGCGGTATAAATCGGTTGAGAAGTGTTCGGGCAGAAGGGCACGAGCAAAACGGACCACTGACCGACCCAAAAAAACCGGTTCTTCACAGAAAACCGACTACCCACTCGTCGAAGTTTTGCCCCAAAAGGCCGCAAAGCCCCACCCACCGACCGCCCACACTGCCACGAGTGTGTCTAAAAAAACCGGTTCCAAAAAGTAACCGGTTACTGCAGTACTAGGCATATGCCGCAAAAAACCGAAAAAATTCGGCAGCAAGTGGGTAGGGGTATAGAATAGCGAACTCAAGAAACATACCACGCAGCGTTGTATCAGTCATATTTTAATTTTGCATGTGAAACAACAACAGTGTTGGTATGACAGTCATAAAAAAATAGCGAGTTTTTTGTTAGTTTTAATGTTTCACTTTTTTCAACAAAAATAAGAAAATTAATGAACTTGCACTATTCGAATAGTCGACAAAGAACGGTTAACCGAATAGTCGAAAATGAGCGGTTAATCGAATAGTCGATGACTGACGACTATCCGAATAGTGCAAACCGAATATTATTATTCGAATAATGCCCTATTCGGTTAATTCGGTTAGTCGATTAGTCGAATACCAAGAGCTCTAGTACATATGTTTGTATTGAATAAACCCGAAAACTACTGAGCCGATTTCAAAAATTCTTTCACCATTGGAAAGCTACATTCACCCGAATAACATATGTAGGTTATATTTATTGCTAGAATCTCAACTTTCTGGAAATAGTTCTCAAGTGAGGGTATCAAAAAGACTCCGTGATGGAGAATCTTAATCTGAAATTAAAAATCGCTTGCAAGTCATTCTTTTCGCATCGCAATCGCGTGCCAGAAAGTCGTGTAACGAGCGCTCGTAGCTGTTTGCTTGCTTAACAAAATTTCAAAACATCCCAAGTGCGCACTTGAGAGTCGAGTAACGAGTGTGCAGCGGCTTGAAGAACAAAATACATATTAGTAATATACAAGCTCGCACTGGGGCGTCGAACTCTGAGCGTTCCTAACGCTTTCCTAATCAGAGAGAAAGACAACGGACACCAAAGACTGGAGGTCGTAAACAAGATTTAGCTCATTACAAATAAAATATAATAATATTCGAATTTTCCTCATTTTACTTTTTTAAATGAACCCACGCAAGAAACGGGAAAGTACATATGTACATATGTATGTATGGGAGAGTGTGTAAAACCTTATAACTTTTGAAATGTTTCTTTAAACCCGTGCGAAGCCGGAGCGGTCTGCTAGTTTTATTATATAAATACTTCAATATTTATGAACTATAAACTATAAACTATTATGTTCTATATTTGATGCTTTGAACGTCTAGCAAATTTGGCTTCATTCGCATATTCCAATAATTAATTTAAAACACAATACTTATTTGAATTATGTATGTAACACATCGCTCATTTATATGAATAGTGTCACAACTCAAAAAAGTCGATTTTTCAGGAGAGCGGTTTAGAGTTTTCAAGTGTCTCTTATTTAGAAAATATAGAAAAAAAAATATATAAAAAAGGCATAAGTGTATTGAATAAACTAGTGGCATGTAATATATTTATTAAAATGATGAGCATATGTGGGCTAAAAAGAGTGGACTGCAGCTTTGCCGTAGTCATAAACGTAACCACTTTAGAATTATGTCGTTATTTGTAAAAAAATATAAATAAGTTTCGCTGTCATAAGTTAAATGTGTCGTTATTGCTGAAAAACAACATGAAAAATTTAATTCCCTTTTCACAAAAATCGTTGTAATACAAAATATGTCGTTCTTTCTGAAAAGAAAACCAACTTCACCATATGACAATATGTGTTGTAACACAAAATATGTCTTTCTTTCTGAAAAAGAAGCATGCCTAATTCTGGCATAACTGAGATGTGTCGTTGTTGTGGTTAAAAAATATTGCTACATAACAAATTTAATAACGGCACATTCTTTTTTCATGGTTTATGGATGTCGTCTGTCACCCGAACTTAGCCCTTCCTTACTTGTTTTGTTGCAGTTTGCTGTTGTGTGCTGTCCATATGTGTAATATCATATTTTTGTTCGCCTTCATACGATATAGTGGAATTCGTTTAAAATTCTGCCTCGATAGTAAAATTTTAAATTTTGTTTATGCCCTTGTCGAAAAGTTCGATTTATGGAAGGAAATTTGTATGAAATTTGATTTCTATTGCCAAATCAAGAGTTCGAGTTATGAAGAACATCGAGTTAGGGAAGTTTGAGTTATGGAAGGAGATTTGTATGAAATTTGATTTCTAAACGCTATTGACAATTCAAAAGTTCGAGTTATGGAGATCTTCGACTTATAGAAGTTCGAGTTATGGAAGTTCTACTGTATATAATTGTATAAATTAATAAGTATTGTAAAAATACTCTAAAAGTTAAGAATGAGAAGGAATGTAAAAGAATCAAATAAAGTACATGAGGCACATGAGTTGAAAACAGAATTAGACCTTCTTAAAAATAAACTATAAAAAATTCAAATAAGGAAAAGCAAAAAAATATTGAGCCAAATAAACATTTAGTTTTGAATATCCTTTTTTGAATTCCTACAATTTCCAAAAGATTCGTTTATTTGGTTTCACTCTACTCGTCGCAAATATATTTAAGCAGATTACAAACTATATAGTGATTCTATAAATTTGAGAAACCTGGTTCTTCACATAAAATTTTTCTTTACCTAATGATAATATTTCTATATACGAATAAGAATTGATAACAACTTCATTTCAACATAGATATATTGAATAAAACAACAATAAGCAACAGCGGCAAATATACATTTCTATAATAACAAGATGGTCAGTAGAAAGGAGAATCACCAAACTGCAATCAGTTGCCAGTGTATACACTCGAAAGTCGCGAGCAAGACGTTCTCTTCGTATACCCATACTGACTTTTTACTGCCAAACTATTGGCACTTTACCACTAAAAGCCGATCAGGTGGCGTCTAAAAAGCCGCTTGTGTGAAATGTTCAAAATAAACAAATGCCGGTAGTCTGGCATATCAAGCGTCCGCGAGTAGTTATTTTGAAGAAAGAGCCTTAAAACAGATGTGCAGATGAGAAGGAAGTGAAGGCCATAAGTTGCGAATTCTCTCTCAAAAGCTCCGAGTGATAAGCTTTTCATTAAAAATAGACGTAGTTTGTTCGGAAAGCGCGTTCAACACGCATGCCCTTACGGCAGGACGAACTATTCCTTCATATTCGTGTGCGGAAACAAAGAAATGTGGTTGTGTATAAATGCAGTACATCAACAGCTTTCGATTTCAGTTCGTGTTGCGAATTTGAGCTGGTCGGTTAATGGCGCAAAAATCGAATAGTGCAAAGTGTTATGTGAAACTTGAGAAAAAAGATAGAAGTTGAAAAATTACTTAAACATTAATGTTAACTAAAACGGCAGAAATGCCTATACACAGCTACAAGGCTTAACTTGCTGATGTGAAGATGAAGTAGCTGTTTGTGTGTAGAAAATTCGCATGTGTGAAATCTGGATATGTTAAGTGGTGAAAAATCAAAATAAAAAGAAAACTTCTAGCTTTGAAGCGTGTGAAAAATTTAAACTTTTGGCTACACATTTCCTTCGTTCTTTTGTGTTTTTGCATGTTCCTTTCATAAAACGGAAATGATTTTGGAAGCAAATTGAGGTGGTCAAAAAAATAGCAACAACAACGAAATCCTAATTTTATGGATAGTATGTATATATGCATACAGTTAAATATACATAAGCGGATACGTTCATACGAATGCTTGCATGTGTTTGTATGTGCGCTTTGTACAACGCAAGAAAAATAGTATATATGAAGTGTGAATTGTGCTTCGAATACGTTTGTTACAAAAGTGGTTTTTTCTTTGTTTCGGTTATTTCTACGCCACCACGTATTTCGGATATGCGTGAACGTCGGAGTGTGCACTCTCAACGAAAATATTCTGTGCATCGCGTTGTATAACAATCAACACGGACGCTTTGTTAAACACACGCATTTAACATTGAAAGAATACTTTTAGGCACTCCAGCCCTTTAATGACTTAAACCTTTGTATATCGACAGCTAAAAGTGGAGGAGCCAAAACAATAATAAAATCAATTAGTAACAAAATATTAAACCATGATATCATCTGAATATTTTTTTTCAATTAGGCGAATTATTAGCAAAAACCTCTCGTTTTTTTCGAAAGGCTTTCCGTGACTATGATTCCAGTCCCTCAGGTCAACTGAAAGCATAAAACCAAACAAATTTCGTTAGTATGTGGTGTCCTTAAACGATTCAATGAAATGAGAAATTTTTTTTCTGCAAACTGCGACGGTTTACTCTGATGAAATGTATTTAAATATTCATAACATCGATATGAAAATTTAAACGAAATTAGAAATTTTTCAAGGACACGGCAAATAAATTACGATCAGTTAATAAAACGGTTAAAACTCTTTTGGCAATCCAAGTCACCGCAACGACGTTTTCGGAAAAGCATGATTTCGAGATAATCGTGTTTAAAGTTTCAAGTACATTTTTGCCTAGTGTAGCGGAGCAAGATGCAAAACGCTATAACTTCGCTTCTACTGCTTAAATCTCGATAAAAATTTGAGATAACATTCTTATACTTTAAGATAAAAGAATAAAAAAATGCAATTCTTTGACCGACTTCAACATATATAACCCCTTAAACAAGTCCCAATTTCGCATTCATTTATTTAACAAAATCTATTTAAACATCAAATTGCATCCAATTTCGGTGCGATGCACTCAGAGTTCTTAGTAGAAAAGTCCGTGGATTTATGTTTGTACGTGAAAAAATAACAATATGTGTTTTATGTATATATTTGAATTATGCACTTATGACCTTATATTATAACCATAAATTAAAAAATTAATTTCTAATTTTTAAATTTTATATATTGTTATTCGTTTGTGATCAAACTGTCGCCACATCTGGCAGTACCACTAATTTCAAAAAATTATTAGGTCTAATCTTATGTTCCTACATTTTATATTTTAATAGATGTTCGTTTACTTATTTATAAATTGAGATGAACGTTCCTTGAGGTTTATATTTATTGATTGAATTGTTTGGTTGATAATTAAATCATTAATTAAATTAAATCTCTTGCTGAGGAGATCCAAGATCGCACAAGGAGTATACTCAAGGTTAGCGCAGGTTCTTCATTGATTCAAATACAGTAAATATTGAATTTTTAAAAACAAACAAAATGATATATTTTTAAATATGAATCCAAGAATAATTTGAATAATTTCAACTAAAAGTTGCCGAATATGGAGAAATTGAAATTATCTGTAAGCTTACTACGAATATCAATCATTAATTTGTAGTATGTATATTTACTTTTGTATCTCAGCTATACAAAATTATCTTTGGACCTGGCGGAATTATTATATTTTGTATGAAATTGTCCGGTTAAAATTTAATATATGCCACCAATCAAAGAAATAAATGCTGTATTCTGAATAAAGAACTCCATACCTAGTTTTCCAGTTTGGCTTCTTGTCGTTTATTCGGCTGTCTGCACAGAGTTGAATAATCACAGAAAGTGAAAAGGTCGGAAATTCTTGGAAGAGATTTTAACTCTAAGCTTTCTGAATATATTAAAATATCTATAAATAAATAAAAGTCTTTAGACGGATAAAGAAGTGCTTTATAAATGTATATATTTCATTATAGTAAGCAGATAATATTTAATTGTGCTGCGTATACACACCTTTAACTCAAGTAACCGAAATAAACAGATATATGATTATATATGAGGTGGGAAAATTAATACACTACTGAAAGAGTTTGTTAATCAGACACAAAAATGTTTCCAATAACTGCACACGAAAATTTGCAACACTTGAGACATAAGCCGATATGGATACTTTTTCTGCTGACTTTCTTCATTATTGCTTTGGGTAAGACAGCAAACGCGACCACCGAAAATGAACAAACAACAACTCCAGAACCAGGTAGGTGAAACTCATTTTATGAAAATTCAAAGCTTAGACGGTTGCCAACATTTATTTCCAACCGCTAAAAATCCAATATACAAAATTCTTGATATCATTTTGTTTTATATTCTATATACTCTTCTTTATACACATTTTCGTATTTCGACGTTGCTATTGAAATGAGATCCAGTTGTGGCGATCTTTACAATGTGATCACATGGGCTTAAAAAAATTCTGCAAAAGTGGCTTTTCGATTAAGTGAATTAACTGAACATTTTAAACTCTCGCAAGATATTTATTTATTGTTATTAACACTAGATTTACGGAGATTGATAGTTTACTTTTTTTTTACTGAAACTCGTCATTTTGACTGGTATGATAAAATGCGATTTTGTTGTAAATAATTTATAAAAACTATACATTCTTATTCAATATTGTCTTCAATACATTTTATATATGTAAACTCCATCTTGGCTGTACGCTAATAATTAAAAAATACTGTTTCTATGTTAAGAATTTCAAATTGGCGGGTTCCTTAAATCTAGTACTAAAATAATACACAATATTCGCCATAGAGTCCACTAGAATAATTAGAATCACTATATATAATATATGGGGGCTGTGATAATTACTAAACCGTTTTTACTCATTTTCACCATCCACCTACATCACATTCAAGATTATACATTCACTTCATTTTGATAAGATATCTCACATATAAACCTATGTATACGGTATAAAGTCCAACGTATGTTGGAAATTCCGTATATTAGGTATATACAGGAATAATTGACCCGATTTTGCCAAATTTTGGTGTAGAGACACACTAGTAGAAAAAACCGATCTCATTTGATTTTTTTTAGAATAACGGAGAGATTTAAGTATATTTTCGTTAAAAACTCGGTCACAAGCACAGAGATATTCATGTTCGGTATCTGGGGCCGTGAAATGTCTGTCTAGTCTAGTCTGATTTTAGATTTTCAGATGGGTGTTGTCACACAAGAAACGCAATATTTGTGTAAAGTTTTGTTCCGATATCTCCACTTGTGCTTGATTTATAGATTGCTAAGTGAACGAATTAGATGGGCTTCAAAATTCTGTTATAGTTAAAGTATTCGTGGTAGATGGCTATTAGGTTGCCAAGGAAATATTACGAACCGAATTTTTATGAAATTGGTCGAGTAGTTTATGAGAATGGCGTTTGAACAATAAGTGGGGCGGAGTCACGCGAAGGAACTGTAAACGAGTTCACTAGTCATTGGAAAAGAAGATAACTTAGAAATGATTCAAGAAATAACAGATAAAGCGAATTTTAGTAGCATAGATTGGAGAATTTTATTATATTGATGATCAGCCTGTTGGCGAGTGCTCTGCTGGTGCCGTAAACAACAACAGAAAATCATTATCATTATTGATCTCTCGGAGTCTTAAGTGACGTATTAATGTGGCAATTGTCAATAGTTTATTATATAATCGCAGAGATTTTAAATGTACTATGTGTGCACATTATAAATGAACTACTATGTAATATATAATTCAAAATCTTAATAGAGTATCCTCATTCAACAATGGTCTTCATTCCACGCTTCATCGCATCTTTCGAAATCAACATTGACTCCAAACAGTATTTAAGTATGTCCGATTTAATTCGGACATAAAAGGGTTAATAGACTCTATGTATTTCGTTAGAGTCCGACAAATCGGCATCGACCAGTACCGACCAAAAGCCTTTTTTTGGCTTTTCTTGGTACTTCTATCGCATGTCTTTCCATTTTTTATTCCATAATATACTATTTTTTAATATTCTTCTGTTCACATTTTAAAACACGGTTTTGGTTCATATTTTAGAGACAATTTATTCCTCGCGAAAATAATATAAGGTAAAAAGTAAATCCATAATTGTTGCTTTAAATGGAAGGTTATATTTACTAATAATTTATGACGATCCGATTTTGATGATAATTTCATTGTGCGGCTCTCAAAGAAATCCTCGTTTTTCATAAGCAACATCATTCGCTATAGACATGAAGTTAGTGCCCCGAACTATATGGGGGTTGCAACAAAACTTCTAAAACATGTTCCAGGTCCTTCTATCGAGTCACTTTCGATATTGCCTGGCGTTGTCCTGATGGAACACAATTCTTCACCTGTTGGCCAATTGCTTCCTTGAAACGATGCCATTGTTAACAGCAAAGGTTCGATTTAAATTTGGCCGTAGAGGAGTAGCACACTTAAATATACAACGCGAGAGACAAATTCCAAAGTCCACCTATTGCAAACATAAATATGCTTACAATATGATAAATATTCAAAGTAGTATCCAACCGATTCCCAATTATTGGCCGATTCTAATGCCGTTTTAGGCATATGAAAGTAATCACATAATGTTTTTATTACTTTCCTAGCTTCCATACACCTAAAAATCAAGTAATAACTATTTACTTTATTCAAAAAAAAATTTATTATAGTTAAAATTTTACAAAAACTTGTAACAGAAGTTACGACTGGACTATTACAAAAAGTATGTTATTTTAGTAAAACTGCGTTGAAACATGTTGAGTATAGACCCTCATCTAGCTCCTATATAATGATGAAATTGATGAAGTTTTTGAATCATATTACCCATTATATTACATTCTGTCTATTTGGATAAGTTTAAATATTAAATTTAAAAATAAATGACAATAAGTAAAGTGTAGTAATGATATTAAGTAGGTATAAAACTTATAGATTAGATCAATACTTTACCAAATATTCCAGTCCATTCACTGTTTCGTCGAATAACAAATATTAAATTCTAGTGCAACCAATTTTTAATTTAAAGTTTGCCAACACCTGAAAATATAATATTTGTCTGTCTTTGAGCCTATCTAATTGCAAGGTTATAATATACTCGGTTACACCGAAACTTAACCCTTCCCTACTTATAAAAATTAAAAAATAAATTCTTTTTATATATATGTATATCCATGTAAATCTTCTGTACGTGTGTTGGTCATTGAACTCCTCCTAAACGGCTGGACCGATTTTGATGAACTTTTTTGTGTGTATTCCAGGGGGTTTGAAGATGGTTTAGATTCACAATACGATCAATTTTTTCATACGCATTTTAATCTGTAATATGTATGTATGTATAATATAAAATTAATCGCTAAATGTGTTGCTAAACGAGAACAGCTCAACCGATTTCGCTAATTCTTTTTTTAATATTCCTTGAAGTACAAGGATGTTTCTTACGGAGGAGAAATTAAAAAAAATGCCTGAAAAAGTCTAAAATCCACACTTTTCTAATCTCCCAACAAACAATTTGTATTCTATAAATATAAACATGAATTGCTGATCGTTAGTCTCGCAAAAAGTCGAGAACAGCCACACCGATCTGGCTAATTTCAGTCTTGAAATATATGTACGTGGAAGGCCAAGAAAGGTTTAGAGAGTAAGTAAATATAGAAAAATTGCGCGAAAGATAATAATAACAGAATTTTATTTGAGTTGACAACAAAAATATAAAAAAAGGGAACAAAAAATAATAATATTTTGAAGGTCGTCATTGTTGCTCTGTTAAAATATTTTTGTTATTATTCAATTGTATAATGTTGTGTCGATAGCCCAAAACAATTTGTAACAAGTAGGTAAGTAGTTATTTGTAACAAAGGCTAAGTTTGGGTGCAACCGAACATTTTATACTTTATTTTAATTTATTGATGTAATTTTATTAAGTTAACACACAATACTGACCCATATGTATATTCACACCAGTTTGCAAAATCGCCAAAAATAGCGCTATAGCGAAAATTCTCCAGATATGCAAGTTGATAATTTGGGAAGTATGGCGTATAAAAAACGCTTATTTAAGGACTAACATACAAGTGTTTTTGAAACAAGATCAATCTGCGATCATAGAAGCAATTGCTAGATATTGAAAAACTTACTAATTTAATGTATGCCTTAACCACAAAAACGTATGGCCGGATCTGCTAGTTCTATATATTTTTATAAGTAAAATTCTAAAAAAAAAACTTTTTTAAAATGTAATTCCAAAATTTGATTGTAGTTTTTTTTATTTCTATGTTTGAGTAGTTTTAGATCCCAACGCGAGAACTTTTAACTTTTAACTTTTCAAATTAAATATTAAATGAAATGCTTTCCAAATGTGTTTTTAACTTTGCGCAGATAATTAGAACTCTATTTAACCTTTGGGTCCTTAGGCATATTTCAGAAAAATTCGAAGCATTTCATAAAATACCGAATTTCTTTACTCAATTTTGTGTACATTTGTGATTTTGTGAAAAGTGCTGACCAACGTGATGACCAAAATCAAAAAATCGTCTATAATTTTATATTTACAATCGCTCCACCAGCACAAACACCACTTCAGACAACGCACAACATTTCAGAGCAACATCAAAAGTATATTATTTTTATACTCTCGCAACAACAAAGTTGCTAGATAGTATTATAGTTTTGTTCACATAACGGTTGTTAGATATAGAGTCATATATATCAAAGTGATCAGGGTGACGAGTAGATTTGAAATCCGGATGTCTGTCCGTCCGTCCGTCTGTCCGTCTGTCCGTCTGTGCAAGCTGTAACTTGAGTAAAAATTAAGATATCTTGACGAAACTTGGCACAAATATTCCTTGGCACCATAAGAAGATCAAGTTCGAAAATGGGCAGAATCGGACCATTGCCACGACCACAAAATGGCGAAAACCAAAAACACATAAAGTGTCATAACTAAGCCATAAATAAAGCTATGGAAATAAAATTTGGAATAAAGGATCGCACTAGGAGGAGGCATATTTGGATGTAATCTTTTTGGGGAAGTGGGCGTGGCCCCGCCCACAAATCGGTTATTTGTATTTAACTCGCAAACCAATAAAGCTATATAAACCAAACTTTCTGCAGTCGGTTCTCTTACGTACCCCACCACACACCATGAAAATAGTTGAAATCGGATAATAACCACGCCCACCTCCCATACAAAGGTTAGGTTTAAAATTACTAAAAGTGGGTTAACTGACTAACGAAAAACGTCAGAAACACTAAATTTTCTGAGCTGTACTCAGATTTTTTTACAAAATGGAAAATGGGCGTGGCGTCGCCCACTTATGGGTCAAAAACCATATCTCAGGAACTACTCTACCGATTCGAATGAAATTCGGTATATAATATTTTCTTGACACCCTGATAATACGGATAAATGGGCGAAATCGGTTCACAACCACTACTACTTTCCTTATAACTCAATTTTGAAATCCATCTTATTCCTTCACTTTATAATGTAAACATAAGGAACCAATGAAGATAACTGAATAAAACTTTACACAATTAGTGCATATCATCTCTGGCTTCACTTGTGAAAAAATTGTCGAAAACGGACCATAACTTTTCAAAGCCCCAGATATCGAACATGTTGAACTCAGCGCCTAAGGATAAATTTTAACCGAAAATATGGGTAAATCTCTCAGATATCTCAATTTAATTCAGAGGAAATTGTTTTCTTCTAATAGTGTGTCTCTGTTCCAAAAATTATTAAAATCGGGTCATAACATTTCCATATACCTCATTGTAGGTTTTTCAAAAGTATCTTCTCCTAGCTCCCATATACCTAATTATAGGTTTTTCAAAAATACGGTGAACTTTATTCCGTATATATGTATTGGTTAAATGTCTTCAATAAATTGCGAGTGTATAAAATGTTCGGTTGCACCCAAACTTAGCCTTTCCTTACTTGTTTATCCGTAATTTTGTCAATAAAACACATTCTGTATGTGTTTGTTAACGAAATTTCACTAAATTCACGCTCAGGTAACCAAAAATCATCACTAATGTATGCAGTTATGGAGGGATATAAGGATGGTGAGACGACTTATCGGACATGATTCTTAACTGCTGAATTGCATTTACGTTCGTTAACTTCCATGAATTTTAAAGCGCGTAATTTTTGGCGAGTTTTCATTACATCGAATTTATTTGCTTGTATCCATACCAAAACAATATTGTAATTTAGTACATATGCGGCACGTTCCTTTGAAAGCTAGGTCAAATGGGTCACTACGGCAACGGCTAGGTATTTGCGCACTAACGTAATTTCCCATGAATGCGTAAATCGTTCAAAATAAAATTTTGTTACGATAGACGAAGGGTGTAACAAAAATTTTCAATATGGAATGAATGCGATTATCGACCAAACAACGGTAACAACAACAGTAATTACTTAGGGAAAAAATATCCCATCCAGCAAGCTACCGTGGTTGTGTCGTTGCAAAAGAACTACAAAAAATTAGAGACAAAAAGATTGGTAATACAGTTGAGGAAAATGTCAATGCTCAGGCAAAACGGTGCGGACAAAGGAAGGATGGAAGTAAGGCCCCTCCCATCAACTTCAAAGCTTACATTTGCGCAAATGCAATGCTAAGCAAGGCCAGACAAATTCTGGATAAACTAAACGAACAAGAAAAATTATTTAAGTCAATAAATCAGCGGCTCAGCGCTCCGCACTCCGCACCCAGCAAACTCAGCACGAGGAGGAAGCGCGGTTTTAATCAAAAGTATTATTAAACATTTCGAAGAAGCTCAGATTAAGACTGAAGAAATTCAAGCTACAGCAATTTCAGTAAAAATGTATAGTCAATCATTATACGTAATTGCTGTATATAGTCCGCCCAGGCATAATATCAAAACTGATACTTATACGAGTTTATTAAAAAAATATGACGGAAGGTACATTATGGGTGGTAACTTTAATGCAAAATATACTCATTGGGGATCTCGTTTAACTACAACCAAAGGTCGAGAACTTCTGAAAGCTATACAAGTTGTTGGATGCAATGTTATTTTGACAGGGAGACCCACTTATTGGCCTGCGGATAGTAGGAAATTACCAGATCTTCTTGACTTTTTTGTCATCAACAAGGTATCGAAAATCAATTTGAATATTGATTGACAGTATTGAAGATAGCTCATATTTAAACTCTGATCATTCATCAGTGTTACTAACTTAATGTGAAAAACCAGTAATTCGGCCCGGCACGTATTCTTTATCTAATAAACATACTGATAGGTATAAATTTAAGACTATACTGAATAAAGTCGATTTTAAACTAAAACGCATATCGACAGATGCTGACTTAGATTGTGAAGTTGAATCTTTCACAAAAGTAATTAAAAATGCTGCGTGGAACAGTACACCGAATATTCGCGTAAATATATATATACCATCTTAGATGGTATCCATAAAAACGCAAACTTCGGCGAAGATGGCAGCAAACTAGGTCGGCTGCTCTCAAAACAGAGCTTAATAGATGTACAGCGGAACTAAGAAAAAAAATTAGTCAGTTTAAAAACTATTCCTTCAAAACGTATTTGTCCAAACTCACTGTTGATAAATCCACCGATTATTCGCTCTGGAAAGCTGCAAGAAATATTAATAAACAAATAAAAAATGTCGCACTAATAAAATTAAATGAAACTGAATGGGCCAAAACGAATGCACAAAAAGCTGCAGTATTTTTCAAATCATTTGAGAAACATATTTACACCTAACGATGGACTTGAGCTAAACTGTGAAAATGGTTGGTTGGATCCACTCGTCAGCTTTTCTCCAGTTACTAGTAAAGAAATTAAAAGTTTTATCAGAAACGCAAGGCTCAAAAAAGCTCCTGAGTTTGATTTAATAACCGGAGAAATATTACCCAATCTACCAAAGAATTGTATAAAAAAATTGTAAACAGTGCACTATACTCAAGATAATAATAATTATACCGGTTTTCGTGATCATCATTCAACAATTGACCAGGTACACCGAATCGTTAATTTCGTTGAAAATGCTATGCATAAAAAGAGCGTTTGTTCGGCGGCCTTTTTAGACGTGTCTCAGGCTTTTGATAGAGTTTGGCATTCGGGTCGGGGCTGCATACTCAAACTTGCAACAGATAGAAGCGGTTATTCCCCAAGGAAGCGTGTTGGGGCCAATGCTTTACTTGCTTTTTACAAGTGATATCCTCACTCACTCAAGTTATGTGACAGCGACATTTGCGGATGACACAGCCCTGTTAGCAACAGGAGAGTCTCAATATCTACCCTTCGAGTGCAAACAGCAGTCAATGCAATTACTATATGCGCTTCCAAGTGGCGCATGAAATTGAACGATTCCAAATCAATGCACATTGATTTTACTTAAAAAAACAGCATACCATCCAATTTATATAAATGGTACTCCTATACCACATCACAATAATGCTAAGTACCTAGGGATCACCCTAGATGATAAGCTTCGCTGGAAAGAGCATGTCAAGAAAAAAAGGTGTGAGCTTGATTTAAATTTTGCTAAGTTTTAGCATCTAGTCGGTAGGAGATCCACGCTTTCAATCGAAAACAAGCTGTTTATATATAATCAAGTACTAAAACCAATTTGGGCTTATGGAGCTCAAGGTTGCTATGGAGCTATGGGTTGCTCAAGTCAAAACTATATTGCCTGCATTCAGCGCTTCCAAAATAAGGTACTAAGAAGTATAGTTAATGCTCCTTGGTATGTTAGATCTGCTGACCTTCACCGTGATCTTGGTGTGAATTCAGAAGTAAACGAAATAACCAAACTTGCAAAGACTCACGAAATGAGGCTTATACAGCATGTAAATGAAGAGGCATCCAGACTCATCGGTACTGCTGAACGAGAAAACCGACTGAAACGTAAGATGCCTTCAGACTTAGCAAAGCAACTGTAGCAGCAAATGAATTTCTCTAACATTTAGCTAGGGAAAAAATATCCAATATTGGAATTAATGAATTTGTAATTTCTGATAAAAATAATATTCCACCATATTCTCACCTAGGTCGCCATGTCAGCAAACATTTATTAATATTCACATGTCACAATTATATGTTCCAAAAAATTAAAGAAAATAATTCTGAGCGACATGAATTCACGCCGTGCTTGACTTGTGAAAGACTCCTCTACTTCTTTACTTTAAGCACACTTGCCATTTCAGTACGAACGCTCACACGAGCACAGCGTGTTTCAAATAACTTACATTGAATTATCTAAACCCATTGCAATGTCACGTAACAATATCACTTTGTGTGCTTCCCACACCGTTTGTATTTCATTTTATATATAGTATGCAACGACATTGTCAGGGAATTTGAAATTTGTTTTGGACCACATTCACCCAATAATAACTGTGTATATATGTACATATGTATGTATTTGACTGAAGTTGAATCAATCCAAACTACATAGCTCAACTGAACTCATCTGCAAATATCTCGTTCAGCTTGAACTTGCGGAGCGATTGATCTTCATGAATCATGATTTTCAAAAATGAATTACGTATAAGGGTGAACGCACACCGGATTAGTCAAAGACATATTTGACTAAAAATACACAAAAACGTGTTGTGCTCTAACCCACACCATGTGAAACACAATGCGACGTAGCAACAACTTTTGTCTTTTTGTCTCGCCTGGTGTGCATTGAAATAAAACAAAATATTCAAAATGTAAAGCATTAAATTCTTAAGCCAAATACAAACTACCAAGGAAGCATAACTCCTGCGGAAAGGTTAATTATAACAATTTTTTTCGTTTTTAATTAATGTATTTATTTATTTATGTGATAATTATTTTTATAACTTCTTTCAATTAAGGGATGGCTTTCAAATTTTGAACAAAAAAATAATTTGTCTTATTAAATAGTGCAATTGTTTAGAATATTATCCAAATTATAAAATCGATCCGAATAATATTCTACGAGATATACATATATGTACATATCTTTAAATTAACATTATCTATTAATGAACGAAGAATTTTTTGTATTTTTATTATAACAGTTTTTTTGACAAAAAACTTACCTAAAAAGTGTTCATCTGAAACAATCATGAGTTATGATGTCCACGGCAAGACCTTTTTTTAGACACGCCATGGGAAATGAAGTGCCAACGGCTGAGCTTTAATTTGAAATTTGTAAATAAATACATATGTCACAGAACATTGTTTAAAAATGTTTCTTTGATATGAAACTTTTGAATAATTGAAATAAAAAGGATGGTGGGGCATATGTACAACCACAAGCGCGATACGGAAAATGCATATATGCAATGAAAGTACAAATAAAATTCATGATTTTGTCTTTGAAAATCAACGGTGCATAGGGATGCAAACGATGTATCGATGTTTTTGAAACATCGATGTTTTCGTCAAAAAGCATCGATGTTAGCCATCGATGTCTTGAATCTAAAAATATCGATGCATCGATGTCACTTTCAACGATGTTTTATGTCGATGTTTTATATAAAAATTTGACTTCACACTTTTTCGGGTATTAACTCGAAACCCTCTATTTGGATACGCTTTATTACATTGGAATTCGATTTTTGTAAAATACGGAGAATTCGTTAAGGGAATGTGCGCTTGGACAATACTGCGGTTACTTTTATGATTTATTTATACAATTTAATTCTGGCGTAGGCTACTGCGTTAGATCAGAGATTCAAATTACTGCATTTTAAAGATGCTATGGCTAAAAGAAATACTTTTTTTTGTTTCATAAAAAATTCAAAGAATCGCGCTGATACAACAGAATCTTCGGATGAGTGTGAAACAGAATACTCGTTTGATATTTGGAACCAGAATAAACATTTGGTCCACCAAAAGGTGAAATGTAAGCTGTCAAATTTATCTACAATTACAGGGACGGAAGGTTGAAGAGAACGTGTTTCTCGGCTGTTACCCCTACCAATCAGAAGCCAATAGAGTTTGGGTTGACATGAATTGAAATTTTGAAAATTTTGAAATTCTGTTATTTATTGAGAAAAAACTTTAACAGACATATAATGCTAAGTGAAATAAAATGTATCAACCTAAGACGTACTACATTTCATTTATTTATGCTTCTGCTTCTGTATCCCTTAGCTTTTCACACTAAATTAAAAAAAAGTTAAAAAAGACATCGATGTTTCGATGTTTTAATGGCCGATGTTTTTGATTTCGATGGGTTTTGAAGAAACATCGATACATCGAACCATCGATGTTTCATTTCACGATGTTTGCATCCCTAACGGTGCAGCAATAAGCAACGAACTCAGATTGGTATAAAAATTTAAAATGGTCGTGGCTCCTACTTATGGGTTAAAAACTACTTATATCTCCTCATATCTATCTCCTATATATCCTAAAAAAATCGATAATTTTCCAGGTCCTGGATTTTTATACAAAGTAGGAAAGATATTTCAATATAAACTACATATATGTAGAAGTAATAAGTAAATCAAACCTTGCATTAATCCCAATGGAATGGAACCTTGGATACGTTTGACTTTTCCTTTTTATTATTTTGTTACGCTAAATAATGTGAATCCACTTAACTTCGTCACAGTACAATAATTCCTTTTTTTGTAACAAAATGTAATTGTTTAACTCACAAAGTTTTACTTTTACCCAAGTAATACAAAATTGCATTTCATTTTAGCGCAGCTACCATTTCTGTAATTTAGTTTAAATTAAAACCACTTAACCTAATTCTTCAGTTTCCCACGCCCCCAATACACCATAAAAGGGTGGGTGTATCTTGTGTTAAATGCAGTATATTTTCCAAGTAAGAGTGGATCTCTAGTGGTTTTACTTCACTGAATGGCAAGCGTTTAAGCGTTTTAATCTTGACACTCGAAGCTAATCGTTGGTACTTCTGTTAATTGCACTTTAGCTCTACATTTCAATTCGAGTGTCTGTGAGGGCTTTACCATGATACTTGATACATTACATCATATTATTCTATGTTACATATACAAAGTAGCATTTTAAACTAATATTTCTTTGAAATACCTTATTAAATTACCTCATAGATGCTTCACCAGGCTGTAAGGCGCCTGATATACGCTTTACAGTCATACGACCGGAAACAACCACTGAGCAGCCATATGCGAAATTTGAGACAACTCAGATATATTTGCCAGAGGACTTTACAACGTCCGATGCGGAGTTTGTCGAAAGGATTAATATTGACCTGACCGCCCGTCAGCCTGGCGTCAAAGACAATAAGATGAGCGCTATCGTTAATCCCTACCAAGTCGATCTGGATGACCAGCACGGCCTGGCAGGGGTGCACGGTGATGACACACTCGCCGCCATCGACGACGAGGAGGACGAGGCGGAAGAATCCGAAGATGGCACACCCAAACGTAACCAGAATCGGAAATTAAACAAGAAGCGACGTTCTGGATCGGGGCGTCGTCGTCGCATTGAAAACGAAAATGGACAAACACGTGGCCGTGGCAGTCGATACAAGCGTCAGGTGATCCACCATGATCCCGACGCCTCTCCCGATACGGACAAATGGAGCGGTGGTAAATTGGCCGCGGAAGGCGATGTTTACTATGTGCATATTGATGATATTCTAGAGTCGGGAACACCCAACGCCGAGCTCCGGTTAAAGTTGCATAAATTGAAGGGCAAAAACAAGACAAAGAATTCCACATGCACCGACGCCGGAACCAAAGAGCAGTGCAAGCAGGGTTTAGCGAAGAAGAAAAAGAAAAAAGCAAGCTACACCACCTTATCGAAGCAGATTGTAGACAATAAGCCAGTGCAAAATAAAGAACCCAATGCAAAGCATCATCGTAGACGAGGTGATAGTCACGAAGAAAAACGAGGTGAACAACTTATGCTGAATGAAGAGTTGAACCCGAACCAACGTTATCGACGCGCAGCCTTAGGAGCATTGAAGCAGAAACCCGATATGACTGTGAATGCTTCGGGCAGCTACAACGACTTGGAAGTGAACGTAAATGCGGCAGAAAATAGCGACTTGGAAGCGATAAGAATTGGACGCGACCATAATAAAACTATCAAAAATACATTTAATAAAATGACTGATGAGCAGCTGCTGGACGATAGCGATGTGCCGGCGGTGTATGGCAATGAGACGGGCGCAGAGGCGCTGCAGCGCGTCAAACGCAAGTCCGGCAAGACAACCGGCGCATTGAGTCGTCCCAAGGGCGGCGGAGATTCCAGCTCAAAGACGACAAGTCGCAAAGATAAAGGTAAGCTAACGGGATGTGAGTCATTCCATTTTACTTTGCTTGATTAAATTTTAAAAACTTGTACAATTGTAACATACATAATAGTTTTTAAATTGTTATCTCATATCGCTCAAAATGCATGGAGCTCCAAATATTTCTTACTTTCCACTTTAAATTTCAAACAATTCAATTATTGTACTTTCAGGTATTTACGATGAAGAAGGAGGTTATGCCCCTGTACATCCTGACGAAACCGATGAAGAAGAGGAGGAGGAGGAAGAGGAAGAAATTGATATTCAACAGCAATTCACTGAAGTTTCTGAAATACGTTTCCCGGGCGAAATCGGACCATTGGGCGATAGGCGATTATGTAAAATACGTTGCGTCAAAGGAAAATGGGTCGGTCCCTTATGCGCCACCAATGAGGAGGGTAAGTGGTGAAAAGCCAACATGCACTCAAACAGCTACATCAAAGCATCGCAAACATTATGGGCATTACCAACTCGAAAAACGTTACAGCAAATACACAAATCATGAAGCAATATAAACACATATACTCGTACATACATACATAGAAATTAACACGTGGCAGCATAAGTACATATAAATACATATTACATATATAGCGGCTAATAAAACGACACATTTTCACAACAGCAATCATTTATATGCACTTCAATGAGAATTTATGGAAAATTAAACAAAAAAAAAAGTAACCAAATAACAGTAAATTCAGGAGAAAAAATCACATACACACACACACGAAAATAGTAAGACCTGCAGTATTATTTACCAATAAACATGTATACATCTAAGTCTAATTGTAACCAAATGCCGCATTTAATAACATACATACATACTTACATATAATCTAACAATTTACATACATATTTACAACTGCAGTAGATGGAATAAAGCAATGCAAGCCAAATAAATATGATTTCTGAGTACACTGACAATGCACACATTTTGTTTTAATTTTACAACAATAAACCGAATTTACTCGTACATACCTACATACATATATGTATGTATATGTACATAGTAATAAGAATACTCTGATACATACATATATGTATCTTCACTTGATTCCTATTTACATTTGTACATTTGTATTTGTATATATAAAGTCTGAAGTAGTTCATTGAATATGTAATTTATTTTGAAAATTTCTCACAAATTTGTAACCCATTGCCGTAGACGATAATGGAAATGTGAAATTTCAGCCTCTGTACAAGAGTTGCCATGTGAATCGAATTCCGCCGCATTTGCTATTGAGCTATCGAAATATTTCAGTGGTAAGTTGTGAACAATATCCGCAATACACAAGAACATAGTGGAAATGAGAGTGCTCTATGACAACATTTTCACCTCTCGGAATGTTAATATCCTCACATACATACATACAAACACGTACATACCCACTTGTACGCTCATTCGCAAACATTTGTTAGGTACATCACAAATTCTACACAGAAGTCAGAATGTTTGAAAGTGCAACGATCCATATGCAATTGCAATTAATTTTGCCAAATGGACATACACACCCACACATACATACATATCTACATGCATACTCGTACCTATATATTAGAATTTATATGTTGTTAAAAGCTTTTCATCGAAAATATGTTGGTCTACTCTGTGTCAATATGTGATTAATAAAGCAAAGTAGGAATCATAAATTTTTTGGATAGTTTTAAAAGCTTTCCTACTAGTTTGCTTATCTTTGCACACACCCTTTGTATGCTCTTTTTATTCACATCATATCTTTATCACTCGCTACTTCTTCTATATATACTCGTATTTATGTATGTACATATATAATTGTTGGTTCACCTTTCGTAATCTTTGTTAATTTCTAATAAGCACGCTCCGATTCTATCTCACCCATTATAAGTACGTTCTTACGTTACTCATGCGTATCGTGCGCAAACCAAAATTTCTTTTTCGTCTTATTTAATTTTCTTTCTTGCAGACCCCGATACCGTCCATAAGAGGGTCGCGTCGCAATCGAACTTCCAAATCGACTTTTATTTCCAATACACAAATTGTGAGTTTTAACGTCTTAAACAATTTCGAGTCAATCGCAATGCAAAACACCTATTCCACACTCGCATCTTCCGCATGCTTCCCGCTATTAAATGACTCAACGGTCGTGCAGGGCCGAGCGTCACGTATGTTCGTGAGTCATGCGTGAGCACTGCGTGCGGATGAGTTGAGCTTGGAAAGGGCGGATAAGCATTGATGAGCACCCTTGTAGTGAAATGAAAATACTTAAAGTAGTTTACCTGCTGTTGGAGGGTACAAAGTAGATGATGCTTGCACTTGGTAGTGAACTATTGATTTAGATTTGCATTTGGACGAATATTTTGATAGCTGAGTAACGATCCACATTTTTGCATTCACCAAGCACTTCAACTCACTTAACATTTTTCAAGCCCGCAGCTTATAAATAGAACTGCGTTCTCAGACACCAAGGAGTTGCATATCGAGCAGTGGTGCTTAAGGCTCTCTTTATTCTGTTATCGTAGACGTTTACACACATACGAAAAAGCCAGCACTAAATATTTTAATTTTACTTACTTATACATTTTTCAATAATAAAAAAAGTGGTTGACATAATGAATTGAATTGACAATGCTGGACAAGAACACAAGAGACGCTCCATTGTTTCTCTTAAAACTTGCTCTTAACATATCTGCAGTTATCTCAATCCGTCAGCCTCATCTTAAAGGCGTGTGCCGCCCCCAGACAGTGGCCTGTGAGTATTCCCACCATACTCCTACAGTCCTTTCATTCGAGCGACAGTAGGAATTTTGTGTATTTCTCGTCTACCAATTTACAATGGCTTCCACTGTTTTACACCCCGGTATTTTTTATCAACGCGTTATGATCTTCCTCGTCAAGCTCCTGCCACGCACCTACCCCGTCCACCATTTTCGAGCCATCCTTAAATATATTTAATGTGTTGCATGAGGCTGTCGTATCTATGCGCCAGCTATCTTTTCCTCGGAATATTCTTTCCCAGTTGAGCAATGGGGTCAAGTATTTGGTACTTGCCTGACAGTAGTCGGACGCCAATTTGATTCGCCGTTAATACACCTATCTTCAAACCAAATAAATTTAGAACGGGGATATGTGGACACAGACAGTTAACTTAAACAATGTATGTCAACCACTGATTATTTATCGAAAAAGATGAATGCCGGAAATTTTCGCAATAGAACTAAGCACCAGACACTGACACACAATAACAAAATACCAAGTATGTTTTTTCCGTCACAAAAACACTAATCACACTGTCTTGTCAGCCATTCTGCGTGGCTCTTTTTTGTAATCTGCATTTTGGCTCGTGCTGTTGCTCATCTCTATATCTTTTTTCTCTCTATCTGTCTGCGCCTGTTAATATTTCTACTAACTTCTTCAACTTAATAAAATGAATGATAAAATAACAACATTTCTACTACAAACTTTTAATGCTCCACCCTGTATATTATAAAAACCAAATGCAATTTGTCAAATCGTTCGCCACTCTCAGAATGTTGGCTGGGACTTGCCACATGGACACTCATTACAGGCACGCTGCAAAGATCTGGGCATGTATAAGCTTCTCGGAGAATCTCGTGTGCTCTGCTCAAACGGGCTCTGGGCACCGCGAATGCCATCCTGTGTACCCACAACATTACTTACAAATTTCTCCGATGACAGCGCACCGTCTATTCGCATCAAGGTTTTCAATGGCTCTGGAGCATTCGAGCCATCTGGGGTACTTGCCGTACTGCCGCAGAGTTCAATCTTATTGGATTGCATGTATCCACGGGTACGGGGCATCCCCGATTGGACATGGACCAGTTGGTACAGGCAGTATATAACAGGTACATATATACAACTATATATACATAACAAGTAAGGAAGGGCTAAGTTCGGGTGTAACCGAACATTTTATACTCTCGCAATTTATTTATTTAATTTTATTAATATAACGCACAATTTAACCCACATATTCGTCATAAAGTCCATAAAAAAAAAAAAAAAATCAGTATATCGGCATTTCCGTCATGTCGATTGTCACACACACTTCAACTAAAACAAATGATGAACTAACATGTTTTTTAAATTTGATAGTGTGATTTTTTAATAGCTCTTTATTAACCCACCATTTAGTGTTAAGGTTGATTTTTCAACGATTTTCATTTTCAAGATAATTGCAAAAAACCAAGCCATTCTCACGGGACAAAAAATGGAAGTCGTTTTCCCAGACAACGATTCAAACGCCGATTTTTGCCAATTCAGCTACACATTACGTTAATCTGAAAGAGATTTCGTTGGTGAAGCCACAAAGTCTTTTGAAATTCGCAACAAGCGCAGGCATCCTAAAGGATGATTACTTCTCATTAACTAAGTGACGGCACACCATCTGGTATCGCAAAGGACCAAAAATGGTCTATGTGTGGCTTTTTAGCCTACCAGAATAACCTAACCTAACCTATTTTACGACAATCTTGCAAATATGCGAGACCATTTTTCGTGGCATTCATGGCATGCTTACAATTAATTCACAATCAGCTGATATTGCCACAATATTGCCAAAGAGCGCTCATTTAACTTGTGTTGCCATATTGCAAATTTACCATTTTTATATATTATAATTGCGACGTTAAATGAGTACCACTAATGTAAAAGTATCTATTTACTCACTTAAGTCAATTTTATAAGACAAGAAATAATTTAAAATTTTTCAATTCCACACCTACGATGTCTCACGGGACCAATTTTAAATAGTTACTAAAATCTCAAATATTCTGATTTTTGAACAAGGTTTTTTATTTTAATTGTATAAAAATTGACTTTACATCCAAAATTTTACGAGCTTTATGCTTTTATATCCGATACAATCGTAACAAGTGTTACTTTTTGATGTCACATAGGACATTAAAATATAGGATAATAAGGGAGCAAAAACTTACAGTAATTTGCAATCGGATACTTTATTATGCATTTGATTTTGCTCTTTGTATCCTTATAAAGCTTTTACACAGAGCACAAATTATTTAATAATATGTTTCTTTAATAATTTTCTCTAAAACACACAGTAGAAAAATCGAAATGAGAAAAGTAGCTCCTATGCGACTTGGCTTTCGTATATCTCGTAATTGGTTATGAATAAATTTAAAATTAATTTAATATAAATAAACTATGAATATATGCAAAAACTTTGTAATTCTAATAATGTTTAATATTTTGTCTGTGGTGGACCTTCTGGCGCTGGGTAATTCATGGACCGATTTCAACTATTTTTGCCACCTAGCAATATTCTATTCAAGATTATATGCTCACTCAATTTTGCTGATATATTTCACATATTAACCGATATATATATATGGTATTAAGTCCAATGCAAGTTTGAAACCCGAAATATTAGGTATATAGGAACTAGGGGAAGTTATGACCCGATTTCAGTCAATTTTGGCACGGAGACATATTATTAGAAGGAAAATATTCCCTCTGAATTTTTTCAACATATCTGAGAGACAGATTATATTCCTATATTCGTTCGTAAAAAAAAATTATTAGAAGAACTGAGGTCCTCATGTTCGATACATGGGGCCTTGAAAACATATAGTCCGACGCCCATTTAAAACTTTGTAAACCAATTTCAGTGCAGCACTTCTGTACCATCTTTACCATGAAATTTAAGGTTTCTGGTGTTTTTCCTTAATGAATTAAAGCATTTTTAGTAGTTTTCAACATAACCTTTGTATGGGAGGTGGGCGTGGTTTAATCTGATTTCTTTCAGTTTTGGACTGTATAAGGAAATGGCTAAAAGAAACGACTCCATAGAGTTTGGTTAATATAGCTTTAGTAGTTTACAGATATGTACAAAAAACTTAATAGGGGGCGCCACGCCCACTTTCACAAAAAAATACTCTCAAATATGCCCCTTCCTAGTGCGATCCCTTGAACCAAATTTTACCTTTATAACTTAATTTATGGCTTAGTTGTGACACTTTATAGCTTTTGGGATTTCGCCATTTTGTGGTTGTGGAATATGTGTACCAAATTTCATTAAGATATTTCAATTTTTACTCAAGTTATCGCTTGCACAGACAGATGGGCGGACGGACAGACATCCGGATTTCACTCGTCATCCCGATCATTTATATATACATATATAACCCCATATCTAACTCTTTTATTTCTGGGTGACACAAACAACCGGTGTGTGAACAAAACTATAATACTCTCACAGCAACTTTGTTGCGAGGGTATAAATACAATTGACAACACATTAATGTGTTAAGGTCGTGAAGTTCATTGAACTATTTTAAACATTCATAGTCTTTTCTTAAATCATTTACACTATTGTGTGGTTTTTGTCTGTTCGATTTTTAGGCTGGTCACATGAAGACAAGAATCTACGATATCGCTTGACAATTAAGGACATACAAAACAGCGATTCGGGCACATTTACTTGCACTTCACCACGGGGCTTGACTAATAGCATTGCAATTGTTGTGGCCACCTCGACATGTCCGCAGCTACCAGAACCGGTGTCGCCGCTCACGCTACGCTTGGAGGGTAATAAGCTCGGACAGCGCGCCATGTATCGCTGCCCTCCAGGTTATCGCATCGATGGTGTTGCGAATGCAACGTGCTTGGCCTCGGGTAATTGGTCATCGCCGCCGCCCACTTGTCAGGCTGTGCAGTGTCCCCGTTTGGCTTTGGACGATCCACATTTGAGTTTGATCGAGCTAAATACGTCGGCGTGGGGGCGGGCGATGTTCAAATGCCAATGGGGCTTCAAGCTGACCGGCCCGCCGAGACTGGACTGTGAGCCGACGGGTGTGTGGAGTGGCCCAGTACCGCGTTGTAAAGGTGAGTAATTGTCATAAAGTATTTAAAAAACTTTTGACATTTCAAGATGAAGGTGAAGTTTTTGAAACCGATATGTTTTGCAAAATTTAATTTAACTTTTATTTATTCCACAAAAGAAGCAACAAGTACCAAGTGTGAACATACTAAGTTAACGTTTCTAAATATGAGCTTTTCGGCAGTTAAGTCAATCATAGAATCCATAGTCGACTTCGAAAATCTGTATGTATAATTTGTATTTCCCTATTAGTTCAATGAACTGACATCCATTCCATATTTGATGCCTTTAATTCACCTGTTGATGACCATTGTATTGTAGGTAGACTCAGTAATTAATTATTTTTACTTTGAAGAAAAGGGATTTGAGAAGATGGATCCTTTACTTAATCCCTGTTTTACAAAATATCCCATCTTCTCTGAGGATCATATGTATAGGAGCTTTGGATGCTGAGCATCTTATATACGACTAGTAAACCACTGCGGCTTCGCACTGGTTTAAAGAAACATTTCAAAAGTTATAAGTTTGTACACACTTATACACACTCTCCCATACATACGTATGTACTTTGTCGTTGTTGCGTGGGTTCATTTTAAAAAAGTAAAATGAGGAAAATTTGAACATGAAATTATATTTTATTTGCAATGAGCTAAAACTTGATTACGACCTTTTGTCTTTGGTGTCCGTTGTCTTTCTCTCTGATTATGAAGACGCTGCCACACGCTCCGTACTCGACTCTCAAGCGCGTACTTGGCAGGTTTTGGAATTTTGTTCAGAACGCGATTGCGATGTGAAGAGAATGACTTGTTAGACGATTTTTAGTTTCAGAATGAGTCCTTTTTATACCTTCACCTGGAAACTATTTTCAGAAAGTTGAGATTCTAGTAAATATAGCATATGTTACTCGGGTTGAATGTAGCTTTCTAATGGTGCAATTTTTGGCATCGGCACAGTAGTTTTTAAGTTTACTCATTACTAAAATACATACAAATCTTTCCTCTTTATAATAGAAGTACAGATTTTCATTGCAAAAGGTTTCTTTTGAGAGTCATGAATATTCGAATTTCCTTATTTACATTTTTAATTTCGGATTCCAACGAATGTTGACTGTATAGTATATAATATCAAATTCAGTTGACGTCTTTGTAATGCAACCTATGATAAGAGTGAAAAGTTACCTGATTCTAACAAGCTTTCCTACATATATTAACAAGTATTCCTACATATATTTTGTTACTGACTGTGAGGGTAACCCAAAGGATAGGTTTTTGTATAGAGTCCACAGACATCCATTTATTGGCAAAAGATCGCAAATGCAGGAACACATAGTACGTATATCGACACTGATCCTTGCCTACACGTCAAAGGAGCCAACTAAAAACCAGAAGCACTGCCGAGTAGGGACTGCTGTTGGCGTTGTCAGCATCAGCATCATGCAAAGTACGAGAATAATTGAATTCTTTATTGACAACTTAAACAGGCGACGCGAGCGGTGGTTGCTGTGCGACAAGATATGACCAGCGTCAACGCCAGCAGAGTTGAAAGTTGGAAGGCGACATAACCATACTATTCGTACCACATTTTCACTTTAATAAACGCGGCCAGTAGCTTAATGTTTTCCGATTTGTGCGTCTCGTTTTGTTATTATTACTTTTCGTTTGTTTTTAGTTCTGCAATAGACATGTAAATTTATTTCTTTTCATAGTATATTCTATGCCATGTTTTCCCTCATTGTTTTTATTCCGTTTTGAAGTTTTTTTTTTGTAAATGCAACATACATATTTCACTGCATCATCGCCATCTGCTCTCTTTCTTCTCGCTTTGCTCTATCTTGCACTCGTCAACCCCATCATCTACCCCATCAAAATGAAAAATCACGCGCATGAAAAATGAAATTTATAATGAAACAGCCATCCAATGTTCGACGCCGGTGGCGCCGCTAAATGGACGCATAGGCGGCACCAATTTGAATCAGCGCCGTCTCACCGTGGGCGCATTGGTCACATTCAGCTGCAACGAGGGGCACACGCTGGTCGGCGAGCCAAGCATCATTTGCACCGAAACTGGACTCTGGTCGCATCCGCCACCATTTTGTAAGTAATACCCCAAGCAGTAAAACAATAACCAAACCAAAAAGTTGTTGTTAAATTGAAAATGCAGAAGTTGCGCGAATCTGTTCACACTCACTCAATACTCACACGCAAACACAAACACGCACACACACACAGAGAGACCTATGTATGTATCCGTTAGCTTTCAAGTACACATGCAGGCATAGTGGCGTTGTGTGTGCGTGTGTGTGTATGTGTTGAAAATAATTGGCAGAAGCACAAGAATTACGAACAGGCGAAAAGGAAAATCAAAAACCATGCAGAGTTGTGCGGTTCGGTTCAAGGGAAAATTGGCAATTTTCTATTTACCAATCTGTAATTTCTTTGCAACAATTTTAAACATTAAACAGTTGAACAATCAATCGATGACTAATAAACCGTAATCAAAAAGCCGATTACTCGTCCATGTGTTTGCATGCATGTAGAAGCGTATGCGCCTATACGAGTTTACATATGTACATACAAACATATGTATCTCAGTTAGCCTTTTATGAAGAAGTCTCATCAGTTTCGCTTCATTCTCTCATTCTATGTACAAATCTGTGTATCTCTTTACTCTATCGCCGTTTCATCGGCCGCCCACCTTACACCGGCAGGCAAATCGCAATGCCCTTATCCCGGCGATCCGTCAAATGGTTTAATAGCGCCGCTCAAATTCAATTACGATTCCGGCGATTACCTGAGTGTCCAGTGTCGGCCCGGTTTTGTGCAGTACAGCGAGAATGGTCCGCCGGAACGTCCAAAATGTCAACCGGATGGAAATTGGTCCGGACCGGTACCTAAGTGCCGCAGCTATGAGGAAGTGTAGCTAATCAAAATGGCGGACATGATGATGCCGGAGTCATCTGACGAGTCCACACAACTGCAGCAACACCAACACCAAAACAGCATGCTTCGTTATTAGCAACAGAACACAAGCTTAAAGGCCTTCAAGTAGAGGGTACGGGGCAGAAACGTAGCACCAAACTTATGAATATGTATGGCCATAATCAACGAAGCTGCATAAATAGTAGACAAAAATTTATGGAGACCCAAACAGCAGCACATACACGCACACACATCGTATTATGTATGGTATAGTGTACCTTGGGGTAAACGGTTGGGACAAATACGATGCTCACACACACGCACACATAATATACACGTATGGTCCACAAACATCTATTTGAAATCCACAAATTACTCTGCAGGAAATGAACTACTTCGAAATTGGTTAAGCATTGGCTTTTTGAGAAAAATTACTTTGATATAAAATAAATAGTTTCACCTTCTTCTATATTTATAATAATAAACCTAAAGTAAAATTTCAATACACTCGTTTTATGGACATGTGTTTATGTGTAATTCGCAATATTGCCTAGTGTAGTATTGTAAAATTCAACTGAAGGGTAATAAATGTAAAATCACAGAAGTTATCCGCTAAATTCTATAGCGTTTTCAAAAATGTGCATTAAGTGAAATTTTAACAAGTTCTTGAAGTGTTTATAAAATGATGACTTTCATTCGAAATATTATATTGCCATTTTGTATTTTAAAACTTTAAAAGATCGCTTCTTTAAATTTCTATATTGTGGTTGATATTTAATGGGAGCATAAATCAAACACGGATGGTAATGAATTGAAATCAATCGACAGCACAAATTTTGCAATAAAAATTGGATTCTAAAATTAGTATTAGCTGTAATTGCAAACTGAAGTTCTTGTTAAAAAATTTCCTGCAGGGTACGAATTTCAATCGAAATAGGTACACAATTAGTGAACTGTAAAAGTTTTAATTACAAACCAACATACTACAACAATTATGTATACAGCTATGTAATATAATATTGTTTGTTGCGAATGACAAATATATACCACAAAATATTTATAAATCTTCAGTGAGCGCGTTAACTGATAAAAAAAATCAAATTTTAAAATGTATCTGTGTATTTGTAAAAAAGCTAGGCGTTTAGTGCAGAGTTATATAATTTGGAGAAAATGTTAATTCTTGCAAAGAATCAATTTTTTGCTCTAGTGTATTAAAGAGTATTTACTAGGATAAGCGTTGTTAAAATTTAAAGTAAAAATTATTAAAAACTTATATTTAAAAACGGATAATTGCTGATATATTTACAACACCTTAAATCGTATGAAATCAGAAAAAGTTAAATATATGTACATATATGTATGTACGTATATTAATTTGGAATATAGTATCCGTATATTGTGCAACATTTGTGCTTTTCATTATTGGCCTACAAGGTGCTCATAAAAATACATATTCTGTCTCTTAATATATTGTATAATAAATCTAAATTGCAAACAGAACTTCCAATTAATGAAACTCCAATAAAATGAAGCGAAAAAATAAGCTTTAAAGCTCTAGTGAACTAGTTCGACTGAAGATATAATTTCTAATTCATTAAATAATAATTATCAGTAGCAATACCACTGAGTTCACGTGTTTAGGTTAACTCTCAACAGTAAAATATTACAAAAGTGATTTACTAAAACTTGAAATTAATTACGAGCAAAACTCGAACGAAACTGCAAATATTCAATTTATAATTTAATTAATTTAATAATGAATAAGAGTATTGTTGCAATAAGCAGTTAGTAGGTATATCACATATGTATGTATGCACATATGAAACTTCCAAATACTGCTTTTGAGTGCTACAAGTAGACCGCATACTCGTATTCCAGCTACTTAAATTTAAATCTGCACGAATTAGTAAGTTTTCCTTTCTCTCGAACACTAAACGATTATATTATATAAATAAATATCTACTTATATACACATATATATACATATATATATATAAGATATAACAGTTAAATTGTCCAAAAAAAAAAGATATATTGTACTGTAATATACACATTTAAGCTTATTTATGTATGTATGTAAGTTAAGCGAAAACGACGGAGAATTGAAAAAGTATGTGATCATTTAAAGGCAAAAGTATTTAAAAAGTAATAACAATGTATTGTAATAGAAAGTTAAAATGAATTATAGCGAAACGAATACATATTGAAAATAAAGTGCATATCTGAGGGAAGTGAAAGGAGAATCTGCACAAGTTTCATTTCACGCGACGAACACTAGAAAGGTAAGTTGTAAAGAACTGATAATGATAATAAAAAGAAACTGACAACACAAACATATCAGAACGTGTTTAAGGAAATATCAAATACCTAATCCTAACCTTAAAACCTATCAACATCTCTCGAACATGCTAAACTACCTAACCCACTTCCTAGTCACATTTTTACTCCATAATTATAAATACGTATATGTACACGGCTATAATCGGCTATAATCGCTTAAAGCGGTTCCTACGCCAAATATATATATATATGTACACATTTCCGCACTTCGTCCATTTTCTATAATATATATAACATTCAAACAAAGATAGTTTATAATAATAATAAAATATGTAATTCAAACGACGTCAATTAAGTAGCATCTGAAGACAATAATTCGATCTCTAATTTGTTCAACTGAATTGTCGACACACCTGTCAAAGTTCAACAGATTTCCATGTCATGTTGTGCGTTCTGTAATCAAATACATGTTAAACGTATCAAACTTATCCTTTATGTGAAAGAACTCATCTATGGAAGTGCTATCGCAATTCACATTTTGTTAAACTTTATTATAACGGGGGAATTAGGACTAAATCAAGGTCTAGACCGATTTCGACACTATTTTGGGCATATTGAAGCTAGGTAAAGATCCAGTTTGAATAATATATTTCCATGAAATTTGATTAAGATAACATACAATTTGATCTATATATTCGGTAGAAAGCGTACCACTATAACGAAACTCATTGTATATGTATAGATATATAGTAAAGGCTGAAGTAATTCCTGGATCGATTTCACCCATTGTCGCCACCAAACAACACTATATTCAGGATTATAGGTTCACTAAGATATCTCACATACTAAACGATTTTGGTTTTTGACTCAAAAGTAGCGACGCTACGGACATTATCCATTTTGTGCTCCAATATGAATGAAACGTTTTAATGCCATTTTTTGCCCATCTTTAATTTTAATATAATTCCATAAGTTTTCGCACCCGATAATAGAACTTTTTCTCCGTGAGAGCCGTTGGTTGACATGGATTGTAGTTATGTTTAATAACTGGATTCAGTAGCAAATAATTTTAAATTTACTCATATATCTTTCAATTGTCATCAGTTCTGACATTAAGAACAATGCGATAGTTTTAGTTTCGTCCATTAAAAATGAAATATATAATTATTTTTAGCTATGACTGAATGAGAATTATAAAATGCACTTTAATTCATTTTACTCTATTGGTCCACATATTTCAATTTTTTATCGAGTCCCCTTCGCAGTAGTCTTCTTGAAATGTTTTAGTAGAAATCTGTATAAATTTCATTCATTATTTTACATGAGAAACTGAAAAATATAATTTCGATTATGTCTATCATACATACATCTATATATATAAAAATGAAATGGTGTATAGTTGTAACGCTAAAACTCGAAAACGGCTGAACCAAATGAAATGTTATTACCACGCGCAGGTCATGTCTTAAAATCAAAACAAAATATCAAGGGGGCGTGGCACCTCCCATACAAATTGAATTTTTCAAGTCGAATATCTTCAAAAGTGTTTAAGGTAGGAACATGAAAATTGGTACAGAGCTACAGGATAACAACACCACTCTCACCTATAAAACCGGGGGCTATCGAATAAGGGGGCTATCGAATAAGGGGGCGTGGCACCTCCCATACAAACTGAATTTTTCAAGGTGAATATCTTCAAAAGTGTTTAAGGTAGGAACATGAAAATTGGTTTAGAGCTATAGGAAATAACACCATTCTCACCCATAAAACTTGGCGTTATCGAAAAAGGGGGCGTGGAACCACCCATACAATCTTTAATTATTTTGGTTGTTAATCCACCATGGTCATTTTCCACCTAGCACGACATTTTGGTTGCTTCTTGCTATTTTTGTTTATTTATCGGTGACAGTAGCGGTTATATCGTAATTTTGGTTGTGTTACGTGCTATTTTTTTTTTACAAAGATGACATGGCAGAAGATATTTTGCATCGCCTGCGATTAGCGACGAGAAATGTCGACTTACAAATGAACGCTGACATCTACAATGAAGCATTAGTCCTTATTGAAGATTTATGTTTACTTATGAGTGGAAAACTATTGATTGAAGTTCATATGCCGGCACCAAGTCGTCAAACAAGGGATTTAGTGAGTCGCGAATTTGAACACGAGCGTGCTTACGATATAACTCACTTGCAACAACAAGTACAAACAAATGTTCCACTGTTGAATGAACAGCAAAGCAGTGCGTACAATCAGCTAATAAATGCTGTAGATAGTGGAAACGGTGGCATATCTTTCCTCGATGCGCCCGGCGGGACTGGCAAAACGTTCCTATTGTCTTTAATACTAGCAGCAATACATGGTCAATGTGGTATTGCATTAGCTCTTGCATCTACCGGGATTGCTGCAACACTGTTAGAAGGTGGAAGAACGGCACATTCAGCATTAAAGCTTTCATTAAACTTGCAAATACACGAAAGTCCTATTTGCAATATTTCAAAGCAATGGCACAAGTTTTAAAAAAATGTAAGTTAATCAAATGGGATGAATGCACAATGGCCCACAAACGATCATTAGAAGCACTCGACCGAACACTGAGAGATTTGCGCAACAATAATCGTTGCTTTGGAGGAGTGATGATATTGCTGTCGGGCGACTTTAGACAAACACTTCCCGTGATTCCAAAATCAACAGCAGCGGATGAGCTAAACGCATGTCTGAAGTCATCGCATTTGTGGAGGTTTGTTAAAACCATTTTATTGACCATGAATATGCGAGTATTGCTGCAAAACGATAGAAATGCGGAGGTGTTTTCAAAGACCGATAGATCCTTGCAGTGGATTAATATCGATTCCAACTAATAAATATGAAATCCAATTCACATCTATTAAATATGAACTAATCAGTAGTGTATATCCAAATATTGCTCAAAATTATGGTAACTACGATTGGTTAAGCACGCGCGCAATTTTAGTAGCAAAAAATATGGATGTCAACGACTTGAATTGGACGATTCAAAATCAAATTCCGGGAGATCTGCGGTCATATAAATCAATCGATCGCGTTGAAAATGAAGACGAGGTAGTAAATTACCCAGTGGAGTTCTTAAACTCTTTGATGCCGCCTGGAATGCCGACTCATAATTTGCGTCTCAAAGTTGGGTCTGTAGTTATTATGCTACGGAATCTTCATGCTCCCAAACTGTGCAATCGTACTCGACTGATTGTGACCAAGCTAATGGACAATTTAATAGTGGCAAGCATTTTGAAAGACCCGTTCAAGGGAGAGGAATACTTACTTCCCCGAATTCCATTAACTTCAACAGATTTGCCATTCCAATTCAGACGTTTGCAGTTCCCAGTGAAACTTGCATTTGCGATGACAATAAACAAGGCACAAGGGCAGTCGCTGGAAGTATGCGGCATAAATTTAGAAATGTCTTGCTTTTCACATGGCCAGCTCTATGTGGCGTGTTCCTGTGTTGGAAAACCTTCCTCACTGTTTATTTACGCCACGGAACAGAAAACCAAAAATATCGTGTACCGTGCAGCCCTAAACTAAATATGTACTAAAATTATATATTTTCGAGACTCGATTAAAACTAATAAAATTGAATGAGAATAGTACAAACTTAATTTTATTAAATTGTCAACAAATCCTGGACGCGATGTGTCAGCATTATTGAAAAGAGTAGCATTTTTCAAGCAATTAAATTCAAAAAGCATTAATGTACCCTTGAAAAAAATGTTTATCAGGCAGGTTCTGGCAATACACTTCCGAGTAAAATTTGGAAAAATCGTTCATATTCTATTAAAACCAATACCGGTGTAATTTTTGAAATGAAAAAAAAAATCTATTTTGGGCAGAACGAAGTTTGCCGGGTCAGCTAGTACATACATACATACATATTTAGCATTCCTGAAAATTAAAAACTGAAGTTGAAAAAGTGAGTAAGTGAGTAAGTAAGGAAAGGCTAAAATCGAGTGCAACCGAACATTTTATACTCTCGCAATTTATTGCTATATTTTTATCAAGATAACACACAATTTGACCCATATATTCGGCATAAAGTCCAATAGAAATACGAAAATCCTCATATACATATAGTATACATATATGCTGAGGTAATACCTGAACCGATTTCACCAATTTTCAGCACCAACATACATTATACCTAAGATTATATGCTCACTTAATTTGGATAAGATATTTCATATATTAACCGATTTATAAACTATTAAGCCCATCATATTTTTGAAAATCCTTTAATTAGCTATATGAGAGCTAGGGAAAGTTATAAACCGATTTTAACTATTTTTGGTACAGAGACATACTATTAGCAGACAAAGATTTCCTCTGAATTAAATAAAGATATCTGAGAGAATTACCGATATTTTTGGTGAAAAATTACCATAAGGCACTGAGTTCTTCATATTCGATATCCGGTGCATTGAAAAGTTTTAATCCGATTTTGACAATTTTTCCATAAGTGAAGGCACAGTGATATACTGTATTTGTGTAAAGTTCCTTATGTATATATTATAAAGTGAAGGAATCAGATGGAATTCAAAATTGAGTTATATGGGAAGTTGTCGTGGTTGTGAACCGATTTCATCCATTTTCCACACGTGTCATCAGGATGTCAAGAAAATATTATATACCGAATTTCATTGAAATCTGTCGAATAGTTCCTGAGATAAGGTTTTTGACCCATAAGTGGGCGATGCCACGCCCATTTTTCATTTTGTAAAAAAAAATCTCAGTGCAGCTTCTTTCTGCTATTTCTTCTGTAAAATGTAATATTTCTGACGTTTTTCGTTAGTGAGTTAACGCACTTTTAGTAATTTTCAAACTAACCTTTGTATGGGAGGTGGGCGGGGTTATTATCCGTTTTCAACCATTTTCATGGTGTATGGGGTGGTACGTAAGGGAACCGACCGCGGAAAGTTTGGTTTATATAGATTTTTTGGTTTGCGAGATATATACAAAAAACCTATTTGGAGGCGGGGCCACGCCCACTTCCCCAAAAAAAATTACATCCAAATATTGCCCTTCATAGGACGATCCTTTGTACCAAATTTTACTTTTATAACTTTATGGCTTAGTTATGACACTTTATGTGTGATATATATGCTATTTATAACCCCATATTTAACTCGTTTAGTTTTATGACTAACAAACAACCGTTATGTGAACAAAACTATAATATTCTCTTAGTAACTTTTGTTGCGAGAGTATAACAATGACCTCTACGCTAAATGAGCTAATCGAACAGATTTGTTACAATTTACGAACTTCAACTTTGACAATTAGTTTCAGCAAGAAATCTCAACCTTTAATACCTTATATACCTTTTGGCATGTGAAAATAGACGATTTGTTTGCAAATTTTTTTTTTGGTATTTTACATTATATATTTTCAAACGACTTTCATAATGTCAAGTAGTACATATTTTGACATATTTTGTAGAAAAACAAGTAAGGAAGGGCTAAGTTAGGGTGTAACCGAACATTTTATACTCTCGCAATTTATTTATTTAACTTTATTAATATTATATAATACACAATTTAGCCCACATATTCGTCATATATATTGTATAAAGTCCATTGAAAGTTGGAAACCCTAATATTAGGTTAGAAGCACCGAGGTCCTCATGTTCGATATATGGGGCCTTGAAAACCTAAGGTCCGATTTCGGCGATTTTTAGAATGGGGCTGCCACACTATAAACGCAAAGTTTTGCATCGATATCTTCACTAGTGCTTACTTTATATATTGTAAAGTAAACGATTCAGATCGTATTCAAAGTTCTGGTATATAGGAAGTAGGCGTGGTTGTGAAGCGATTTGGCCTATTTTCACAACATATCATTGGGATGTAAGGAAACAAACCAAGTTTTGTTGAAATCGGTCAAGTAGTTCCTGAGATATGGTTTTTGACCCATAAGTGGGCGACGCCCCGCCCATTTTCCATTTTGAAAAAAAAATCTGAGTGCAGCTTCCATCTGCCACTCCTTATGTGAAATTTAGTGTTTCTGACGTTTTTTGTTCGTGAGATAACCCACTTTTAGTAATTTTCAACCTAACCTTTGTATGGGAGGTGAGCGTGGTTATTATCCGATTTCAACTATTTTCATGGTGTATGGTGGGGTACGTAGGAGAACCGACTGCAGAAAGTTTAGTTTATATAGCTTAATTGGTTTGCGAGATATATACAAATAATCGATTTGGAGGCGGGGCCACGCCCACTTCCCAAAAAAAATTACATACAAATATGCCCCTTCATAGTGCGATCCGTCATAGCCCCCAAATCGGTTATTTGTATATATCTCGTAAACCAATAAAGCTATATAAACTAAACTTTCTGCAGTCGTTTTTCTTGTGACGCATTGTTTCGAGCAGCGCCATCACATCTCGAGGCGACACGTTTGCCTTAGAAACGTAGCTCGCTATAAAGACCTTAAACTTTGGTTCTATAATTCCAATCGCGCTGAATTTTTTGGAGGATATTATTAAAAGTATACATTTTGAAAATATGACATACAATTTTTCGACCCCAGAAAAGGTATATAACCCTTTATCCTTAAGTAAATTATCCCAAGCATAAACGAACGGACCTACAGAGTGGAAGTCATTCGCCTCGTAATGCCAATAATTTTGATTTGTATATACATACATTGGTATATACATACATACTAACATTTTAGATGAATAAATTGTATATTAATAGTATTGTGTAGTAAGTATTTTACCGTTTGGATCAACCATTGCAAAGTGAAAATAGTTTGGAAAATAATAAGAAAGGTATGTCAAAATTGGCCATTTCCTTTTTTCTAAAAAGCCCGCTTTTTACAAAACATTTCAATTTTCACTAAATTTTAAATTAAATTAATCATTACATGGATATACATTCCAACTAACACCAGAATGCAAACACACTTTAAGAAATCGTTTCTTTAGCACCAAAAGTTTGGTGGGACGAAATTTCCAACAAACACGCAATCGAGAGAAGGTCAAAACAAGTTTTCATTCAACTTATTACGTACATCTATGTACATACATATGTATGTATGTATGCATTTCTTTTGTGGTGGCATGAAATGTTTATTGGCGAAAACCTATTATTCTACGAATTATATGAAACCAAACAAAATAAATGCATAACTACCCTCAGACGAACGCAACTGTTTCATTCCTGTGTATTTACTTATGTATGTATGTATAGAAGTGAACAAGGCTACTTTAGTGCCACTGTGAAGTTAAGCGCATTAAATTAGAGCCACTCAACCTAGTTTACATTACCAATGGCCCTGCCCCACTATGGCAGCAGCACTTTGAAGATAAACGAAATGACGTGCTACAAAGGTGGGACTGAGGTCTCACTCGCTGGTGTGGCGAGTACATTTGCATTGGAATTAAATATGCGTGCCACGTGTATGCCTTTATATTAATGGGCGCTTAACGGGGATGACTGGTGGCAAATTAGTTGCGTCACTACTCGATAGTGTGTAGTCAATAGAGCATATGCATTCCAATATAGCTAGAAAGGAACCAGAAAGTAATACAACTTCGAAGCTGTAATTTTCAAATGTGATGAAACCTTTCATAAGCTGGAGTGAAATGCAGGAGTTTAAGTTTTCTCGTATGATTTATGTAGTAAAGAACGACTGTAAATTTTCTAAGGCCAACTAATGAGTAAATCATTATAGCATTAAATATTTTTGATGAAAATAATTGTTGGTTGGTATTATTTCCACATTATCAGCTGTGTGAGAGAGAATGAAATGTTGAATTTCGTGCCAAATTTAATCAAGGTGTCCTAATGATACGAAAGTTATTCTTCCGGAGTGGAAGCAACTTTGTTGCGAGAGTATAAAAATATATAAGCTCGCACTAGGGCGTCGAACTTTGAACGTTCATAATCAGAGAGAAAGACAACGGACACCAAAGACCGAAGGCCGTAATCAAGTTTTAGTTCATTGCAAATAAAATATAATTTCATGTTCGAATTTCCCACATTTTGCTTTTTTTAAATGAATCCACGCAACAACGACAAAGTACATACATATGTATGTGAGAGTGTGAAATGTTTGTTGAAATGTTTGTTTAAACCCGTGCGAAACCGGAGCGGTCTGCTAGTGTTAAATATATTGTTTGTAACACCCAAAACTAAACTAAACGAGTGGAGTTCAAATCCGAATGTCTGTCTGTCCGTCCGTCCGTCCGTCTGTGCAAGCTGTAACTTGAGTAAAAATTAAGATATCTTGATGAAACTTGGCACACTTAGGAAGGTTGCTTTCGAAAATGAGCAAAATCGGACCACTGCCACGGCCACAAAATGGCGAAAACCGAAAACACATAAAGCCATAAATAAAGGTTAGGTTAGGTTAGGTTATTCTGGTAGGCTTAAAAAGCCACACATAGACCATTTTTGGTCCTTTGCGATACCAGATGGAATCTCTTCACCAACGAAATCTCTTCCAGATTAGCGTAATGTGTAGCCCCCAAATGCTGAAGCCGTTTTCTTGATAATGCAGGACATTCACAGAAGAGGTGCTCCATTGTTTCTCTGGTGCCTTGCTCTTGACATTTCCTGCAATCCTCGCGATCTATCAGCCCCATCATGTAGGCGTGCGCCGCCACAAGACAGTGACCAGTGAGTATGCCGACCAAATTCCTACATTTGCCTCTATCGAGCGTCAATAGAAATTTCGTGTACTTTTTATCTACCGCCTTGCACATAACTTTTGCGGTTTTGCATCCCGGTATATTCTTCCAGCGCGCTTTGTACTTTTTTACCAAGCTTCTGTCTAGATCATCATATAGACAGTGTATGGGTTTATCTACGTTCATCATGTTTTCGGATGACAGTCCTACGCCTCGTTTGGCAATCCCGTCCACTATCTCGTTACCCTCTATGCCCTTGTGGCCTGGCACCCAGTAGAATTGAAGACGCCTGTTTCTGGCGACATTATCCACTGCTGTCCTACCACTCAAGACACTTTTGGCCGATATGCTGAAGGAGGATATTGCCTTGATTGCCGCCTGACTGTCTACGTATATGTTTACTTTAGAGTATCCTATTGGTGCACTTAAGGATAGCTCAGCGGCTTTTCCAATTGCAAACATCTCCGCTTGAAATATACTGCAGTGATCCGGTAGTTTAAATGGTTGCCTTACACCTAACTCCGGGCAGTATATACCCGCGCCTACTCCATCCTCCATTTTCGAGCCGTCCGTAAATATGTTTAAATTGCTGCGTGCAGGTGCTATGCCCTTACGCCAGCCATCCCTTTCTAGGTTTACTTTGAACCTTCTTTCCCATTTGAAAAATGGGGTCATGTAGTCGGTGTTCGCCAAACTACCATTACCCACTGAGCTATGCCCGAAGGTTCTACACATAAATTCTCCTGCTGCCAGAAGGCGCCCCGCCGATTTAGCCGCGCTGTTTTCAGCGAAGAGATCTATAGGCGGCAGGTTTAGTAATATTTCAAGAGCCGCCGTTGGGGTGGTTCTTAGTGCTCCCGTTATGCAGAGAGCCGCAAGCCGCTGAACCCTTTCCATTGGCTTTCGATACGTTGATTTCCGTGCGCCTGTCCACCACACTAGAGCACCGTAGAGCAGAATCGGTCTTACCACTGCTGTGTAGCACCAGTGCATAAGAGAGGGAGAAAGCCCCCAGGTAGTACCGAGCATCTGCCTGCACGCATATAAAGCATTGCTGGCCTTTCTTACTCTCTCCTCTACATTGTACTTCCACAGCAGTTTGCTGTCCAACACTACCCCCAAGGTACTTGGTGCGGTCCTTGAGAGGCAGTTCTGTCCCATTTAGCGAGGGGTGTCTCCATGTGGGAATTTTGTACTTCCTCGTAAAAACAAGCAAGTCAGTTTTCTCCGCATTCAACCCCAAGCCTGCATGAGTTGCCCAGTTCAGTACAGTACTGAGAGTGGTTGTCATAATGTTGCTGATAGTGTGAAGACACCTGCCCGTTATTAAGATGGCAATGTCGTCCGCATATGCTACTATCTTAGGGGCTTTGCCGTCCAGCTTCTTTAATAATTTATTCACCACCAATGTCCATAGGAGCGGAGATAACACCCCACCTTGTGGGGTACCCCTGCGGACCTCCTTGGTCATTCTGGCATCGTTCCATTCCGCTATTATCCTTCTTGAAGTCAAGAGGCTTTTGACCCACCGTTGTATTGCGGTATCAACGCCTATTGACTCGATACTGTTCAGAATGGCTTCCGTTGACACGTTGTTAAAAGCTCCGGAGATGTCCAGGAAAGCTCCGAGGGCATATTCCTTATATTCCAAGGCTTTTTCGATGCTGAATACCAGCGAATGGAGTGCAGTCTCCACGGATCTGCCTTTTGTATAAGCATGTTGCGCCTTAGACAAGCTGCCGCGAGGCGCTGCATCCCTGATATGCGCATCCAATATTTTCTCTAGCGTTTTCAAAAGGAAGGAAGTTAAGCTTATGGGTCTAAATTCTTTCGAGTAGGTTGGGTTGTTTTTACCTGCCTTTGGTATAAACACAACCCTAGCCTCTCTCCATGAATGCGGCACATAGCTGAACCTCAAGCACCCCCTGAAAATCGTTTTTAGCCACGGAACAACCAACCATTGAGCCTTTTGCAGCATGGCCGGAATAATTCCATCCGTACCGGGTGATTTAAATGCGTCGAAGGACTGGATTGCCCATTCTATCCTCCGTTCTGTTATGATATTTTCGGGTACACTTACAGCCAGTTTCCCTTCGTTAATGGGACTAGCCATGTTCTTGCAGCCCGGGAAGTGCACATTGAACAGGTCTTCTAATGAATCCTTGCAGTTATCCGTCCACTCCCCGTCACCCCTGCGAATTAGACCAAGCGGGGCAGGGCTTTTGGATAATAGCCTCCTGAGTCTCGCTACCTCGTTGGTCTTTTCCAAGCTGCTACAAAAGTTTTTCCAGGACTGACGTTTGGTCCTGCGCACCAACTTTTTGTAGTCCCTTAAAAGATCCTTGTACTCGTTCCAACAGTCCTCACTTTCTGCTTGTTTGGCACAGTTGAACATATCACGTACCATGCGTCTATGCAATCCGAGCTCCTTGTTCCACCAAGGGGGCTTCGTTTTGCGCTTTAATCGTAGAGTAGGACACGCGGAATGAAATGCTTTATTGAGAGCATTTGTGAATTGATTCACGCCTGCCTCTACCTCTTCATGAGAATTGAACACGCAAGGTCTTAGTCTTTTGTGCTCTAGTATTTGAACATAGAGATCCCAGTTTGTATTTCTGGGATTTCTCCTAACGTGTACCTTAATTTTCGGTACAGATTTTATAGAGAAGTAGATGTACCTGTGGTCAGAGAATGACGGTGTACTTAGCACTCTCCAATTCTCTACCATTGCACATCTACCGGTATAGAGTGTTATGTCTAGCACGTTACTTGAGGTGGGTCCTATATACGTAGGCTCCTCTCCTCGATTAGCTATCACTAGACTACTTTGTAAAACGAAGTTGAGTAGGGACTCACCTCTTTGATTAATGTCGGTGCTGCCCCAGATCGTGTGGTGGGCGTTGGCATCGGCTCCCACTACTAGCGCCTGCTTCCTTCTTCGGGATGCCGCTACCAGCCTGTGAACTTCCACCGTGGGTGCCTCGTCATCATGTGGCAGGTAACAGGATGCAAGGAGTATAGGCTCATCCTTGACATCCGTTACCGTCACAACAGTCAGATCGTCTGTGGAGAGGTTAAGATCAATATGGGAATACAAATTTTTGTTCACTAATATGGCTGTTCTTACCTTGTTAATAACGCTCGGGGTATATGTGGTGAAGTTTTGTGACTTTAGCCCAGCAACCACGTTACCCGATGCAATCCATGGTTCTTGGACTAAAGCCACATCGTAGCCGCCCTTCTCTAAGTTGAGAAGGAGCTCGGCGGAGGCGATCCTACTTTTGTGGAGGTTCACCTGTATTACCCTCAGCTCTCGGCTCTGCATTTCCAGAGTGCTGGGTAGGTGCCTTCTCCACCTCCTGTAGGACCAGTGAAGTCGCCAAGATCTCTTCTAAACCGAGATCCTTCTCCACTTCACCTTTCTCGAGCGTGTTTACGTTGCCGTCTGCGGGGTGGCGCTTCTTGAGGCGAAGGAACACGCTTCCAACGCCCCACGCCATCTTCCCGAACCTTGCGTACAGAATGTCGTCCGCCGCCTTATTGATCTGGAGGATGTAGCTTTGGCCTCCATCTTCATTTGAAGACTTTGCCACGCTCAACACCCTCCAGTCGCTAGTCGGCACGTCCGGATTCTGCCGTTGTAGCAGCCGCAAAGCATATTCCGGGTCCACTACGCGAGGTATAACAACCTTCGCCTTGGGCACCGATGGAATATCATTGCGGTCCACCACCTCCAGTCTCCCATTCTCCCATAGGCTAGGAAGCGTTCTTACTGCTTCCTTTACCCATGTAAGCGACGGGTCATCCTTACATTTTAGGATTTTAACCCCACTAAGCCACCCAGCTCCATCAAATGTGGGCATGGGTGCGCTTGGCTCAGCATCCATCCTTGCGAACAGGGCTTCCAATAGCTTCATTTCCACTATTTTCCACCGCTCCTGTGACATCTGCCCCAGCTGGTTACTACGGTCAATGAGTGCCACGATCAGATGTCGTTTTGCAATCTCACTGGCCGCCGCCGCTGCTTTGGATGTCATCCGCGTGCCTGTCTTGTTGCTTCTCAGCAACGTTCTTGCACTTCCTCTTTTTCGCTGGTGCCTTTGGTTCGCTCTCCGTCGAACGCTGCCTCTTTTCAGCTATTTGCTCCTCAATCCGATTAGCAAATGCTGGATCCGAGGCATTGCACCAGTTCCGTGTTGCGAAATGAGCACGACCGGTCTTCACCTCCTCTCTGGCCCAAGCCAACCGTTGCACCTCATCTTCCTTCAGGTTGGACTTGCCCTCGAGTCGGTTACATATTCCGACCGCCGCCTTATATCTAGCTTTGGCTTTCATCCCCTCCTTGTTAGGCTTCTTCCGGGGCCCTCTCTTGTCACCAGAGTTGGTACCCACGGTCGACAGCTCAGGAGAGCGAAGCAGCTCCTCTTCTTTTTCCGCGTTTATGCTTGCGGCGCTTTCTTGGTCCGAGTCTTCTAAGACTGTGGCACCAGTGCGCTGCAAGGTTGGTTTGGCAGTAGTACTGCAACCACTGCAACCTGCTCCCGTTGCAGTGGAGGTGTGGCCGCTGGCGACACAGCTTTCGCTGTGCCCGCCGGTGGTAGCAGCCTCATCTCCCACCGACGTTTGGGCTGATATCCCAGCCCGCTTTTCTTCCTTTTTCTTGCTCTCCATTGTGAGTTTTTTGATTTCGGGGTCCTCTACCCCTAGCGTTTTCAACCTACCGCCAGGCACCTCAATAGCAATGGCCGACATCTTCCCCCATCCATCTCCCTCTGGAGAAGCGTTAAAAGCAGTCCACCTCAGGGAAATGAATGTAGAATTATGCCAGCCTTCGCTGGATGACGCCTGCCACCACTGTCATGCCTTAGCCAACCAAGCGGCAGCTTGAGTCCACGACAGTGCAAGCAGCGCCACCCATTGCCCAGTCGACACCCGCGCGGAGGATATAGCTAAGAGGATTTTTGTCGACCAATAAATAAATAAATAAATAAAGCTATCGAAATAAAATTTGGTATGAAGGATCGCACTATGAAGGGGCATATTTGGATGTAATTTTTTTGGGGAAGTGGGCGTGGCCCCGCCCCCTACTAAGTTTTTTGTACATATCTCGCAAACCAATAGATCTATATAAACCAAGCTTTCTGCAGTCATTTTTTTTAGCCACCTCCTAATACAGTCCAAAAATGAAAGAATCTGATCATAACCACGCCCACCTCCCATACAAAAGTTAGGTTGAAAATTACTAAAAGTGGGTTAACTCACTAGCGAAAAACGTCAGAAACACTAAATTTCACATAAGAAATGGCAGATGAAAGCTGCACTGAGATTTTTTTACTAAATGGAAAATGGGCGTGGCGTCGCCCACTTATGGGTCAAAAACCATATCTCAGGAACTACTCGACCGATTTCAATGAAACTTGGTTTGTAATAGTTTTCTTATATCCCAATGATATGTTGTGAAAATTGGCCAAATCGCTTCACAACCACGCCTACTTCCTGTATACCAGAACTTTGAAGACAATCTGAATCGATTATGTGGGTCAAATTGTGTATTATATAATATAAATAAAGTTAAATAAATAAATTGCGAGAGTATAAAATGTTCGGTTACACCCGAACTTAGCCCTTCCTTACTTGTTTTACGTGAAGTTTATTTGATTTAACTTGTAAACATCTAAACAATAGAATTGCGTTTCCACATTTCTCAAAAATTTAAAGAAATCTAATTTTTGATGTGTTTTACTTAAAAAAAGTTGGTGTACCTATTATTTTGAGCACACACCTGCAATATCTACATATATATGTATGTATACCAACGACAATATCACACAAACATATAAAAAGTTGGACAAAATAAACAGCTTTCACCAACATTTTGTTGCGAAACTTTCAGGTCATGGCGTGGTCGTAAGTAGGTACTGTGGTGTTTGAAACAAACTAAGAGAATTTCCAAACAACAAATTAAGAACTAAAGTGAATTGTTTGCGGTTGGCTTGTTTATCACTAAGACAGCACGAACACTCACCGAACACATTTTCCGCTGTCAATGTCATTTTCACCTCTAAGTAGCTGCATTGTTGCCACAACTTTCCGAAATTCTTAAGTATATACGAGTACATATAAAAATGAATCGAACTTTAATAGTCAAAAGTTTGACCGGCAAAATATTTTGAAAACTATGCTCCGCCGCCATTCTAGCTTATTGCAGCGTTACGAGCGAGCATTGCTTTTAAACGCATTTATTCCTACATATATACAGAAACCATGATATTCAAATAAATAAAGGAAATAACTAAATATGTAATTTGTAGATATGTATATAAAGGGTGATTTTTTAAGAGCTTGATAACTTTTTTTAAAACAAAAACGCATAAAATTTGCAAAATCTCATCGGTTCTTTATTTGAAACGTTAGATTGGTTCATGACATTTACTTTTTGAAGATAATTTCATTTAAATGTTGACCGCGGCTGCGTCTTAGGTGGTCCATTCGGAAAGTCCAATTTTGGGCAACTTTTTCGAGCATTTCGGCCGGAATAGCCCGAATTTCTTCGGAAATGTTGTCTTCCAAAGCTGGAATAGTTGCTGGCTTATTTCTGTAGACTTTAGACTTGACGTAGCCCCACAAAAAATAGTCTAAAGGCGTTAAATCGCATGATCTTGGTGGCCAACTTACGGGTCCATTTCTTGAGATGAATTGTTCTCCGAAGTTTTCCCTCAAAATGGCCATAGAATCGCGAGCTGTGTGGCATGTAGCGCCATCTTGTAGAAACCACATGTCAACCAAGTTCAGTTCTTCCATTTTTGGCAACAAAAAGTTTGTTAGCATCGAACGATAGCGATCGCCATTCACCGTAACGTTGCGTCCAACAGCATCTTTGAAAAAATACGGTCCAATGATTCCACCAGCGTACAAACCACACCAAACAGTGCATTTTTCGGGATGCATGGGCAGTTCTTGAACGGCTTCTGGTTGCTCTTCACCCCAAATGCGGCAATTTTGCTTATTTACGTAGCCATTCAACCAGAAATGAGCCTCATCGCTGAACAAAATTTGTCGATAAAAAAGCGGATTTTCTGCCAACTTTTCTAGGGCCCATTCACTGAAAATTCGACGTTGTGGCAGATCGTTCGGCTTCAGTTCTTGCACGAGCTGTATTTTATACGGTTTTACACCAAGATCTTTGCGTAAAATCTTCCATGTGGTCGAATAACACAAACCCAATTGCTGCGAACGGCGACGAATCGACATTTCACGGTCTTCAGCCACACTCTCAGAAACAGACGCAATATTCTCTTCTGTACGCACTGTACGCATTCGTGTGGTTGGTTTAATGTCCAATAAAGTAAACTGAGTGCGAAACTTGGTCACAATCGCATTAATTGTTTGCTCACTTGGTCGATTATGTAGACCATAAATCGGACGTAAAGCGCGAAACACATTTCGAACCGAACACTGATTTTGGTAATAAAATTCAATGATTTGCAAGCGTTGCTCGTTAGTAAGTCTATTCATGATGAAATGTCAAAGCATACTGAGCATCTTTCTCTTTGACACCATGTCTGAAATCCCACGTGATCTGTCAAATACTAATGCATGAAAATCCTAACCTCAAAAAAATCACCCGTTACTACTACATACTTACAAGAGTTCTCCACAGGGAAGCACAGAATTCGTAACAGTTGGTAAGGTATTCTGCGTTTCCTGTAAAATATTTTCTATAAGTTGCCAATTGGTACTTCATTAAATAAATAAATTGCGAGAGTACAAAATGTTCGGTTACACCCGAACTTAGCCCTTCTTTACTTGTTCTTTACTGAATTAAAACATTTTTAGTAATTTTTAGTGATGAGCGATATTTCACTACCGGTGATTTTATCACTGTGATTGAAAAATCACATATAGCAACTGTGATCAATTTTTGTAAATATCAGTGATTTACAATCGCAGTTCAGTAATTTGAGTTCGATCACAATAGCTATAGAGAAGTTCAGTATTTTTGTTCGATCACAGTACATATAAGAGTTCAGTAATTCTAATTCGATTACTGTAACAGTACCAGTTCAGTGATTCTAATTCGATCACTGTAGCAATAGCAGTTCGAAAGTAGCAATCACTGTACAGTGATCACATTAGAAATTTTAGTTGTGATTTTGATAATTTTGGGTACGGTGATTACAAAAGCAGTTAAATGTACCTAAAATTTATTAATTAATTAATTGTGATTACAAAAACAGGTAAATTTTGGATATTGTTAAAATTAATAAAAATGTAAATGTAAAAAATTAAAAAAAAAATGTAGAGTATAAATTCTCATAAATTCGATTTTTTTGTTGTGATCACAATAGCAATATAAAATGACAGTGATTTAAAAATAGCAATCACTGAAATCACAGTGATTAAAAAATAGCAATATCGCTCATCACTAGTAATTTTCATCCTTTGAATGGGAGGTGCGCGTAGCTATAATCCGATTTCCTCCATTTTTAAACTGTATAAGGGAGTGCCTGAAAAAAATTACTCTAGGAAGTTTGGTTTATATAGCTTTAGCAGTTTACGAGATATGTACAAAAAACTTAGTAGGGGGCGGAACCATGCCCACTTTCCCACAAAACTTTCACCAAATATGCCCCTTTCTAGTGTGATCCTTTATACAAAATTTTATTTCATAACTTTATGTATGGCTAAGTTATGGCACTTTATAGGTTTTTGGTTTTGGCCATTTTGTGGGCGTGGCAGTGGTCCGATTTCGACCATTTACGAAAGCAACCTTCTTATGGTACCAAGGAACACGTGTACCAAGTTTCATCAAGATATCTTGCTCAAGTTACAGCTTGCACAGACGGACGGACGGACAGACAGGCATCCGGATCTGAACTCTACCTACACCCTGATCCCTTTGATATATATAACTCGTTCAATATACACATGCAAGTACATGAATAAAGAGCAATTTATCCTTTGGTGTCCCACAAACATTTCTGCCTACAAGTTATTTTCAAGCTCAGATCTCTGTGGGATGGTCAAAATTGTGAATGTTGATAGCTGCCAATGGCGCAGTGAATGGTTCGATGTTGCAGTAGTTGTTGCAAACAACAAAGACAAATCATTAAAAATTATTATGTTGCTATTGTATTTAGAGACAAAGTTTCTTGATCTGAAATCTGAAATCACTAAATAGACTTTGACATCATGACTTACGTTGACAAAGTTCGGAGTTCAACTAAGTACTGTTTAACATTATCCTGGTATATGGCTTGGACCCGCCACTAGCTCATATTATTTCTGCTGGTTATATCAAATAAATACATATAGTAGGCACATACATATGTATAACGTGCGAGTGTGTGGTATCCCTACTAGTATGATAAAGCACTGCCCAAAATGTCCCTTCGATTCGATTTTTATTTGGCGCCCAGCCATATTGCGCCGCAAAAAAACTGTAACGCCAATTCTTTATCAGTGTGTTGTAAATTGAAAAGCCACAAAAATCCAATTCTAATCGCAGAAACAAAGGCCATTTTGCGCGGTTCTTTCCCAGTTCACACAATTCCTTGACTCGAACTTCTATAAGTCGAAGATCGCCATAACTCGAATCCTTAAATTGGCAATAGAAGGCAAATTTCGTTCCATAAGTCGAACTTTTCCACCAGGGTATAATACAAAATTTAAAATTTTACTATCAAGAAACAATTTTAAAGGAGTCCCTATATTCATATGGAAACGAACAAAAAAAAATTGATATTACACTTATAGATTTCATAAATCGTGTAACAAAGGCATGAGATACAGACGTCAAGAGCCAAACAATAGCAAAGTGCAACAAACAAAATTACAGAATATATGTTTTAATGCATTTAAATAAAACTTATTGCGAAGTAAATAACTAAAACTGTGGGTAAATCTATATTTCACAGCTTTTTGAAAAATTTATGTTTTAATGAAAATTTCTATAACTCAAAGTCTCTCTAACTCGAAGTTTTTTTGTGGATTATGGTGATTCGAGTTAGAGAAGTTCCACTGTATTTATAAATAAAAGGCGGTCAAATTGATAAAACTCCATTTTTACATTAATTGATTGCAGCCTAACAATTACCCATGTATGTAAATAATTACCCATTTGCCATAGTTTCATTCTTTCAAATTTCTAATTATTGTGTCCGTTAACTCTTAATTATTTCATATTTTAAAGACTATTTGACAGACCTAGACAAACCTATTTTATTAAGTTAGCTACAGAAAGCTTATGTTGCATACAGTCATTATATTAGGTACTCAGGGGGATTGGATAATACACATCCATTATGGAAAAGGACCGATTGACCTATTTTCGGAATAAAACTGTAGCATATTCGATATAAGATTATTCGTTTGCTTTATACGAAACAAAGCCGAACATGGAAATTCTTTAATATGTATACGAGAGTTAGTGGAAACATGGACCTAATTGTATTTCTTTAATAATTTTTAATAACTTCTTTAATTAGGATATTTCTGAAATTCTAAAAAGTCAGTAAGGACCTCAGTACCTATGCCTTATATTTGATATGTGAAGGCTTGCATATTTATAGTCTGGTTTTGAACATTTTTAGGCGAGATTTGCTTAAAGGCAACATTGGCATGATAGGGTTAAATCGATTGAGCGATATTTTCGGTATTTCGAAGATAACAAACGTATAGTCCAGTTTCGATCATTAGATGACTATTTGTGCGAAGATGATTGTATGTATGTACATAATTGGCGTAGAAACCTTTTAACCGGTTATAGTCGAATTCACCAGAGCGCGCCATTAATTTATCCGTTTTACAGTTTGGCGCCATTTGGAAATTCCAAGTGCTGCCAAGTCACTTTCCACTTGTTATTTCCAACGGAGGTCGTCCTCTTTCGCGGCTTCCTCCAGCGGATACTTCTTCGAACACTTTCAAAGCCGTAGTGTTTTCCTCCTTGCGAACAACAGTTCTTGCTGTCTTTTTATTCGCTGAACTATGTCAATGTCGTCGTATAACTCGTACAGCTCATCGTTCCTTCGCCTGTGGTATTCGCCTCGCCCTGTCTCGAAAACTCCCAGTGTCGTCTCATCGGATGTTGACATCGTCCACTTTTTTGCACCATAAAGCAGAATGGGAATGATAAGCGACTTGTAGAGTTTTATTTTGGTTCGTCGAGAGAGGACTTTACCATTCAATTGCCTACTCAGTCCAAAGTAGCACCTGTTGGCAAGAGTGATTCTGTGCTGGATTTCGAGGCTGACATTGTTGGTGTTGTTGATGCTGGTTCCCAGGTATACGACTATATCTACGACTTCAAAGTTATGACTGTCAACAGTGACGTGGGAGCCAAGACGCGATTGCGTTAACTGTTTGTTTGATGACAGGAGATATTTCGTTTTTTCCTCATTCACCTCCAGACCAATTCGCTTCGCTTCCTTATTTAGATGAGAAGAAGCAGAACAACCTAGGTGGGAAAAAGCGCACGGCAGCAGCTGTACACTATTATACAAGATTGTACCTTCTCTATTTAGCTCTGCAGCTCGTATTATTTTTTTCCAGCATCAAGTTAAAGAAGTCACACGATAGCGAGTCACCTTGTCTGAAACCTCGTTTGGTATCAAACGGCTCGGACAGGTCCTTCCCGACCGTGACGGAGCACCACCAAATTCCTCAACGTCACCTTACACAGCCGTATTAATTTTAGTCTTTCAAACAGTACGCTCGATAGAACCTTATAAGCGATATTTAGGAGGCTTATCATACGGTAATTGGCACGGATTGTGTGCTCTCTCTTTTTATGGATTGGGCAGAGCACACTAAGATTCCAATCGTCAGGCATGCTTTCTTCCAACCATATTCTGCAAAGAAGCTGACGCATGTACCTCGAAGCTCTTCGCCGCCGTATTTGAATAGCTCAAATAGCGAAGATGATTAGATGACTATTGTTCCGAGAATATTATTGAAGTTTGATTTATGTATGTATTTTAAAGTTAAAGAATCAGACTGAATTTTCTATATTTCTAGATAAGGAATAAGAGTGGTTTTAATCGAATTTCGCCCATTTTCAAACTGAAACTCTGATGATCGATGTATCAAAAGCGATGGTCGTTGTAGTTCATACTGATTGTAAATATATTGTAGATATATGTATATATTAGTACATATGTACTTTTATAAGGCACTTTTATATACAATATGGTAACAAATCACCTGACATTAAATAAATTGAAATCCTGCAAAAGATAATAAATCAATTTGATTAAAATAAATCGTATAAAACAAACATCTAACTGAATACATATGAACAGTTAGTTGTTTGCGGAATGTTGTTGTACTTATGTATGTATATACGAGCACATTCGTGTAATTTATCGTGTGTGCAATATGTGCTAAGAAAGAAAGAGGCATGTTTTTAGTGAGAAGAATAACGAATCAATGGAAGCAAAGTCTAAATAAGCCGGGTAAGAGTAGAGAAGGAAATAATTTATTTACTTGGACAACAGTTGATTGCGAAAATTGAAATAAATTAAATGCGAGGCAAAGTAAATATGCGCTCAAAGATGTATTTGTTCAAAGAGTACAGTAAGTTAAATCGTTGCACCAGGCGCTGATGAACGGTATACTATAAACCTACAAACGGTGGGAGAAGATGTGTTTATTTATTTAAGTGAGTATATAAATGTTCATGTATATTTTAATGTCGTTGGTGCAGCGAAAACAGCATTGCTTCGCATTGACCCCGATATGCGGATGGATTTCAAATAGAAGAACTTAAACGCTTTTAATTTAAGTTCAAACAAGCGAGTTACCAATTGCATTCCCCTGAATATTGGAGCTCATATAAACAATATTTATTTTACACAGCTCTTATTATTTTTATATTCTCTTGAATATAATGGAGCTTGGTGGCACGAATAGTTGAAATCGGTCAAACCTCAGCCCCCTAATATTATATGTATATAGTATTATCGTTATTCTAGTGGGCTTTATGCCGAATATATGGATCGATTTGTGTGATAACAATATACCTTCGTATGAGTAAAAATATAAAGTTAAGAGGTTTTCCTATTATGATTGAACGCTGTGTGTATATATAACATTAGGTAGCACCACATAAATATTCATTATTATAATAAATCTCATTTGCACTTGCTAAATTCTTCAAGCTCTTAAAATTATTCTATGCAAGCGAAAGAATTAGCACAGCGCAGACGGCGTGAAATGCTCTTCGAGGATGGGCTGTCATAAGTTGTGCATTGAAAACTTGGAGACCAACTGTCCACTCAGTGTGCGCTGCCAGTTACATCCCATATGCAAAAGGGTGTTGAGTATTCAAGTGCCCCAGCAGAATTACCATACAAATGCGATGCTAATTAGAAATGGAAAACAACAGAAAACATGGACTGCAGCTTGAAGGACGACCGTCAACTTGTTGTATATATTATCATTCATAATGCGGTCGGAGGGCTGCAGGCAGAGGACTAATTAATTTCATGACTTGAAAATAAACATAATTGCGTTCGTTATTCAAGGTACGAATGCCTCTTATTACATCAGGAAAATAGTTGACGTTTCTCTTCTACTATTTGTCTTGCAAATGTGCAACAATTTGTGAAAATTGCCTAGAGGGAGTGAAACTGAAAACTTTTGGAAGAAATTTTATACTTCATGAGTATATGTAAAAAAATATTATATGTATAAAAGAAATTCGTGTTAGTTACACTATTTATAACTGAAGCGTTCTTCAGAACCGATTTGGTTTAAATTTGATTTGGAGGTAGCTTAGGATACTTTTTATTCCATTCCCGTGACGAAAACGTGAATAAACTGTGGTATAAAACACGCAACTGGCATTCTATATACAGTAATCCCCGCTTAAGTGCCCCTTCTTAACATGCAAGACTTTTGAGACACTTAAGCGGGAAAGGCACTTAAATGAATCCCGCTTAAGTGCCTCGAGGTACTTACCAATCTTTTTCTCAAATACTTTGACCTTATGTTTTTTCTTTTAGAATAAAACTCACATTTATTTCTTATTAATAACAAAAATACTTATTAATAACAATGAATATGGAAAAAAATCATTACAAACAAGTAAAGAAAGGCTAAGTTAGGGTGCAACCGAACATTTTATACTCTCGCAATTTATTTAGAGATTTACCTATATTTTCGGTGAAAAATTACCCTTAGGCACTGAGTTCTTCATGTTTGATATCAGGGGCCTTGAAAAGTCATGGTCCGATTTTGACAATTTTTCCACAAGTGATGTCGCAGCTCAAATACAGTATTTGTGTAAAGTTTTATTTCGCTATCTTTATCGGTTCCTTATGTATACATTATAAAGTGAAAGAATCAGAAGGATTCAAAATTGGGTTATATGGAAAGTAGGCGTAGTTGTGAACCGATTACATCCATTTTCCACACGTGTCATCAGGGTGCCAAGAAAATATTATGTACCGAATTTCATTCGAATCTGTCGAATAGTTCCTGAGATATGGTTTTTGACCCATAAGTGGGCGACGCCACGCCCATTTTCCATTTTGTAAAAAAGTTTCAGTGCAGCTTCCTTCTGCCATTTCTTATGTAAAATTTGGTGTTTCTGACCTTTCTCGTTAGTGAGTTAACGCACTTTTAGTAATTTTCAACCTAACCTTTGTATGGGAGGTGGGCGTGGTTATTATTCGATTTCTTTAATTTTTGGACTGTATAAGGAAATGGCTAAAATAAACGACTGCAGAAAGTTTGGTTTATATAGCTTTATTGGTTTGCGAGTTATATACAAAAAACCAATTTGGGGGCGGGGTCACGCCCACTTTTCCAAAAAAATTACATCCAAATGTGCCCCTCCCTAATGGGATCCTATGTTCCAAATTTCATTTTCATAACTTTATTTATGGCTTAGTTATAGCTCTTTATGTGTTTTTGGTTATCGCCATTTTGTGGGCGTGGCAGTGGACCGATTCCGCCCATTTTCGAACTTAACCTTCTTATGGTGCCAAGGAATACGTGTTCCAAGTTTCATTATGATATCTCAATTTTTACTCAAGTTACAGCTTGCACGGACGGACAGACGGACGGACAGACGGACGGACAGACAGACATCCGGATTTGAACTTTACTCGTCACCCTGATCACTTTGGTATATATAACCCTATATCTAACTCGTTTAGTTTTAGGACTTACAAACAACCGTTATGTGGACAAAACTATAATACTCTCTTTAGCAACTTTTGTTGCGAGAGTATAAAAAGGACTTAAACAGGGAGAGGGGCAGTTAAGCGGGGATCACTGTAAAACTCAAATTTATTATTCAAAACATAGGCATTAATTTCATAAAAATGAAAAAAAAAAATAATAAAACTCATAGCAAAACGAAAAATTTATCAGTCAAAACATTTTCAACAAAAATACAACAACAAGGCAAAAAAATAATATTGTCTTTGGGTGAATATTTGAAGATTTGAAATCTTGAATTTAACCCTTTAACTGGCCGTGTAATAGTTATGTTACAAATCGTTTTATTGAGTCAATTTCTGTATTACGGTTATAACAATTCAATTTGGATATTTTAACATATCTAACTGCAACTGTGCCTCATATAATGCTCATGCGTTAGAGTGTAAATGCCTATTGTTTTGGTTTTTTCGATCCAAAAGTTTGCAGTACAAATGTACCCCTGTTGAATACACAACAAAAAGAAGTTTATGATACACTAATTGATGAAGGAAATGGTGGTTTATATTTCCTGGATGTCCCTGGTAGAACTGAAAAAACATTCCTCATGCCATTAGTTGTAGCCAATGTTTGTGCGAGATCCAACAATGTGGTTGCAGTTGCTTCTTCTCGAATAGCAGCCAAATTGTTAGAAGGATTGCGTACGGTTCATTCAAGACTAATAGTTCAAACAGTAGCAACCAAAATTTGTCAAAAGTTATGCCCGTAGAAGCAAAGTAAAAATGAGAAATTAATGTTGCCATTGCTCAATTTGTCAAGATTGTTTTTCACACATTTAGCTTTTCAGTTTTGTTTTTTTTTTTTTTTCAGAATATAAAAGATCAAAACTCATATCCAACTATTAAAAATAGTCTAACGATTTATAAATAATTGTATTCCACAGTGATTTTGAGTTAGTTTAAGAATATCTCAAGCGGTAATGAAGGTTCATTTACATTGAAATCTCATAAGTTAGGTCGTATCGGCTCTCTCCGTCTACGGGTTTACGTCGTTCAGTATTTGAACTATAAAATTACAGTGTAATCTTCAAACTGTTGAAGAATCAACATGTAATATTGCAAAACGCTCCACGATGGCCCAAGTTTTATCAGCATCGAAAATCATATCATCATCACTTAACCGAACAGTAAAATATATACAAAATGACTGGAGATGTCTTAAAGGCGCAATGATTTTACTGTCTGGTGATTTCCCCCAACAACTGTCATAAAAGATCAACTGACGAAATAAACGATTGCCTCAAATCATCAAATGGCGTTATGTGAAGGAACTTCAGCTAACAACAAACATGAGAGTTGTGTTCCTAAATGATACATCTGTTGAAGATATCACTCACCAATTACTGACAATTGGTAATAGTCGAGTACCTTTCGACAAATCGAATGAATTTCGAATTCCTGTAACTTTGTCTCATCGAAAAACGAACTCATCAACAAGATGCTCCCAATCACAAAAATAATGAATGCTTGAATGGGCGAGCAATTTTGCGAGTAGGTGACTTTAACTACATAATTCCGAATTAGATCATTGGTACACTTCATTCATTCAAACCTATTGACTATGTAATAAATTAAGATGAAGCTATTAACTATTCAATTGAATTTTTTAACTCTTAGATGTGCCTGTTGAACCATACAATTTACGACTCTTTAGGCTTCGTAGTAATCATGCTTCGAAACATAAACCAACTAAGACTGTGCAACGAAACGCGTTTGATGGTAAAAAAAGAAGAAATTCTCATTTAGAGGACCTCGATGACCCCTACCAATATGATGTTTGAGTTCAAACGACTTCAATTTCTGATCCCTCTTGCATTCGCTATAAATATTAACAAATGACAAGGCCAATCCTTGAAAGTTGATTATAAAACGAAAAAGGTCGTCTATCACAAGATTCTTGACTGGAGAGCAAACCCATGCTCCAAAATACATAGCTAATAAAGAATAATTTAAATACTTTATTTTTTATGTTATTCTAAAAAATTAACTCAATAAAATTAAAACTCTCCTCATTTATTGACTCTAAGGCGGAAGAAACTTTTTCCGCTGGGTCAGCTCCCTAATGGGTCAAAAGCCATATCTCAGAAACTACTCGACTAATTTCAATTTCGGAATCAGATCTATGATACTTCTTTGAGATTCCAATGCTATAGTTTGACAATGAGCGAAATCCACTCAAACACGCACACTTCCCATATACTACAATTTTCGAACTTCCGATAATTCACATGAAAAGTGGATATTATAAAGTATTATAGACACATGGATACATTGCAACCACTTTTTAATTTTTACAAATTCACTTTTGTACTAAATTTGTAATTATCATATCGATTTGTTATCATATTCCAAGTTGACGCAATAAATCTTAAATGCAATCCATTTTCTACAGAGTTCGTCTACACATTTTTCGAAAGTTAAATATATACATTATAAAGATGTTGGAGGAACTTGAGTACTTGCTCCAAAGGGAATCTACTGTCAATTGCTCCCAACGGCGCATTTTGTATAAATTGCTCTCTAATTAATCTTCAGCGTATGAATTACATATTTGAAACAGAGAAATGCTTCAGCCAAGAGCGCGACTTGATGCCGCGTCCGCGGTGAATTCTGTTATGCGTCAGCAAGCTTTAATAACATGATAGGTATAAGCACGTACACAGGTTAACGGGAGTAAGAAACGGTGATGGAGGTCATACAATTTTAGTCACTTAATTTTTCTTTGAATGCAGCTACTGACTTTTTGATGGTATAAAAGTGTGCGTACATATGGATATATGAATTTGTATATAACAGAAAGTCTTGTCATGGGGATGAACTTAACAAGATTCTGTGAGATCAAATCAAATACAAATTATCCACTTTGGAGAGACGCACAAGCACAAGCTTTGATGTTCGCTTTGAAGAATACGTGCTTGTATGCACATGCCAGTGTGTACGCATTCTTGAGAACCATGGGCTATACATATTGTAGATACATATATGTATGTAGCTTATTAGGATAACTGATGAAGCGAAAGAAATATTGCTAAACATTTGATACATATATACGCATGTATGTACATATAAATAGTTCAATCAGGCGGACAGATTTTTCTTACATTGTCCTTATATCTTCTTAATCTTCATATATGTTTACTAATACAAGTACAAGGTATTAGTAACTTAATATATAGAAATTACATTTTTTATACTCTATTGAAAATCAGTAAAATTGGACCATTGCCACGCCCACAAAATGGGGAAAACCGAAAAACTATAAAGTGTTATAACTAATACTACGTTCGGACCGACATTGAAAACATGTTTTCATTGAAAAAATGGGTTTTCGTTCATGCAAAATCTGTCAAACGAAATCACAGTTTTCGCTAAAAACTTATTGAAAACTTATGTACATTCCACTCATCATAATCGATGTCCGCTCTAGTTTAGTCGATATAATTGGAAGATATATTTTGCCATCCCCAAATTGTCAGCTGAAATTTGTTTACATTTAAAAAAAGAATGGAGAAAAAACAAAAGTACATAAAAAGAAATTCCTGGGGTGAGAGGGAGGAAGCGCTCCTAATTGAATTGTGGCAAAATAGGGTGTGGTCTTCGCGGGCCCAGAAAAAAATAGGCACATTTTAGAAGAAATGGAAGAAATTAATTAATTTACAGAGGCCGAATGATGAAAATGTAATTCATTAAATGAACGAAAGTGTTCTTTAAAAAACACAGATCCATTTAGATTGCAATCATGTTTCTAAAAAATTATCCTTACGTTGCTGGAATTAATTATATTTAATTGAAAACATTTGAATCAGTAAAAACCTATACAAACTTTTGTCCAACATGATTTAATTGGCGTCCCAAATTACTTTATTATATTATACCTAATAGGATTAAACGTTGTTTGTTCAACTCTTCTATCTTTTTCGCAAGGCAAAGATGCTGGGTAGTAAGAGTCTCCACCAATTATCTTGAAGAATCATCGTTGCGCAAGATATTTATCTAGCTTTTCAAAGCCCATACCTTCATTATTAAAATTTTCTTGTCGTGATTCTATAAAACACGATCATTAATAATAATTATAAGCAAATATTAAAGATTCTAAAACTTACCATTTTCGTTGCTCAAAATGTAAACAAACAAATAAATTTGTGAATTGTCAATGAAAACGCATAGAAAACACAAAATGTCGATCAGAACGACTTTGGTTCCACAATCCACAAATTGTGTTTTCAAGAGGTTTTCAATGTCGGTCCGAACGTAGCATAAGCCATAATTAAAGCTATAAAAGTAAAATTTAGAATAAACATCGCACTAGGAAGGGGCATATCTGGATGTAATTTTTTTTAAATAGCCATAATAAAACACCGATAAATGAAATATAGTGTAATTATTAGCAAAAATCGTTTTATAGCATTTTTTAGCGATATTCAATATGTACGAGTTTATTGACAAGTGTAAAAGAGCTTCACCGCATGGCTGCCCTTTGATTTAATCAATTTATTTCCATGTTGGTTAGTTAGAATCATAAATCATTGCATAAGGTGCAATGTTGTATAATAACATTACTCATGACTTTTTTACTTTTAACTTTTTTTAAGTGTATTTAAAAATAATCTGCAAGTGCCAATCAATTTTAAATTGAAATGCTACCGACTACCTACGAATAATATTCCCAGTAAAAAATCTTTGGATTAATACCAAAATAGAGTAATAAAGGAGTAATTACTTGTTCATCAATTTCGAGCATTAAGTGAGTAATAAAGGCAGTTTCGTTAATTTAAAAAAAAAATGTTATTTTTCTCGCTTATTGATACATTTTGGAGGAATAAACGAGCTATGCGAATTATAATATGCGAATACTTCGATTATTCTATTATTACTCCAAAATGTATCAATAAAGGAGTAATGAATTGTTCATCCTTTTCGAGCATTAAGTGAGCAATGAAGCATTTTCGTTAGTTTTTACAAAAATCGTTTCCTCCCTTATTTTGGAGGAATAGACGAGCTATTAATATTCTAACGCATAGTTCTATTGCTTGTTTATTACTCCAAAATGTATCAATAACGGATTAACCATAACGGCCAATCATAACTGTTAATTTTTGTTGAATTCTTTTGTTTACAATAAAAGCGTATTTTGTCACTTTAAAATAGTCTGAATTTTGTAATCAACGCGTGAACATTATTGTAGTATCGTGGATGTAATCAGATAAAAAGTGGTTAATTTTCGCGAATATATACGGGTAAAAAGTGATAATTAATAAAAAAATTTATTATAAAAGATAATGAGTTTCAACTCGCAAATATTCCAAACTCAGGCAATATTTTCGCCGGAAATTATACCAGGTAGTTCGACAAATAGTATAGGTAAATACATAAAATTGCTAAATTAATTGATAAATTAACATTAAATACTTTCTCTTTTTTAGAAAAAAATGAAGAAGTTCTCAAAGCGATAAAAACGGTGGAAAATAAAAATGATTGCCTCATTGCATATACAATGTATTTATAATTTATGTGAATTACTTATACTTATATTTTGAAAATTAAAACATTGAATTCAATTATTTAAAAAACAGTTTATATTTTTCTCTGCTCTTTTTGGATGTAAATAATATTACTCTTTTTTGTGCTCTTTCTGGAGGCAAAAATCATTACTCTTTTTTGTGCTCTTTCTGGAGGCAAAAATCATTACTCCTTTTGTACTCCTTCTGGAGATAAAAAAGATCACTCCCTCTGCTCTCGTTTCGGAGGTCAAAAAGAGCTCAAAAGAATGCTCGGTTTGCGCTCCATTAGGAGCTCAAAAGGAGTGATCCCTCGTAAGGACATGCTATGTTAAAAAGGAGTAATAAATGCATGGGCTTCGGAGCATTGTGGAGTAATCCATTACTCGCAAAGGAGCGATCTAAGATTAATCTTTGGATCATCCGATTTTTTACTGGGTTAGTAGTATGTGTGTATGTATATATAAAGGTCTATTCAAAGCCAAAGCATTTGACAAATTGGCTGCTTCGCTGCCGTTTGTTTAAATTACATAAGAAATGGCAGTCTATTCACTTAACATTCACGTCAATTGCCACCTTTTTATACTCTCGCAACAAAGTTGCTAAGAGAGTATAATAGTTTTGTTTACATGTTCACATGGTTGTTTGTAACACAAAAAAATAGACGAGTTAGATATAGGGTTATATATACCAAAGCGATCAGGGTGAATAGTGGAGTTCAAATCCGAATATCTGTCTGTCCGTCCGTCCGTCTGTGCAAGTTGTAACTTGAGTAAAAATTAAGATATCTTGATGAAACTTGGCACACTTGTTTCTTGGCAGCATAGAAGGTTGCTTTCGAAGATGGGGAAAATCGGACCACTGCCACGCCCGCAAACTGGCGAAAACCGAAAACCTATACAGTGTCATAACTAAGCCATAAATGGAAAAATAAGCATATTTGGATGCATTTTTTTTGCAGAAGTGGGCTATGTCAAAACTTTCTAGAATCGTTTATTTTAGGTACTACCTTTTACAGTCCAAAAATGGAGGAAATCAAATTATAACCACGCCCTCCTCCCATACAAAGGTTATGTTGAAAACTACTAAAGATGTTTTAATTCAGTAAGGGAAAACACCAGAAACCTTAAATTTCATTATAAAGAAGGAACAGAAGGGCTCCACCCAAAGTGGTATACAAAATTTTAAGTGGGTATGGCTCCGCCCACTTTTGGGTCAAAAACCATATCTTCGAAACTACTCGACCAATATCAATGAAATTTGGTTTTTAATATTTTCCTTACATCCCAATGATATGTTGTGAAAATAGGCCAAATCGGTTCACAACCACTATATGTAAAGTAAGCACTAGTGAAGATATCGGAACAGAACTTTGCATAAATACTGCATTTATAGTGTGGCAGCCCATTTCTCTTTCTCTTTTTTCGCCGAAATCGGCCCATAGGTTTTCAAGGCCCCTATATATCGTACATGAGGACCTCGGTGCTTCTAACCTAATATTAGGGACTTTAATGGACTTTATACCATATTTATGATGAATATGTGGGTAAGATTGTGTATTATATAATATTAATAAAATTAAATAAATAAATTGCGAGAGTATAAAGTGTTCGGTCACAAACTTAGCCCTTCCTTACTTGTTATTATTGGTTTCCTCAATTCCATTTTTGTTATTTTTCAAAAACATTTCGTTGTTGAACTTATTAATAAGATTGCAGATGTTGTCGCCATTTTCTGTGGCACTTCACATATCTTATCTCACGATGGGTGTAAATTCCATTTATGAAGTGCAATGTGGCCCGAAAAATCCCAACTCTCCAGCAGATGGTTACTGCTGTAGAAAGCATTTACACTCAACGAAACGAAATGGAAGAAACAAAGCAAAACAAAAGCATAAAAAATGGTACTACAACGCCCCTAAATTTGTATGTAGTCTAGTTGAAGGCGGTGGAAAATGTAGAAAATGAAATAAGCTTTGCGCTGCGTAGACGGCTGCTGAGTAGTTAGTTACACAAATTTATTAAGTGAACAATAAGAACAAAAAAATAACACAACTAAATCAAGAACTCACTGCTGCTTCTCCAGACACAGATACAGACTTCCCCATATTGTTTGTTTTTGTTATCGTTTATGTTGCCACACAGCCGCCATAGTCGACTGGAGCTTGCTTTCAGTTGTTGTTGTTTAAGTGTTGGTGTCAACATTGGAACACCCGCTGTCAACACAGATCTACCAGCTATTCGGGTGCTTATTTTCACGATTGTTGAAGAATTTATTTTTTGTTTTTATTGCGTGTTGTTGTAGTCTGCACTTGTTTTCCTTATTAATGTTCATTGGAGCGGAAACGGAAACGGAAGTATTTCTTTTTTGTTTATTCCTCTTATTATATTGAAAACAAATATGTAAGTTTTGTTCGTTTCGTTTCGCATAATCGCAGAATATTATTTTGTACTCTGCAATTATGTAAGTTTGTGCATATGTATGTATGAGATAATGCAAGTTCACAGCTTTTAAAATTATTTTCAAACAGTTAAAATATGATGTACAGTGTAATCCTAAGCTTGGAACCACTTGGAGCCATACGGCTTAAGTCTTGATTAAGAAGGTTTTAGTGACCAAGCATTACGCAAGAAATAACGAATACAACTACAAGCTGTTAGTCAACTTATTACATTTGCTTCCCCATTCGTGCAAGTACGTCCTTAATTTATAGTATGTACAATCATTTTACTGTTCCTTTAAATTCAGGCTTTACTGTGAGTATTATACAATTTGAGTTGTTCGTCGTAAAAAATCGTTAGTGGATACTGTACCCTATATTCTGCTGAGTTTCGTTCTTATTTGAATTGTTATGTAAAGCAGTCATATGCCGAAATAGCAGTGTTGACTCAATTCTATTCACAACTGTCACTTTCGTTGTGAAATGTTTTATTTGAACTTAGTGGAGTATATAAACTACCTATAAATTCATGTATGTTCATAAACATGTGCTTTTATCAATATACATACAGTGGAACTTCTATAACTCGAACACTTGAATTGGCAATAGCGTTTAGAAGCCAAATTTCATACAAATTTCCTTTCTTGAAGTGGCAATAGAAGGCAAATTTTAAAAGAGTCCCTCTATATCGTATGGAGGCGAACAAAAAATATGATATTACACTTATGGATTGCATAATACTATGTTCGGACCGACATTGAAAACATGTTTTCATAGAAAAAATGGGTTTTCGTACGAAAACTTAAGTTTTCATGCATGCAAAATCTGTCAAACGAAATCACAGTTTTCGCTGAAAACTACTTGAAAACTTACATTCCCCTCATTATAATCGGTGACTGTTTAGTCGATATTATTGGAAGACATATTTTGCCAGCTCTAAATTGTCATTTGATATTGTAAACAAATTCCACTACTTTGTCAAAATAATGGAGAAACAGAAATAAAAATAAGAAAGGAAGGGCTAAGTTCGCGTGTGACCGAACATTTTATACTCTCGCAATTTATTTGTTTAATGTTATTGAGCGCGTTTTCTTTTCTCGAATGATGACCTTTTATATTTCAACATTATACACATGACGCATTACCTTTTTGAATGTGCTCCATTTTTTACATGATTAAAGAACAAAAAAATGTCACCCTATTATGCTGGTCATCTCTCACTGACAATTTGATAACTAGAGTACAAGGCAGAATAATAATATCAGAAGTTTTACTCAAGTAATCGCTTGTACGGACAGACGGATTTTAACTCGTCTCGTCATTCTGCTCATTTTGGTATTTATAACCCTATATCGTTTAGTTTTATGACTTACAAACAACATGAGAACAAAACTTTGATACTTTCTTAGCCACACGTTGCGGGAGTATAAAAATGCTCAAATGTAAACAAACAAATAAATTTGTGAATTGTTAATGAAAACGAATCGAAAACACAAAATGTCGATCAGAACGACTTTGGTTCCACAATCCACAAATTGTGTTTTCAAGATGTTTTAAATGTCCGTCCGAACGTAGTATAAATCATGTAAGAAAGGCATGGGATATAGACGTCAAGAGCCAACCAATAGCAAAATGTAACAAACAAAATTACAGAAAACAATCTGCCCATAAAAACTTTTGCGAAGTAAATAAATAAAACAGTGTATAAATCTTTATTTTACAGCTATTTGAAAAAAATATGTTTTAATGAAAATTCTAGAAGTTTTTTTGTGGATTATGGTGATTCGAGTTAGAGAATATGTCAAACTGTATGTTGATCTGTTTTATCAGTGCGACAATAATCATAGCTGTGTGAATAAGTATTTATCTATAAACAGGAAATGTCACCAAGATGAATATGTCGAACATTGGTTGCGGTCGTTCTTTACGCTTTGTCCTTCATTCAATTTGTATGAACTAAAGGAATGTGAAATATTTAGATGTGTCCATAAACTTTTCCAATTAAACAAACATTTTCCATAAAAAGTTACTTTTAATATACAACAATAAATACCTAGTCAACCAGAGGGACAGATTATATTATATAAACAGATTTCATTCGTTTTTGGTTAGTTTTGATATTTGTAACATCTTTACTGTAAAATTTTCTGCTTATGCGATCGTGTGGAATCGAGCGTATCCGTACAATCTAGAAAAAATATCGCGACAAAAATCCTCAACCTTGAGTTAACATACCGCCGATTGAAAGGGCACACGGTTTCCCAAGACACCGCGTAGGTAATATTCAGCAAAATATATTGGGCGAAAGAGTTTGTGTGACACCAAGGCGAAGGCTGCCCCATCGGGCCACAGGTTTTTATCAACCGTTTATAATATATGTAATCTACAAGTAGTGATCTACACCGTCTACCTCTAGTAGGGCAAAACGGTCACCGTAATGAGTATAAGTTTTATTTAAAAAATCACGTAATAATAATCATATATTGATTTTTTGATGTTCTCCACCGTTAATAATTAGTTTTGAGTAATTTTGTAAACAATCATGAATAATCACTATTATTAAACAAAAAAAATAAAATTATTTTCGATTATTTTTGAGCAAAATTTAAAATCATAAATACTCATACACATGAAACAATATTACCAAAAAACTTAATAAGAAACCGCTAATTCAAAAGTGAGTTTTATTTTGAGCAAAAAATGCATAAATCAAAAATAATGCTTATTTATTCCTTTTACAAAAATTAATCATTAACGGTGAAGAGAATCATAAGAATCTGAATTTAAAAAAATCATGATGGAAATGGATGGATCGTCCAAAAAGGATTAACATGACGTTATTCTTTTGTTTCTGTTCAATTCTAAGTGATTGACTTTTTAGTTTAAAAATCGAAACGATAATCATTATTTACGGCCCTGGTTCTAGAACATTTACATATACAAATAGTAATAAGTCAACAAATACCAAATAACAAGCGACCATACTATTAGAAAAAAATCACGATATTAAATACTAACTGAAGAAGTTCTGTATTTCCCAACTGTATATAATGTGAGACGAAAAATCAACCGAAAATTTTAATTAAATCTTAAGGAGAAAGAAGCCCTATAAATTTGTGCAAATTCAAATTGCTTTCAAAATTGCATTTGCAAATTCAGTAAGCCCCATCGATTTCATTTTTTTATGAATTTTAAGTGAATCTATTAGATATTTCTTCTTTACATTTGTTTTCATTTCTATTTATCAATTTATTTATCACGCTTGAACGCAAATATTTTCTCACTGAGGAGTGGTGTTATTATATTGTGTATATATATGTATATATTTACATAAGATATGTATTGGAGGGATTGTAAAAAATATGCAATAAATTGCCATTTCAAGCGAACCAGCTGCGACGCATCAATAAAAATGTAAAAATGATGCCAATTCAGAAGATTGCTATCTATATGTTGTATACCACCTCATCCCCTCATACCGAACTACAACACGCACCTTCTATTTTTACCAGCAGTCTTGTTACCTTCTTGGCTTCTTCAAACTATTTCCTTTTCCATTTAATTTTAAATGTATTCCTCATCCCTGGATACAACGGCAACCGACGCCAATATTTGCCAATACTCCCACAAATTTTTTTTCGCAAATTACATTGCGTTTTAGTCAGCCGTAACGCACCAACCATCAATTTAAATTTAATCATAAACACATGAACAAAGCTACAGTATGGATAGAAAACTTTGTACACAAGACTTCTAAAATGCTGGTTTTTATGCTGCATTCTACAAAGAAAGTTAAGGTAACGGTGAGTAATTTGATTTCGATTCATTTTGTCTGGATTCATTTTTATGATAGGAGACATTTTGGACAGTTCATGAACTCTAACTTTAAATGTACATACGTCCGTTTTCGAGCAGATTATAATCAATTATTTTAAGGTATATAAAATTAATATTTATTTAAATGCATTTTCAGGAGAGCGTTTTAAAGTTTTCAATTGTCTCTTATTTAGTAAATATAGAAAAACGCCATAATTTCATTGACTAAACTAGTGGCATGTACTATATTAAAAACAACTGAAGCATAAGTGGACTAAAAAGAGTGTACTAAGACTTTTTCTTAGGCATAAACGTGACACCTTTCGTTATTTTTAAAAAATAATTGTATGTAAAAAAATTCGTCGTCATAAGTTAAATGTGTCGTTTTTGCTGAAAAAAAACAACACAAAAAATTTAATTACATTTTCACCAATATCGTTGTAATACAGAATGTGTCGTTCTTTCTGAAAAGAAACCCAAATTCACCCTATGAAAATAAAAAAACTATGCCTAATTCTGGCACAACTGAAATGGGTCGTTGTTTTGGTTAAAAAACATGTAAGGAAAGGCTAAGTTCGGGTGCAACCGAACATTTTATACTCTCGCAATTTATTGAAGAAATTTTATTAAGATAACATACAAATTAACCCATAAATTCGGCATAAAGTTTAATAGAATAATGAAAATAGTCATATATAGTATATGAGGGCTGAGGTAATTCCTGAACCGATTTCATTCATTTTCATCAGCAAGGTACACTATATCCAAGACGATACGCTCACTTAATTTTGCTAAGATAGCTCACATATTAACCAATACATATATGCGGAATAAAGCCCACCGCATTTTTGAAAAACCTATAATTAGGTATGTATATGGGAGCTAAGAGAAGATACTTTTGAAAAACCTACAATGAGGTATATGGAGATGTTATGACCCGATTTTAATAATTTTTGGAAAAGAGACACACTATTAGAAGAAAACAATTTCCTCTGAACTGCATTAAATTATCTGTTAAAATTTGTCCTTAGGCGCTGAGTTCAACATGTTCGATATCTGGGGCATTGAAAAGTTATGATCCGTTTTCGACAATTTTTTCGCAAGTGAAGCCAGAGATGATATGCACTATTTGTAAAGTTTTATTACGCTATCTTCATTGGTTCCTTATGTTTACATTATAAAGTGAAGGAATAAGATGGATTACAAAATTGAGTTATAAGGAAAGTAGTAGTGGTTGTAAACCGATTTCGCCCATTTTTTGTCCGTGTTATCAGGGTGTCAAGAAACTATTACAAACCAAGTTTCATTGAAATCGGTCGAGAAGTTCCTGAGATATGGATTTTGACCCATAAGTGGTCGATGCCACACCCATTTTCCATTTTGTAAAAAATCTGAGTGCAGCTTCCATCTGTCATTTCTTATGTGAAATTTAGTGTTTCTGGCGTTTTTTGTTATTGAGTTAACTCACTTTTAGTAATTTTCAACTTAACCTTTGTATGGGAGGTGGGCGTGGTTATTATGCGATTTCAACTAATTTCATGGTGTATGATGGGGTACCTAAAGGAACTGACTGCAGAAAGTTTGGTTTATATAGCTTTATTGGTTTGCGATTTGGGGGCGGGGCCACGTCCACTTTCCCAAAAAAATTACATCCAAATATGCCCCTTCCTAGTGCGATCCTCTGTTCCAAATTTTACTTTTATAACTCTATTTATGGCTTAGTTATGACACCTTTTGTGTTTTCGGTTTTCGCATTTTGTGGGCGTGGCAGTGGCCTATTTTGCCCATTTTCGAAAGCAACCCTCTCACGGTCCCAAGGAACGTGTGTTCCAAGTTTCATCAAGATATCTCAATTTTTACTCAAGTTATCCGTTGCACGGACGGACGGACGGACAGACGGACAGACAGACATTCGGATTTTGACTCGTCTCGTCACCCTGATCATTTTGATATATATAACCCTATATCTAACTCGTTTAGTTTTATGACTTACAAACAACCGTTATGTGAACAAAACTATAATACTCTCTTAGCAACTTTTGTTGCGAGAGTATAATAATGCAACATAACAAGTTGAATAACGTCATATTCTTATTTCAGAATTAAATGTGTATACAATATGGACAATGAAATTGCGCACATTTCTGCACATTTAACTCAAACATCATTTTTTTGAGTTATGACACTATTCATGTAAATGAGCGATTTATTCAAACTTTTAGGTTATAGGTATTATTTTCGCCACCACTGTTATTTATATTCTTTTGCGATGTCGCAATGTATGTAATAGTGAATGCATCATTGGAAGCAGAAAAGAAACTATTACCACGAATGACTACATTCGCTGCCACATTTGCCACAACCCAACTCACAAATCGCAAATACGGAACTATCCTCTATATATGTAGAATTGCAGTGCTGAGTGGGCATAGTCAGGTAAATGCGAATGTCGCCAGAAGAACTTTACTACACCAATAGGGTAGTACCCCAACTCACCAGTTTACTTCCACTTCCAGATGTCCTTGCCATCGCGTAAGTTGTCGTATTGGATTTCCAACTTTCCAGCATTTGCGCTCAGCCGAAACAGCGTAATAATTTCATTTTCATCTCATACATATACGAGTACGTTATATCGTGAGCACTTTGCTGCCACTTCCCACTTTTTCAATATCGTTGGTTCGTTTCATGTTTGCACTGTTTGTTACATACTAACCACGACTGAATGTGGAAATTACTTTAGTACTAAATTCAAAACAAATATGTAAATTGAAATTCCCAAAATAATATTTTACAATGAAAACTCTCATTTAAATTTAAAATGAATTACTTACATGTTACTAATTGCAGTATGAATTACGCATTGGATTGCAGTGTCTCTAAAACCACTGCAGACTCGAAATAAACGGAGTTTTGAGAATTACCATATTTACTGATCATATACAAGTACAATACAACAAAGTGAAGGGCAATGTCCGACTCGCGACCTTTTCACGCACACACTTGCTCTGAAATGAGCAATACAAATTGCAGTGAACAAATTCAATAAACGCATTGCAGTTGGCGACTGGTGCAGCGTTTGTTGACAAACCACAGAAAGCAAGACAGACAATCAATAAACCATACCCCATGGCAACAACTACAAAGCTGGTAACGCACACAGCCACGCCAAGGACAGTGGATGATCAACATAGCGGAAAATAATGATGGAATGCGGAAACGGAAATGGATGTGGAGTCGGAAATTCCTTTGCTAGCATGTTTTTTATGCCTTAGCAAACATTGACAAACATTTAATTGAGAACGTCACTGTGACGTTGTGCGTCCAACACCGATTTTAATTGAATTAATTAACTATTAAACACGATTTAAGTACTACCAGTAAATTGTAAAATTAATATATTTTCTAATTTCTTTATTTCCCGTCTAAGGTTTTTATACTTGTTTCTATTATTTATATAAAATAATTGAATTATAACTCAAAACAAGTTTGCAATGAGATGGCTAAACTGGTATTTAGGCATGAAACTCTACAACAAAGTAGGCACAAAAATACCGCTAGCTCAAAAAATCTGAAAAAGTTTATAAGAATAGCAAGTAAGGAAGGGCTAAGTTCGGATGCAACCGAATATTTTATAACTTCGAAATATATTGATGTCATTGTTTTTAAGATAACACACAATGAACCATATATTCGGCATTAATTCCAACAGAATAACTTTAATAATAGTTATACAGAACAAGTAAGGAAGGGCTAAGTTCGGGTGTAACCGAACATTTTATACTCTCGCAATTTATTTATTTAACTTTATTTATATTATATAATACACAATTTGACCCACATATTCGTCATATATATTGTATAAAGTCCATTGAAAGTTGGAAACCATAATATTAGGTTAGAAGCACCGAGGTCCTCATGTTCGATACATGGGGCCTTGAAAACCTATGGTCCGATTTCGGCGATTTTTAGAAATGGGCTGCCACACTATACATACAGTATTTGTGCAAAGTTTTGCACCGATATCTTCACTAATGCTTACTACATATATTGTAAAATAAACGATTCAGATCATCTTCTAAGTTCTGGTATATAGGAAGTAGGCGTGGTTGTGAAGCGATTTGGCCAATTTTCACAACATATTATTGGGAGGTAAGGAAACTATTACAAACCAAGTTTCATTGAAATCTGTCGAGTAGTTCCTGAGATATGGTTTTTGACCCATAAGTGGGCGATGCCCCGCCCATTTTAATTTTTCAATTTTGTAAAAAAATTTGAGTGCAGCTTCTTTCTGCTATGTCTTCTGTAAAATTTTGTGTTTCTGACGTTTTTCATTAGTGAGTTAACTCACTTTTAGCAATTTTCAACCTAACCTTTGCATGGGAGGTGGGCGTGGTTTTTATCCGATTTCTTTCATTTTTTAACGGTATTAAGGAGTGGCTAAAAGTTGGTTTATATACCTTCATTGGTTTGCGAGATATATATAAAAAACCTATTTGGGGAGGGGGCACGACCACATTCCCAAAAAAATTTACGTGGAACTTTTATAACTTTTTTTATGGCTTAGTTATGACACTTTATGTGTTTTCGGTTTTCGCCATTTGGTGGGCGTGGTAGTGGACCGATTTTGCCCATTTTCGAAAGCAATTCTCTCATGGTCTCAGGGAACATGCGTTCCAAGTTTCATTAAGATATCTCAATTTTTCCGCTTGTTATCCGTTGCACGGATGGACGGACGGACAGACAGAAATTCGGATATTGACTCGTCTCGTCACCCTGATCATTTTGATATATGTATATAACACTATATCTAACTCGTTTAGTTTTACGACTTACAAACAACCGTTATGTGAACAAAACTATAATACTCTATAGCAACTTTTGTTGCGAGAGTATAAAAATAGTTAATTCAAAGGGCATTATTATTTTGACGATTGCAAATACATCCGCAATTTTCCGCACCTAACTTTACTAATACTTTTATTACCTTGAGAATCTGCTTAATACTATATAAAATGTATTTAAAGGGGGATCGCGGGGGAACACAATTAAAACTTTATGTAAACAAATTAAAGACGCACAAAAAATGTACAAAAAAATAGGGGATATAAAACACTTATTTCACTAAAAACACAAATCACGTTAGTCTTAATTAATTTCACAGTTTGAAGTGCGTTGTTGCTGCGAAATTTTTCAAAAAAGTTCTGAGGTGCTTTGAAAATGTACAGGTGAACATGCATTTAACTCTGTTTTTAGAGAGTACTGTTAATTTTTTAAGAAAATAGGAAGTTTGGACAATTTGACAAAAAAACGTGAGATTGGTTTTTTGATTTTTGGCCTATGGGCGGAACCACTGTGCAAGGTCAGACTCGAAATCCAACGCAGTATCACTCTTGCCAACAGGTGCTACTTTGGACTGAGTAGACAATTGAAAAGTAAAGTCCTCTCTCGACGAACCAAAATCAAACTCTATAAGGCGCTTATCATTCCCGCCCAGCTTTATGGTGCAGAAGCGTGATCAATGTCAATGTCAGATGAGGCGACACTAGGAGTTTTCGAGAGGAAAATTTTGCGCAAGATTTATGGTCCTCAGAACATTGGCAACGGCGAATACCGCAGACGATGGAACGATGAGCTATGCGAGTTATACGACGACATTGACATAGTTCAGCGAATAAAAAGACAGCGGCTACGCTGGCTAGATCATGTTATCCGAATGCACGAATACACTCTGGCTTTGAAAGTGTTCGATGCAGTATCCGCCGGAAGAAGCCGAGTTAGGGGAAGGGCACCACTCCGTTGAAGGGTCCAGGTGGAGAGCGACCTGATTACACTTGGGATTTCCAACTGGCACGGCTATCATCGATTCTGCAATAACCGGCTAAACGGTTCCAACGCCAATCACATACACACGTAATTACTGTCCTGAAAGCTCTAAATATTGTATTATTACATACATACATAAGTATGTACGTATTGACATAACCTTCACAAAGTGCAGGCATTGTGCTCCAAACTTACCTTTATTTTGCAAATCTTTAGAAATTTTTGGTAACAATTATTTTCTTTTCCGTATTAAAACACAAATGCTATTACATACCTATGTATGTATATTATGTGTGTGTGTATAGAAACTTGCATGTTTATGCTAGAGGACACGTTTAGTGGTTTGAATGGTTTGAAACTTAAATTCTTTTGCAGACGTGCGGCCACACAAGCATGTCGTGTCACGTTCATGGCCAATAACAAGTGCCACCAATATTCAAAGCCGCAAAATGCACACGCATACATACTTATACTTTGGCATACATAAGTATTATAAGTAGCAGCAGCAAAAAGTATTGTCGTAAGCCGTGGCAACAGCTCGACCACTTCAGCGCTAACAAAACATCGAAAAGTGTCAGCAAAAACAGCTTAGTTGAATGTGGCCGAAATGCGGCTCAACAATCTGTGACTATATCAGATGCATTTTGGCCATATTCCAATGCCGGAATATATTGTCAAAAAGTGTGTACGAGTAAATGTGAATGAAATCTTTGAGATGCAGCTGCACTTGCTAGCTGGTGCTATTGGTCAACTGCTACTGCCGACAGTTACACCTTCATATGTAAGTGTATTTTTTGTTTCATGGCTTATATAAATCTTTTATTTGTGATACGTCAAAGGAAACTGATAATATGCAATGTATCCTAATAGGTTACAGCATTTGTAGGCTCTCACGGTTGGTATGTATTATATAATATTAATAAAGTTAAATAAATTGCGAGAGTATAAAATGTTCGGTTACACCCGAACTTAGCCCTTCCTTACTTGTTTTTTCTCTAAATTTACATATAAAATGCCCCCTTTAAGTGCTTTTCCCGCTTAAATGAATGTGATATTTAAGTATTTGTGGCTTAAATATCAATTGTTTGCAATTTTCCTCTTTTAAGTGCCTTTTCATATTTTTGACATTTAATGGCTGAGAATAGTAAAAATGAAAACATTAATATTGGTTTTAGTTATTTTTGTTATTAATAAGAAATAAATGTGACTTTCATTCTAAAAGAAAAAAATATAAGATCGAAGTATTTGAGAAAAAGATTGGTAAGTACCTCGAGGCACTTAAGCGGGATTCATTTAAGTGCCTTTCCCGCTTAAGTGTCTCAAAAGTCTTGCATGTTAAGAAGGGGTACTTAAGCGGGGATTACTGTACTTGATATGTGCACACATAGGTATATCTTATAATAATACTGTAAAAGAAAAATCATTACAAACTAAACCATTGTTATAGAAATTTCATGCCAAAGTTGATTTTTTGTATCAATTTGCATTTTGCAAACAATTAGTTAACAAACTGTATACCAAAGTGATCAGGGTGAAGAGTGGAGTTCAAATCCGGATGTCAGTCTGTCTGTGCAAGCTGTTATTTTAGAAAAAATTAAGATATCTTCATGAAACTTGGAAACATGGTTGCTTTCGAAGATGGGCACAATCTGATCACTGTCACGCCACAAAATTGTGCTACCTCCCATACAAAGGTTATGTTGAAATCTATTAAAAATGCTTTAATTCAGTAAGGGAAAACACCTTACCACAGATACCTTAAATTTCATTATATAGAAGGTACGGAAGAGCTTCACTCAAATTGGTATACAAAATTTAAAATGGCTGTGGCTCCGCCCACTTATGGGTCAAAAACCATATCTCCGAAACTACTCGACATATTTCAATGAAATTTGGTTTGTGATATTTTCCTTGCATCCCAATGATTTGTTGCAATTTACAACCACGGCTACTTCCTATATACCAGAACTTTGAAGTAGATCTGAATCGTTTACTTTACAATATATGTATGTATAAAGTAAACACTAGTGAAGTGAACATATCGGAACAGACTTTGCATAAATACAGCATTTATAGTGTGGCATCGCTCTTCTAAAAATCGTCGAAATCGGACCATAAGTTTTCAAGGCCCCATATATCGAACATGAGGACCTCAGTGCTTCTAATTTTTTTTACCGAAAATATAGGTAAGTCTCTCAGATATTTTGAAGAAATTCAGAGGGAATATCTTTCTTTTAATAATATGTCTCCGTGCCTAAAATTAGTGAAATCGGGTCATAACTTCACCTAACTCCCATATACCTAATATTAGGATTTCCAACTTTCAATGGACTTTATACCACATATGTACATATATGACGAATATGTGAGTCAAATTGTGTGCTATATTAATAAAATTAAGTAAATTGCGACAATATAAAATGTTCGGTTACACTCGAACTTATCTCTTCCTTACATGTAATTTAATAACATTGTTACTAAATTCTATATTTGTCAGATGCATCATTATCCTTGTAGAGGTAAGGTTTTTTAAGGTTCTGAATAAAGTTTTATTTGCACAAATCTTTTCTTTCACATCAAACTTAATATTAATCCGATGATTTTATCGGTCGGAAAGCAATTGTTTCCGATTTACTTCCTTATCTTAAAATATGAAGATTTAATTTAATTTATATAAATAGTACCTCCTGCTGATTCAGCCATTATAAATGTATACGCCTTGTTTTCTACCATATTATTTATTGGTCCAGAAAATTTTAGCAAAAGATTTGTTTACAAAATCATAATTGATTTAAAAGTATAAGTGGAGTATAATGTGTTTTTTTCTTCTCAGCGAAGTAAATTGTCACCCGATTCTAGGATACAGTTAGTCATTAATTAGAGTAAAATGAAGAAGTCTTATTTGACTTAGCAAATAATTGTCCCAAAAAAGGTATGTACTAGAAAATGTATTTAGTACTCGCTATACAACAGTTCGAAAACTCACGTGCACCAAAGATATGTGTGAAATTTACTATTTCTCTTTGTTTTCACTACAAAAGTGCCCAGGGATTAATGGCGGAGGAAAAAGTTTTTACATTTCTTTACAATTTCTTTGCTTATATTTTCTGCTAACGTGTTTCTTTTTAATGCGATTACTCTTTCTTTTTCGGTTTTTTATAGTTTTTACTCTTAATTTTTATTGCATCCTCTTGTTTAGTAAATGGATTACGGGCGTTGATTGCATGTAATCCTCTTGCCAGCACTGTCATCTGTTGAAGTAGTTTTCGCTGTGCTGAGATACTTATAACGATACGACAACTGAGATAGCAAATATACAGATGTCTAACGCAGAGAGAATATATAAATTATATTTAAAAAAATTTTAAAAGAAATTTGGTCAGAAGCTGATGCTAACTTCGAAAAACGGAGAATATATGTATAATACTTTGTTTACTTATGACTCAATGTCTCGCAAAAAATAGTTTGGTTTAATACCCAGCCAAGTGTTTTGCAGTATTATTAATTGCTCGATTATTTCAAAATTTGTCCCAAAAATTACAATACAGATTTAATTACTATATGAATACATGATCTTTCTTGTACTCAGAGACCCACAGTATAAACTTATGACAAATATTTATAATTACTTCTGCCATTACGGCTTATAAATGCCAACAGTATTCTAACTATTTAAATCATATGAGCTGTAAATATGATTTAAACAAATTAGCGAAGCAACAATTTTCATTATTGATCAAAAGTAAAAATTATTAGTTATAATGGTTAAAAGTTTATACAGCTAAATGAACTGCAATATAATAAATAAAAAGATAATGAAGAGCAAAATACACGATTATAATATAATGAAGTAAAGCATTAATTAAACTCATATTAAAATGTTGTTTATAAAATGTTTATGCAATAAATGTCATTAAACAAAAACACTTTGATAATGTAATATACATATACAGTATCCGACAAAGTTATGGATACCCCACCACATTTTTTACTATTATTTAAATATTTCATCCAAGAATTCAGCAAAAAAATTTTACATACTATTGGTAGATACTATAAGCTACCAAATAAGTTATACCGTTAGATTTGGTTTCGCTTGCAGAATGAAGACTTTTTGAAGATTTACACACAACAAAAGTATGTATACCGTGGCAATATTTGCCATTTAAATAGGAAAATAGTTTAGTTTGGGGTTGCTGTAGCTACAGAGGTCTATCACATCTGGTATTAATCGAAGGCAAATGACGAAAGAGTCTTTCGGAGTGATGCTGAGTACAAATTTAGAGCCCTCAGCACAAAAAAATGGATTTGGAAGGTATTTTATATAGCAGCAGGGTAATGAGCCCAAACATGCAAGTTGAATTAGAAAGAATGTTTCGATCAAAAATCGACTATGGCCAACCCGAACCTCTGACTTAAATCTTATTAAGAATTTATAGCAATATTTAAATGATAAGCTGAACCGATATTCTTGTCAACACAATAAATGAGACATTTTTAATAGATTAAAGGACTCCTGGGAAAACATACCAGAATCACTTTTTCTGAACTTGGTAGACAGCATGTCTCAAAGTCAAATTTTATTTTTTTAATGCAATATACCAATAAGGAAAATAGAAAAACAATTAAAGCGATAAATTTCACTGCTTAAAAGATATAATAATTTTCGTGTTTACATTCATAGGGTATAAATAATTTTGTCGGATACTGTATTTAAGTATGCGCAGCAATACTTTTATATTTATGTAAGATAATATGTGAACAAGTACACTTTTGTCGGGTCCAATGCCCATGAAATGTTTCAACCACCGGGCTACAAATGCAATATTAATGTGGCATGCAGGCCATATAGCCGCCGAGTAACACGTACGTGCAACATAGCAGCGCACAGCAACTTGTAGTGGCTCGTAAATTTTGTGACGTTTATTATTTAGCAACGAAAAGTCGTCCATTTTTGCTTTTAAAAAGCGTAATCTGGTATTTCCGGTTGGATCGCTGCACATTTCGTTTAGTATTAATGTACTGCCGCAGCCACACCAACACTAGCGCACGCTAATGAACGCATTCATGAATGTAGTGCATAGCCAAAGCGATAAATTATTTAAAAAGTGCAATTAAAACGCACAAATGCACATTAGCGGCCAGTGTGAACGGCAGGATATGCTGCCACAGAATACAGTAGAGATTTGTGCTTTGCTTAGGTCACATACTACATTAAGTGACCTAATTTTTGCACTTGCGGTCCTAACGAATAGGTGATTAACCCTTGATATTAGTTGCTGATACTTAATGATATTTTCAATATTTTAATACTTCTGGCTGTTTCATGTCAGAAAACTATCCTCAGGCGCATTCTTTCGCCACTTTCACGACAATAATTAAATATACAACGGAATAACTTTATTGTAAAGTTTAATATTTTTGATATTATACATACTCAGAACTCTATTTGTGTTAGTAACTTAAAATTTCAATCTCATCCAATATCTTTATTTCATTTTTTACAGCTTTCGACTTGGTTTAACTCAGCAACAGTACATCGATGAACTTAATTCATGAATGATGATGAAACTCCATCAAGGACCAGTGTTTATAGATGGTATGAAGTTATTTCATGAAGATCGTCAAAAATCAGTTGTTGTTCCGGAAACACGTGCTTCGAAACACATCCATGACATCGTGACAGGTGATGAATCGTAGTTTTACGCGTACGAGCCTGAAAGTAAACCGCAGTCGATTGTATGGGTGTTTCAAGATGAGCCAAATACAATCAGGGTGGTAAAAGTGCTTCGACAATTGGTCCAAATGTATGCAAAAGTGTATGGCCCTTAATGGAGAATATTTTGGAAAACAACAAAGCGATTTTCGATAAGGTTTTTTTTTTTGTTCTCTAATCCCGAAATATAATAGGCAACAGTATCGCGTTTTTATAGCAGTCCCACCAGAAACATTTTCTAAGAATACTTCATTTCAATTAGTAAATTATCATAAGCTAGAAGATAAATAATGACTATAAATTTAATTTATCCAGTCTCATGAACTTATGGTTTCTTCATAAAATTTTACGACAGCTTAAACTCTTTGAAAGCAGCTCAAAAACAAACTACAGAGAAAATAGTAAAGCAACTAATATGTTCTCTGAGTAGGAGAAGAAATAAATATCACATATGTATGTATGTATGTATGTCGACATGTTTGTACAAGTATATAGATGTATATGTGTGTGCATTTACATGTATGCTCTTGTATATTCTTTTTAAGGTTTATTCTCTATTCACTATTCTCCTTATTCGGTGGCCTATATACTTTGCATTTCACTAGGTGAAAAAACGTGGCAACACCTTCCATATGTGTATTTACACCTCTTTAAAGAATAGTGGTAAGAACAATAGTAGAAAACTTAAAGCAAGATGCAATGCTTCTAAAAATAAAAACTGAAACAAAACTCTTTACGTATTCAAAACCATAGTCATTAATACGAGGTTTTGTATACCCTTTCTAAAAATAGATTTCAGCTTCCTCTTTTTACTCCTCCTTATGTTGACAGCTGCAAATATGAAACATTACTGCAAGGCTTGCAGTTGATGGTATTATCTCTGCCATCCTACAACACGCTCCTGGTGTTCTATTGGAGCACTTATCGAAGAATCGGCTGAGGTACAAATACGAATTTCTCGTACAGTAGACAAATGGCGTTAAAAGAAAGCAATAAAATGCTATAGCTGAGTAACATATACATAAGTAACAAAGACACATTTTACAAAGTGATTCACAGTGCGATTGGCCTTGTCCTTGTTTAAACTGTATATTTCATTCAACAGTTATAATGACAACCGGAAGTTAGACCGATTCCAACCCAGAGGTAGGCATACGGAAGAATGGTTCTGGTCAATAAGCATTAGCATTACAATGTATTTATACGCATTTGGGTTTATTAGTTACAAGCAGCCGTTGCAATATGAATAAGGAAAATAAATAATAGTGGTACTCATTTAACGTCGCAATTATATAAAAATGGTAAACTGGCAATATGGTAATATATGTTAATTGAGCGCTCTGTGGCAATATTGCTATATGTCTGATATTTTATAATAAAATCTTTGTGCTGTTGGTTTCTGTAAAATGAATGAATAACACATAAATATTTGAATTTTACCTCATATTATCTTTCAATCTTATATTTTAAACCAAATAAACTGTTTGAATTATCAGCTGATTGTGAATTGCGTAAACTTGCCATGAATGCCACTGAAAATGGTGTCGCATATTTGCAAGATTGTCGTAAAATAAAATGCATGTAAAAATGAACAGCTGTTTCACGATATTGCTATATCGCGATATTGCCTTACGTTAAATGAGAAATTACTAATAATAATGAGAAATTCCTATACCAATAAAAAAGAAATAATAATTTGGTTTCCCACAAGCCATAGATTATCCCGAATAATTAAAAACGGATTTATTTTATATTACAATGTGATTTAATTTAATTCAATGAAATTATGTTTGTTAATAAAATTAATATTTAAAGTTAAAAGAAACTGTACTTCTTATTACAATCAAATAAAGTTTAAGTATTTCTCGTCGTCTACGTCGATACGTGAGTACGGCTACACGTCTTCCAGAAAACTTTCTACATTGATGCTGCATACTCATGTTCGAAGGTTCGAAAGACGCTACTCTTCCGAAAATGGGTTTCGTAGTTGCTCGAACACACAAATATGATATTTTATATAAAAGGTCAATCCCACAGTTATATATCATATACATTAAGGCGCAGTAAAATAAAATTTTATATAAACAAAATCCTACTTTTACACATTAAGATCGTAAATCTGTAAGCATTGGGATTTTTGGGGAAATAAGCAAAGATAAAGAATGAAAAAATATATTTGCATATTTATATATTCAAAAACGCAAAATACTATGTGACACATTGTTTTTCGAGAATGGCAAATCTGTAGGCAAGTGATGAAGCTTGAAAAGTATGCAAATGACCAACAAGCTGTTGTATCATTTGCATACATGTATGTATGCAAATACTTTTCCTTTATACATTGCAACAAATTGCGTGCCTTTCGCTCGAAGACCTCAACTTCTAAATCAGCAAAACCACCAAAGGCCATACAACAACTTTATGAGCAATGTTGTTGTTGACTTTTGTGGTTGAAAATGTGGTTTATTTTCTGGTTGTAGATATCATTAATGAAAACATCCGCATTTGAATTGCTTATACAGTGTAACTTCCATAACTCGAACTTCTATAAGTCGAAGATAGCCATATCTCGAACTTTTGAATTGGCAATAGCGTTTAGAAATCAAATTTCATACAAATTTCCTTCCATAACTCGAACTCTTGAAATGGCAATAGAAGTAAAATTTCATACAAAATTCAATCCGTAAATCGAACTTTTCGACCAGGGGATAATACAAAATTTTAAATTTTACCATCGAGGCAGTATTTTAAAAGAGACTCTCTATATCGTATGGAGGCTAACAAAAAATATGATTGCATAAATCATGTAACAGAGGCATAGGATACAGACGCCAAGAGCAAAACAATAGCAAACTACAACAAATAAAATTACAGAATACATGTTTTAAAGTTTATTCGAAGTAAATAAATAAAACTGCTTTTCAAAAAATGAAAATGAAAATTAATGAAAATTCTATAATTCGAAGTCTCTCTAACTTGAAGTTTTTTTGTGGATTATTGTGATTCGAGTTAGAGAAGTTCCACTGTATTTCTAATAATTTTTGTTTGTGTATTATTTTTTTGTTTTCATCAACAATGCAATTTACTAAAAATATCAAACAAACCCTAAATATAAAATCATTTATAGCTTCATTTTTTAGAATTCCACACTGACGACGAACGAGAGACACAAATGCATCGAGGGCTTTGAACTATGGGCTATGATCCTGAAACGACTATTATTTTACAGCGATTAGGAAATAGCTTATAATAACGAAAAATCAGTAATAATAGGGAAAATGGCAATCAATCAATCCTTTTAAAATATAACAGTGAATTAGGTAATTTGAAATTATCGTATTTAATCAATATCCCGCATATTATATATATATATATATATTTTTTTTTTTTCGTTATTATAAGCTATATTTTAATCCTTTTATTACATTATTCACAATTGTACTTAAGCAAGAATTAGCAATAAACTCAATCTCTCTAATTTTGGACGCCAAGCAGAAAGCATCGACTTTTATTTATCGCGCCTATTCGTACCTACGCCTACACATCGGTACATACTTGAATACCGCTATACACATCTACCGATCCCCACGCCTGGTGACTTTTACATCTGGTGACCCGTCAGGTAAATTGAACACAACAACAAAGCTGAAGCAATAAAGCTTAAGCTACACATTCGAATGGCGTTAAACGACAGCCTTGTGGTTTCTGGTAACCGCTACTCTGACGTTAACATTTCGGGTAATCCAAGCGCGACTCCACGATTGCTATTACCAACGATGACAGAGGACAATATCGAAGCATATTTTTATTCCCTTGATTTTTGGTTCAGCGCTTCTTCCATAACCAGCGACCATAAAAAATACGATATCGTTCTTGCTAGTGTACCGCCTAAAAAGCTAATAGAGCTTCGCTGCATAGTGGATGCTGCACCGATAAGTTTTAAATACAAGCGCATCCAGGAGAGCATTTTTCGGACAGTCAACAGCGTCGGCTGCAACGAGTTCTTAAGGACATTCTGGGCGATCGACGCCCCAGCGAACTATTCAACGAGATGAAAAGCGCAGCCGGGACGACTTTGAGTGACAGCATTCTGCACGATCTGTGGGTAAGCCGACTTCCTCCATACGTGGCAGCAATAATAGCCACAAACGTCGCTATGGAGGAAAAGCTCAAAATCGCCGATTCCATCATCGAATGCATCGGAATTCGCAACAACAACGCTCAAGAGGTACTTACGCTTAATGAAGTTTCTAACCTCAAACACGAAATAGTGGAACTAACCAGGCAAGTACATAGACTTTTCCGATCTTCACCCAACGGTATGAAACTGTTTGCCGCAAACAGTTCGCCCATCTCTGTATACGGTGAGGCGATCCTCAAACTTAACCTCAACTTACGCCGCGAATTTTTATGGAACTTTCTAATTGCTGATGTTTTTCAACCATTATTGGTGCTGATTTTCTAGCACACTTCGAACTTTCAGTCGATCTAAAAAATAGATGTCTACTCGATTGCATAACCGAATTAAAGACGGTTTGCGAAATAGACAAAAGTCGTATACTCAGCATAAAATCATTTAACGCAAATTCAACTTTTTCAAACATTCTCAAGGAATACGGTGACATCACTCGCTCGCGACCGCTAAATATAGCAACAAAATCGTCAGTAGAGCATCGGATAATCACCATCGGTCAACCAGTATTCGCACGACCACGACGCCTCTCACCCGAAAAGCTGTTAAAGAAGAATTTGATGCTTTACTGAAACTGTAAGTTCCTCGTGGTTTAAACTTTGTCTTCGTTTATCTGGATGATGCTTGTATTGCATCCCCATCGGAAGAAGATCATCAAAATCACCTTCGTCAAGTTTTTCAACGATTAAGAGAGACCAACCTTACTATCAACGTTAGCAAATCCGAACTCGGCGTCTCGGAACTACGATTTCGCGGACTCTCTATTACGAAAGATGGTATTCGACCATTACCAGAACGCGTTGAGCCCCTACGAAATTTTAAACAACCGAAAATTGTCAAGCAATTGAAGCGTTTTCTAGCAATGCTCAATTTCTATCGTCGCTTCATACCGAACGCACTGAAGAACCATGGCCCTTCTCTGTTCGACATGGTACGTAGTAATCGTCGTAACGACACCACACCGCTTACATGGTCAGCAGAAACGTTGGACAGATTTACAGCATGTAAGGAACAACTAGCCAACTATACATTACTCGCTCATCCACTACACAATACGGAGCTTTCCTTATGGGTAGACGCGTCAGATTTCGCTGCTGGCGCTGTATTAAATCAAATCGTAAATATAGATATGACATTGAGCTGACGCAGCTCCGCATTACGACATTTTCGATACATGGTCGATGGTCGCCGATGTCAAACACCGATCACAAACCGCTTATTTACGATTTTCAGCAAAAGCTCGACAGATCCGTCAACTCGACTTCATAGCACAGATCACCACAGGCATTCGTCATGTAAGTGGTGAAGATAACGTAACAGCAGACCTGCTTTCACGCATAAATGCTCTTTCCGCGGAATGTTTGAATTATAACGATTTGGCTGACGATCAATCCAACGATGAGGAGCTTCGGAAACTATTAAGTGGTAACATAAATCATTCACTTAATCTACAAAGTTTCGTTCTACCTTTCAGCTCCAAAAGTTTATACTGCGATACCTCAACTGGACGCATCCGACCGTTTATAACCAAAAAGTTTAGAGATACGTTTCTATGATCAATTCACAATCTGTCTCACCGAGGCATAAAAGGTGCAACTCGATTAGCAACTGAACGCTTCGTTTGGTCTGGTATCCAAAGAGATAGCAGAAATTGAGCTAGTTGCTATCTGCAGTGTCAACAGAATAAAACTATTCGACGTAACCGTAGTCTTTTTCAACGTCAGAAATCTCCGACTCAACGTTTTACACACATTCACATCGAGTTAGTTAGACCATTTCCAATATATTTGGAGTAGGAACCGCTTTAAGCGATTATAGCCGAATCCACCATTCTGGTATATAGGAAGTAGGCGTGGTTGTAAAGCAATTTGGCCTATTTTCACAACATATCATTGGGATGTAAGGAAACTATTACAAATCAAGTTTCATTGAAATCGGTCGAGTAGTTCCTGAGATGTGGTTTTTGACCCATAAGTGGGCGACGCCACGCCCATTTTCCATTTTGTAAAAAAATCTAAGTGCAGCTTTCATCTGCCATTTCTTATGTGAAATTTAGTGTTTCCGACGTTTTTCGTTATTGAGTCAACCCACTTTTAGTAATTTTCAACCTAACTTTTGTATGGGAGGTGGGCGTGGTTATTATCCGATTTCTTTCATTTTTGGACTGTATTAGGAAGTGGCTAAAAAAAACTACTGCAGAAAGTTTGGTTTATATAGCTCTATTGGTTTGCGAGATATGTACAAAAAACTTAGTAGGGGGCCCACTTCCCCAAAAAAATTACATCCAAATATGCCCCTTCATAGTGCGATCCTTCATACCAAATTTTTTCCATAGCTTTATTTATGGCTTAGTTATGGCACTTTATGTGTTTTCGGTTTTCGCCATTTTGTGGGCGTGGCAGTGGTCCGATTTTGCTCATTTTCGAAAGAAACCTTCCTATGGTGCCAAGAAATAAGTGTGCCAAGTTTCATCAAGATATCTTAATTTTTACTCAAGTTACAGCTTCTTAGGCCTGTTGGAGGCCCATTGTGACTCCACCGGGACTATAATTCTCACTAGTATGTCCTCTCTGAACCATCCTGTGGTCTTGATAAACTTACTCAATTCAACAAGCTTGCACAGACGGACGGACAGACAGACATTCGGATTTGAACTCCACTCTTCACCCTGATCACTTTGGTATATATAACCCTATATCTAACTCGTTTAGTTTTGGGTGTTACAAACAACCGTTATGTGAACAAAACTATAATACTCTCTTTAGCAACTTTTGTTGCGAGAGTATAAAAATTAATGTAAGTCTAATTGAAAAGAAGTAGAAAAAATCGGCCAAATATGAACGATGCCGATGCTGAATTTTGTGGCCGATACTGGCCGATGCCGATGCCAAGGACTCTATTAACAGGTCATTGTCTAATAGGTAGACATGCCAGTGACTTGGGACACCATACAGTGACTATTGTAGAAGCTGCCAAGAAGTAGAAGAGGAGGAGACATTAGAACATCTATTATGTGGATGCAAGGCCTTGCACAGGAAAATAAAAACAAGGATCGGATATGATTTTCTCGACGATGTCTCCGATGTTGCAGTTATAAAACTTGTTGAATTGAGTAAGTTTATCAAGACCACAGGATGGTTCAGAGAGGACATGCTAGTGTGAGATTATAGTCCCGGTGGAGTCACAATGGGCCTCCAACAGGCCTAAGTGCGTCGTGAGACATCCACTTTACCTACCCGCCTACCTAAGGTCATTAAACTTGATATCTACAAATTTAATATCAGTCTCAATCTAGTTCCTGTACTTACAAAAATCTTTCTACTATCTACATACTCGTATGTATGTACATATATTTAAAGATAAGTAAGTAAGTGTGTGAATGGATAGGAAGTGCAGATAACACTTTACTTTTTCATTTTATTAATGCGCCCATATAACTTCTCATCTCCCTCCATGGTAATCGTTGCAAGACATACGGAAATACTTCAAAACTTTTCACCTTATGTAACCTACAATCATTCATATACCGGAGTGTAGACATATATCCACAGATGTGCAAAGGAGTATGTGCCAATTAGCACACACCTGTTCGTTGACGTGCTTGACATTTTATGCGCGCATTCACCCACACTTAGAGTGACGCGTGAAATCACAATTAACACTCACACACGCAAAATATTCATAACCACGCACAATTATTCGCACTCGACGATATGTTAATCCAAGGTGTTGACATCTTTATCATACCAAATAGTGGTCTCCACACACCCATCATTCAGGTGGTTAAGCTTTGTCTGTGATTAGACACAAGTCAAAGGTAACAGAGGAGGAGTGTTGGCACGTGATGATGAGTACATACCGTACAGCAAGAGAATATGCGAATGATTTGCCTTTTTTAAGAAACTACATATATTTCCATGCTTTCGCAACGTGTTGTCAAGAGTATAAAAGTTTCGTTATCTTTCTGGTTGTAATACCTAAAAAAGACTTCATTATGCAGTGGGAATATAATGGTAACCAGAAGGAAGACACGTCCATCACCCATGTAAGCATATGATTCTTATGCGAGCGTGATTCGACAACGGGTGTGGTGGCGACCACTTTTAAGCTATTTGACCAATTCGAACAAAATTATATGCCACGAAAACTCATATTTCTCATAATACATCATTTTGAATACTATATGATATTTAAGTTTGTATAAAAAGCTCAATGAAGATATTAAAATAAAACTGAGGACAGAAATATCTCAGGCTCACAGGATATCTACCTTTTGGTTGACTTTATAATATATAAATAAGATACGCTAATGGAATTCAGTGGTTCTCTAGGCATAATATTGGGTAAACCTATTATAATGATCACCAATAATATAATATGATTAATATGACAATTTAACCCTAGAACCATAATGTACGCAAGCTGGAATTGCATGTGCCATGCCGTTATTATTATACAATAAAATTGAATGCAATTTTGGAATATAATACAGTTATAGATGCTACTTGGAACATGACAGTACTATGAAATACATAATATGTAATTTGCAATTTATTTTAAATTTCGTAATACAATATTACACAGAGATTCTTAACACCAATGAGGGAATTATAGCTGAATATATGCTTCATATATAAATGCTCCATGAGGTTCGAATTCCCAAAATTGTACATACATATGTATACAATGGATCCCGATGTTTACAGTCGCAAAACAATATGAACTCGTGAGAACTAAAAATTTCGCATTGGTTATTGGATAATTACAGCCAAAGCTTTTAGACATTTTTATTAGTTGGTTTTCGATTTGACAGTATCACCAAACAGTCACCAAAAATATTCGCCGAAAGTGGTGACATGGAGATGGCATCTTATACTACGTTCGGACCGACATTGAAAACAAAAGTTGTGGATTGTGGAACCAAAGTCGTTCTGACTGACGTCATGTGTTTTCGAGGCGTTTTCATTGACAGTTGACAAATTTATTTGTTTGTTTAAATTTTGACAAAGAGAATGATATGTTTTAGAATCTTTAATACATATTTGCTTATAATTATTATTAATGATCGTGTTTTATAGAATCACGACAAGAAAATTTTAATAATGAAGGTATTGGCTTTGAAAAGCTAGATAAATATCTTGCGCAACGATGATTCTTCAAGAGAATTGATCGATACTCTTACTACCCAGCACCTTGGCCTTGCAAAAAAGATAAACAAGTTGAACAAACAACGTTTACTCATATTAGGTATAATAAATGAACTTGGGTCGCCGATTAAATCATGTTGGACAAAAGTTTGTATAAGTTTCTACTGATGCAAAAGTTGTCAATTAAATATCATTAGTTCCAGCAACGTAAGAATAATTTTGGGGAACATGATTGCCAACGAAATGGATCTGTGTTTAAAAAAAAAAAAAAACTTTCGTTCATTTAAGACATCAAATAAGACATAGAAGCCGAACTACAAACTTTGCATCCACCGTTTTCCAATAGATGTCTCTAGGGTCAAGCACTGGTCGATTAAATCGATTTTTTTTATATCGATCTTGGATATTTGTGTCAACATTAACCCAACAAAATATTTGTAGAGATCTGTTTGCATCCCAAACTTATTCTCAACTGAAAATGTCACTTTTTGAGCCGAATTCTCGACATTTGCGGAAAATTTTGCTTTTCTTTTTTAATTCCAAGAAAAGTTCGCGTGAGGCTCATCGACATTTGTAACCGTTTTTATACAAAAAAAACTTAAATTTACAAAAAAACGGCGGAAGCAAAGTTGTAGACCTAACAATTTCGGTCGCACACACCATAGTTTGCCACAATTCAATTAGGAGTGCTTCCTCCCTCTCAACCCACAGTTTTTTTTGGACTTTTGTTTTTTCGCCATTCTTTTGAAAATGTAAACAAAAATGAACTGACAATTTGGGGAGGGCAAAATATGTTTCCAATTATATCAACTAAACTATAGCAGGCATCTATCATAAAGAGTGGAATGTAAGTTTTCAAGCAGTTTTGTGAAAAAACTGTGATTTCGTTTGACAGATTTTGCATGGATGAAAACACAACTTTTAGAACGAAAACCCATTTTTGCTATGAAAACATGATTTCAATGTCGGTCCGAACATAGTATTATGTAACAATTTACGTTTGATATTTAAATTGTATTTGACTGCAGTGTGTTGCGTGTATGCATTCAAATATTGTTGGATGTTTATTGTTTTCTTCATATCTTTCATTGCCGTAGTTTTACTTTTGTCAGAGAGTTTGTAGCGAATTTGTTGCCAGGCAATCAAGGGTGGATGGGACCATGTGTAGAAGTTCACGCAAGTGAGGAAAGTTTTTGATTGTCATTCACTTGGGAGTGGCCAGAAACGATTCTTCTCCACATGGTCCAAGCAGCTCACGACTTCCGGTTTTAGACCAAGTATCCTCTGGGTAGCCAACAGACATCCGTTTGAAGGCGAGCTAAAGTGAGAAGGCGAAGCCCGCTTATGCGGTTGTGCGTTGGGTTTGGGACCCACCACATAAAAACACCCCCCAATGAAAAATCTACGAAAGCCTCGGATGAGACACCCCCCTTTTGATGACGACCCCTGCAAACGTTTTAAGGATAATGATATAAGGGCATGCACCTGGAATGTCCGGACCCTTAATTGGGAAGGTGCCTCTGCCCAGCTGGTTGATGTCCTCATACGACTCAAGGCTGACATCACCGCCATCCAAGAAGTGCGATGGACGGGACAAGGACGGAAGAAGGTGGGTCCTTGTGACATCTACTACAGCGGCCATATAAAGGAGCGCAAATTTGGTGTTGGATTTGTGGTGGGAGAGAGACTCCGTCGCAGAGTCCTGGCATTCACCCCGGTGGATGAACGTCTTGCCACAATCCGCATCAAAGCGAGGTTCTTCAACGTATCGCTGATTTGCGCCCACGCCCCAACGGAAGAGAAGGACGATGTGACCAAAGATGCTTTCTATGAGCGCCTAGAACGCACCTATGAGCGCTGCCCCCGCCACGATGTAAAAGTCGTGCTTGGCGATTTTAACGCCAAGGTGGGTAAAGAAGGTGTCTTTGGCACAACAGTCGGAAAATTCAGCCTCCATGACGAAACATCGCCAAACGGCCTGAGGCTGATCGACTTCGCCGGGGCCCGAAATATGGTCGTCTGTAGTACCAGATTCCAGCATAAGAAAATATAGCCAAATATAGACTCGGACCATTATCTGGTCGCAGCTAAAATACGCACCCGCCTCTGTGCAGCAAAGAACGCCCGTCAACAAACACAAGGAAGGTTCGACGTCGAAAAGCTGCAATCGCAACAGACAGCCACGAAATACTCTACTCGACTTGCACTCCTGCTCTCTGAGAGCACTCATCAGCATCTCGGTATAAGGGAACTGTGGAACGGCATCTCAAACTCACTGCGTACCGCTGCAGCCGAAACAATTGGTTTTCGGCAACGACAAAAAACAATCTGGTACGATGAGGAGTGCCGTCTCGCAGCGGAGAGAAAACAGACTGCCTACCTCGCAACGTTGCAAACGACCACAACACGTGCGGGATGGGATAGATACCGAGAGCTGAAGAGGGAAGCGAGACGCATCTGCAGACAATAAAAGAAAGAGGCCGAAATGCGTGAGTACGAAGAGCTTGAGAAGCTGGCAGACAGAGGGAATGCTCGAAAATTTTATGAAAAAATGAAGCGACTTAACGAAGGTTTCAAGACCGGAGCATCCTCATGTAGAGACCAAGGTGGTAATCTGGTAACCGATATCCAGGGCATACTGGGATTATGGAGGGAACACTTCTCCGACCTGCTGAATGGCAGTGAGAGTACAACACCAGGAGAAGGCGAACCCGATCCCCCAATCGATGACGATGGAACAGATGTTCCACTACCCGACCATGAAGAAATTCGAATAGCAATTACCCGCTTGAAGAACAACAAAGCAGCGGGGGCCGATAGATTACCGGCAGAACTATTCAAATACGGCGGCGAAGAACTGATAAGGTGCATGCATCAGCTTCTTTGCAAAATATGGTCGGAAGAAAGCATGCCTGACGATTGGAATCTCAGTGTGCTCTGCCCAATCCATAAAAAGGGAGATCCCACAATCTGCGCCAATTACCGTGGGATCAGCCTCCTAAATATCGCATACAAGATTCTATCGAGCGTACTGTGTGAAAGACTAAAGCCCACCGTCAACAAACTGATTGGACCTTATCAGTGTGGCTTTAGACCTGGAAAATCAACAACTGACCAGATATTCACCATGCGCCAAATCTTGGAGAAGACCCGTGAAAAGAGGATCGACACACACCACCTTTTTGTCGATTTTAAAGCAGCTTTCGACAGCACGAAAAGGAGCTGCCTTTATGCCGCGATGTCTGAATTTGGTATCCCCGCAAAACTAATACGGCTGTGTAAGTTGACGTTGAGCAACACCAAAAGCTCCGTCATGATTGGGAAGGACCTCTCCGAGCCGTTCAATACCAAACGAGGTTTCAGACAAGGTGACTCACTATCGTGCGACTTCTTTAACCTGATGCTGGAAAAAATTATAAGAGCTGCAGAGCTAAACAGAGAGGGTACCATCTTTTACAAGAGTGTACAACTCCTGGCGTACGCCGATGATATTGATATCATCGGAAGCAACAACCGCGCCGTTTGTTCTGCTTTTTCCCGCATGGATAAGGAGGCGAAGCGAATGGGTCTGGAGGTGAATGAGGACAAGACGAAATATCTCCTGTCATCAAGCAAACAGTCGGCGCATTCGCGTCTTGGCTCCCACGTCACTGTTGACAGTCATAACTTCGAGGTCGTAGATAATTTCGTATACCTGGGAACCAGCATCAACAACACGAACAATGTCAGCCTCGAAATCCAGCGCAGAATAACTCTTGCCAACAGGTGCTACTTTGGACTGAGTAGGCAATTGAACAGTAAAGTCCTCTCTCGACGAACCAAAATCAAGCTCTACAAGTCGCTTATCATCCCCGTCCTGATCTACGGTGCAGAAGCTTGGACGATGTCAACATCAGATGAGACGACACTAGGAGTTTTCGAGAGGAAAATTTTGCGCAAGATTTATGGTCCTAAGAACATTGGCAACGGCGAATACCGCAGACGATGGAACGATGAGCTGTACGAGTTATACGACGACATTGACATAGTTCAGCGAATAAAAAGACAGCGGCTACGCTGGCTAGGTCATGTTGTCCGAATGGACGAAAACACTCCAGCCCTGAAAGTGTTCGATGCAGTACCCGCCGGAGGAAGCCGAGGAAGGGGAAGGCCTCCACTCCGTTGGAGGGACCAGGTGGAGAGCGACCTGGTTACACTTGGGATCTCCAACTAGCGCCGAACTGCGAAGGAGAGAGAGAGATGGCGCACTATCGTCGATTCGGCTATAACCGGCTAAACGGTTGCAACGCCAATCACATACAATCACAATCAAGGGTGGGAAAGTTATGCTGTAGCTGAATAAGAACAAGTAAGGAAAGGCTAAGTTCGGGTGCAACCGAACATTGTATACTCTCGCAATTTATTGAAGAAATTTAACCAATATGCGAAATAAAGCTCACCGTATTTTTGAAAAACCTATAATTAGGTATATGGAAATGTTATGACCCGATTTTAATAATTTTTGGAACAGGGACACACTATTAGAAGAAAACAATTTCCTCTGAATTAAATTGAGATATCTGAGAGATTTACCCATATTTTCGGTTAAAATTTATCCTTAGGCGCTGAGTTCAACATGTTCGATATCTGGGGCCTTGAAAAGTTATGGTCCGTTTTCGACAATTTTTTCACAAGTGAAGCCAGAGATGATATGCACTAATTGTGTAAAGTTTTATTCCGTTATCTTCATTGGTTCCTTATGTTTACATTATAAAGTGAAGCAATAAGATGGATTTCAAAATTGTTACATGGGAAGTTGTCGTGGTTGTGAACCGATTTCATCTATTTTCCACACGTGTCATCAGGGTGTCAAGAAAATATTATATACCGAATTTCATTCGAATCGGTCGAGTAGTTCCTGAGATATGGTTTTTGACCCATAAGTGGGCGATGCCACGCCCATTTTGTAAAAAAATCTGAGTACAGCTCCCTTCTGCTATTTCTTCTGCAAAATTTAGTGTTTCTGACGTTTTTCGTTAGTTAGTTAACCCACTTTAAGTAATTTTCAACCTAACCTTTGTATGGGAGGTGGGCGTGGTTATTATCCGATTTCAACTATTTTCATGGTGTGTGGTGGGGTATGTAAGAGAACCGACTGCAGAAAGTTTGGTTTATATAGCTTTATTAGTTTGCGAGTTAAGTACAAATAACCGATTTGTGGGCGGGGCCACGCCCACTTCCCCAAAAAAATTACATCCAAATATGCCCCCTCCTAGTGTGATCCTTTATGCCAAATTTTACTTTTATATCTTCATTTATGGCTTAGTTATGACACTTTATGTGTTTTTGCTTTTCGCCATTTTGTGGGCGTGGCAAAGGTCCGATTCCGCCCATTTTCGAACTTGATCTTCTTATGGTGCCAAGGAATATTTGTGCCAAGTTTCGTCAAGATATCTTAATTTTTACTCAAGTTACAGCTTGCACAGACGGACGGACGGACAGACATCCGGATTTCAAATCTACTCGTCACCCTGATCACTTTGGTATATATGACTCTATATCTAACTCATTTAGTTTTAGGTGTTACAAACAACCGTTAGGTGAACAAAACTATAATACTCTCTAGCAACTTTGTTGTTGCGAGAGTATAAAAATATCTGCGGAGAAAAGGTGATAACAACAGCACAAGCAGAATAACTAATAAATGTAAATAAAAAGAGATGTCCTACATTTTTATACTCTCGCAACAAAGTTGCTACGAGAGTATTATAGTTTTGTCCACATAACGGTTGGTTGTAAGTCCTAAAACTAAACGAGTTAGATATAGGGTTATATATATCAAAATGATCAGGATGACGAGAAAAGTTCAAATCCGTCTGTCCGTCTGTCCGTCCGTCCGTGCAAGCTGTAACTTGAGTAAAAATTGAGATATCTTAATGAAACTTGGAACACGTGTTCCTTGGCACCATAAGAAGGTTAAGTTCGAAAATCAGCAAAATCGGACAATTGCCATGCCCACAAAATGGCGAAAACCAAAAACACATAAAGTGTCATAACTAAGCCATAAATGAAGATATAAAAGTAAAATTTGGAATAAAGGATCGCACTAGGAGGGGGCATATTTGGATGTAATTTTTTTGGGGAAGTGGGCGTGGCCCCGCCCCCTACTAAGTTTTTTGTATATATCTCGCAAACCAATAGAGCTATATAAACCAAACTTTCTGCAGTCGTTTTTTTAGCCATTTCCTTATACAGTCCAAAAATTACAGAAATCGGATAATAACCACGCCCCCCTCCCATACAAAGGTTAGGTTGAAAATTACTAAAAGTGGGTTAGCTCACTAACCAAAAACGTCAGAAACACTAAATTTCACATAGAAAATGGCAGATAGAAGCTACACTCAGATTTTTTTACAAAATGGAAAATGGGCGTGGCATCGCCCCCTTATGGGTCAAAAACCATATCTCAGGAACTACTCGACCGATTTCAATGAAACTTGGTTTGTAATAGTTTTCTTACATCCCAATGATATGTTGTGAAAATAGGCCAAATCGCTTCACAACCACGCCTACTTCCTATATACCAGAACTTTGAAGACGATCTGAATCGTTAACTTTACAATATATAAAGTAAGTACTAGTGTAGATATCGGTGCAGAACTTTGCACAAATACTATGTTAATAGTATGGCAGCCCCATTCTAAAAATAGCCGAAATCGGACCATAGGTTTTTAAGGCCCCATATATCGAACACGAGGACCTCGGTGCTTCTAACCTAATATTATGGTTTCCAACTTTCAATGGACTTTATACAATATATATGACGAATATGTGGGTCAAATTGTTTCCTTATATAATATAAGGAAAGTTAAATAAATAAATTGCGAGAGTATAAAATGTTCGGTTACACCCGAACTTAGCCCTTCCTTACTTGTTTATTGTATTTTTCAGAATTATTTGTGATAGTTGTGTAAAAGTGTTTTGAAGATATGCCAGTTATACCAAAGTGTACGGGACCCATTTTACATGGTTTCCTGAACTCAGAATTCACAAATTTAATTTAATAAATAACATGTAATCACGTTGTATTCACATTTAGGTATCAGCAAAAATAAGAATATTCAGGCAGGCAAAAACGATCGAATTTGATTTTCGAATTTTGAAAAACGAATTCATTTTCGTTTACGTTTTCAATCCGAAATATAAATGAATAACAGCTTTCAAATAATTAAAAAAATAAAATATTTCAAAACAAAAATTTACAAATTCGCTAAAATAATACAAATCATAATGTATGAACTTAAAAATATATGTTTTATTTTAATACTCTCGTACTAGTTTGCTCCAATTATAATAGTTTTGTTCACCTAATGATTTTTATTAACACCTACAACTAAACGAGGTAGAGGTGTTGTATATATGTATGAATGTCTGTGTATATCAAATTGGTCAGGATGACGAGACTAGTTGAATTCCGGTTATCTGTCTGTCCGAACATAAAAATTGCGAAATTTAAATGAAACTTGAAGCACGTATTACTTGGCGCCTTGAGGAGATTGTAGGTGACAAAATCGGTCAATGGCTACTCGCGCAAAATGCCATTAAGTGAAACCTAGCTTAAACTAACACATACAAAAACAAGTAAGGAAGGGCTAAGTTCGGGTGTAACCGAACATTTTATACTCTCGCAATTTACTTATTTAACTTTATTTAATACACAATTGACCCACATATTCATCATATATATTGTATAAAGTCTATTGTAAGTTGGAAACCATAATATTAGGTTAGAAGTACCGAGGTCCTCGTGTTCGATATATGGGGCCTTAAAAACCTATGGTCCGATTTCGGCGATTTTTAGAATGGGGCTGCCACACTATTAACACAGTATTTGTGCAAAGTTCTGCACCGATATCTACACTAGTACTTACTTTATATATTGTAATGTAAACGATTCAGATCGTCTTCAAAGTTCTGGTATATAGGAAGTAGGCGTGGTTGTGAAGCGATTTGGCCTATTTTCACAACATATCATTGGGATGTAAGAACACTATTACAAACCAAGTTTCATTGAAATCGGTCGAGTAGTTCCTGAGATATGGTTTTGGACCCATAAGTGGGCGACGCCACGCCCATTTTCCATTTTGTAAAAAAATCTGAGTGCAGCTTTTATCTGCCATTTCTTATGTAAAATTTAGTGTTTCTGACGTTTTTCGTTAATGAGTTAACCCACTTTTAGTAATTTTCAACCTAACTTTTGTATGGGAGGTGGGCGTGGTTATGATCCGATTTCTTTCAATTTTGGACTGTATTAGGAAGTGGCTGAAAAAATCGACTGCAGAAAGTTTGGTTTAGATAGCTCTATTGGTGTGCGAGATATGTACAAAAAACTTAGTAGGGGGCGGGGCCACGCCCACTTCCCCAAAAAAATTACATCCAAATATGCCCCTTCATGGTACGATCCTTCATACAAAATTTTATTTCCATAGCTTTATTTATGGCTTAGTTATGGCTCTTTATGTGTTTTCGGTTTTCGCCATTTTGTGGGCGTGGCAGTGGTCCGATTTTGCTCATTTTCAAAAGCAACCTTCCTATGGTGCCAAGAAATAAGTGTGCCAAGTTTCATCAAGATATCTTAATTTTTACTCAAGTTACAGCTTGCACACACGGACGGACGGACGGACAGACACACATTCGGATTTGAACTCCACTCTTCACCCTGATCACTTTGGTATATATAACCCTATATCTAACTCGTTTAGTTTTGGGTGTTACAAACAACCGTTATGTGAACAAAACTATAATACTCTCTTTAGCAACATTTGTTGCGAGAGTATAAAAAGCTAGTGAACATGCAACGAGTCTAATTTTTGGCGTTACAAAGGGCTGTCCTTAAAGAGCAGCAATCCTGCCAATGTGTTCGTTGTCTGTTCGCAAAAGTCAGCTGCGGCGGTCACTTGGCCGAAATCATTTACAAAATATATTTATATTACCAAACTCGTATTTTTATACTCTCGCAACAAAGTTGCTAGCAACAAAGTTGCTACGAGAGTATTATAGTTTTGTCCACATAACGGTTGGTTGTAAGTCCTAAAACTAAACGAGTTAGATATAGGGTTATATATATCAAAATGATCATGGTGACGAGAAAAGTTCAAATCCGATTGTCTGTCTGTCCGTCCGTCTGTCCGTCCGTCTGTCCGTCCGTCTGTCCGTCCGTCCGTGCAAGCTGTAACTTGAGTAAAAATTGAGATATCTTGATGAAACTTGGAACACATGTTCCTTGGCACCATAAGAAGGTTAAGTTCGAAAATGGGCGTAATCGGACCACTGCCACGCCCACAAAATGGCGATAACCGAAAACACTTAAAGTGTCATAACTAAGCTATAAATAAAGCTATGGAAGTAAAATTTGGCATGAAGGATCGCACTATGAAGGGGCATATGTGGACGTAATTTTTTTTGGGAAGTGGGCGTGGCTCTGCCCCCTACTATTTTTTTTGCACATATCTCGCAAACTACTAAAGCTATATCAAGGAAACTTTCTGGAGTCGTTTTCTTCAGGTATTTCCTTATACAGTCCAAAAATGGAGGAAATCGGATTATAACCACGCCCACCTCCCATACAAAGGTTAGGTTGAAAATTACTTAAAGTGGGTTAACTCACTAACGAAAAACGTCAGAAACACTACATTTCACATAAGAAATGGTAGATGGAAGCTGCACTCAGATTTTTTTACAAAATGAAAAATGGGCGTGGCGTCGCCCACTTATGGGTCAAAAACCATATCTCAGGAACTACTCGACCGATTTCAATGAAACTTGGTTTGTAATAGTTTCCTGACATCCCAATGATATGTTGTGAAAATAGGCCAAATCGCTTCACAACCACGCCTACTTGCTATATACCAGAACTTTGAAGACGATCTGATTCGTTTACCTTACAATATATAAAGTAAGTGCTAGTGAAGATATCGATGCAGAACTTTGCACAAATACTATGTTAATAGTGTGGCAGCCCCATTCTAAAAATCACCGAAATCGGACCATAGGTTTTCAAGGCCACATGTATCGAACATGAGGACCTCGGTGCTTCTAACCTAATATTAGGGTTTCCAACTTTCAATGGACTTTATACAATATATATGATGAATATGTGAGTCAAATATGTGTATTATATAATATAAATAAAGTTAAATAAATAAATTGCGAGAGTATAAAATGTTCGGTAACACCCGAACTTAGCCCTTCCTTACTTGTTTAAAACTAAATTCTTGACCATAACATAACTCAAAATTTTCAACCTAATAGTTATCCCGGTTGGCAAATAAACGGAACTGAATTATTGAAACTCCTTTCAAAACCGGGGTTAGGTATATACTTAAATCTGTAAGCAATTATAGCACAAAAAACACAAAAAACGGTATGAAACTGCTTACTTTAACCCAACCTGAAAATAATTTACTGCTTGCAAAGAATCTTAATATATCTAAAGCATTTAAATTACCAACAATATTTGTAACCACATTAAACTATTTAATACAGATAAATCAAGGTAACGGAACTGACCAAAATTGCCGGAAAATTAATGAGTATGCAAGGAGGCTTTTTAAATAGATAATTTGGGTTTCATTGGTATGTTTGACAACATTAAATCTACGCACACATTATTTAAAATGTAAACACGAAGCCATATCCCGTCATGTCCGTTTTAAGTATGGTTTTGGAGGATATATTTACCACACAACCGCTTTCGAAGGTCATTTGTCAATCTCATCGCAGCCCTAGTTTTGTCAATGTGCAAGATGTGCAAAATAGAAAAAGAACTAAAAACCGTTATGTAATAATGGTATTACATATATAACCACAGATGATTAATGACGTTTCTGAATATCGAACATTTTAACCATTTCTTCATTTACTCAATTATTTATTCAAAAGTGTCTATGTGTATGTGGAAGTCACGTAAGTTGACAGTTGGTCGATTAAGTGTTCGAACGCTTATTCCACTTGTTTTACAAGCTAGTTCAAGGAAAAGGTCTTTATACAAACAAACTTATGCATATTTACATATCAGCTTATGCATGTTAAAGAGTACATTTCCTTGAGGACATTTCTTTATTCAACTCTCCATTTGACAATTGTTATCGTGTTAATCATACTGCCAGCACCGCACAGTGTTACGCAAATGGCCTCAAGTTTTGATAAAACAATTTTAGTTTTCCATTAGTTACATTATTGTATTTTATTGAAAAGACATGTTGAATCCAAAAACCATGAATTTATGAACTCCAGGAACGCCCGATAAATAATTAGCCTGCAAAAACAAAACAGTGATCCAGTGCTAGAGCACACGTGGGCAACGGAGTCTAGCAAGGTAAAACTAAAACCTAAGATTTATGGAAAGCTCCTTGCAGAAGACCCTAACCTAACCTAGACTTCCGTGGTGACAAATTTCTGTATAGCGAGTGATTTTTAGAAACAAGAGGAAGTCGAACGGGGTCAAAACAAGAGAATACGATGGTTGAGGCAACAGATCCTAGCCTAATCCTGCCAAATTGGTCATGAAGACGGGGGAGATGGTAGTCGGTGCTTTGCCATGGTGGATATTCATTGATCTATGTTTTGTTCTTGTTGTTCTTATAACTATTACCTAGACCCTGATTGAAGGCTCAGCATAAGGACAACTTAAACTCGTCGTCGGCAATAGGTGTTGATGGGTTTGACTCTAAGATCGCCATCCACTGGAAGAGAGTCTAGGAAGGTGTTGAAGACACCGCTGTGAATGTCGTCTGCATTTGAAGTCTGATCGGCGTATTGTGAGAATGTCCTTTAGATGCTCTTGGAAGACGGTTCTACTCCAAGAAGATTACAGAAAAAAAGTTAAATATAACTATAAATAAAATTACTACTAAAAAGTGTAAAAACGGTTATTGTCCCGAGTGGACAAACGCAGCACCGTTAACTATATTAATTTCAATAGAATAATCGGAAATTCCCCATTTTATTATTTTAGCATGGCTAATGTGAGTGGCTGTTACGTATGAAATGCTACACTATGCAGTACTACCGAGATGAAATGTCCCAAATATCAGCCTCGTCTGTTCGTGTGTGCGAGTATTCGAGAGTGTTTGTGACAACGCAGCGATAAAGACATGTCATTGCAAGACTACAAACTGACAGACTTAAGATGAAGGCGCAAATGAAAAGGGTTCACAACCGGAAACCGGAAAACTTTTCAGAACGATAAGAGCAAACGACGGACAAATGAAACGGCCCGAAAAATATTTAAATTCGAAAGTAAGGTGAAAATGAAGCGCAGTGGACACCCAAGACAAAATAGAGGGCCTGCTCACACTTTGAAACAAATTTACATCCGTGAAGTGATTTGCAGAGGAGAAGCAGCGAGCGATGACTTAACCGAAAGCGGAAGTTGTTTTCAAATGAGTGAGAAATTACGTACCTTTTGAATGAGAAATTACGTACCTTTGATATGCAATGAATAATTAATTTTATCTATACTAGAAAAGATTACAAAACTATTATAACAAGTTCCAGAGTTTTTTTAATTTTGTTTTCTGGGTTAAGCTACGACTTATAACGTTAATTCACAACTGTAAAAATTACTGTTTACTTTAAACTTAACATATCCCCACAGGAAAAAGTCTAACGGTATCACACGACCTTGGTGGCCGATCGACCGGCCTAAACCGTTGTTGTTGTAGCGGTTATCTATCCCTGCCTGAAAAGAAGAGCATAAATCTAGTTGTCGTCGAAATCATCTAACGGGAGGCCCAGGAAACGTGCTGTTTCGTGCTGTTTCGACAGGGTTGGACCAAAGGGAAAGGGGTGTTAGATGAGTAGGGTTCGTTGGGCATGCAAAGAGGTGGTTAGAATCATGCGGGGACTCGTTGCATGCGGGACATGTATTTTGTATGTCGGGGTTCAGTCTGGATAAGTAGGAGTTTAACCTGCTACAATATCCAGATCGAAGTTGCGCAAGGGTCACTCTGGTTTCACGTGGCAACTCGAGCTCTTCGTCTGCTATAGGTGGTGGTTTGGTTCCAAGGACGCCATTCACTGGAAGGGAGTCAATGAAGGTGTTGATAGCTCCACTGTGAATGGCATTTAGAGCGTGTCTAAAACTGTTTGCGTCCGCAGTCTGGTCGGTATATGGATTGAGTTCGTCGACGTGTTGTAGGAATGATCTCTTGATGCATTTCTCTTGATGATTTCTACGAAAACACCCAAGTAGAAACTGCTTGGTAAGCAGTTCGTTATGCTCCTTAATAGGCAGCATAATGGCCTCACTGTGAAGGTGTGTCATTGGTGACATCAAGAGACATCCTGTTGCTGTTCGGAGTGCGGTGTTTTGGCACGTCTGTAGCTTCCTCTACTGCGTGTCACTGCATCCAGGCGACCATACCGGTGCTGCGTAATTTACGACCGGCCGTCCGATAGCCTTATAATTGGCCAGCAACGTTTCTTTGTCCTTTCCCCAAGTGCTACCGGCTAACGACTTGAGGATTTTCTTGCGGCTCTGTACTTTAGTGACTATCGCAGTCGTGTGTGGAGTGAAGGAGTGCAGACTGTCAAATTTGGCTCCCAAAATCTTGGGATTGTTTACTGTCGGAATTGGTGTACCATCGATGTGAATGTTAATACTTAGTCTGTACTCCTTCGTCCAATTGGTAAAAAGGGTCGCCGTGGATTTAGTGGGTGCGAGTGCCAGGCTCCTCGCAGAGAAGAAGCGAGAAAGTTCGGGGAGGTAGCTGTTCACTTTCGAACACATGTCATCGATGCCAGTGCCCGACGTCATTATCGTACAATCTTCTGCGTAGGAGGTAACAGAAATTCCCTCTGGTGGTTGAGGAAGTTTGCAGATATAGAAATTAAACAGTAATGGGGAGAGGACACCGCCCTCTGGAACCCCTTGTTTAATTTTCCTAAGTTTCGATGTTTTACTTCGAAATAATACAGATGATTGTCGACCGCTCAGGTAGTTCATAATCCATCTCTTCAGCCCCGCAGAAAGTGTTGTTTGTTCGATGTCTTCCAGTAGCGTTGTTAAGTTGACCGTGTCAAAAGCTTTTGACAGGTCCAACACTACTAGGACGGTTCTCTTACAGGGTGGTTTTTGCTTAAGACCATGAACTATATGGGCGTTTATGACGCTAAGTGCTGTGGTGGTACTGTGCACTTTACGGAAACCATGTTGATGTTTAGCTAGGTTCAGGTGGTGTGTGAGTGTCGGGAGCAGTAAGGCCTCAAGTGTCTTCACTACTGGGGAAAGGAGAGTTATCGGGCGATAGGACTCCCCTAGGTTGGCGGGTTTCCCAGGTTACAGTAGTGGAATATCGGGTATTTTAAGAGTGGTTAGCGACAGATTAAGTACCTTGGCGAGAAATTCTACTCCCATTGAACCTAGGTGTTATATCATTAAAGAATTGAGTCCGTCAGGGCCGATGGCTTTGGAGGACTTGGTCTTCCTGATGACCTCCTGAACCTCCCCACTGGTGAAAACAAGTGGCGCGCCGTTGTTTCGCATTTCGCGCAGCCGTCTGGTGACACGTCTTTTAACCTTGTCAACCGGGGGGTGCAGTATGAATTATCGGCTAAAATAGCTCGCGCACCTCTCCGGGTCCGAGGAGGCATGGCTACCGAATTGAATTTCAACCCGGTCGTCATGTCTCCTCGGATTTGACGGTTGACCAGAGCTTGCTCACACCAGTGGAAGGATTACAGGACTTCAAGTGCTCTACCCATGTTGTCCGCTTATAGTTATTTACCAGTTGTCGAATCTCCAAATTGAGATCCCTTATGCGGTGATTACAGGGATCGACCTGGCGTAAGGAGTCACGTTCATTTGCTAAAACTGCCGCTTCAGCCGGGAAATTAGGGCGCATGTTAGCAATTCTTCCGGCTGGTATGAAACGAGCAGTAGCATCGGTGATCACCTTGCGGAATTGACGTTCGCCAACGATTACGTCCGTAGGAATGGGAAGAGCGGCGAAGGCATTCTCGGTGAATTCTGTGAAGCCGTCCCAGTTAGCTTTATTAAAGTTAACATAGGTGCGGTTGTCCGCAGAAATAAAGTCGGGAGGTTTTTCAATCGAGATAATTATGGGCAGATGATCTGATGCAAGAGTTAGCATAGGTTGCCAAGTTATGCTGTTTATCGTACCATCTCGCTCGTGATCTTTACGTAAAACGTTGAAACCTGCACAACTCAGATCTGACTGGCTGTTTAACTTGGTTTCTTGGACCGCAGCTATTGATATGCCTTACCGACTCATAAAATCAGCTATCTCCTCGATCTTGCTCTGGAGTCCGTTGCAGTTGAATTGTAAGAGTCAGGTGTGTCTTATTGTTGCTGACGTGACCCTGGGAGTGAGGGAATGACGTACAGATGGAGGTTGTTGCAGCTGTGTTACCCGCAAAGGAAAATGTCGCACTTAGGTGTTGTTTGGCGACTCCGATGTTGTTGGTTGCGGGGACAGACTTCTATTACAGCATGGGGCAACGTACGATACACTCCACTCACGTGTGGTGCGCAGGCCGGAACACGTCGGAAAATGACACCAGCCAGGGCAGGAATTGCATCTGACTGAGGTCACATTCCGACATGTTACGGCCTGACACACGGAACAGACTGTGCGAGGGACCAGGAATTGCCTTGAGTTCCTCGCACGAGGATTGGAGCGGGATAAAGGGTGGGGGGCAATTGGTCAGACTGGGAGTCATGCTGTCTACTTGAGCTCCTGGGGCCCTAAGTTGGCCACTCCCTGAGGGTGGCGGCGCTTTGCGCGAACTAGGTGCAAGTTGCACTGCCGTAGAGGCAACAGTCGCAGTATTGCGTTGACAGCATGGGGCCACATAACGTGTGGTCCACTCCCTATGAGTCTTAAGACCTGAACTTGTTAAAACCAAAACCAAACCAAAACCAAAACCAAATTCAGACATCAAATAGTCGGTCATTATGGCGCGATAACGGTCGCCATTGACGGTTACGTTCTCATCGGCATCATTTTTGAAGAAATATGGACAAATAATTCCACGGGCCCACCACACCAAACCGTTGCTTTTTCTAGATAAAATGACAGCTCTTAAATCTCTTCAGGTTCCTCTTCGTCCCAAATGCGGCAATTTTTCTTGTTTACATACCCATTGTGGCAGAAGTGGTTGACCAAAATTTGAGCGAAGCGCGCGAAACACATTATTTAGGCTCAACCCACACCGAATTAGTCAAGACGTATTTTCTTGTCTGACACGACAACATCCCATAGCTTCATATGTGACAACCCACACCGAACAAGACGAGACAAAAACGCATGTTCGCTAAGTTTGGGCTAGAGCAAAATACGTTTTGGTGTCTTATTAATGGAAGACGTTTTTGACTAATGCGATGTGGACTGAGCCTTAAAGAACGTGATTTTTCGTAATAAAGTTGAATAGCTTATAAACGTTGTTCAGGCGAAAGTCTATCCATGATGAGATGCCCAACTCCATGATTCTAAAGTCTCTAAGGCCGAGAAATATTTTTAGGTCTTAGTAAATAATAGTGTATATTAAAAATTGCTGCAATTGAATAAAATATTCGTTTCGATTGGACCCACTTTTCCCACCAAACTATAGTTTACGTTCACTTAATTTTGCTAAGATATCTTACATATTATACAATAATTATACATATATCTATTATATGTATTAAAAGTTAGACCTTATTTGGCAAGTTAATGTTATTTGGGTTGAAAACTTTACATAAAGACATTTAGCAGAGCAACATATAGGCTCTATCGTTTTTTTATTGCAATGTAATTTAGTTTCATTTGTTTTACATTGGCCAGAGTCAAAATTCCTATCCAAAGTTTTTTTTGTTTTTCTAATGTTCATATGCTATTTTAAACATGTTTTGTTTTTATTAACACTTTTTCTAACTTCTTGAAGTTCAAAAGTTATCCACACATATCGTTTACTACAAAAACTGAGCCGATCAAGCTATATACATACTCAACCACATCGCCACAATACAGCGGTTTCTATTTCCGGTGCCTAATGACTTCAACTGGCGCAGTGCGACAAACTGTCGAAATGGAATTTAACTAAGCCTGCGCTGACATTGTCACCTTCACCGACCAACAATAATTACAGTTCGCTTATAATTTTATGGACTTGCAAAGTGTAAATACAGGCGGTCTGAAAAACGCATTGCACCAACGCACTTTCACAGCCCTTTCACTAAGGTTGTCTCTAAATATTGCTAGCTGGTTGCTATGACTCACAAAGTTAAGAAGATTCACCCATTTTGTCCATATGTTTTAGTTGACCTAAACCTTTTTTATACTGCTGACTGTTGGAACCATGTCCAATAAATAAAACTGCTAATAGTTGGTTATCAGTTGGTCATTGAATTAGACGCCCTTCACGATAATTTATCTTGTGTAAAAAGAGCAATTATTTTTATTAATAGAAACTTAATATAAGGAAATAATTTTTTTTAACAATATTTGAATCAAAAGTAGAAAAAACTATTGTTTTAAGCATTGAAACCCCTGAAAATAGACTTTTTTCACTCACTAGAACTATTGAATTTAAATATTGCCAAACAAGTGCTGATCCACATCTGTTGATATATATTTAAAAGATCATGACATTGTTAGAATTGCTTCCAAATCTACTAAGTCGGACTCTAAGATCAAGAAATTAGCCGGAGTAAACGTAAACCATTTAAAGGTTCAGCTTGGAGTCAGTTTTTCAGAATATCAGATCCTCTCAGACCTATCCCACTTGCTTAGAGCGATATTTCACTACATTATATAAACTCCCTCTATCATTCTAGCACAGAACGGATATATGAAGTTATTACAAACAAAGCAGCAGTACACATTACCGATTTTTTTTTATCCTAATAAGTATAATTTTCCACTTACTAAAAATAAAAGTTTTTCTTACAAAGAATTAAATACTAGTGACTAAGAATATAAGGCCTTATTTTAATCTTCTTCTTCTTCTTGACTGGCGTAGAAACCGCTTACGCGGTTATAGCCGAGTCCCCAACAGCGCGCCACGTATCTCTCATTTTGGCAGTTTGGCGCCAATTGGTAATACCAAGTGAAGACAGGTCCTTCTCATGACCCAGATAGCGTAGCCGCTGTCTTTTTATTCGCTGGACTATGTCTATGTCGTCGAACAACACATACAGCTCATCATTCCAACTTCTGCGGTATTCGCCGTTGCCAATTCTTAAGGGACCATAAATCTTCCGCAAAACCTTTCTCTCGAAAACTCCAAGTGCCGTCTCATCGGATGTTGACACCGTCCTCGCTTCTGCACCATAAAGTAGGACGGGAATGATGAGGGACTTGCAGAGTTTAGTTTTTATTCGTCGAGAGAGGACTTTACTTTTCAATTGCCTACTCAGTCCACAGTAGCACCTGTTGGCAAGAGTGATTCTGCGTTGGATTTCAAGGCTGTCATTATTATCGGTGTTAATGCTGGTTCCTAGGTATACGAAATTATCTACAACTTCAAAGTTATGACTGTCAACAGTGACGTGGGAGCCAAGACGCGAATGCGCTGACTGCTCGGCCGGCAATCCATCGGCTCCCGCCGCCTTGTTGTTTTTCAAGCGGGTAATTGCTATTCTAATTTCTTCACGGTCGGGCAATGGAACATCTGTTCCATCGTCGTCGATTGGGGAATCGGGTTCGCCATTTCCTGGTGTTGTACTTTCACTGCCATTCAGCAGGCTAGAGAAGTGTTCCCTCCACAAACACAGTATACTCTGGTCATCAACAACTAGATCACCTCTGGGGGTCCTACAGGAGTGTGCTCCGGTCTTTAAACCAGTTAGTCGCCGGATCTTTTCGTAAAATTTTCGAGCATTAACCCTATCGGTCTGCTTGTCAAGTTCTTCATACTCACGCATGCGTCTCGCTTCCCTCTTCAGCTCTCGGTATCTTTCCCATCCCGCTCGTGTTGCGGTCGATCGCAACATTGCAGTCTGTTTTCTCTCCACTGCGAGACGACAATCCCTATCATACCAGCTTTACTTTTCCGAAAGCCAATGGTTTCGGTTGCAGCTGTTCGTAAAGAGTTTGATATGCCGTCCCACAGCTCCCATATACCGAGATGCTGATGAGTGCTCTCAGAGAGCAGGAGTGCAAGTCGAGTAGAAAATCGTTCGGCTGTCGGTAGTGATTACAGCTTCTCAATGCTTCTCTACGTTCTAGGCGCTCATAAAAGGTATCTTTGATCACTTCGTCCTTCTATTCCGTCGGGGCGTGGGCGCAAGATATGTTGAAGAACCTCGCTTTGATGCGGATTGTGGCTAGACGTTCATCCATCGGAGTGAATGCCAAAACACGACGACGGAGTCTCTCTTCCACCACGAATCCCACACCGAATTTGCGCTCCTTTATATGGCCGCTGTAGTAGATGTCACAAGGACCTTCCGTCCATGTCCCGTCGGATTGCGGTTATGTCAGCCTTTACTCTTATGAGGACATCAACCAGCACCTTTCCAATTAAGGGTCCGGACATTCCAGGTGCATGCCCTTAAATCATGGTCCTTTATACGTTTGCTGTGGTCGTCATCAAAAGGGGGGTGTCTCATCCGAGGCTGTTGCTTGTTATTCATTGGTTATTCGTTTTTATGTGGTGGGTCCTAAACCCTACGCACAACCGCATAAGCGGGATTCGCATTCTCGCTGTAGCTCGCTTTAAGACGGATGTCTGTTGGCTACCCAGAGGATACTTGGTCTAAGACCGGAAGTCGTGAGCTGCTTGAGCCACATGCAAAAGAATAGTTCCTGGCCACTCCCAAGTGAATGGCAGTCAGAAACTTTCCTCACTTACGTGAACTTCTACATATGACTCCATCCTCCAGAAAATCTGCTCTAAGAAAATGTGTGAAAACTTATTATATATTATTAAATTTTTTAAATCTTATGAATATTATCCCTGAAATATCATTAAATAACCAAGGCTTTTATTTAATTAAATTCCAAATAAAAGCTCTAAGCTGAATTCTATTGTAAGTACGAGTGCTAAGCTATTGACGAGGAGTACTTAGAATGCGTCTTTAAAGTACGCGACATCGGCTAACATTCCTTCGTTATACAAACTTCTCAGTAAAATTGAGAGTTGAAAGAATAGTAGTTGACACAGTTTTAAATTGTAAAATACGCCTATTTTAAATATAACATTATTTTTACCGCTATCATTTTACTTGCCTTTCCAGCAGGTAGCTCAAGATCAATATCTCTTGTTCACATGTTTTTTTCAGTTTTTGAAATATCACATCTTCTTAAAACCATGTCTCGAACGGGATAATTTTGGTTCAAATCGGTCATCAAATTGTGCGATATACTATATAACAGCTATCACGTTTTATCGACGTACATATATACTACATACATACATAGGAGCTGCTATGCTTATAATAAAATTTCGCTCATTTTCTTCCTATAGCATGATTAGTAAACACAATGCTTCTACGGTTAAGTTGACTCAGACTAAGTAGTTTCTGAGATTGTATGTATTATTTGTTGTTGTATCGATTATTTAGCCCTTCATGAACTGGCATGTATGAATCACTTGCCAACGAAGTCATCTAATGGGATGCCCAAGAAACGAATTGTTTCGACGAGGTCGCACCAAGGGAAATGGGTGTTAGATGGGTGGGGTTAATTGAACATGATTAGTGTCATGCGGGGATTATTTGCATGCAGAACATATATTGAAGATGTACATTTATACATTAAATACAGTGGAACTTCCATAACTCGAACTTCTATAAGTCGAAGATCGCCATAACTCGAACTTTTGGATTGGCAATAGCGTTTAGAAATCAAATTTCATACAAATTTCCTCCCATAACTCAAACTTCTTTAACTCGAAGTTTTCCATAACTCGAACTCTTGAATTGGCAATAGAAGTGAAATTGCGTACAAAATTCATTCCATAAATCGAACTTTTCGACCAGGGGACAAACAATAACAAACTACAACGAACAAAATTACAAAATTACAGTCTTGCGCAGCTTCGATCTGGATATTGTAGCAGGTTAAACTCCTACTTATCCAGACTGAACCCCGACATTCAAAATACATGTCCCGCATGCAACGAGTCCCCGCATGACTCTAACCACCTCTTTGTATGCCCAATAAACCCTACTCATCTAACACCCCTCTCCCTTTGGTCCAACCCTGTCGAAACAGCACGTTTCCTGGGCCTCCCGTTAGATGATTTCGACGACAACTAGACTTAAGCTTCTCTTTTCAGGCAGGGACGGATAACCGTTACAACAACAACAACAACAACAACAACAACAAAATTACAGAATACATGTTTTAACGTATGCACATAAAACTTTATGCGAAGTAAATACATAAACCTATGTAGAAATCTATATTTTAAAGCTTTTTAAAAATATTTATGTTTCAATGAAAATTCTATAGCTTGAAGTCTCTCTAACTCAAAGTTTTTTGGTTGATTATGGTGATTCGAGTTAGAGAAGTTCGACTGTATGTATATTTTTGTAATTCAAATTTTCAAGCCGCACACAAAGTGACAGTTGGTCAAGATATTTATAATCGAAGATAATTATTAAACTCCGATATATAGTAATTACCGCTTGATTCTCCCATTTACTTTTAGAAATGTGTGTAAAATAAGTATGTGAACCAATTGTATTGTACTGAGGGAGAATTATAAAGTTACTTTATAAATATCTCAATTATCTTGATGAAAGGGTAAGCCCATAGCCTAGAATAAATGCACACCACAGTGATAGTGGTTTGCAATTCATCAGTTATTCCTAAAGAAATATTCAATTTTGCCCAAGTTAAACCCATAATTATTAATATCATTGTACCTACACACGTATCCAACGGTCAAAAGAATTGTACATAATTATCAACAAAGAGAACAACTTTATTATATTTTACTATATTATTGAACATTTCCGCTTTGTGCTTAACGTATAATACATGAACTTTAAAATATAATATTATATGTGTATATATACATTCTTAATCGAAAACACACCACGGCATTGATATATAAAGGAGCAAACATATCCACACACTTGTTATGTTTGCACCACACAGCACTTATTCGCAAAATTAGATTAAGGCACATACGTAAACACTTAATGTCCCTCAAAGAGAAATCGAATATTTGTATAAATAAATATATGTATATATGTATATATATATATGTGTGTTTGTGCACATTGGAGATCCAAGTTTCATCCACAATTCTCATGAACCCACATGTTCGAAATCAAATGTGGTTGATGCTGAGTCAAATGATGAAGTAAATTAAATGGAAATTGTGAAGGAAACTTGTAGATGCACTGTGCTAATCCTCATGACTTTTTGTAAGGATGTCAAACCAATATTATAATGCTACTGTAGAGAATAACTTTGTTATTAGTGTAATTCTAATTTCCATATTTATCGGTATTGTAATGAAAGAATTTCTTTAAGTTTGATTAAAGTAATACAGTATTCAAAAATACATTGTAAGCAAAGACTGTGGGCAATAATTTGCTATAAAATATTAATAACAGAATAAAGGGGAATGAAGTGTGCGCAACTGACAGTGCAAAAGTAACTGTTGACAGTAGCAGATCAGCGAGTTAACAATTGTTGATGTTAACTACTCACTGGCGTTTATTGTGATCGTTTTGCCTTTAGGATCATCAAATCTATCCATGGTGTTGATATCCATCATCCAGCAAATACCGACGAAAAGTATCGCAAGCAAAATTGCAGACACAAATAGACCAGCAAGAATTGGATGTGTAACAAAACCGACACAATTCCAAGATTCACCAAATTCAAAATACTTTTCGTTTACAGTCTTAACTTTACTACCGAATGGTGCTTGAAACTGTACCGAGTTCCAGAGGAGTTGATTACCATTTGGTGAATAAACAGTTAAATTACCACAAAAGTAGGAGAAGGCTGGAGGTGCATTTATGTCGTTTGAGCGGAATTGTGTATCCTTATTGTATGTCAACTGTTTCATGTAGTAGTAACCCTTCTTTAACTCAATGACAAATGTGATAACATCAGCGGCATCACTGCTACTGAGTGTAACACTAAAGTCGGTGGTGTTGTGGTCATCGATTTTCATGTTGCTTATAGTAATTGCTTTGGGTGCGGCACTACCAATTTTTACTGCCAACGTTGTAAAGAAAATTTGGAATTTGGGATCAGTGAATATAATACCACCTTTTGGTGCTGCAGTCTCCCAAACAGAAAGTGCACGACGTGAACGTTTTTTAGCTTCGAAATCTTTTGCAGGAGTAGATGTATACATGAATACGGTTGGGCAAGATACTTGTTTCATTACATTCGAAATGGCAATATCTGCAAAAGAAATAAAACTCTATAGATAAATGTTGAACAAAACAAAAGGTAAAACATACCATGTGCCTCCAAAGTATCTTCGCGACTTAAACCAGTTCCCTCACTGAATCGCAAGAAAACAACTTTTCCCGTTTTGCATTTGAGTGGTGTTTCAAGCTTTCCATTTTTGGAGATAGTAATTACCTCATAGTTAGGATCTAGCTTTTCCAGGACATTTTCTGGACTATCAACCCTCATATAAAAAGTGCTAGGCTTGATGGTTTGTAAGTGGGAGTAACACGACTGTTGTCCCGTTCGATTACTCTTACATTGAAAATCACTGAATGATAACTAAAGTATATATAATTCATTAAAATTTATTAAAAATATGTTATATTAGGACACTTACATCATCTTCTTGAAAAACAGCAATCATGTGGTCCTTAACAAGTGGTTTTGCAATGCGATTGAAACTTTCATTATCTACTTTCGAAAGTGCCGGAATTGGTTCACTATAAGAAATAATACGGTTAATCGGAGCAATATTTTGGAAATATTTTAAATTCATACACTGGTGCCAAAACTAAAAGAATGGATTCCGATGCTGCTGCAACACCAATCACCAATAGTGTTAAAAAAGCAATTTTCATTTTCGTTTCGTTTTTCTCGGATACTTGGTACGCGAAAACAATGATAATGCAATTTATATTAAATTAAAATGCAATTTAACCGAAACTTAACGAAATTAAAGGGAAATAATGGCAAAAATTTAACAGTTTTCACCTTCCCATGAAAATTCGCCCTGTCAAAATGCAAATTCTTTGTAGCTGCGTATGACAGTCATGTGATAAATTCGAATGAAATATACTTTCGAATTTCCAAATTTCGAAACGATACTCGAACTCGTGACAGGCAGAGTCGCACGAAATCTCATTTAAGTAAATAACCGACTACTTATGTAACGAATGCTAATAATATTGAATTTAACTTTTTCTGAATTGTTGAATTTTATCTTTTCGCACTGTTTTGACACAGCGAGATGAAAAAGAGAAGTATAAGTTAACTTTTCTTCGAATAAATAAAATATATTGATATTCCCAAGCCAATTTATTTATATTTTTGAAATTAATTCTCCTTAAATCAGGATGTCATGGATCTATGCAGCCTCGATTCACAACATCGATGTGATATTAATAAAAATTATATTAAATTATTTATATTATACATTATCAAAAAACTAAGGTTAACTAGACATATAAGGATAAGTTGCCTATTGAACACTTCAATTCTTATTTCCATTTCTCTTCTGAATCAATTTTCTAGTGAGATTGGCAAATGTTGAATTAAAAATTTCTATCTACTTAAAAAAACATATATTTTACAAAGTTCTGGCAACTTCATTTGTTATCAGCCGTAGCAGAGAGTGTTGAATACATATGTATTCGTTTATTCTCTGAGTATTGAATGAAAGCGGAATCAGCAAAATTCGAAAAGAGAACTTTTAAATTTAATTGTATATAGTCCCATAAATAGTTGCTGTAAACAAATAATAATAAATACAATGTTTTGAAATCTAAATATTTTTGAAATCCGAAATGCGCATCCAGAGGAAGTGGGGTAGAATGTTAAAAAATAATTGGAAAAGATTACGCCGGAGACGATTGCTGATTGTGTTTGGAATAGTAGTACTTTCGTCGATTTTTCTAGTTACAGTAAGCATATAAAATTTACTTCAAATTAGTACGCCATAAACACGTTTTATTTCCAGAGAAAAAAATTGGGTATGAAACAATCGTATTGTGAACCCATAGACGTAGTTTATACTTGGGTTAATGGTTCTGATCCTTTATTTATTGAATCGGCAAGGCGATATAATCCTAATTATGATCCGGCAAGATTCGACGATAAAAATGAACTTCGCTATTCATTGCGATCTCTAGAGAAGTATGCACCTTGGGTGCGTCACGTTTACATCGTAACTAATGGACAAATTCCGCATTGGTTAGATCTTAGTTTTGAAAAGGTTACAGTAGTGCCGCACGAATTACTTACTCCAAAACCCGAATTACTACCTACATTTTCAAGTTCTGCTATTGAAACATTTATTCACCGTATACCAAATCTCTCGCAACGATTTCTCTATTTGAATGACGATATATTCCTTGGTGCTCCACTATATCCAGAAGACCTATATACACAGTCTGAAGGTGTGCGCATCTATCAAGCTTGGATGGTACCAGATTGTGCCGATGATTGCCCTTGGACATACATCGGCGATGGAGCATGTGACCGTCATTGTAATATTGCCAAATGTCAGTATGACGGAGGTGACTGTAACTCTTTCGGTTCAGACAAAAGCGAGGAAAATATAATGGAGCACCATGTAAATGAAAATAAGAGCGTCAAAATAATTACACCATCGCCTCTAAATTCAACAACGCACGTAGAAATAAGGCATTTTCCATTACGAAAAAAATTTCGCAATAAAAAACATTCTACCCAACGTAACGGATCACACTTCCGAGAGCTAGTGCTTCATAAAAATTTGAGCACACTTGCAGAGCTAAGGCATATTGTCGATAACTATAATAACCAACTAAAGTCAAATAGTCAGACCAAGGAATCTGTACTATCCACACAGGCTTCAGATCAAATTATGAAACGATTCGAGGAGGGCATGGAAAAAACATCAAAAAACGAATCCAGTAAGGATATATATTCCCATTCGTTAATAAATACGAACATGCTGTTAAATCGTTTCTATGGATTCAAAGCGCGCAACGTATTGGCGCATGTTGGATTCCTGCTCGATCGCAATATAATAAATGACATGCAGCAAAAATTTTCTAAAGGGATAGACGTTACGATATCTAATCGGTTTCGCTCAACAAATGACTTACAATTTGCTTTTATATATTACTCGTTCCTTATGAGCGAAAGATCTACTTTAACAGTGGAAGAAGTGTTTGACGAGTTCGATACTGATGACTCACATACATGGTCCGATCGCGAAGTGCGAACATTTTTGGCCCGCATGTACCCTCTGCCTCTGGACTGGTCTGCAGTTCGTTTTTTCGAAGAAGTTGTAAGTAACTGCTCTCGTGATCTGGATATGCCTTCACGCAAAGGCTATTATGAATATACAACTTTGGTGTATGAACGTTACGAAGATTCAAATGTGGTTAGTATAAATAAAACGATATACAAATTTCAAACAATAATGATCCATACATACTTTAGCCGACTATAACTCGTCAGTTGGTCGCACAATGTCGTTTGCTGGCGGAAGCGTTAGAAACGAATTTTGCTACCAGAACTAAATATAAATATACTATAAATCCTAAAAGAGCTATCCACAACAATTTTATGATGTTGACATCTAACATTACAGATGTAGTGGATGGTTTTGACAAAATACGTCGAAATCCACGGTAAGTTAAAAAAAAATCTAGTTTCTTTTGAATAAGAAATAAATACGACTTTTTTTAGAAAATTTAATTGCATTAATGATAATTTGGAGCCCCTCCTAGCCGAAGATAATGAACTAATACGTCACTTATTAGAAGACTTCTATCTTTCATTTTTTCCTCGGCGTAGTAGTTATGAGTTACAGTTCGAATACAGGAATCGATTCACAACCTGGCAAGATTACCAAAGATGGCGTAGACGTAAGCGTGCTGCCCTTGTGGTAGGATATGCAGCCAGTGTGATTCTTATTTTATTTATTATAAGATACATATGTATACACAAAACAAAGATTGCACGGCGATATGTGCAAAGTCTGTAAATATTTTTAGTATTATGTTCATATTTTTGATGTGAAAGTAAGATAAATGTACTTATGACCTTTCAAGAAATCCATAAAATAAAAAAAAAAAAATTGTTGATAATGAAACCCCATTATCTCAAAATCAGAGATATAGTTATATATACCAAAGTAATCATGATGACGAGATGAGTTGAAATATGGAATTAGAATAGAAGTTTAGAGGTCTGCATTACGACCTCCCTAAATCTGCAACAGCTATATCAGTCCCAGCACTCTTATAAATTCAAGAATGGTACTGTGAGTGAGGGAGTCGATGCGTTCCTCAGTTGGGTTGCTGATACCCAACAATTTACTCCTACTTCTGTGAAGTGCTACACATTCTAAGAGCAGATGTAGGAGAGTTTCAGCTGCCAAGTCACAGAAGCGATACGATTAGGTGAACACTGCTTTGCATTGATAGAGTGTTGAGCCCACAGTACATAGTTCAGCTTATCACGAAGTCTTTGACCAAGCGGGACTTTGTCTCTGGATATATTGCAGATAGGCGAACTCGGATCATTGCCATGCCTATTAAGTTAACCGAAAAGCTATAAAGTTCTGTAAATTCATTTTCATTGCTATAAAGTCAATAAAAAAGCTATAAAACGAAAGTAGCGGTGATCATAGCAAGACCAATTTTGCTAAAACAAACATCTTAACGGTAACAAATAGGTAACATGTTAGCTGAAAATAATCCTTCTTGCAAAGAACGTATAATTAATAATAATTATTATATGTTCTTTGATTATACGTTCTCTGTTGATTGGCTAAAATTCCACCTGTAGAAACAAACAGCTTGATCAGCTGATGCTCTCTTCTAAAACACATACAGTCAGCGTCATATTTCATCGTACGGCACTCTAAAATCAAATTTTCCGTTTTTAATCCATTTAAATGAAAAAAGTTCTTCTATGAACTGATCAAAATAAAAAACAAAATATATTTCATATTCCAGTTATAAAAAATATTTGCAAACTAAATGTAAAAACTCAAAAATTGGCCTAATGTTCAAAGTTGGTGCGTCATAATTCATCGTACGGCATTGTTTATCTTTACTTTTAAGAGTTTCTTGTTATAATTTTAAAAGAAAATAGCTTCAACATAGAAGTGGAATCAGTTTATCACGTGCTGTGAAGTGGACCAGTGGTCATTTCCTATTTTGACAATAATGGAGAAAAGATATGAAACTTCCTCAGATTTTAGAGAAATTGTGATATAATAACGAAAGAAGCAAAATCAATGAGAGAAATTGATAAAACTACCTCTAAATATAAGTTTACAATACAGCACATACTAAATTTGTTTATAAAAATAATAATAGAGAATAAAAAAATGGATCGAGAGGCGCGCGAACACTTAATGAAGGACATAATTAGGGATATGACACGAAGAAATGGCCGTGTGAGCTGTTCAGAAATATGTAGTGAAGTGGAAAAAGCTTTGGAAATATGGTTGAGCAAGTATACAATTCAGAAAACATTTTGGCGTAATGGTTATCTTCAAATTATCATCACCAACAGCGCGACGAGCACCTCTATATCTAAATCGAACAGTCGAAAACGTATAAGTTTCGCAAATCAGCACTTGAAGAAGGGTAGTGACATTTGACAGACAGTGCTTTCACAGACGAAAGCATATTTAATCTTTTCGGCGATGATGGATCATAAAAAGTTTAGTGAAAACAGGATACAACGCTTCTTACTAAAAATTTGCGAAGTACTGTTAAATATGGTTTAAGAAAATTGATTCTTAGGGGATGTATGACAGTTTCTAGAGTTGGAAAGCTGATCTTTATTAGAAGAAAAATTGACAATGATCAATATTAGAAATTTTGAAGCTAAATTTAAAGCAGTCAGTTGAAAAAAATGGGCTTAACTGATGCTTATGTTTTAAAACAACACAACGACCCAAAGCATACTGCATATTTGGTTCGCGAATGGATGCTATATAATACGCGAAACAGCTTCGCACCTCTCCACAAGGCCTGGACCTCAATCCCATTGAATACTTAAGCGATTACATGAAAAAGAATTTTTAAAAACATACAATTTCGTATGTGTCACTTCAAAAAAGGGCTTAATAGAAGAGTGGAACAAAATACCGACTACTTTTACAGCTACACTCATATCTTCGATGCTAAATATAATGAGAGACCCACAAACTACTATATTTTAAGTTTCTAAACAAATGTATCACGTATAACATAATAGTAAAGATATTGATTACATAAATGTGTAACGTACGATAAAATATGACGCAAAAAATTTGTTCAATTTAAGCTTTTTTTAATTTATCATTTTTATTTTGAAATATATTCAATCAATTTGCATATAAATTATACTATTTCCAAGTTTTCTTTTATCTATAGAAGAACTTTTTTCATTTGAGTGGATTAAAAACGGAAAATTTGATTTTAGAGTGCCGTACGATGAAATATGACGCTGACTGTATGTGTTTTTTATGGTATTTTCGAAAACCACAAGCTGGCAACTATGTGCAAATAAATATTAAATTGTTGTACTCTGTTTATCTTTGATACTTTTGTTGACTGTGTTTTCGCGAGTAATTTTAAAATTGACGCGAGGTAATTTGTTTCTTCTTAAAACGGCGAAAATATGTTTTCCAAGTCAAATGCTGGCTTGAGTGTGAGACCTAATCGTGGCGAAATTATACCTTTCCCTCATTTCGAAAAACCCAGGTCGATAGGATATTTTAGCATAGTAGGCGGAGTTTTGCGAGAATATGAGGCTAGTGCTCAACAACTACGTTACTACAGACCTCCATCATCTAAGAAATTTCCTCTTGATTTAAATGAAGGGCTCAGATTAGCCATTAAAAAACCAGAAGCCGTACAGGAGGAGGGACTTGATCACTTATTTAAATTTATTTTTGATAATCGTGATCGGTTAACTAGGCCTTTGTTGGGTAGCGAACACAGAAAACGCCTTATCGCCGAATTTGTTTGCTGGCGAGGACTCTTACGATTATTGATGTGCACTCCATATGAATATCGAAGTGATTGGTCAATAGTTATAACACGATTCAATGGTACATTTTACCTTTGGAAACGTGACACGGACTATGATAAGATGCAGCGCGCTCAAGAGACGGAACAACAACGTACATTTGCTTCATGGGGTTTTAAATTTGAGCAATACTGTCTGACAGGTATGTATGTAGTCTAGCAGTAAGGGGGGTAAAAACCAATAACTTTAATTTTAGAATCGCCATTTCTGGAGCCGGACACCAGTGCACCAGTTGATGAATGCAGCGAATTTTCTTGTGTTTTTACAACAAAAATTGGCGGTCTGGATGTACTGTACGGTGCTGAAATGGATGGCGTTGTAAGTGAGCAACCGGTATTGCTGTAAGTAGCCTTTTTAATAAAGTTGTTCGTACGTGCATTATCTACATACGTTTTTAGTGATGATAACCCAACATCTTTAGAAAATTTAAAATTTGTTGAAGTAAAAGTACGTCAAGGAAATCTGAACAGAAATCAAATGCAGTCTTACAAACGTCATAAAACTCGGAATTGGTGGTGCCAATCATTTTTGGTAGGTATTCAAGACATTTATATGGGCCTACGGAATGAGCGAGGACAAGTTGACCGCATCGAACATGTTGAAGTTCGCTCGCTACCAAAGCAAGGAATAGTAAGAATCAAGTATTAAATATTTAATTAAAGATTTTAAAAGTCTTTTATATTTATAAGAACCAATGGACACCAAATGTATGTGCAGCGTTTTTGATTGATTTCTTGAATTACGTAAAATCGCTAATGTCAGAAGTAAATTGTCCGTATACCGTTTATGACTTTTACTTCGACTCCAAACGCGGTACTATAACGTATGAATGCATAAGAGGAAAGAGCGAATATTCATTCCTTCCTGACTACTATATTGAGTTAATGAATCCAGCAAAGAAACAACCACAATAAAGGAAAACTTATTTGTAAGGCTTAAAGAGTATGTATATAAAAATTTATATATATGTGAATTGAATTCAAGTAAATATTTTTCATAAAAAATAAAACTAATTTTATATCATTCCTATCAGTATGTTTTATTCAAATAAAAAAGTTAATTTTATCACTATTTGTTAAACGCTTTATCGAAAGATTATAAATTTTCAAGCGTTACATATGCTGAACTTAACATGAGAATGTTTAATTTATGTAATGGAAATTTTTGAACTAGTCACCATTTTTAATATGCTCTCAAATTGATATTTCAACTGCATATACTTAAAGTTCTGTTTTCTTCGGCTTGCCACTACGGTCAAATCCATTGAGCTCTTCGGTAGCGTGTTTGGCGATGTACTTAATGAAGTCATCGGCCTCACGACCTTCATTGTAAGCGACGGGCTTGTCCTTCTCATTTTTGGGCAACCAGAAAAGTGTTGGGAATCCACGAACGTTGAACTCTGGTGGCACATCATTGGCAGTGGCATCCATTTTCACAAGTTCTACATCTTCATTTTGCAATTTCTCGGCAACTTCATCAAATACTGGTGCCAATTTCTTGCAATGTCCACACCAAGGTGCGTAAAATTCAACCAATGTATCTTTGTTGTTATTAATGACTACTTCATCGAAATTTTTCGCAACGGCAACTTTAACAGGGGCATTATTATTTTCTGGAATGGGCTCCGATTTTACGTAGGGTTCCAGTTCACCATCAAGTAATTTTTCAACAAAGTCTCGCAAATTTTCAACGGAAAATTCTTCCTTCAGTGCATATTTGAGATTCTTTTCATCACGCGCTAAGATGACTGGCTTGTCTCCAACAAAATCATAACCATATTCATTAAGTTCATGTTGGAAATCATCCTTTGCGCTGATTGCGAATGTTGCTTTGTTAGTAAATTCCTTTGCCACTTTGAGAACACGATTACGCCAATAATTTGTGCCTTTAGGATTTTTCACATAGTCAACTGAATAGTATGCAACAATAAGTGGATTTTTAAAATCGCGAATAGTATCCTGTGTACGCTGTCCTACCAAACCATGGCTGTAGGAAGAATTTTGAGTCACAATCATGTGTTTTTTAATAATTATAAATCCAATATACAACTCACAAATTCTGCTTCACGAATGAATCCAATTCAGACTCTGATGATCCTTCGAATTTTACATTTGCTTCCTCAAATTTGTTGGCCAAATGTGGTGCACGGATTAGCACAATCTTTTCACTGCACATTAAATATATAAAAGAAAAAGTTTAAATATTTCGTTTAAATCAAGGAAGTAGAAATAAATAAGTTTATTATTTACAAGATTTACAAAATATATACAATTTGTTCAAAAGTTATATTGAGCATTAAGTTAGTCTTGAATGAGTCTTCTAAGTAAGATTAGTCTTCATTCTAGAATATTCTTTTTCGTGGTTTCACTTACGTTTCTCCGTATTTAGCAAGTACATCAGCGTCATTACTGTGACCAAAACGATACTTCTCTCTATTCTTATCGGCGAATTTGAGGAATAGCTTAGCAAGGGCTACATCTGGATCTTCGAAGAAGCCAAATATTGTGGTGTCCTTAGTATCGAGGAAGTTGTTAAAATCAACAACAGATTTGATATTCCTTGAGGCTGGTCCAACTTGAGCTCTCATGTATTTTACAATACCATTTGCTTCGCGAGGGCCACTATAGTCCTGTGAAACTGAATCGCCACGGAAAATCTTAAGGGTCGGGTAGCCACTTACCGAGAATTTGCCGCAAGTTTCTTTACCAGCTTCTGTACAATCAACCTAAAGAATCGAGACTAAATATGAACCCGAAATAATATTGTTAAATTAGTTTTTCTCCAAACATACCTTTGCCAATGTAATTGGAGGCTCGTCACCCTTCATAATTTCTGCAGCTTTGGCATACTCGGGTTTCAATCTCTTGCAATGTCCACACCTAAAATTAATACAAAATATCAAACATGTATGTATATTATCATCACTTCCTTAAAAAAAAATATATAAAAACGCTTTCAAACAATAAAAAAATATCTTATCAGAAATTTTTAACATGTTTTAAAGTCTTTAGCTCAGTTAAAATTTAATGAAAGCCTTATCGCCTCATGTACCTCTTATCGCTTTAAAATGTGGTACATGGTTTAGACATTTTTATGCTCTACTTTTTTGTAATGAGATTCACAGTATGACATCTTTAGATCTTACTCTTAACACACCAAATTCGCTTCGCAGCTTTGTATAAATAATAAGCCCTTATTGTCATTTCCAACATTATTTTACATTAAAAGTTAAGTTTTCATTAAAGATATTGTTTGGTGTTAAAGGTATGAAAGCGACAACTTGTTAATTGGGTCGGATATAAATTTTAGCCTGTTCTCGTAACGTGGACGCAAATGATGTGGTGAACGAATAAAAAGATTCTCCTACAACATTAGCTTTCATATAAATTATTTAGACTGATTTTTCTAAAGTTGCTTTAGAAAAACCGGCAATATGGAAACCATTCACTCTTATATATTATTTTTATGTTTTCATTCCAATTATTACATTTATTTACATATGTAATAATTTCGATATTACAACAAAAAAACAAATTCTATAAGCTGATTGGTAGATTTTTCTAAGTCGGGTTACGAATTTTTATACACCTTCATAAAAGCTAATAAAAGGTCGTCAAACAAAACAATCATGACACGCCCAAATTCTAAAATATTGCTTTAAGTGAATTAAATATACCATATAGTATGTATATTCTAATCCAAATTTTCAAGTTCTAATCAATCAACGTGGCTTAAAATACACTTATTCTTTTTCATTTATTGAAGAAAGTCTGAGTGAGAGGAAACATATTTCCGACCAAAAAAAAATGGCTTCCGATAACGATGACGTGTTATTATTATCTTGGCAATTTAAATATCAAATATATATAAAATATATATCCTATTATTTCTAAAACTAGTAACTTACCATGGTGCATAAAACATAACCAATGTAGTTTCATGTTGCTTTAACACAGAATTGAAATTGTCATCCGTCAAATCCAGCACATCTTGCTCAGCGCCAGCAACTAGTGCCACAGAAATGCAAAGAATCACTAGTAATCGATGCATTGCAAAACTTTTATAAACGGTCGCTAGTTTATAATTAATGGAATCACAACTTTTAATGAGTCTTGAATTTGCTCCTCCGACTTGGTAAAATAATACTTTTTTCTAATACGGTCAACCACAAAATCATCTACCGGCTTCGGATGATGAATGCAAATTAATTGATTTCTTTGGCTGTGTAGAGTTATCTATACATATCTACACATAAGGTGCTGCCATATAATCCTCTTTAAAGTATAAATCTAGATTTTAACGAAAATAAACTTTCCGTGGCATATCACAATTCGTAATTGTACTAAAACCCGTTTATTTTATTGTTTTAAAACCTTTTAACTGTAGCAACGTTAAGTGTTTATATGGAAAAGTTTACTTTTTATTTATATGGCAACTTCATTTTGATTGATTTGTGTTGGCCAGCCCTGATTGGCTAGAGCTTTGTAGAGAAATTTGTATTTATATTGCAAAATTAAAATACAGTCGAACTTCCATAACTCGAACTGCTATAATTCGAAGATCTCCGAACACTAGAATGGCAGTAACGTTTAGAAGCCAAATTTCATACAAATTTCCTTTCTTAACTCAAACTTCCTTACCTTGAAGTTCTAACTGTAACTCTCTCTAACGAGAAGTTTTTTTGTGGATTATGGTAATTCGAGTTAGAGAAGTTTCACTGTAATTAAAATTTTGCATATGTTTTTGAAATCTCTTACTATGAAACATACTTCAATATGTTAAAAGATTGCTAAAGTTTATATCGCAAATACAGTGGAACTTCTCTAACTCGAATCACTATAATCCACAAAAAAACTTCGAGTTAGAGAGACTTCGAGTTATAGAATTTTCATTAAAACATAAAATTTTTCATAAAGCTATAAAATGTAGGTTTATACCCAGCCTTATTTATTTACTTCGCAAAAAATGTATTCTGTAATTTTATTTGATGCAATTTGCTATTATTGGTTCTCGCCTTTGCCTTTGTTAGATGATTTATGCAATCCATAAGTGTAATATTATATTTTTTGTTCGCCTCCGTACAATATGGAGGGACTCTTTTAAAATTCTGCCTCGATGGTAAAATTTTAAATTTTGTATTATGTCCTGACCAAAAAGTTAGATTTATGGAAGGAAATTGGTATGAAAGTTGCCTTCTATTGCCTCTTCAAAAGTTCGAGTTATGGAGAACTTCGAGTTATAGAAATTCGAGTTAGGGAAGGAAATTTGTATGAAATTTGGCCTCTAAACGCTATTGCCAATTCAAGTGTTCGAGTTATGGAGATCTTCGAGTTAAAGAAGTTCGAGTTATGGAAGTTACACTGTAATATATCTTAAACAAGTACACTATTTGGTAAATTTACGATACATTAATTTAAATAGTTTTAACAAATCGTTAATTTCTACTTTCCAAGTGAAAAATGCTCCCTACTGTATTTATTATTAATCTTATTTGGTTATTATGTATCTACAAGAATATCAAAATAAAAGTGTAGGTTTGGAGATATGGATATGGATATACATAGTATCGACCGGCACCGTGGTGGATTAATTCGTATTTTTTTTATTTTAAGAATTAAAAAAATACTCCCGATATGTGATCTATAAGTTAAAATTTGCATTTATGTATTTCCGAAACTCGAGAAATAATAATAATAACGAACATCAAAAAGTGAACATGGAATTACTAAGGTAACGGCCTTACGTAGAACGACGTAATGTAAAGCTTGCTTGCTCCAAGGAATGTATTGTAACGGATTTCCAAAATCTGTCGTTTATTCTAAAATTCTACCCTGAGTTCGATCACTGGATTGTCAAATAAAAGTCACACTTTAATGGCTATACACAAGAATGATAGAAGACAAGATTACGACAGACTGAAGCGTTCACGACCCACGAATGGGAATAGGCAACAGAAGAATTGTCAAATGGAAAACGGAAATGTGAAACATAGTGAACCAAATTGAATAATGTGCAGATAAAATATCAAAATGAACGTAATTCTTTAAATCTTCATTTATAAAATGATCTAATATAATCATGCATATTTATAATTAAAATTATATGTTTTGTTACAAAAAGTTCGCCATTTTGCCAACTTTTTTGTTGGTTGGAAAAGTGAGAAAAAAATCTTTATAGACGACTTTTTTGTACTATTGCTGTTTAATTCCGCCATTGCGGACTTCTTTTTCAAATTAATACATTTTTCACTTAAAATTTTATATAATAATTAAGCACAAGCCTTGACTTCAGCTCTTTGTTTTGGTTTTATTGTTTTGTACCACCGTGCAATTTTGTTTTGCTCGCGTGTTCGTGGTCGTGAAACTTGTCACTCAACAGGAACTCAAAACTCAAAATAACTAACTGTTAACGCCTGTCGTAATCTTGTCTTCTATCATTCTTGGCTATACACTAATCTTTATTTCTAATTCCTTATAACTTAACACTTTAGTACTCAATACTCTACTTTACAACTCTAACTTATAACATGTTTACTCTTTGCTCGACAACTCTCTTATCAGAACTGTGTCTTGCTGCCAGTCCGACAGCCCTTATATAGTCGATTGTAAGCGATACATCGGCACTCGAACATTCTGGCAACTACGAATATCGATGATAGATACATCTGGAAATTTATCGATTTCGATTGCCAATTCTGGTTTGTTTTAGTGCCATTTTCGTTACAGTATGCTAACACGTTTTCGTTTTGGGTAGTCTGGCAGCTATAGGCATTGTCAGTGCGCGGACTTCTACTACATAGCAGTCTTTTAGAGCTTATACCATATCTACCACAGCTTGAAAATTTTTACTTTTAAGTTTTTAACTTAATTTGTTTTCGTTTATAATTACAAGTTGGTAAAAAATATATCCAATTTATTGCAAACTGAAATAATTTTTTATAGTTGAAATAGTAAAACCGTTTATTTTAAATCAAATGTTGTATAAGAACGAAGTAATATTTCAATTTAATTTTGTATGTATTACAAGCAATATACAGAGGTAGTCAAAATTATTTACACATCGGACGTTTTTTTCCAAGTTTCACACAAAAAGCTTTCGCTTGTTGTTGTTGTTGTCGCAGGGTAACAAAATGCTATGTTGTTGTAAACCTTGATCTATTCCCGAGCGAATGAAGTCGGTTTGGCTAGAATTGCTAGAAATATGACGGAGAAATAAGCAAATGAACTGAAGACTCGGAGTAGTCAAAAGTATTTACACACATTTTTTTTGCGTCAAAAGTATTTACACACAACATGAAATGGATTATCCTGTTAGTTTTTAATGATAATTTTTTTAATTTTAATTTTTAGTCTAAGTTACTATTCTAAGGCGATAAATTCATAATTGGTTACATTACCATTGGCATCAATACCAGCCTGCTTTATGGTCCGAATTGATTCAACACAATTGTGCGCTAAGTTAACAGTTAATTTAGACCAAATGTCGCTAATTTCGGCGTTTTCGGTTATTATATCAATTGTCCTCTGATATTTAACGAAAGACCAAACATTTTGACTAAAGTTTTGGTCAGGGCTGTGCGGAGGTCAACTTGATTTGCTTCATTTAAAACTTTTGAAGGTAAATATCCTTCATGAAATGGAGCATTATCCTGTCGTAAAATGTAGTCAATAGTTGGAAAAGGCCGACGGACCACCACAATGGCATGGTCATGTGTATTCTGATATATCCGGATGATTTAGAGTCCCTAAATTAGTATCATATCTCCAAAACAGAAGTAAGGAAAATTTCCAAAAAAATTTCAAAAAATCATAATGTCACTCCCGACTCCATTTAGCGTCTAAACTGCATTATTCTTCTTTTCACGTGGTAAATGCATAAAGCGTTTACTAAAGAAGCCCTGGAACTAAAATTTAGCCTTATCTGCCCACGACAGGATTTAGGATGCAATCAATGACAAATGAGGGGCATACCGCTTTTTTGATTTCGGAAATTAAGCTTTTTTGGTTTCGGAAGTGGTCAACTTTATGCACAACGTATGTATTTATGTTACTATTTTTAAATGTCCTTAGCAGTGTAGCATCATTGGCTGTTCATGCAATATGCTGATTCGATGATGCTGCAATATTAAGAGGACTAATTGTGGGATTTTGTATGACAGTTCCTACTAATCTTCTGCATTCTCTTTGAGTTATCACAGGTTTCCGCCCAATTATCTTTAAATTGTCCTTGCAATACTTCGTTTCCTTCCTTTTAATAACATTATAAACAGTATTCCATCAAATTCCATACATTTTAACTAACTCCGAAGCCTAAACCCGAGTCTTAAACTTAGTAACAGTCTCGAATTTATTTATAATCGATAATTCCTTTGTTTTCGATATTTTATTTACCAATTTTTATATTTTAAGGCTGAGTTAGATTGTTAAGAATGCAATATAATCAAATTACTACTTTTGCTCAAACCAAATCCAAGGATAAAGGCTAAATCGCCGTGTGTAAATACTTTTGACGCAAAAAAAATGTGTGTAAATACTTTTGACTACTCCGAGTCTTCAGTTCATTTGCTTATTTCTCCGTCATATTTCTAGCAATTCTAGCCAAACCGACTTCATTCGCTCGGGAATAGATCAAGGTTTACAACAACATAGCATTTTGTTACCCTGCGACAACAACAACAACAAGCGAAAGCTTTTTGTGTGAAACTTGGAAAAAAACGTCCGATGTGTAAATAATTTTGACTACCTCTGTATACATTCCAAATTTTTGTTGAGGATTGTACCGCTCAAAGTGTATTCAACAAAGTGAACTAAGTATTTGACATACCCGTTTTTGACAATAAAAAAGTAAACAATTCATGTATTTGTTTACATTAACCCGTTTTTTTATCATGAACAATATAATATACATATATTGATAAAATTGTTTGCAATTTGCCAGTTGGAGCACAAAACATTAGTAAATTGCTTCCATGAGTTGTTTTGCATAAGTAGAAAGTATTCGGCATCTTCTTTTATTCATTTAAAAAATATATTTTTTTGGTTTGAAATTTGTTTACTTTTGAATTTCAAAATTTGAATTTTTGAATAAATGTAAGGGTTGAATTAATGGCAACAAACATGTCAAATTCGGGTAAAAAAAATTAAATGTCATATATTTAGTTCACTTTGTTGAATACACTTTGGTACCGCTCATAAATATATAAATATACTATAGTACCGCAGAAAAGCCAGGGTTCACCGGTACCTGATATGCAGGGTAAGAAATCGGCTTGCTGTGCGCTATTCTGAAGTATTTCAAAACTTTCATTTGTACATTGTGTATATTTTTTTACCACAATTTAGCATTTTGCCATAAAGAAACAATTATCAAAATATGAAGTTATTATGACAAGCATTGCAATTAAAGCTTTTAAAAGATAGCGTAGCAAAGACAATATATAAGATATAAAAGTGTTGTGGCATCTCTAAAAAATTGTTTTTCAATTTTAACAAATCGAACATACCTGCATTACTATCATATTTGAAGTTGATTTAATTGTCGAAATATATTTGTGGAATTGTTATTATTTTAAATATGCTGCAATTGAAGAATAGAGACTCCTTGAACCTGGAAGGGTACACGGTAATAATACCTAGTATATGTGTGGGAAATGCAGCACAGCTAGCTTGCGATTTATTGATAGCATCGAAAAAAATGAGTCGTGTGGGAAATCTCATGCATCCAGCATTGATTCCTATTTTTGGGCCGTCAGCTTATCAACATGATCCACAAGAAAGAGTCGCTGCTTGTGAAATACATGAATGTACTGACAATAAATTGGTCGTTTTACAATTTCGAACTCCTCTGATATCCCGTCATTCACAGAGTCTACATAATTACATAGCGGAGCTAGTTCGTCCTGCTGAAAGGGTGGTAATACTCAGTGCAAGCTTCGGTTTTGAGAAACGTGAAATCGGTACTTCTCCATATGAATTCTGTGTTTCTGATAGCTTCCGCGAGAATCATAAAACTCAATTATCTAATGTAAAATGGATGGAATTTAAAGGAGATACAGTGTTTGGGGGAGGCAACGGCTTACAACTGTTCCGCTTATTAGAAGAGAACAAAGTGCCCGTAATGTTGTTATTTCGTTATGTTCTGGAAGGCGATAATTCGACGGATGCTACACTTATAATCCGGGAACTAAACGATTTATGTTCAACCTTTTTGCAACTAGAAGAAGAGAATAAAACAATAAAGCTAATTGTTCCAGTGTCATGGAAATTACTATTTGGAAACGATGTAACTTCTTTAATTTTTTAGTCTTAAATATTATTAATTTGTATTTTAATAAAAGGTGTGTTGAAATCTATCACGGATTATAAGTCATTAAAATTGTTTTGTATAATGGCGACATTATATTTTACCGATTACTTTGGCGGTCGGGGTTTGACAACGAATTCCGGGTGAAAGAGGAGGCTCTCCAGAGGAGGGATATATATTAATATTGTTGATCGGACTTATAGTTTTTGAAATATTTGTATTTAAAAGTCAAATTTTTTCTATAAGTAACACACAGTATTTCACACACTTTAACGCAATTTTCTCACATTTTTCACTTCACATATTCAAAACTTACACTATTAACATTCAAATTTATTTGAAAATAAATAAATAACTTATTTTAAAAATCACTTAACACACTAATAGCTGAAAAGGTTTATGTGTTTACAATTATGTGGAACTCCTTTCTGCATTGGCGGCCTTCGTCCGCGCTTTGAAAAAATAACCATGGTCGAGCCCAAACCAGGGGTGTCCGAAGTTTTTTCGGGTAGGACTCCTTTTTGCGAAATTCCTCATATATGGTACCCACAATGTGGCAGAGCTCGTTTTCCGCATAATTGTAAACACATAACGCTGCCGTTACACGGGAAAGAGCTTGATTTCAAGTTGATTACACGAATTAATTCTAAAAATTGGCATAAATTGAAAGCCGTGACGTAGGCTGGAGGCAACTTTAAATTTTAATACTTGTAATTTGAAATTGGAGAACTCTGCACTAAGCTGATCATTTCTTGATCAACACTTTCTCGCAAAAATTGAAAGCACGATGGCTCTCAAGTTCGGAAATTGAGAGTGGGTTAGTAAAAAAGTGTGAGTGTGTGGCAACTTGAAAGCAATTTCTTTCCCGTGTAACGTCCGGGTTAAATTTAAAATTTTAAAATTAATGAATAAAATTGAAATAAGTGAATTATTCACTTCTACAAAATTGTACAAAAACAATGCATTTTATGGAACATGAATCTTCCGACGTATCTACAGATTGATTTAAAAATAAAGACTTATGAATCAATTTTGGCGATAAATGGAAGCTTTTTTCCCGTGTAACGGCAGCGTAACGTCCGGGTAAATCTTGGAAATTATTAGAGTGAAAAGTGATGTTTAAAATAAGTAATTTTTGCTTAAAAAACTTTAAACAAATGTTAGCATTGTAATTTCAAATATTTGAAGTGAAAAAAGTGTAATTTTTGATTATTTGATCTTTAAAGTCGAATATCTCGTAAACTAGGAGTCTGCGGTACCCGTATATTTTTTAATCAGGAGGGCCTCCTCTTTTCAACGGTACTTTCAGATCGCGGCGCCAAAGAAATCGGAATTGTGCCCTTTAGTGTCATAAGTTATTCATGAAACGTTTTGGAAAGTGATGTAATTTTGACCGATTTCATATATAATGGGCTAAGGCATACATAAAAAGTAGGGCTAAGTTTGGGTAACCGAACATTATGTACTCTCGCAATTTGCATGGCTCAAATGTATATAATTATTTTTAGGTATTGGTAAAATATATATTAGATAACAAAGTAATTTCTGTTTCCACAAAATTGGATTATGACAACATACAACAAGCGGCATAAAAACCATTAGAATAATACATATAGGGTAATTCCCGTACCAATTTCACATATTTTCAGAACCAAACTATACTATATCTAATTTTATACGTTCACTTCAGATTTCAGAGATGTCTCACATATTAACCGATAAAGTTATATAAAGTCTACCGAAAAATCATTTTATTAAATTTACTTATGAATGTTCTTCAAATGTTCTCTCCAATTCTGCATCAAGTTAAAAACACGTGCAATAATTTAAAAAGAAAAGTTAATGAAATCTGTGTATATATTTTGCACCTTTTATCACTAAAAATAAAATTTGTATAGGTACGTAATGTTAAGTGGCTATACCAGTGTAACCCATTAAAAATTAGGTGATTTTGGTAATTTTTTAAAAGAAAGTACTCGATTGATTATTTCGAAGTTTTTTGCACATAATTATATTTTCAACTATATTCATTTTTTTTTTTTCAAAAATATTGAAAAATAACGGAGTTATATGCTGTCTTCGGAGGTGCTAAAAAAAGTTCCCCAACTACTGACATGATACCGGCCGAATAAGTGCTGTATCAAAAATTATCAAAATATCGTAGTTCTGAAAAAAAATTTTGTTTTTTTCGTAAAAATAATAAAATAATAAAAATAACGTTTTTTAATTTGTTCAACAAATGTCACATTGGTATAGCCGCTTAAGCATTTAAATCAAGGTTTTTTTTTTGTTCGATATAAAAAGATAATTCTTACTTTGAGAAATATTCAATATATTTTTGGTGAAAACTGACGGTAAGTCACGACTGCTCGAAACATAAAAATAATTTCAATGGCAACTAATTTTGTACATATGTATGTATTAACCAAAAGATTAATAGGGTACCTACACCACACAAAATCATTGCACAAAACGATACTTGTGCAAGTCAATATTGTGCGAATTACTACACAATAAAACTGCGCAAAAATCGTTTTGGAGTAGGCGTTCCTCGCGTAAATATTTGCTCGGATTGCGAATGTGCTTTGTATATTTTGATAGCGAATTTTAAAACTCAATTTTTTTGATTCGATTTTGTACTTCAACTCCTACCTATAGTTAGTTCGAAAAGTTTGATTTTCATAACAAACAAAAGACTCCGTCCACAATGTTTTATACTTTTCTGTGGTATTTGACATTATTCGCGGTAGTATGTTCACATCACAGTGCCAAAACTGAACTGAAATTTGCGCTGTTATCGCCATACATCGCACAAATTCATTGTGCAATAGTTCAGACTTGTGTAAAATATCAAACTGATTTTGATTTTAGCACAATAACTGCACAATTTTGCACAAACACCTCCATACACCACACAAACAACCGAGGCAAGTCTGATATTGTGCAATGATTTTGTGTGGTGTAGGAGCCCTATAACCTAAGGCTTCAAGATTTATCGTGATATTAGTTTTGCAATCTATATTGGATATTGATGGATTGCGAGTGATGTGTTGAACACATAGAAGACGACAAGCGACATCTGTCAAATATTAAAATACACGCGTTCTTATGGGCACAGATTTTTTGATAACAGCACGACTACGCGACAACAGGCTTGCAGTTGTCGTGGTCGCCAAATTAGAAATGTTTCTAATTTTGCCGACGACAATGGCCGCTGTAGAGCTGCCACTAACATGTGAAATGTAAAATTATTCAAAGTTCTCACAAGTATAGTGCTGAACACAAAGACGACGACACGACACGACGTAGCGACGGCTGATCACAAATGTCGCTTTGAAGCCAGCGTCTTGAACATTTTGAAGACGGCAGCGACATATCAAACAGCAATTTCATTGTTGCCGTACTAAAATCTTTCGCTTCAATTAAATTTACATATTTAGTTTAAAGTGAAATTATTTCTGCAAAAAATGTAAAAATGGTCGATTTATTTGTTTTAAATAATCGATTGTTATTATAAATGATATATCAAAGTTATTTTAGGTTTCTGCTGGCAAAATAACGTCATACTTGTTAGAACTTTGAATAATTTTACATTTCAGATATTAGTGGCAGCTCGACAGCGGCCATTGTCGTCGGCAAAATTAGAAACATTTCTAATTTGGCGACAGCGAAGACTTCAACCCTTTTGTCGGGAAGTCGTGCTGTTGTCAAAAAATCTGTGCCCATAAGAACGCGTGTATTTTAATATTTGACAGATGTCGCTCGTCGCTTGTCGTCTTCTATGTGTTCAGCACTTATGACTTTATTTTGCCAGCGGAAACGTCAAATAGCTTTTATATATTAAAAGATGTTAGTATGGCAACAATGAAATTGCTGTTTGATATGTCGCTGCCGTCTTCAAAATGTTCAAGACGCTGGCTTCAAAGCGACATTTGTGGTCAGCCGTCGCTACGTCGTGTCGTGTCGTCGTCTTTGTGTTCAGCACATGAATACCGACTGATATACGTTCAATATATATTACATTAATATTAAAAAAATATTTAAAAACTGTATATGTTTACTTTTTCGTATATTTTTTTTTTATAAAATGTCGGAAGAAAACCGAAGAAAATCATGTTTTGCTCTTGTTCTTGCCTCCACAGCAATTCATTATATGCATTCATTATTTGGCTTTAAAAAAAAAATGGCGGATGAGTTGCATAGCTCTGCCAAAGATTATACTGTGAACATTATTATTCATGTTCATTTTATTAGAATAAAGTTGATTTTATAATTTTGGCACTATTGCCTTTCACCAACTTCGGACTTGTCACACAATCACAAAATATGCTACACCTTCAATATTTATCACGAGATCCGCGATTTATTATCTGAATTTCAAAATATTGAAATATTTTGTGATATAGATCGTGATCCATCAATATTGCATGGTCCACGTTCAATAAATATGATTCTGGTATGTTTCGACCTTGACTTGTGAATAATAATAATATGTTCCGTTGAATCTTTGCCAGAGCTATGCAACTCATTTGCCAAAGGTTTTTTGATAATGTCCAAATATTGGATGCATATAATGAATTGTTGTGGGAGCAAAAACAAGAGCCAGGCATGATTTTCTTCGGTTTTCTTCCGACATTTTATAAAAAATTTTACGAAAAAAATAAACAAATACATTTTTTAAATATTTTTTCTTGTGAAAACAGAACTAGCATCATATAAATATTGACGTAAAATATATTGAACGTCTAGCAGTCGCGAAGTATTCACCCGCAATCCATCAATATTCAATCTAGATCGCGATTCAAATATCACGATAAATATTGAAGGTGTAGCAGACCCCTTACAACCTTCTGTAAACTGATAGTCAACCTGTTGTGCCGAATTCGTACTAGTTTCGTACAATTTAGAGATGTAGGAAACACGTCAATTTCTTACTGTTCCGAATTGTAAATAAAACTTGATTTTGATTTTTAGTACAATTATGGTATATGTAAGCGCATGAGATCAGATAGATGGATAGATAGTTTTTCAGCAGAAGGGTCGTTTCATTCAGTACGCATAAATTCATTGTTTTGTTTCAATTAAATATTAGGTATTTTTTGAGGGTCGAAGCAGTAAAGTATTTCCATACCATTCAATGGTATGTGAATGCCATAAAAAGAACATGTTGCCTTTCGATTACACTACCATTATTTGCATCCCTAATTTAGAGTCCCTGTAAACAACAGGAATACCGGAAATTTATTCCCAGAATTGCAAAATAAGGTCTGTAAATTTTCCAGGGAAAATGTATCAAACTCACTGTTGCTATCGATTGCCCAACTTTTAGGGGCGATAGTTCGCCACAATACAAAAGCATTCATTTCGATTTTGCTTGTAAATATTATTTATCTTCCTCTGTGAAATGAAATAATGATTGGTTGAATATGTTATTTGTTACATATGTATGTCTGTTATGTAGTTCTTAAGCTTTCACCGAAGGTATACGTTTTAGTATTCTTACAAATATATCCATCATTAGATGTGAATAATTAATATTTTTTATTGACGCCTAAATTAAGCAAAGATCTTCAATAGTATTGTTTAGTTTGTTCTACCGCCTACCAAACATTTAAATTCGTCTCCTTTAATTGTCTTTACTCATAAATAATTTTTTTATTATGTAATTTGTAATTTATTAAACAAAAATTGGGCCTCCTATAAATATTATATAAAGTTATAATAATAAATTCTAAATTATCGGTCCCATCTCCTACTAAAAATAATACGGAAATTATGGAATATGAAAGTACCAAATCAACCCTGTCATCAACGTGGCACTGGAAAGACGAAGCGAGGCATATCTTTCGTTCACGACGAGTTTCTCGTTCACTTTGTTCAAGTCTGTTGGCGGATCAGCATAGACTTCAGTGATTTCTCGATTCAGTTTATTTGAAAAGTAAGTTATAATTTTGATGATAATGAAGAAAGTGAAGTGCATTGTAGTTAACAAAATGTGTATCTGGATTGATGGATAGTGCAAAAAAATTTGATTGTTTATTAGTAAACAAAGAATAATTGTACACTTTCAAAATTGGGAAGTATAAGTCGGTGTGCAATAGGATGACATAGCAACAAAGTGAGTGCATATGTCGAAAGTAGTGAAGCTAAAGTGGGTAAAATTTCTTTTAAAACACGTGGCATTAAGTGTGCTGCAATATGTTTTACTAAAATTGTGAAATTCAACCACTACTTTGTCACCGACAACGCCCATTTTATATTATATAGGTGTTTTAAGAGGTGAAGTAATTGTGAAAATCAAATGCGCTTAGTAATCTTATAGCGTGGCTCACATATCTATACCTTTTAAAATTTTGGCGAGGGTTGGGAGTTCGTACATATTTTCTCTATTGCTGAAAATTTCAAAATGGCGACCGTCGAAGACTTTGAGGCTGGGGTTATTATTTGCTTAAATATGAAATGTACCATATTTCATACTAAATTACAATTAGGTACTTGAATAATTTTGGCTTAAAAATTGAGATATGAAAGAAGTTGAAACAAAAACTGGGTTTGAAAGCCGGTTTGGGTATTCGTAAAGTGCAACGAAGAATTTTCAAGATGGCCGCCATGTCTCTTCAGATGTGAAGATTCCGATTGTAATCGTGTGGATTACTGGAAATTTCTGTCAAGCCGAAGCAGTAGTTGCAATACGAGGACGCCATTTCTATATAACCTCAAGTTTATAAGATACCGGCATTGTCCGGTTTTTATATTGTATGCTTTTTTTTTTAGGAAATGAAGCACATAATTAAGTTTTTTTTTTTTATTATTATAAATTCAAATGTTTCCCGATGCACGTTTTGTTAATCGACCAAGTACTTCGGCTTTAGATAGTACATATATAAAAATGTATTCGTTTTATAGTCTTTTATGATGACTTCTAACAGTTCTGCTACTGAGTATATTTGACGATAAAAAAAATACCAAAACCACTGATAAAAAAAGACTGAAAAGCGAATACATACTATTAAAACAAATCAATTTGCAAAATTTTGTAACTAAAGTTCTATAATTGTTGCATGTTTGTCCTATCATACACTATTCCAATTCGGTGTTGTATTCAGAATACCGAAGCAAGCATGGTAAAATTAACCTCAATTTCCAGAGAATGTAGTAACATGTGTGCAACCACGTTGTTCGTTTGAGGTTATGTTATACAGTAAAACGAAAGCATTCGTGCTGACGCCGGAAACTTATTGTTGTAGTTTTTTCCTACGCAATTGCTTTCTTGGTGCTGTTGCTAACCTTAAATCAGTAATTCTGATTCACATATGTCCTATATTTTATGAAGTAACATTTAAATTTTAAATTGAAAACTTGTCAAATTTGCAAATTGCGTTTTAATAATAAAATATAAAATATTTTCTTTACTATAAAAAATATTTAAAAATTAGCTTCAAATTACCCATACACTTTGCTAACGAATTATGTTTTTCCCAAATTTTATTTTCATCCTTTTTACCTGAAACCTGCTTATCCAATGAAACACCCAACCACGAATGTAACAATCCACACTTCCCTGTGTTTTTATGTTGCATTAGCTCATAAAACAGGAAAATGGGTAAGGAGAAGGTTCATATTAATATCGTCGTCATTGGACACGTCGATTCTGGAAAGTCCACCACCACTGGTCACTTGATCTACAAATGCGGTGGTATCGACAAGCGTACAATTGAGAAGTTCGAGAAGGAAGCTCAAGAAATGGGTAAGGGTTCCTTCAAGTACGCCTGGGTTTTGGATAAATTGAAGGCCGAACGTGAGCGTGGTATCACCATCGATATCGCCTTGTGGAAGTTTGAAACTGCCAAATACTACGTCACCATCATCGACGCCCCTGGCCACAGAGATTTCATTAAGAACATGATCACTGGCACCTCACAGGCTGATTGTGCTGTGTTGATTGTCGCCGCTGGTACTGGTGAATTCGAAGCCGGTATCTCCAAGAACGGTCAGACTCGTGAGCATGCTCTCCTTGCTTTCACCCTTGGTGTGAAACAACTGATTGTTGGTGTTAACAAGATGGATTCGTCTGAACCACCATACAGCGAGGCTCGTTATGAGGAAATCAAGAAGGAAGTCTCCTCATACATCAAGAAGATCGGTTACAATCCAGCTGCTGTTGCTTTCGTGCCAATCTCCGGCTGGCATGGTGATAACATGTTGGAAGCATCCACCAACATGCCATGGTTCAAGGGATGGAAGGTCGAACGTAAGGAAGGTAATGCTGAAGGCAAGACCCTCATCGATGCCCTCGATGCTATTTTGCCCCCATCTCGCCCAACCGACAAAGCCCTCCGTCTGCCACTCCAGGATGTGTACAAAATTGGCGGTATTGGAACAGTACCAGTCGGTCGTGTTGAAACTGGTGTTTTGAAACCCGGTATGGTCGTCGTTTTCGCCCCAGCTAACATCACCACTGAAGTTAAGTCCGTTGAAATGCACCACGAAGCTTTGCCAGAGGCTGTTCCCGGTGACAACGTTGGTTTCAACGTTAAGAACGTTTCCGTCAAGGAATTGCGTCGTGGTTACGTCGCTGGTGATTCCAAGGCAAACCCACCCAAGGGTGCTGCTGACTTCACCGCCCAGGTTATTGTGTTGAACCACCCTGGTCAAATTGCCAACGGTTACACTCCCGTGTTGGATTGCCACACCGCTCACATTGCCTGCAAGTTCGCTGAAATCAAGGAGAAAGTTGATCGTCGTTCCGGTAAGACCACCGAAGAGAACCCCAAATTCATCAAGTCTGGTGATGCTGCTATCGTAAACTTGGTGCCCTCCAAGCCTTTGTGCGTTGAATCTTTCCAAGAATTCCCCCCATTGGGTCGTTTCGCTGTGCGTGATATGAGACAGACTGTTGCTGTCGGTGTCATCAAGAGTGTGAACTTCAAGGATGCCTCCGGTGGCAAGGTAACCAAGGCCGCCGAAAAGGCCACCAAGGGCAAGAAGTAGCTGCGTTCTAACGACTATAAAGACCAACAGTTATTAATAAATAAAATCAATAGCAACAACAACAGCTTGACATATTCCAAGTACGATAGTAACAATAGTCAAACAATCAGCAACAGTAAGGAAAACGGAGCGGTGTTCCAACTGAATTTAACATTAATGATTAATCAAAAGTTCCATTGCTTCCATCGCAAAGAGTTTCGTAGGAAAGGAATGTGTGCCTTCAGCGCTGTCAAAATATATACAATGTGGTAGGCACATACACATAAACATGCACAATAGCCATTACCAATACAAGACAGCATAAACACGAAACATCTTTTTAAGCAAAGCATTTGTATCTTTAGTTTTATAATTACTTTTAATGTTTAATTATTTGTTGGAATTCATTCCTATATCTCTTCTCTGTAGCGTTTAAAGCACAATACTACTATTGCTTTTATCAAGAACATTCAAAAGCATAATATAAAATGAACCACTATTTAAAAAAATAAAACCACATTTTTGTATTCTTTTTTTATAAAGAAAAAAAAAACAAAAAAAAAATAAATTGGATTGTATTCTATTTATACAGTGAAGGGAATTGGAATATACATTTGTTAACTTTCATTTCGATATTTTTTTATTTCAGTTTTTCAGCTCGTCTATTTAGTTTGTGCTTCTCGTTTTTTTTTTGTTTATTCAGTGACTGCACAATACATTGCATTTAATTTTAACAGTACAATTTTCAGACATTTTAACAGTAACATAAAGTACAAATACGTAGATGACGCAGTTTTATATGAAACGAAACACCTTGCAACCAACGGCCACAAAACAGATAAAACAATACCCACCACCAAAAGTATTGTAAACATTTACCTAACAAAATTAAATAAAGGTTAATAACATCCCACTATGATGGATGGTAAAAATAAAGAACTTGTATACATGGTTTGGAAAGGGTCGAATTCATTTTGTATCTGATATTTGGTCGCTGTACGATCAACTGATTTCCCGATTTTTATGCGGATTTTGATACAGATTTGATAAATAAGAAAAATCAAAGGTTTTACTGCGGAGTAGGAGAGCTTAGTAATTGAAATGACAGCCAATGAGGATGTAGTCGAATCGGTGGTGCTGTGGTAAATAAAGTAAATGTTTCAAACGTAAGTATAAAATATTGGATGTCCATTTGCGTCAAGTAATTTAATAATTGTTAAAACGGAGTATCGGCTCATTCAGCTACAATAGTCAATAAATTAATGTTTAAATTATTTTAGTTAATTAAATTGTGTATGAACTCGGCGTGATAGTTATTATTTGATATATAGAAAGTAGGGGACAGTTTTTACGGCTGAATAGTGAAAAATTAATTGCTTCCAGTGAGCACTGTGGAGTGGTTGAGTCAAAATATTTACATATAAATTACAATTTTATTTAATTAAAAGTTAAAACAAGCAAAATTTATATAAAATCTAATTTTTTAATTTACTTATTTTATTGACTAAAATACTATGTGCTATGATTGCAATTTGAAAAACACTATCCATTAAAATTCCATGCTTTACAATTTCCCGATGGAAAAGGGTAAATATTAAATTGTCACATCAATATATTATTTGTAAATGCTCAGCCCGATACAACAGGTGGCGTAGAAACAACAGTCTCAGCATTTATTTGTGGATCTGGTGGCTGAGGTTTTACAACATTGTTGGTCACATAGGCATATTTTTGTTGGCGCATCACTTGCATATGTGTAATGCTATCCAATACCCAAAATGGCGTTACATAGACTTTATCTTCCAATGTTTTGTGTGGATCACCGAGTATGTACCTGGCGCGTTTGCGATGATCAACCACCTTGCCGCCGCATAGTTCAATTAATTCCTTTAGATTTTCTTTGGATATCGGGCCACAACGTGAAGATATATAAAAGGTACCCAAATCCGCAAATAGTTCACATTTATATGTGCTGCCGAAAGCCTGTCGTTCAGTACGACATATCTGCGAGAATAAATGTTTTTATTGTAATAATTTTGTTATTTGCTTGAACCTCTTGCATTTACCTCAATGGCGCGTGAAAACACTCTTAACTCATAGTCTTCCTCATTCAACCAATAGCCAGCTTTCAGTGAGTCCAGCACCCATTTATAGTCTAGTATCCAGAGACCACGTATCAGTCCTCTCAATAAATTCAGCGTCCTACGCGGCTCATAACTGACCACATGTGTAGTATCATCGTTGACGCAGTGATTCAGTTGTAGGCCACCAAGTGTATCAATTGCCTATTTGTGGATGTAAGGTATGAATATAACCAAATGAGGAAATTCCAATTATTGATGAATAAATAACACAAGCGGGTGTGTACATATTTATGCATGTATGTATGAATTTGAGAATATTTTTTATAACCATTTTCCTCTATAAATTAATGATTTATAGCTAAAACTTTTGTCACTGAAATAACAATTCAAAATTATATTTACAAATATCTACGAAAGCATCTTATTTTGTATACTTACTAATCGCTCATAAGCACGAAACGAAATAAATTGTCTCTCATCGTAGTAATACATAATTGTGTAATTAACTGATGTGATATGTACGTATTTATTTGTTTTGATGGTGTTTATATTACATTCGTGCTTATTCATGGCGTTCTTTACATGAATAATTCAGACCCTATTTAACAGTTCTCCTACACTATTTACTAAGAGTTGAGTTGAGTTGGTCTAAAGCAAATTTTTAGTTATTGTACTGAGAGGGAAGGTTTCCACATAATATCCTGGAGTGTTGCTGAGTTGAGTGTTGTTTCTTGGATCGCATATAGATTCATATGAAATTTGCCGAATTTGCTACAAATTAAACTGAATTGTCCAAGACTTAAAGTGGACAAAAATGTCAATAAGCAATACAAAAGGTTGCAGTAATTTATTTGAATTTAAAATATGCAAAACCTGTTACTTCAAAATTACTAGACATTTCTAAACGGAAATAATTGTTTTGGCTTCTGCAATACGCTTTGAAAATGTCAATTACTATTTAAATTTTAAGTTTTTACCGTTTCATAAATCATATTTAAAAAATTGAATTTACGGAAGAAGTAATTTACAAAGAATTCAAGTCCGGCCCTGTTTTTATACTTTTTTATACTCTGTCAAACTTTTTATTACTTCACTAAAAACTAAAATAATTCAAAAGAGCACAGTTTCTTATTGTAAATCCAAAGTTCGGGTTTGGACACTCTAAAATATCTGCCCGGAATACTAAATATGTATTATTAATAAGAAGTGTGAAATTCTCTTATATTATAAAATACATGATGTAACACTTTGTGTAATAATTGTTATTCTTAATATCTCCTTCACATTTGCTTCACAAACTCTATATTAACCAATGGCATCTGTGTAAAGGCATAGTGTCCACCTTTCCTGTACTTCTTCCCTAGCTTGTCGCAAATGTTAAAATATCTTTGCCTGATGATTACTCCGACTTCGTTGCACAAGTTCTTAATCGGGTATAGATCAAAACTTTGCGTTAGTTAATCAATAAGTGGATTTTTCTTGTGTATAGTATACACCGCAGTTTCAGTTCAGCCATGACCACTAGGCTTTTTAAAATCTTTCTGTACCTCAGTTACAATCGCGGTCGTGTGGGGAGTGAAGGAGTACAGGCAATCCAATGTAACACCCAATTTTGGGGTTATTAACCGTCGGAATTTTCATACCATCGACTGAAATGTTCAGGACTAGACTGACGACAATATTACAATATCGTACAATCACCAGCGTAAGAGGTAACTGAGACTCCTTCTGGTAGTTGAGAAGGTGATTCTTTTTTTATTGAATGTTTGACCTCGAAATGTTACGCATGATTGACGACCGCTCACATAATTCATGGTCCACCTCTTCAGCCCTGGAGGTAGGGACGATTGTTCGATATCTTCTAGTAGCGTTGTAAGATTGACTGTGTTAAAAGCTACTAGGACCGTCCACTTGCAGGGAGGAGTTATCTGGGCGTTTATGACGCTAAGTGCTGTGGTGGTACTGTGCACTTTACCAAATCCATGTTGGTGCTGCGGTAGGATCAGATGGTGGGTGTTGTTCGGGAGTAGTGTCTTCACTACTGGGGAAAGAAGAGTTATCAGAGTGGGACCACTCTTCCGGTTTTCCATGAGTCGGGTATATTACGAGTTGTCATAGACAGATTAACCTTAGTGAGATAGTTTACTCCCGCCGAGCCAAGGTGTTTAAGCATCAGCCTGGTTATACCGTCAGGGCCAATGGATTTGGACGATTTGGCCTTTTTGATGACATCTGCAACCTCGCCGCTGGTGAATGTAAGTGGTACGCAGTCTTTTGGCGTTTTGCACAACCGCCGGGTAACACATCTTTTCGCCAAGGGTACAGTGTAAATTGCCGGCTAAAATAGCTCACGCATTTTTTCGGGTCCGATGAGGCATGACCAGCGAATTGAATTTCAATTCGGTCATCATGCCTTCTCGGGGTGGATAGGGATTTGACAGTAGTGCAGAGCTTACCCACACCAGTGGAAAGATTACAAGACTTACCTATCGAATCTCCAAATTGAGATCCCTTATACGGGGATCACAGGGATCGACATGGCGTTAGGCATCACGCTCGTTGGCTAAAACTGCTGCTTCTGCTGAGAAGTTTGACCGGATGTCCGCAATGCGTCCAGCAGAAATGAAGCGAGCAGTAGCAGCTGCGATCGCCTTGCGGAAATGACGCATGAATACGTCCGTAGGAATGGGCAGTTCGTTGAAGGTGCTCTCGGTAAATTCTGTGAAGCCGACCCAGTTAGCTTTTTGAAGTTAACGAAGGTACGATCGTCCACAGAAATAAAGTGAGGATGTTTTTCGATCGAGACAATTATAGGAAGATAGTCTGAGATAGCGAGAGTTAGTATAGATCGCCAGGTTATGCTATTTATCAGACCACCGCTAGCGATTGTAATATCAGGGGAGCTATTACAGGTGCTCATAATTTTGGTGGGGGCCTTGTCCTTCATTGTGCAGAATGTTCTCCCAGCTCCAACCCCCAACGATCATTTGGCAGGCAAGAATGCCAAAAATCGTGATGCGCGTTAAAGTCGCCAAGTACCAACCATTTTTCACCACGATGCAGCGCACCGATGTTCGGGTGATATCCTGTTGGGCAACATGTAACTGGGGGGATGTATATATTAAATATTTCGAGCTCGACATCGCCTGACCGGATAGCCCTGACATTATAGGGTAGGATCCCTGCGGTCCATGTCTCCGTCGATTAAACGATACTGCACTGTGTTGTGCAAGATGAATGCTAAGCCACCACCATTGTCTCGCTCGCGATCGTTACGTATAATGTTAAATCCGGCACAGCTCAGAAGATCTGAGCGGGCGTTAAGCTTGGTTTCTTTAACCGCAGCTATCAATACGCCTTCCCGACTCATTAACTCAACTATCTCCTCGATCTTACTCTGGAGTACGTTGTAGTTAAATTGTAGAAGATTCGTTTGTCTCGGTTGACCAGTGGTGACCCTGGGTGTGAGGGAGTGATGTACAGGTGTTGATTGTTGCTGCTGCAAAACCCGCAGAGGAAATTGTCGCACTCGGGTGTTGTTTGGCGACTCCGTTTGAGGTTGTTGCGGGGGCAGACTCCTGCAGCATGGGACAACCATTGTCTCACTCCACTCACAGATGGTGCGCTTGCCGGAACACCGGAACACGTCGGAAAATAACACCAGCCAGAGCAGGAATTGCACTTAACTAATGTGACGTTCCGACGTATTACGGTCTGCCACACGGAACAGACGGTACGTGGGACCAGGAGTTGCGTTGTGGTCCTCGTACGGGGATTGGAGCGGGATGAAGGTTGGGGATGGGTCTGATCGGACTGGGAGTCATGCTGCCTGGAGCTCCGGACGACCGTTAAGGTCCCGTCTTGGCCACTCGCTATGGGTGGCGACGCAGTGCATAAACTCGGTGCTAATTGCACTGCCGTAGAGGCGGTTGTGCGTTAGCAGCATGGGGCCACAGAACAGGCCTTAAGATACTCCATCCACTGCATGTATTACACCTAACCGAGGTGGAGTTTGGATAGAGACTTTTGGCGCATACGCAAGAGACCCGGGTTTGGCTCAACGCCAGCGCGGATCAAAAGAATGGAGAGCAACCCTGCTGCAAGGTATTGCTCAATTGATGACAATTTTAGAGTAGAACTTACCAATCCAGACAGGTCTGGGTCACCGAAATAACAGCAGGAGAACCGGCTGTTGTGGGGATTGATTTTTTCACCTATAACTATGAGCGAATTGCGGACCACTAATTTTCATTTTGACGTATCCGCACTAGTCTAATTAACATGTTTATGCTCAATTCTGCGTTCAGTGCGAACATTATTGCACGTGAGGATTTAAAGGGATAAGCTTTGACAATTATTTAATCCTACTGGGAGTTGGTTTTGTAAGGTGTCGCTTTACGATTTTTTGAATACAACTAATAACTGAAAACTATAAGTGTGATAAATGCATTTCCGGCGAAACTTAACAAAACAAATTAAAAATACCTGTGGGGAAATGATAACGGTTTGTTGGTAATAATTTTTTATGAAATATGAGATGTAGTATTGATCTACTAATAAAAAAGTATGAAAATAATTTGTTTTTTTTGGAAAAGTGGACGTACTATTAATTTTCAAGGCCACTTATTGTCTATAGTTCTCTGCGTTTTTTTATAATTTTTATGTAAGAATATCTTTGTCTTCTAATAAATCGGTTAATTACTTCCTCTAATATTATGATTTTAAAATTTTCGGTGGGCTTTATACAGTATTTATGGGTTAATATGTGAAATACCTTAGCAAAATTAAGTGAGCGTATAATCTCAGATATAGAGCAGCTTGGTGGTTAGATTGAGTGAAATGGGTTTATGAATTACTTCAGAGATCTTATAATATATGTCGCTCATGTCGATTTTTGAGTTGAGTATGCAGAAATGTGAGCAATTTCTTCGTCCATATTGTATAAAAATTTCATTCTGATGCGTAGAAAAATAAACCGTGAAATAAGAATTAAACTTGTTATGTTTTTTTTAACCACAACAACGACACATCTCAGTTGTGTCAAAATTAGGTATGGTTTTTTTCAGAAAGAGAGACATATTTTGTGTTACAATACATATTGTCATAGAGTGAATTTGGTTTTCTTTTCAGAAAGAACGACACATTTTGTGTTAGAACGATATTGGAATTAGAATTTGTGAAAAGGAATTTCAATTTTTCATGTTGCTTTTTCTATATTTGTTAAATAAGAGACAATTGAAAACTTTAAACCGCTCCCCTGAAAAATCGACTTTTTTGACTTGTGACACTATTCATGTAAATGAGCGATAGGTATAACGAATTTCGAAATTAAAAAAAAATTGGAGCTTTGTGATTTCTTTTCATTCGAATTGAAATTATGTATAAGATAACGTTCATTGGTGAGTAGTGCCATATAACAAATACGTTTGTAATAGACTTAATTGAAGACTAAAATGAGTATGGAAGTTAATGTGGTACATGCAGCTCTAAATCAAGCAAGTCATACATATTAATAATGATATAAATAGTAAAAATATTTTCTTGTACATCTCATTTATTTTGTAAATATCGTAGGTATTTTAAAATTCATATTTGTTTTAATTGTGTACTTTCAGTCAATGTACAACCGTCTGTATACTACAGCATGGATAAAACTATAGCCTAAATTAATTATACAATTTTGTAGGATACTTTTAGCTAATCATAACCACTATTCCAGAGCAAAACCAATTCAACATGTTACAGGTAAAATTATAAAATTATAAGAGAAACTAGTTAACTTAGAAGAGTAAAAATAGGAATCAAATTATAAATAATGAACTACAATTTAAAAAAAGAAACACAACAAATGCATAAAAATCAAAATAAAATGTGGAAAAATTATACAAAAATTACGCCAGCGCCAGCGCAATGGGAAGAGGAATGGTAATTGGCAATATAATTGAGAAAAAATTATCGTTGTTTACGAACCTCGCGCATCACTTTGATCTGCTCCCGATGCATGTTGGTGCATACAATATATGGCCATTTTTTATTGCCACTGGGTGCATTTTTTGATATTTGCGAACAACCTGATAACCCCACTACCACTGCATCCTTGGCTTTGTCTGGGATTTCACCCATTTGCGACTTTTTAACGACTTTCGGTGCTGTTTGACTCGTTGAGGACAGTGTTGAGTCCGATGCAGATGGCAATTTCGTATTTTCAGCCAATATGGAAGGCGTAGTGGAAGCTAGTGATGGTACCGTGGTAAGGGATGGAGTATTAATGGCGATGTTTTCATCAACTCCCAGGTCTTGTTGCAATTGTTTCTTTACCGTGGTGTCAGATGTATTACTTGAAATTATGCTCATGAACGATCCTTTTAATTTTGCTAATGATTCATCATTTTTGTTGTTTACTACAGTTGAAGATAGAGATGTAGACGAATTTTTTGGTGTTTCGTCCTTTTCATTGTTATCTAACTCATTTCTTAACATGGGCACTGATTTTGGTACACTCTTTGTCAAATTTGGCACTTGTTGTGACGCTGATGGAGGGATAATAACTTCTGAGCGTGACTTTGTATTCATGTTGACACTGTTGCGTGGCTTTGTTACTACACGTTTTTCCTTCGGTTGCGTTGTCATGGTTCGTCTACGCTTTACGCTTGCTTCATTTGAGCTCTTCTTTGCTGATCCTGTAGGGGTGGCTGATAAAATCAGAGAGGTATCATTTGGCACAAATAATTTGCGTTTCTTAACAGTCTGGGGCGTTGAAAGTATGATTTCTGGCGTATGAGTTATTGGAGTAACTACCACATTGCTTTCGCCATCAATGTTACTATATTTTTTTTCTAACGAGGCATCAATATTAATTTTAGAGGCAACTACATTAGGACTTTGATCATTGTAAGTCAACTCCTTGGCCACTGATCGTCTTGCAGAATTATTTATGTTGTGCAATCGTTGTTGTATTATGTCCATGGAAACGTCGAACAGTGTACGTCTTCGACTAGTGCTAGGCAGGCGCGTAGAACTGAACACCATTGTAGATGAATGTTCTTCTAGTAATGAACCAACTTCATCGTTTATATGTTCATTTTCTTGTGAACTCCCTTTGTTGTCTAATAGAGTGGTTGGCGTTAGAGCGAATCGCAATAAGTTTTCGTCAAGTACTTTGGATGTATCATTTATTTTTGTTAACGAAACTTCCGAAATGGATTCCTCTACGGGTTTCGGTGTATATAGTGTGCGTCGACTAGTCGTTTTAGTTTTCTTTTGTGGGGAGATTTCAGGGGTTTTATAGGCGTATGTAGTGCGTCGTCCTTTTAGGCGAGTTTTTTCACCCCGTGGACTTTGCTGATTAGCCGCTGTCTTAGACGTCCTTTCTCGATTCTCTTCCGGTATTGGACTAAATGTTGTTTGGTTGACATTCGATCGTGAATCGGGTGTATTTGGAGCCATTGTACTTAGACTCATGTTAACTACTGTATGGATTGAGCTTCGACGACGACGCGTAACAGTTCCGGGCGTATCAGTCTCAGTTAACTGTAGTGTATAAGCACTCGTACTTTGCGCTACAGGCATCTGAACACTGGTACGTCGTTGAGGAACACGCTTTTTTGAAGATGGCGAAGGGGCAGGTTTTTTTTTAGTCGACCTCTGTCCAGTAGGAGTGAATTCTAGACATTCAGCTGATACTATAGGTTCTTCCGTTATATCACTGCTGTAAGACGGCTTTAATGGCATAGCAACTTCTAAAGTTGCGTTGGCTGCACTTTGAACTTTTCTAGGTTGGAGTGGTGTAAACGAGTTGCTCTCGATCCTGAAAAAAAAATTAATGATATTTTTGGTCATGATTGTCTTTTACAAACATGTTCGAGTTCTTTAACAAGTTTATGTTACATTAAAAAAAGAATGGAAACATGTGCAATTAATGTGTGATACTCGGTAAAGTTTAAAAATCTTTAAGTACGTTTAGTACGAAATTGTTTGATTATCATTGCTAGAAAAGTTTGATTTAGAAAAAATATGTTCAAAACTAATTAGAAAAACACCCTAAAATAATATGTAAACCAATCCGGAATGATGGTGGATATACTGGCTATTAACTAGATAATGTTAAATGTATAAGGAAACATTTATATCATAATTTATTTTTAAATAGCAAATGTCTCATCAAAAGTGTACCTATTATTTTGCTGATTTCGGCTATGACACATGTTTGGATCCTCATTTTTTATTTTATTTTTTTAATTTTACTTGTAAATATCTCAAAAATAAATGATTTTGATTTGATGTGTTTTAATTGAAAAAGTTTGGTGTACCCATTATATTGAGCAGGTGTGTACATGCATACACAATACATATACAAATTGCTACAATAAAACTTACCTATTTAATAGTTGCGTAGCAGGTGACTCAGGAATATCAGATTTCGTTATCGATATTGTTGACCCAGGCAAACTATTATTATCAGTCATGGGTGTGTTGTTAGCATTAGTTAATTTTCGGAAGTATTGACTTATATCACTCTGTTGAGTTATGACATAAACAAAAAGAAATCAAACATTAAATAATAATTAACCATTGCTTTATTGAAGAGAACGTGGGATAGCTTCTGTAAATTAATTGTATTTTACCTGTTTTCTACTAGATTTCGGCGTATTGTTTATAGTTGAAGGTGTTTTGGTAAGCGTTACAGTCTTAGGTGTAGAGTCTTTAGGTGTACCCTGTTTCAGTCGAATACGTTTATTGCATTCTGAGTCCGGTTGCATCGACTTGTGGCGCTGAAATAAAATATTCCCATGATTTTGAAATGTTGCATACTTTAAGATAGTCTACTAAAAAACAATAACATAAGTATTTGCTAGTCCACTTGATTATGCGCAATTTATACAGTCATAGCAATTTGATTAAACGCACTTAAAATATTTGCAAATTGTAAAAAAATAATTTTTTTAACGAATAACACTTGTCCAATCGACAAATTGCACTCAAAATTGGGAGATCGTTGTTGAAAATATATTAAAAAAACGCAAATATTGTGGTAAGAGACCAAAGTCACAATGACAATGTCACTATATATGTGTCGAAACAAGCGAAACAGTGGTTTCAAGACAAATAAGTCCCGCATGTTATTCAGATTGTAATACTATTGAAAATTTATGGGAGATACTGGCATTAAAAGTATGAGCAAATTGTGTGCAATTTAAAATGGCGTCTGAGCTTAAGAAACGAATAAAAGCTTGCTGGATAGTAATTGACCCTGTGGCCGTTACAAAATAGGTAGAGACAAACCCCAATAGATTTTTCAAACTCAAAACATCCAAAGAAGTGTAATTAATTATTAAACTATTGAATATTCAGCAGAAAAATAAATTTCCATTCTCATCCTTTACAAAAAGTCAAATGCGTTTAATCAAATGTCTAAGTATTTTTAGGCTATTTACCCAAAATAATTATTTTGACTAAATTTTTTTTTGTAAATTACCTAAAAACTATTTTTAAAATGATTTCTAAATTAGTTCTGAGTGCTACTTCAAAAAAAATATTAATGGAAGATTGAAAATTTAAAAAATAATAACAACAAGTAAGGAAAGGCTAAGTTCGGGTGCAAACAACATTTTATACTCTTGCAATTATTTGAAGAAATTTTATTAAGATAACACACAAATTTACCCATTAATTCGTCATAAAGTTGAATAGAATAATGAAAGTATATATATAGATATGAGGGCTGAGGTAATTCCTGAACCGATTTCATTCATTTTCACCAGCAAGGTACACTATATCCAAGACTATACGCTCTCTTAATTTTGCTAAGATATCTCACATATTTACCAATACATACAAAACAATTTCCTCTGAATTACATTAAATTATCTGAGAGATTTACCCATATTTTCGGTTAAAATTTACCATTAGGCGCTGAGTTCAACATGTTCGATATCTGGGGCCTTGAAAAGTTATAGTCTGTTTTCGACAATTTTTTTCACAAGTGAAGTCAGAGATGATATGCACTACTTGTGTAAAGTTTTATTCCGCTATATTCATTGGTTCCTTATGTATACATTATAAAGTGAAGGAATCAGATGGAATTCAAAATTGAGTTATAAGGAAAGTAGTCGTGGTTGTGAACCAATTTCGTTATTTTTTATTTTTGTTATCATTTTTTATTCGTGTTATCAGGGTGTCAAGAAAATATTATATACCGAATTTCATTGAGATTGGTCGAGAAGTTCTTGATATATGGGTTTTGACCCATAAGTGGGCGATGCCACGCCCTTTTTTCATTTTGTAAAAAAAATCTGAGTGCAGCTTTCTTCTGTTATTATCCGATTTCAACAATTTTTTGCAGAAAGTTTGGTTTATATAGCTTCATTGGTTTGCGAGATATATACAAATAACCGATTTTGGGGCGAGGCCACATCCACTTCCCCAAAAAAATTACATCCAAATATGTCCCTTCCTAGTGCGATCCTTTATTCCATATTTGATAACTTTATTTATGGCTTAGTTATGACACTTTATAGCTTTTTGGTTTTCGCTAATTTGTGGCCGTGGCAATGGACCGATTTTACCTCCCAGTGTGCCAAGGAATACGTGTTCCAAGTTTCTTTAAGATATCTCAATTTTTACTCAAGTTATCCGTTGCACGGACAGACGGACTTCAATTCATCTCGTCATCCTGATCATTTTGATATATATAACCTTATATCTAACTCGTTTAGTTTTATGACTTACAAACAACCGTTATGTGAAAATAACTATAATACTATCTTAGCAATTTTTGTTGCGAGAGTATAAAAATTAAAGTGCGTTTAATCAAAAGTCTATGACTGTACGTTGTTATAGACAATAAAACATTTTTTTCTAATGTCGATAGACCTTCGACAGTCAATGGCAAAACTACGTCCGTATTACCATTAACCACTTGACACTTTCGTGGTCCTTTTATGTTGATATATATGTACATATATACATACATATATAGTATTATAATAATAATAAAAAAAGAACTTCACAAATCAACATATTTATGTAGTTTAAAAATGTTGGATGAATTTAAGAAATTTTCCAATAATTTTTTATTATCAAATAAAATTACACAAATTTATCAAATTTAATTTTCTAAAGGTATTGAATAAACACTCAGTTGAACTTTCCTAACTCGAATCACCATAATCCACAAAAAACTTCGAGTTACGGAAGGTAATTTGTATGAAATTTGACTTATATTCCCAAGGGTACGGAGTTATGGAGAACTGTATATACCTAATAAGCGGAATTTCAAAAAATTTTTCACTTATTGATAAATTATTGCGGAAATGAACCAATCTTATAATAATAGGGTTTAGGTTCATTAAAAAAAAATTATTAGTTTGCTCCTTACATAAGAATTATTAGGGTTTGTGCAGTTATTATGGTAATGGGTTTTGAAAAAGTCGACTTAATTCTACAATGACGTATGCTTGCGGTTGCTAAAACAAACACTGTGTATATACACTCCTTTGCTCAATGGAAGCCCAGCCACGGAGATTGAGAGTCATATTTTACACTTATGTCAACTTTGATTCATGCTCGTGATACTTAAGTATTCGTAGCTATTTATATCGGGGCTACTCATTATATGAGATAACTTCTAAAAGATGTACATATACATATACAAACATGTACATATATATAAAACCTTATGTATTAAGTATATAATAGTCTTGTTCCTTTTTTGTTAATGGTCATATTTTAAACCTAAGAATTCGTCAAGTTGGTGTTATTTCTGTTGCCAACTTTGATTCATGCCCATGGATCTTAAAAGTACTATTCAAACTAGCGCTTCTTGCCTGTATTTATTTACATATAAGTACGTGCAGTACAAGCCGTTTTGCGTGACATTATCAAATTTAAATTATTTATCGTTATAACGCGTAAGATATTCTACTTTGTTTTGCCTCCATTCATCGTTGTGCTGCGGATGTGTGTAGGGGTTGCCGTGAAGAATGCATAATTGTACATATTTCTTAGCTGAAATTTGGAATCATGTATATGTGTAATCTAATATAGAAAATCTTTCTTGTTTGTAGGCATTCATTTGTTAAATGTCTATAAAAAAAAATAAATAAAAAAAGAAGGCAAAAAAACTGATTAAAATGGAAAAAAATTGGAAATTATTTGAGCTTTAATGACTTTTTTAAACAAATTAAAAAAATATTAATATTATTATTTTCCCTTCCCGTTATACTCCCGCGATGGATTTTTGTATACATAAGTGACCAACCCCATTATTATAGATTTGATTTCATAAAACTGTTATTATTATTTGTTGTTCTCTACTGGTACACATGTATTGCAGGAATACCAAATATGTTGCCGTTTAAATGCAACCATGCGTAGATCTGTTTTATCTGCTGCCTCTTTCAGTATATGGACGCAGCAGAAATAAAAAGCGGCAAGAGAACAAGCTGACTTCTGACAGTTGACAATCGCCAACGCTCTCGGTTTGTGTTGTATTCAATTGTTGTAGCTTGAAGTTGGAGCAACAATTTGTGGAGCGCTCATTGGTATCATATCGGCAAACTGTTTTTGTTTTTGCACAACAAAATGCTTTAATGAATTCGATAGTACAACAGAAAGATACAAAATTTATTAGCTACAATTCTGGGCAAATCTCAATATAAATCACTGAGTTCATTGCAAAAACGTCGATTTGGTGATTTTCCAAAGCTGCATTTACTTCTGAAGGCTATTAGCGCTTAGAACGTGGCATTTTCTATAGAAATCAAGGGAGGTAAACATTAAGTAGAAGTTGTGATCTGGCTTACGTGTGAATTCTGTTCGGTAAGCAATATGAATGTTTCTATTACTAATCAAATGTTTATTGTTTATAAACACGTACATATGTATGTATGTGAGTATCTTTTTTTTCATTGACAAGCAATAATTAAAAAACTTTGTTTTCCGCTTTTTATAGATAAGCAAAAGATCAGCGTATATAGTTATTTGATTGGTGTTATAGAGAGAAAAACTGAGGTCAATATCAAGAAGACATAATGATTCCTGGCTACGGACCGGTCATGCAGGCCCTTTTGGGCACACTGTTTACTTGGGGACTAACAGCTGCGGGTGCAGCTTGTGTGATATTCGTGCGGGGCAATCAGCGCAAGTCACTTGATGCTGCATTAGGTTTCGCCGCTGGTGTCATGATTGCTGCTTCGTTCTGGTCTCTTTTAAATCCCGCCATAGAAATGGCAGAGAGTTCACATCTGTATGGTGTTTACGCCTTTATGCCAGTGTCGGGTGGTTTTCTGCTAGGTGCCATCTTTGTGTATGGTTGTGATAGGCTTATGTCGTATCTTGGACTCAACAGCACAAATATGATGATTTCGATGACACAAACGAATAAGGATAAGGCTGATATTGCTATCGATGATATACGCAATAGTCAAGGCGTTTTAGATCGCACAGTAACTAAAAGCATGGATAGCTTTTCTGATTGCTTGAGTACACAGCACGGCAACCTTGAACCGCGACGTCGTAAAAAACACAGTACAGCCGAATTAGAAGCTCAGCGTACATACATAACTGATAGTCAACGAAACCTTGAAAGCGCAGTGGCACAGTGGAAACGTATTATGTTACTGGTGGTTGCAATAACTGTGCATAACATTCCCGAGGGTCTGGCGGTCGGTGTCAGCTTCGGCGCTATAGGCAGCACTGAATCTTCCACATTTGAAGCTGCTCGAAATTTGGCAATTGGTATTGGCATACAGAATTTTCCAGAAGGCCTGGCGGTAAGCCTGCCTTTACATGCCGCTGGTTTTAGTGTGGCACGCGCACTGTGGTATGGTCAACTCTCCGGTATGGTGGAACCGATATTTGGTATTCTGGGTGCAGTAGCAGTGACATTTGCCAATCTCATATTACCTTATGCATTGTCATTTGCGGCCGGCGCAATGATATACATTGTTGCGGATGACATATTGCCAGAGGCTCATGCCAGTGGCAATGGAACGATTGCCACTTGGGGCACGGTAGCGGGGTTCCTTATAATGATGTGCCTTGAAGTTACCCTATCTTGATGTTACAACTACTGCCATTGTTTTATTTGTTATATAATTAACTACAAGCATAAGATTTTGCGTTTCCAAAGCTACAACGATCACTTGACCAGCCGCGTAAATTTGGTACAAAAGCTATTCTGTTTTGTTTAAGTGATTAACTACTATTTACTGAAGTAAATGTGTGTGTCCTGATGTAATTGTGCATACAAATTATGTGTATGAAAAGGTGAATTGTTGGATATATGTACTTTCACGTGTATTTAGTGTTTGTAACGAACCCACTTAAATGTGAAAATTGCGATTATGTTTGGATATATGCACAATAGTTTAGCACAAAAAAGTGAACGCATTAATAATTTGTACTTTTTAAAAATCTCGTAACACGGACAATTGAGTATTACTTTTGTAAATATTTACGGAAAATAAGAATTTTTGTAAACACTATTCCTTTAGAAACCGCCGTTTCATAAAAATTTGTGAATACTATAATATTACATAAATGGAATATTTTAATGTATCTCATTTAAATACTGATCAATAGACACAGTATAACTTAATTAGTTTCTAAGTATGTTTTATGTTTTGAGCACAGAAAAAACGAAGTAATTTAATGAATAATAAAATAATATATATGTATATTTAACTAAAGTGAAGGTGGCATACTTAATTGTGAGCGTAAATATTTTGTGTGTGTATACACAGTAGCGATGAAATATTGTAGTAAACAATTTCCGCAGGTAGCCAAACAAGACGTTGGTAATCAATCAAAGCACATTTTCAATGGTTACTATACGCAAGTCATTAGCTCCGTATAACAACAACAATAGTTAAGATAGCTAAATTAAATTCTGATAAATATAAAATGTCACGATAATTTGTGATGTACACTGATAACGACAGATACGTGCACGTAGGTATCTTTAAAAAGATAAATAAACGTGTACAAGCTTCTAGTTATCGTGTGTGAACACAGCGGTGACTACACAAGATCTATCTAATCCTGCGTACGAATATGTATATTTCTTTGCAGTTTCTAGTATTTTAAAAGTATTTTATGGTTATTGGGCTTCTTCAATTATATTTCATACAAATTTCTTTAAAATACATTGCAGATGCTTTTCAGTTGAATATATATGAATCCGTCTAACTGTTATCTTTCAAGATTTCATACTTTAAAAGATAAATTATAAGCATAATGACTATTATTTCATTCCCTTTTTGGACAATTATAAAGAGACATATATTTGGTTGTTGTACCGGCCGAATTTCTTCCCCATAAACATTTACGTATATTTTAATGTTAACATATTGTTAACATGATAACAGGAATGCTGCCCTGCAACTGTTGCAATAATAACTGATATAAACATCCTACTTGTTATACCCTCGCAACTTGTTGCAAAGAGTAAAATAATATTGATAAATACTGAATTTTGCAATGAACACGTGCAAACTTCGGCCTCAACCGAATGTTAGATACTGTTTATTACATTATTCGATTGTATTATATTTAAATATATCGTATGCATCAGCCCTGCAACACTGTTAAGATTTCTTAACGTGACGGGGTTGGAGGGGGTGCTGTGATAACTGGAGAGGGCACAATAGACCTTAGGTCGCGGTGCAATCCTCACAATATAATCTAATTTAATCTAATATTTAAATATTGCTTTCTGACGACACAATTTTTTGTCTCATATTTGAAATTTGCCAACCCTTGGAACTATCGATTATAGGTATAATTATTGGGACAAAATAATAAAATTTTAGATGTGTTTGATTGATATTTGTAATATGCCATTTGATTTCCAATGAATGAACGTGAACTATGACAATTACAAACCACCAGAATGTTCGTAGTTATTTAGCAGCGCTTTAAATATTGAAATACGTTAGGACTAGAAACAGAGAAACATTGTAGATATACACCGTAGTGCTTAAGTCGACAAACAACGAATAATCCTACAAAGAGACAGTCGACGTTATTCGCAGAGGGCAACTAACACTTTTACAAAGCACTACCCACAAATTTCTTTTCTTTCTTTCTGGAAGATTAATCAACGTCTATTGGTAAAGCAGTTTCTCGAGACAAAAGTAACCTTAGTATAATTGTTTACTATAGCTGTTTAAAGCATCACCAACTTATGCAGCATCATACAGACACATCAGTGCACAAATTTAAATGTGTTTAAGAGTTTGAGTTGGAACGACAATCATCTATTTAAATAGTTATATATATCGTGAAACTTATTACTTATTCGCGAAATGAGCTAGTAAGTTTTAATGATATCGGTCAAAAATTTGATTTAGAATTATTAGTTTCAGGAAATCCAATGGATTACACGTTATTACTTTTTGGTTTTCTCTTTATTTCCATGAATGTACATGTTACATGTAATTGCCATAGCTTCACCATAAAATGTTTAATAACGAATATTACACTATACAACCAGTAATATTGTTGTAATAATGTGCTTTAGCTATTTTTGATGTAGCAATGCTGTTAGTAGTTATTTGAATTATTTTAGGCAGATTATTTTATTGATTTTAAAATATGCTACAAAATATGAATGGCTAAATTATGCTTACATGTTGTCATTTTGACACTTCATTGTCAGCTTTTAATTATGTTATTATAGTATAAGAAATATGTAAGTACAAGGCCGCGAAACCATTTAAAACAAATATTTTTAATTTGTTATAGTTTAAAATCTGTTACGTTATAATATCAGTATTCGAGTTGACCAAATTTTCATATATCTTATCTTGACATGAAACTTGATGGTCATGGAAATAATATTGTAATATGAGAAATTCATTTTAATATAATATATTCTTAATGACATCGGTATAAAGTGTTATATACAGATCACAAGTGGTAAATTGATGTTTTCAAGAACAGTTTACAAATATTCACATAAATATTCGTATTTCATTAGAACTAATTAGATAATTTTAGAAACGGGTTAGAGAAAAATAATACGTTTGTAGCATAGTCAATTCATTTTAGAGCCAGGTGATGCTTTTCATGCTAATTCAACAAATTAATAGCTTTTCCAATCCTCTCCATATTACATTTAAATGCAATTACACATAATCCGATACCGGTAGCAACAACTATTCACAGCTGACTATTAATACATTTAATTAATACTAGTAAACCGGTTTGCACTTAAACCTATTATACAAAGTATTCCCCACAAATGAATACCATATTTACTTGAATACTAAATCATTTATATTCAGTGTTTAGAGAAATAAACATTAACTTACCTTCATTTTTTCGTAAAGTTCGGGATTTTCGTAGCGATCTATATTTGATATTGGAAACTCGTTTGGATCACATATCATCCGCTTTTTTTTGCAAGCTTCAACCCACAAAATCGAAACAACCGGTATATTCCAGTTTTTAGCTTTTTTGTAAGTGGACAGCAAACCATCTTTAAATATCACATGTGTTGTACCTCTGTAAAAATTGAAAGATTGCACTAATTGAAAGAATCGTATAAGTCTAAAATAACTTATAAATACCTTAGTAATTTGTCATTTACGCGTGCACCTAGTTGTGAAATAACCTTCTTCACACCTTCTGATCGATTATCTTCGCCAGTACGTACTTCAACATATACTACAATGTCGTGCATGAGTTCCTCTATTGATGGTGGTGGAGATGGATTGTATTCTTCTAAGGTGATAATGTTTTGTTCCTCATGTGGGATGTCAAAATTAGCGTAGCCACCACTTACAGGATTGCTAAAGATAAACATTGTTTAAAATGTATATAAGTTAATTCTTTCTTGAATTATTTACTTTAGAGCTCTGATCGCGCGGACACGTAAAGATGCTGATGGACTGTTGAGATCACGTTGTATGCGTGCCATTTGAGGATTTTTACTTAGTGTTGTTTGTATGGCAGGTTCTTTAGTGGGGGTGATATTAGTGTGTATTTGCGTGTTGATTATGTGTTCAATATTTGAGTGAGCAGTAATAGTGTTGTCAGCTGTAGGTTTTATGGGATTGTTTTCGATATTTTCATAAAATACTTCATTGAGTGTTACTGGAGGCAATTGGGAAATAAGGAGCCTTTCTTGTGAACGCATAGCATCAGGACTGCTCACATAGTCGCTCAATTTGCCTGTATGCCGGTTTGAAATTCCACAATATGCGTGCGCATGTTGAAGTGCGCGCACAGGAAACAAAAGAAAGGATAAATGTATATTACAAACACTTAATGAGATCAATAAACGAAGGAACTTTAAGTATATTTTCACTTTTTCTTTTCATTTTCTGTTATCATTCGCGTTGTCACAAAATGACAGCGCGAAATTTCAGCAGTGTTACCCATTAAAAGCTTAACATCTTTGATAACGTATAATGAAACGGAATACAAACCGCGTAACTTACCATTTATTATAAATAATTTAGTACACATGAAATTTAGTTTTTTAGCTTTTTGAAATTTTTTTGTGTGTGAAAAAATAAGTTTGTCAATTTCTTAATTTTCAGAATATTGAGAACAAAATCATTGCTTACATCTATTTTTACTGTAATGTACTTACGCAAGTTGTGCTTTTCCATAAGCAATAACTTATTGTCATCAGTAGGTTTGACTATGTCATTGCAATTATCAAAAGAACCATGCGAACTACTGCTGAACCCACTGTCTTCATTTGTAGGTACTAGGGGCTGATCAGGTTTAGTGGCAAAGATTTTTAATAATTGTTCGTCTCGAATACTTAATCGCCGATTATTTTTTAGAGGAGCATTTAAATCGTTTTCGCCTTGTTGTTGGTTTTCACACAATGGTTTCTTCTTTACAATTTTATTTATATTTTGCGGACCCTTTCTGGAGCGATGCAGCGTACTTGAGTAGGTTACCGTTTGCCAGGTTGACACGCGATTAACAAATTTATCCATATTAAATTCTCTAAATTTCAACAACAACCATTTATACAGAATTTATTGTTGTAATTGATTTGAAGTAACCAAATAAATTTTAATTTAATATTCTACAAATGAGATTTTAAAAGCACCAGTACAATTTCATGAACATTTTGAAAATGACATTCGGTGGTAGTGGAATGTGGATTGCAGGCTGAAAGTACACAATAGGAAATGTTTGGAAATTGGTTGAAGTGTCAGGGTTGCATTTCTTACATAACATTAAATTTATCCGTTCAACTTCTTATAGATAACAACGACATTCTTGCAGTTTTGAAAACAAAATTAGAAGACGTTCACTAGAGTTAAATGAAGCTTGTAATATAGGCTGACCCTTAGTTATTTACTTATTTGATACATAACTTATTTCATTGGGAGAGAAAAATCGCAAACTTCACAAAATGTATAAATGATTTTTCTATCACAATAACTCTCATTTTATTTTCGCAATTTCTCCACTCAATAGAATACAGTGAAACCTCTCCTAACAGACATCTCCTTTGAGAGGACATTTATTCATACATCAAGTTAATTTTTTAGAACTAACTGTATTATGAAACACTTTCATTATTGAAAGAACATTAAGAAACAAACATTTAAATAAAAATAAGTTTCCAATTTTTCCTAAACTACCACGTTTCTTATAACATTTTGTATCACTTTATATGCTTTAATAATAATATTACTTTACTATTTAATCACAACTTCATTAAAATACCGACTTTCTAATTGGATGATCATGTCAATATAGAATATGAATAGTCGCAAGGAACTGAACCAAGTAGTGTTATTTCTTATCTATACTATAATTTCATATCCTTTAGCATTCTTTGGAGAATAACACAAAATATATTAAAAAAGAAAAAAATAAATTGAAATAGTGTTTTTTAGACACGTGGTATTCGAAGAAGGAGGATGGAGTCATATGTAGAAGTTCTCGTAAGTGAGGAAAGTTTCTGACTGTCATTCACTTGGGAGTGGCCAGGAACGATTCTTTTACATGTGGCTCAAGCAGCTCACGACTTCCGGTCTTAGACCAAGTATCCTCTGGGTAGCCAACAGACATCCGTTTGGAGGCGAAACCCGCTTATGCGGTTGCGCGTAGGGTTTGGGACCCACCACATAAAAACACCCCCCAATGAAAAGAACAAAACAGCCTCGGATGAGAGACCCCAATTTTGATGACGACCACTGCAAACGTTTAAAGGACTACGATTTAAGGGCATGCACCTGGAATGTCCGGACCCTTAATTGGGAAGGTGCCCCTGCCTAGCTGGTTGATGTCCTCGTAAGAGTAAAGGCTGACATCACCGCAATCCAAGAAATGCGATGGACGGGACAAGGACGGAAGAAGGTGGGTTCTTGTGACATCTACTACAGCGGCCATATAAAGGAGCGCAAATTCGGTGTGGGATTCGTGGTGGGAGAGAGACTCCGTCATCGAGTCCTGGCATTCACTCCTGTGGATGAACGTCTAGCCACAATCCGCATCAAAGCGAGGTTCTTCAACATATCGCTGATTTGCGCCCACGCCCCGACGGAAGAGAAGGACGAAGTGATCAAAGATACCTTCTATGAGCGCCTAGAACGTACCTATGAGCGCTGCCCCCGCCACGATGTCAAAATCGTGCTTGGCGATTTCAACGCTAGGGTGGGTAAAGAAGGTGTCTTTGGCACATCAGTCGGAAAATTCAGCCTCCATGACGAAACATCACCAAACGGTCTGAGGCTGACTTCGCCGGGGCCCGAAATATGGTCGTCTGTAGTACTAAATTCCAGCATAAGAAAATCCATCAAGCTACTTGGCTGTCCCCGGATCGAATCACTCGCAACCAGATCGATCATGTTGTGATAGATGGACGACATGTCTCCAGTGTCTTGTAGCAGCTAAAATACGCACCCGCCTCTGTGTAGAAAAGCGCACACGTCAACAAACACAAGGAAGGTTCGACATCGAGAAGCTGCAATCACAACCGACAGCCGAACGATTTTCTACTCGACTTGCACTCCTGCTCTCTGAGAGCACTTATCAGCATCTCGGTATAAGGGAGCTGTGGGACGGCATATCAAACTCCTTACGTACAGCTGCAACCGAAACCATTGGTTTTAGGAAAAGCCAAAAAACAGCTGGTATGATGAGGATTGTCGTCTCGCAGTGGAGAGAAAACAGACTGCCTACCTCGCAATGTTGCGATCGACCGCAACACGAGCGGGATGGGAAAGATACCGAGAGCTGAAGAGGGAAGCGAGACGCATTTGCAGACAAAAAAATAAAGAGGCCGAAATGCGTGAGTATGAAGAGCTTGACAAGCTGGCCGACTCGAAAATTTTACGAAAAGGTCCGGCGACTAACTGAAGGTTTCAAGACCGGAGCACACTCCTGTAGGACCCCCAGAGGCGATCTAGTTATTGATGACCAGAGTATACTGAGTTTGTGGAAGGAACACTTCTCCAGCCTGCTGAATGGCAGTGAAAGTACAACAACAGGAGATGGCGAACCCGATTCCCCAATCGACGACGATGGAGCAGATGTTCCATTGCCCGACCGTGAAGAAATTCGAATAGCATTTACCCGCTTGAAGAACAATAAGGCGGCGGGGGCCGATGGATTACCGGTCGAGCTATTCAAATACGGCGGCGAAGAGCTGATAAGGTGCTTGCATCAGCTTCTTTGCAGAATATGGTCGGAAGAAAGCATACCTGACGATTGGAACCTCAGTGTACTCTGCCCAATACACAAAAAGGGAGACCCCACAATTTGCGCCAATTACTGTGGGATAAGCCTCCTCAACATCGCGTGTAAGGTTCTGTCGAGCGTATTGTGGACTAAAGCACACCGTCAACAAACTGATTGGACCTTATCAGTGTGGCTTTAGACCTGGAAAATCCACCATTGACCAGATATTCACCATGCGCCAAATCTCGGAAAAGACCCGAGAGAGAAGAATCGACACTCACCACCTTTTCATCGGTTTTAAAGCTGCCTTCGACAGCATGAAAAGGAGCTGCCGCGATGTCTGAATTTGGTATCCCCTCAAAACTAATACGGCTATGTAAACTGACGTTGAACAACACCAAAAGCTTCGTTAGCATCGGGAAGGACTTCTCCGAGCCGTTCGATACCAAAAGAGGTTTAAGACAGGGTGACTCACTATCGTGCGACTTCTTCAATTTATTGCTGGAAAAATAATACGAGCTGCAGAGCTAAATAGAGAAGGTACAATCTTCTATAAGAGTGTACAGCTGCTGGCGTATGCCGATAATATTGATATCATCGGAAGCAACAACCGCGCCGTTTGTTCTGCTTTTTCCAGACTTGATAAGGAAGCGAAGCGTATGGGTCTGGTGGTGAATGAGAACAAGACGAAATATCTCCTGTCATCAAACAAACAGTCAGCGCACTCGCGTCTTGGCTCCCACGTCACTGTTGACAGTCATAACTTTGAAGTTGTAGATAATTTCGTATACCTAGGAACCAGCATTAACACCGATAATAATGTCAGCCCTGAAATCCAACGCAGAATCACTCTTGCCAACAGGTGCTACTATGGACTAAGTAGGCAATTGAAAAGTAAAATCCTCTCTCGACGAACAAAAACCAAACTCTACAAGTCCCTCATCATTCCCGTCCTACTTTACGGTGCAGAAGCGTGGACGATGTCAACATCCGATGAGACAGCACTAGGAGTTTTCGAGAGAAAGGTTTTGCGCAAGATTTATGGTCCCTTAAACATTGGCAACGGCGAATACCGCAGACGATGGAACGATGAGCTGTATGTGTTATTCGACGACATAGACATAGTCCAGCGAATAAAAAAACAGCGGCTACGCTGGCTAGGTCATGTTGTTCGAATGGATGAAAGTGCTCCAGCTCTGAAAGTATTCGATGCAGTACCCGCTGGTGGAAGCCGAGGAAGAGGGAGACCTCCACTCCGATGGAAGGACCAGGTGGAGAGGGACCTGGCTTCGCTTGGTATAACCAATTGGCGCCAAACTGCCAGAAGGAGGGATACGTGGCGCGCTGTTTTGGACTCGGCTATAACCGCGTAAGCGGTGTCTACGCCAGTCAAGAAGAAGAAGGTATTCGAGAAGGACCAGAAGAATCAATATCACTGAATTTAAATGTTGTATGGAACTTCTTCAATTTGTGAAATTGTTAAGTAGGATATCAAGAGTTGTCTTCCTTTGAGCAATCGGCTCTATGTACATATCTACTTACATATACATATGTATATATACATTTATGGACAAAATAATCATGGTGCGTTTAGCTGGTATTGTTTTTTGCCAAATCGTGTTGTAAATGTTAATTTTGTTCATAGCTATGTATATGTTTTTATGATAAAGGCGTAGTAGTATAAACAACTTGCACTACTCATTTCTTAATTTTGTATTTTAGGGACAAGTTATCATTGATTCATAAAATAAGTGGGGCCAATAAAATAGGTGCAAGTAAAATATTTATGTATGTATAAAATAAATGGTTATTTCGAAGTATTTTTTTCATATCAATGTATCATTGGAGTATTCGCAATTTTATTTCGCTTTGAACACAGAAATTATTTTGAATTGGTCGTAGACATCATCGGCTGATGAAAAAATTCGGTGTTGAAGGGAAACCCACAGATTCATTACCAGTATGCTAGGGCGATCGTAAAATCATGTAACTAATGCTCCACAGCAAATATATTAGAAAAAACTTTCGGCTCATATAAGAAAAACTTGTTTGATTTATGATCGTCGCATACTTCTCATAAGAAGAAAGGACTCTTTTGTGACTTGACGACAAATCGCTGAAGTTGAAACTAAAAGTTAGTACGCGGTCTATTCGCGGGACTCAAGTTCAGAAAAATTCCTCTTATACGGAAAGTCGACATACAGAAGAGGAAAGTTATTGTCGCTGAACACACAAAGTTGTGCAATCCCACTAGAGATGCAAACGTGACCTCTAAGCAAAGGCCTAGCCAATCATCTGATCTCAATCCGATTGAGAACTTGTGGAGTGACTATAAGAGGATATTGACAGACTTTTAATTTCAAAATAAGAAGCAATTGTGGCAGAAATTAAAGGAACTGTGGGAATCTTCCAATTGAAACCCTGCCTAAAATTAATATAATCCATGCAGAATAAAATTGGAGAAATAATATAAAACTATGGATATCCTCCATTCATATATATATATATATTTGGCGGCGTAGGAACCGCTTTAAGCGATTATAGCTGAATCCACCAGAGCGCGCCACTCGTTTCTCATTTTTGCTTTTTGGCGCCAACTGGAAATACCAAGTGAAGCCAGGTCACTTTCCACCTGATCCTTCCATCGGAGTGGAGGGCGTCCTCTTCCGCGGCTTCCTCCAACGGGTACTGCATCGAACACTTTCAGAGCTGGAGTGTTTTCATCCAACCGCACAACATGATCTAGCCAGCGTAGCCGCTGTCTTTTTATTCGCTGAACTATGTCAATGTCGTCGTATAAATCGTACAGCTCATCGTTCCATCGTCTGCGGTATTCGCCGTTGCCAACCCCAAGATTCGTCTCATCGGATGTTGTCATCGTCCACGCTTCAGTGCCATACATCAGGACGGGAATAATGAGCGACTTATAGAGTTTGATTTTGGTTCGTCGAGAGAGGACTTTACTTTTCAATTGTCTACTCAGTCCAAAGTAGCACCCGTTGGCAAGAGTGATTCTGCGTTGGATTTCGAGGCTGACATTATTATCGGTGTTGATGCTGGTTCCAAGGTATACGAAATTATCTACAACTTCAAAGTTATGACTGCCAACAGTAACGTGGGAGCCAAGACGCGAGTGCGCTGACTGTTTGTTTGATGACAGGAGATATTTCGTCTTGTTCTCATTCACCACCAGACCCATACGCTTCGCTTCCTTATCAAGTCTGGAAAAGCAGAACAAACGGCGCGGTTGTTGCTTCCGATGATATCAATATTATCGGCATACGCCAGCAGCTGTACACTCTTATAGAAGATTGTACCTTCTCTATTTAGCTCTGCAGCTCGTATTATTTTTCCAGCAATAAATTGAAGAAGTCGCACGATAGTGAGTCACCCTGTCTTAAACCTCTTTTGGTATCGAACGGCTCGGAGAAGTCCTTCCCGATCCTAACGAAGCTTTTGGTGTTGTTCAACGTCAGTTTACATAGCCGTATTAGTTTTGAGGGGATACCAAATTCAGACATCGCGGCAGCTCCTTTTCATGCTGTCGAAGGCAGCTTTAAAACCGATGAAAAGATGGTGAGTATCGATTCTTCTCTCTCGGGTCTTTTCCAAGATTTGGCGCAGGGCGAATATCTGGTCCATGGTGGATTTTCCAGGTCTAAAGCCACACTGATAAGGACCAATCAGTTCGTTGACGGTGGGCTTTAGTCTTTCACACAATACGCTCGACAGGACCTTGTATGCAATGTTGTGGAGGCTTATTCCACAGTAATTGGCGCAGATTGTGGGGTCTCCCTTTTTACTGATTGGGCAGAGCACATTGAGATTCTAATCGTCAGGCATGCTTTCTTCCGACCATATTTTACAAAGAAGCTGATGCAAGCACCTTATCAGTTCTTCGCCGCCGTATTTGAATAGCTCGGCCGGTAATCCATCGTTGTTGTTCTTCATGTGGGTAATTGCTATTCGAATTTCTTCATGGTCGGGTAATGGAACATCTATTCCATCGTCATCGATTGGGGAATCGGATTCGCCATCTCCTGGTGTTGTACTTTCACTGCCATTTAGCAGGTCGGATAAGTGTTCACTCCATAATCCCAGTATGCTCTGGACATCCGTTACCAGATTATCTCCTCGATCTCTACATGATAATGCTCCGGACTTGAAACCTTCTGTAAATCGCCTCATCTTTTCATAAAATTTTCGAGCGTTATAGCATAGACAGACGGCATAGTTAATTCGGATTAACTGCGCTTTTAATCAGTTCCAAATATGTAGGTGACAGACGACAGCATAGCCCGCACAATTAGTACAAAATCACTAATTACTAATAAATATACATAAATACGTTATTATTAGAACTTCCATTTTAGAAAAATCTTTACATAGCTTTACATACTCACGTTCTCGATATCTATCCCACCTCGAACGTGTTGTGGTCGATCGCAACGTTGCGAGGTAGGCAGTCTGTTTTCTCTCCACTGCGGAACGACAATTCTCATCGTACCAACTGGTTTTTAGTCGATGCCGAAGACCAATTGTTTCGGCTGCAGCGGTATGCAATGAGTTTGAGATGCCGTTTCACAGCTCCACAGATGCTGATGAGTGCTCTCAGAGAGCAGGAGTGCAAATCAAGTAGAAAATCGTTCGGCTTTCGGTTGTGATTGCAGCTTTTCGACGTCGAACCTTCCTTGTGTTTGTTGGCCAGCGTTCTTTTGTACAGAGGCGAGTGCGTATCTTTGCAGCTACTAGATAATGGTCCAAGTCAATATTTGGTCCTCGCAGCGTACGTACATTTAAAACACAGGAGAAAAGTCTTCCGTTTATCACAGCGTGATCGATTTGATTGCGCGTGTTTCGATCAGGGGACAGCCAGTTGCTAGACAGACAGTTGCTTGATGAATTTTCTTGTGCTGGAATCTGGTACTACAGACAACCATATTTCGGGCTCCAGCGAAGTCGATCGTTTGGCGATGTGACTGTTGTGCCAAAGACACCTTCTTTACCCACTCTGGCGTTAAAATCGCCAAGCACGATTTTGACATCGAGGCGGGGGCAGCGGTCATAGATGTGTTCTAGGCGCTCATAGAAAGCATCTTTGGTCACATCGTCCTTCTCTTCCATTGAGGCGTGGGCGCAAATCAGCCATATGTTGAAGAACCTCGCTTTGATGCGGATTGTGGCAAGACGTTCATGCAACGGGGTGAATGCCAGAACTCGGCGACGGAGTCTCTCTCCCACCACAAATCCAACACCAAATTTGCGCTCCTTTATATGGCCGCTGTAGTAGATGTCACAAGGACCCACCTTCTTACGTCCTTGTCCCATCCATCGCACTTCTTGGATGGCGGTGATGTCAGCCCTTAGTTGTATGAGGACATCAACCAGCTGGGCAGAGGCAACTTCCCAATTAAGGGTCCGGACATTCCAGGTGCATGCCCTCAAATATTTTATCCCTATTACTTTGACCAATGATATATCTTATTATTAAACATTTTCAGTTTTAAAATTAAGTATGGAAGTTTTTAGACATACCGTTGATCTCCTTTTTACACGGTTTTTTTTACACGGTGTTTTTGTACACTTCCCAGTTACCATTTTTACACAGCTTTAATTTTTTTACACGGATTTTTTTTGTGTTTTATTTTTTTACCATTCCCAGAATAGTTGTTGTTTGTTCTTTCTAACAGTAATATGTAAATATACATACATATAATACCAGAAAAGTATAAAACAACAATAACAGTGTAAATTCTCACTGTACGAATAGATAGATTTTCATGTAAAATTAGATCTTTTTTACACGATTTCTATTTTTTGCAAGATTTTTTTCTTACACCTCAATTGTATAAGGCTACTGGCGAATAATCGCCATTTTAGTACCCTTGGCTACTGAGACTAGATTTTTTATTACGATAAGCTATTTATCTCAGTTGCCAAGAATAAGCAGATAACAGCCCTGCTGAGTTTACGTTTTTGACAATTATTTTGAAAGTATTTGGCAGCATTGTTCAAATGTGAGTAACAATTTGTGCAAAATGTTATTATTTGTTATGTTTACTATATTTTGTATATTTTCAAATAGATCAAACAAAGCATTTTCATACTTGTTGGTCGCGTTTTAAATCCATCAACCGATCAACTGCTGTCTCTCCAATTCTGAAGATTTGAGCAGCGCTACGATTCTTTGCTGAAGGTAGCTATCAGAAAGGTAAAGGAAATGACTTCGGAATTTCACAGCTTAAAAACGACGATGTCTGTGATTCTTACAGAAGTGACCACATAATAAAATAATAAATAATAAGCAATCAAACAGAATTTCCTGATGTAATCCAATGTATGAATGGAATACATGTGCACATTTCAGCACCTAAAAATGAACTACCACATCTGTGTATTAATATCTATGCCTCAGAAGTAACTCAAATATTATAAATTGCTTAAAAATATAGTATTATTAAAATATTAGCTTCTGCCATTCTCTTCCAATCTTATGGGGTGACCTGAATCTATTTATTTCGGTTTCAAAGCCATTCCATAGTTTTACATTTTTTATTTATAGTTACAATTTCCTCGCCATCTGAGTATGTTATACTGCTTTACTCAAAACTACAATCTATAATGAAGAAAATGGTCTTGATCAGTAGCCTGCTTTTGACATGTTTGGATACTATAACAAGTAAGAAAGGGCTAAGTTCGGATGTAACCGAACATTTTATACTTTCGCAATTTATTGAAGAAATTTTATTTACATAACACACAAATTTACTCATAAATTCGGCATAAAGTTTAATACAATAACGAAAATCGTCATATATAGTATATGAGGGCTGAGGTAATTCCTGAACCGATTTCATTCATTTTCACCAGCAAGGTGCATTATATACAAGACTATACGCTCACTTAATTTTGCTAAGATATCTCACATATTAACCAATACATATATGCGGAATAAAGCCCACCGTATTTTTTAAAAACCTATAATTAGGCATATGGGAGCTAGGAGAAGATAATTTTGAAAAACATATAAATAGGTATATGGGAGCTAGGAGATGTTATGACCCGATTTTAATACATTTTGGAACAGAACACTATTAGAAGAAAACAATTTTCTCTGAATTACATTAAATTATCTAAGAGATTTACTCATATTTTCGGTTAAAATTTACCCTTAGGCGCTGAGTTCAACATATTCGATATCCGGGGCTTTGAAAAGTTAGAGTCCGATGTGTAAAGTTTTATTTCGCTATCTTCATTGGTTCCTTATGTATATATTACAGAGTGAAGGAATCAGAAGGAATTCAAAATTGAGTTATATGGGAAGTTGTTGTGGTTGTGAACCGATTTCATCAATTTTCCACACGTGTCATCAGGGTGTCAAGAAAATATTATATACCGAGTTTCATTGAAATCTGTCGAGTACTTCCTGAGATATGGTTTTTGACCCATAAGTGGGCGATGCCACGCCCATTTTCCATTTTGTAAAAAAATCTGAATGCAGTTTCCTTCTGCTATTTCTTCTGTAAAATTTAGTGTTTCTGACGTTTTTCGTTAGTGAGTTAACTTACTTTTAGCAATTTTCAAGCTAACCTTTGTATGGGAGGTGGGCGTGGTTATTATTCGATTTCAACTATTTTCATGGTGTGTGGTGGGGTACATAAGAGACTCGACTGCAGAAAGTTTGGTTTATATAGCTTCATTGGTTTGCGAGATATATACAAATAACCGATTTAGGGGCGTGGCCACTCCCACCTTCCCCAAAAAAGTACATCCAAATATGCGTCTTTCTAGTGCGTTCCTTTATTCCAAATTTTACTGTTATAACTTTGTTTATGGCTTAGTTATGACACTTTATGTGTTTTTGGTTTTCGCCATTTTGTGGGCGTGTCAATGGTGCTATTTCGCCCATCGAAAGCAGCCCCCTCAAGTTATCGCTTGCACGGACAGACATCCGGATTTCAACTCCACTCGTCATCCTGATCATTTATACATATACATATATAACCCCATATCTAACTCTTTTATTTATTGGTGACACAAACAACCGTTATGTGAACAAAACTATAATACTCTCTTAGCAACTTTTGTCGCGAGAGTATAAAAAGGGTTGATAGTAATAGATAATATGCAAAAAAATGGCGACTGGCGATCAGTAGCCTGTCATATTCGCTAGTAGCCTCTCTTAATGTATATTTCGATCTACGATAGCCTGAAGGCGACTGAACTCAGGCTATTTTAGATACATACATAATATGGGTGTTAAATTGGTCCGAATAGTGAATAGTTCATCATGGAATGACAACTAAACTGAGAAAACAACGAATATTGAATTATTTGCTACATTTTTGAATACAAAACTTAGCTAACACCTGACAATATTTCTCCGCCTTTGTGGCTATAAAACATAAAATAAGCTTATTTCAATTTTAGGAATTATCTTCCAGAATATCTTTTATTTAAATTTAAGTATACAGTTTTTTGGTAAATTAAATAAAAATATAATATTTGTGAAATTCGATTGGAGTATTATGTTCTGTAATTTATTGAAACTGGTCTTAAACAATAAATTAAAAATATTTCAAAAATCATTAGAAAATAGATTAGAAAATACCATATATACAACGAAATTAATATTAAATGACCACTGACACTTAAAAATGACACATTTATATGCATCTACATATCAACTTGTATGGATACTTAAATGTTATACTAAGAGCGTAATCTTAACTTAAACATAAATATTCATTACTTTGATAGAGTCTCACACAATTATATAAACGTACTTGTTTGATTACGAGTACTTTGAATTTAATTATAATGCAATTACTCATACATTTCATACACATTATAAAATTTAACTTTGCATTGTATTTGTAGTGCGAATAATGCTAGGACATATTTCAGTCTTCATTTTAGAAAAAAGATATCTACTCATGCTATATGCATGTACGTACGTTACGTAAGGAGGTTTGATATGTCAAGGGCTAGAAAAAATCAAACAATTATGGCAATATCGTATGGTGCTACATATCCACGCAACCGCTTCACTAAAATGATTCTTATAAATAAATAAATTTGCAAATTTTACTAATATTGCTTGTAGTGTACACATAAACAAGCATGCGTGCAACAGAATGGGACTGCAGACAAGTAATCACAAATTGGAACCGTTCTGGCGTTGCTCGATTACTAACAAATACATATTTACTTATGTTTACTGATTTAAGAAGAAATCACATGCATCTCTACAGAAAATGCTTTCGTTGAAAGTTGTAACGACGCAAATTTCCCAGTTTTATTTGCCATAATTCCAATGCGTCCGCCTCGCGCCAGCGCACTGCCATCCCTACTCATGTGCACTAATCATGCTGCGCGCATCCCACAATGACAGCTGCGATTGGGAGAGTCTATGATGTCGCGCATGCAGTAGTTTGTATGGGTAATATGGTGGTTGGTGAGCCGGATACTGGTGGAATGTGGCAATGGGCAGCGGCTGTGCTGGCTGTGGTTCGACTATTTGTTGTTGTGATGCAGAAATCTTACGCGATATTTTCGCCTCCTTCTTATTGGGACACTTCTTTGAGGATTTGATAAAATTCGGTATACGGGCAAGCAAACCGCAATAGTAGGGATCATCTTGTTTCTTACGTAGTTCAGGTTTGCTTTTCGGTTTTGACGTGAGCATTGGCACTGATTGGTTGTATAGTTCATAATCGGGCTGCAACGAAAGTCGGAATGCAAACAAATTTAATAACATTACACTTATGTGGTATATAGATAGAGTTAAGTAAAGTATCACCTTTGTTAGCATTAGTTGTGATAATCAAATCTTGACCTTAACCGGAGAGTACATTTTTGATTTCCCAATATGCAACTTTATACTGTATGTATATATATGTGTGTGTGTGTAGTGTAGATAAGTGTGTGTGTGCGAGACGAGAGTGCAGTTGGAGCGTGCCGGAAAGACATAAAATAATTGGTTAAATGAAATGTGTATTCTTAAAAAAAAAAAGATTTCAATGCGATAAGTCGCACATACAAACCGGCCGAACTGCAACTATGGCATACATAAAATTTCAAATAGGAGGGATTTAAAGCTTATCAATTGCAGTTAATGGGTTCAATTGTGCAAATGTGCGAATTTCTTTGAAGACGAAACGACTATGGTCTATTTCAGAGACTTCCGAGTTAGTATTTTCCTCGGCAACAAAAATGAAAATATATACTCTTTTCTAACATACTAGAAACAATTTGCCTCAAAATGAGGTATAAAAGGACACAATGCGATTATTTATAAAATTTTAATGAATTAAAAACCAAAACAGTACAAAAATTTGCAATCGAAAATTGCGTCATCAGGATAGCGTCCCCTACGCTAACTTAACTATTTTCGCTTATTTCATATGTAAAGTCAAAGTTAACATTTTTATTTATAATTCGAATATTTTTAACTGAAATTAGTTATTTGCGGTGTCACATTTGTTAATAAAATGTTCATAAATTTTATTGGGGATAGAAATTTATAGTTTTTAATTAAAATCTGATGTAATGTTGACCAAATGAGTTTTATGTCGTCGATTAGTTCGGTTTTGGTGGTATATTGCTAACCACTCTCATACACCTTTCTAACCAACCATCCCCAGCCGTTATCTATAATATTTAGGTCTGGCGAGTATGACGGCCACTCCAGAACACCGACATTTTGGCTTTGTATCCATGTTTTTACAGACCGGATAAGCTTCAAATTCAGATGTCGTGCTGTAAATACCATTCTAGATTCCCAAACATATTTTTAACAAGTAAGGAAAGGCTAAGTTCGGGTGCAACCGAACATTTTATACTCTCGCAATGTATTGAAGAAATTTTATTAAGATAACATACAAATTTACCCATAAATTCGGCATAAAGTCCAATCGGATAACGAAAATCGTCATATATAGTATATGAGGGCTCAGGTAATTCCTGAACCGATTTCATTCATTTTCACCAGCAAGGTACACTATATCCAAGACTATTTTTGGAACAGAGACACACTATTAGAAGAAAACAATTTCATCTGAATTACATTAAATTATCTCTAAGAGATTTACCCATATTTTCGGTTAAAATTTACCCTTAGGCGCTGAGTTCAACATGTTCGATATCTGGGACCGTTAAAGTCCGTTTTCGACAATGTTTTCACAAGTGAAGCCAGAGATAATACGCATTATTTGTTTAAAGTTTTATTCCGCTATCTTCATTGGTTCCTTATGTATATCTTATAAAGTGAAGGAATCAGATGGAATTCAAAATTGAGTTATAAGGAAAGTAGTCGTTGTTGTGAACCGATTTCGCCCATTTTTTATCCGTATTATCAGGGTGTCAAGAAAATATTACATGTGACCTGGTCTACGAAAAGGGAGCTAACGTGCTAAACTAGTTTTCTGGGAAACAGCTGTTAAAAATAAACAACTCTCATCTTCCATCCGAATCTACTAAAAAAGTGAAAATTGATTTTTGTACACCTAAGCCCCCTTTCCGTAGACCAGGTCACATATACCGAATTTCATTGAAATTTCAAAAAAATTACAGCCAAATATGCCCCTTCCTAGTGCGATCCTAATTTAATTTTTTACCAAATTTTACTGTTATAACTTTGTTTATGGCTTAGTTAAAAACACTTTATGTGTTTTTGGTTTTCGCCATTTTGTGGGCGTGGCAATGGTGCTATTTCGCCGCCCATCGAAAGCAACCCTCTCACGGTCCCAAGGAATATTTGTGCCAAGTTTCGTCAAGATATCTTAATTTTTACTCAAGTTACAGCTTGTACAGACGGACCTTCCGACAGACATCCGGATTTCAAATCTATTCGTCAACCTGATCACTTTGATATATATGACTCTATATCTAACTCTTTAAGTTTTAGGTGTTACAAACAACCGTTATGTGAACAAAACTATAATACTCTCTTAGCAACTTTTGTTGCGAGAGTATAAAAACGGGAAATCCACTTTTTTAAATTCGATTATATTTATTTGCATTCTTAGTTGGTGTTAAAAACTACATTTCGCGGGTACCATAATATCATATGGCTCTCTATTCCGTTACACCTTTGATCCGAGGGTATTTGCGATTCTAATGGGGTCCATCCATGGCTCACGTCATGGAAATAAAAACTTTTGTTCATCTGGGCTTTCAGAAATAAATTTTTTCTCATCCGAAAATGATGCCAATATAATATACGGATTTATCTTTAGTTTCTGCCTTATTAAACAGTCACCTTCCTTAATAACCCTTTTAGTAGTTGATTTGATTACTATAGTATTATTTTTTTTATTTTGACGGAGGAGTTGTCATAATTACAAGCTTCTCTGTGCATACACCGCCCGACTGCTTCCGTAAATCGAAGATTATTGCCACAGTTGAAGCTCTTTTCATATGTTCTTAATTTCGAAGAAAACTGAAAATTATTTTTTGACGTCTTTCCACTTTTTCTGCAATTTTATGCAAAAACAGTCCACATTCATGAACTGTTTCGATTTTCGATTTTTCCTCCACAAATAAAACAATTCTTCTTCCCATATTTTACAACAATTCGAAGAAAACTAATCAATTAAGTACCAAAAAAAATTTGATGCTTGTGGTTGTCACATTTTTCGAGATAATTAACATTGTATTTGGGGGGCGCTATCCTGATGACGCGATTTGTTTGCAAATTTTTGTTCTGTTTTGTTCTCGCTTTACTGCCTTGAGTCTGTATATACAATGCTTAATTAAAAATATGTAAGACCTGCCTCAAAAAGCACACAATTGAAGTTTGTTAATAGTAATCTGGGAATCTGTTTTAAAATTACCTTTGGCACATATGGACTGTCATCAATGAATCCTGTATTGTATACGCTGCGGCGTCCTTTGCTCGACTGGCTTGAATTGTTCGAGTTATTCGAGTCATCGGACGCGGCAGGAGTGGGATAAATAAGGCCGACCTGACTCTCAATGGTCGAATATGGATCTTCGCTGCCCGCTATTGGTATACGCGTACCCACCGCATCCACCGATTTGGGCAGTGCCTGCAGACGATTCTTCAGCATATCAATTGCGACTACATTTATGACCAGAATCCAAAGCGGGTTATTGATTAGATTGTTATTCGATTTGACTAATGATATGGCCGACAAGCATTGACGTTCCAGACGTCTACTCTCTGGATATGAACGTGAGAACTCGCGATTTATGTTGGTTGTATATTTGCGCATGTCAAAGAGCTGCAAACAAAAGCAGTCATAAGAGTTACATTTCATTCATTAATGGTTAAGCGGATTTTTTACCTTAGCGGATGTGCCTGCCGTCAGCGCCAGATTTGGCATTTGAAGTATGTCGCCGCCAATGACTGTCTCCTCGTTGACCATTGAGGTATTGTGCACGAAGACATTACTCTTGCCATAACGCTTGACCAGTATGTTTCCAATATCGTCCATTTTAATTTTGAAACCTTCACCGACCGATTTTTTTACAAGTTTCGTATCCGCGTCTCGCATGGGGTTCTCGAAACCGCTCAACCCAATTCTTAAAAAAGTATTAGAAATGCAGTTTTCGTATATAATTTTAGTTTTTCATTGCCATTTACTGCTAAAATGTTTTAAAATACTCACCTCACGCCGTCAAAGCCATTCTTTCCTCCATTTATGGTGATGACCGAAGATCGGGCATACGCTTTGGCCACTCGTCGATTCTTTTCGAATACTATTATCTTCGCCCAAATCTCATCATCGATTTGTTCCCATTTGCTGAGCACTTCGTTGATGTGATCCTAAATGAGTAGATTAAGAAAGTAAGTTGTTTACGAGATAATTCTTGGAAAAATAAAATAAATTAATAGTAGCTTTGAGAATTTGCAAGTGGTTTGTGAGACATAAAAGCACTACCAATACCAGGCACGTAATTTGTTGTTTTAATGGGAATAATTTCTATATAAGTAAGTAATTGTAAGCATTTTTTCTTACCCTAAAGAGTTTCTCCTTGTTATACCACACATCCTCTTCCTCTTCGACATTTGGTATCATATCTAGATTGTCGAGGGAGCGTGATATAATTTTTCGACGCGAAATCATTTTGTTAACACTTTGTTGTTGTGAACTACGTTTGCGTGTTGGCAGTATTTTGTGGCCGTTTGTGAAAGCCGAAGCTTTTCAGTCTTATCAAAGGAGTAAATTAAATCACAAAATATCTGAAAAGAGAGAAGTACAGAAATTAAGATCCCATAATATATTATTTATTATTTAATTATATGATATATAATATTAAAAAATAAATAAATGCAAAGGATAAAAAAACTATGGCACAACAAAATAAATACTTGATAAAATATGAATTATAAGTAATATAATATTATAAGATATAAAAATAAATGACCTCACTGGCGAATTTTTATATAAAATTTCAGTCGACGATGTGGATAGCTAATGAAAATAGGAACTGTAAAGTGCTTAGAATAAAAAAATATTTCGTTATACATATTTTTCAAACTCTACTTGCAATAACTTAAACTGAATATATCCATCATCCTCACAGTGTGTTAAAGCAACTAAAATTTAATTTTTGGTCCGATTAAATTCTTTTATTAAAATTTTCATAAATTCTTAATGAAATTCCCCTAAACTGTAAGTACTATTTAAATTTAACTCAAACTTCCATTCCCACTTTATTAAGGACAAATGAAAGTTCTACATCCAAAAGAGGAATGCAAACGTGTATTGGGGTCATATTTCTTCTGCGTTGAACTCATTTGCGAAACACAAATATTTACTTACACAAATTGGCAGTTTCAGCCGAAAATGTGTACGAAAACAAGAAGCATTAGCTGCAAAGTTTTACATGCAAAACGCCTACACACAAATGAATCAAGGCGAAATAAGCAAAGGGAAACAAAAGCAAAAAATAATAATTAAAGCAAGGTAAACACAAATGACAAATGCAAAAGACAATATTAACAAATAACAACAACTTGGAAAAGGCGCTGTCCGTTCGTGGCAACATGTCAGCGGCGAAGGCATAAACGCATTAAATTACAGAACTTATGACTACCAAATAATCAGCTGTCGATTTTGGGTTATTGAACTCGAATTGATATTTCGATAATTTTTTGTGTTTGCAATTATATCCGCGACAAAAAACGGCCGGCACTACAATAAGCGAAATCTTACGCTTATGCTAAAAATAACAAATTACGTGCAGAATTGTGAGCAGACAGTTATGCCAGTTTGTCGCTTAAGTCTTTTGTTGCGGGCGCACACCGGGCATTGTGGCATGAGAATTGTAACAGTCCTGTCAGGCATTTACGCGCCGGAATATTGATCATGCATCGAGTGGTGCATGAAACAATGCCAGCTGCTGAAGAAGGTGTCTGTAGATTGTCACTTCTCACTATAAATACAAAAACACTCGTATATGCATATACCCTGCCTTGCAGGAGGGCGAAGTGTATGGGAGAGAATGCAATGTAAAACTCATAAAATTGTTTTTGCTTTCAGACAACGCTTTATGCTTTCGCATTAAAACCCAGCTGTGGAATTCCAAACACTTTTTTGAATTTTCTGTATGTGTATGTGTGAGAGTTTGGAGCTCAGTGCAACAATTAATTTGCACACGAGCTACGCGCTTAGAATTAAGAGCCCATCAGCCGTTGCTAATCATTCAGTTGCATTGCGTGTTTATCGCTTCTATGCCGCGCATTTTTCTTTACGATGGCGTTCGCGTCTATGTCTTCATATTAAAGTACAAAATGTATTATAAACCTATAAAATTAAATCTTTGATTTTTTTTAATTTGCAAAATGTTGCATAGATAATAATATTTTTAAAAACTCTTCTTTCGTTGAAATAAATATAGGAATTACTAGAGTTGAAGACTATGGGAGCCATGTTGGTAGCTAAGTAGTTTGTTCGGCTTAATTAAATGTAAAATGGATTCTGTAGTCTAGCAGAACCTAACTAATTGTTAGAATAATTGCTGCTTAAAAATAATTTGAGTGGCCAAAAATGAATTAAATCGGGTTTGAATTTCCTTTATTCCCTGTGTGAATAATCAATAATCAATTGCTGGATATATCTAAGTTAGGTTAGGTTAGTAGGCAGATCTTACTTGACAGTTTTGAGCACTGTCCCTTGTGATACGAATAAACTATATTATAATAATATATCTAACTAATTATAAAATTTCTTAATAAATCATAATAAAAACACAATGGATTTTAATATTTGGACTAATCAGTATTAGCTATTCGACATACATTACTTCTTTCTTGAATTTTTCAATTTTAATGTCATAAATCAAGTAATTAACGTTCGATACAAATTGCAACGGCAAACCATAATTGGTACCTTGTGTTAGAACTGGTTGCGCAATAACTTCCAAAACGAGTTGGTTGTGCAAATGCGTGGCATAAGTATACTTCTCAGATTTGCACATCAAGTTTGACTAGTTTGGCAATATTTTTTTGACATAAAATGTATAAAATGGGTTTATAAAATAACAGAATAAATTTAAAGAATTATAAACGCTATGCAAATATGTTGAAATTAAATATTAATTCTTCTTGCCTACCCTAGGCTTTAGCGTCATGCTATTTGACGTAATCACTTTTTACGCAAACGCAGTTATGCCAGTCTATTCGTAAGCAGTCGGTTTTGCCATCGCATCTCTCATCTTTGTAAACGAGTTATCTTAAAGGTTTGTCTATTTTTACGTGTGAAAAACTTCGATATGTTAATGTTTGGGACTAATCATTAGTTCTTGAATACAAGTATTTTGGTAAAAGTTAAGAAATCGTTAGTAATGAAAAGTGAGCAGATTTTTCATATATATAAATGAAAATGATAAAAAGTGATAGCAACGAAAAAAATCAATTAAATTCAGAATGCATAAGATGGCTTCGTAGGAGCTAAACTTGTGACTCACAAATATCAGAATTTGTGTTAAACATTAATTCAGAAATACGAGTAACTCGAAATTCCACACAACTCACGACAATTCCCTAAACATTCAACTAATTTGCCGTATTTCTGGCACAAATCGTGCGCCAACACGAGACAAATAAAATTTCTAACAATTATTGAGTGTTTAACATTGAAAATCAAACAGAATATTAATTTGAAGGAAAGTATTCGTAGTTTTACATGGAGACTTTATTTCTACTTTTTTTTATAAACATGTTTCTAAAAGAGCCTGAACTCTAACTAACTGCATCTGGTTTTGTGGTTAATTCGTTGATTTCGCTGCTTTTTGTTAATTGTGTCAAAGTGTCGTTTTTCAAAAGGTACTTTCAATTGAATAGCGATTTGCTACGCAACACAACAACAGCAAAAATAGTTTATTCACGTACACGAAATACATTTTCGATCGAAATGTTTTGTGCATAAAATTCGCTTGCAGCGCACGTAATCAGAGCAAAAGTGCGTGGTTTATTTCGGCTTTGTCACCAGCGATTGTTAAGCGCTGTTAATAAACTCGCCAATAGATTAGATAGTTGGCTTTTTAATTGAATTTTCTGTGACAAAGGCATTTCCAAGTGGCGGACGTTGTATATACAGTGGGTTGGCCCTTTGAAAGCAACGGCATGCCGTAGCTCTACTAGTACACAAACGAAGTGGCATTGAAATGCCAAAGCGTACTTGTTGATTTACGGAATATTTTATGTTTGTTTTACACCACTTTACGGTCCAAATTTCTTGTAAAAAACTTTCATGTCAAAACTAGAAACTATTCTGTGTGGACTATTTGATTATAGCAGTACAGGTAATTTATACTAGTTGTTTGTTCGATTGGATACTTGCAAATTTTTTTAACGAAACAAATACATAACGGTGACAACCTCAAAATATTTTTGCAATTTTTTTTTGTTTTTTTAATTCGGTGAATTAATTTATTCATTTAAAAGCATTACATATAAAAAGTAATTAATGTTTATAATCTTTCAACCATAGCAAGTAAATAGCAATGTGTATAGAAGTAACTGTGTCTAATAATTAGTGTAAGTAGTTCAATAGCTGCTTAAGTGTGTCATTGGGATCAAATCATAGCACTTCTTAAGCTGTCAACTACACTATAAGCTGACTAACAAAAACAAGTTTCTACTTTGTACTTGTAAATGGACAAGTCAGAAATACCAGCGCAAACTTATTTGTTTTTCAGTTGAGCTTGTCAAACAAGGTGTTTTACTATGTAAATATTTATATATTGTGGTACGTCCAAATTGTATAAGTTAAAGTGCTTATAATCGCAATCAATCGACTTTAAATTATTGACCAGTAATTCTGCATACTAAAAAGTTTACGAGTATAATTTTATTGTGATAGTAGGTATAGTGGAAGTCGGATCTGTGATAGGCAACACACCACTAATGAGTATTGTCAATGGCGATCTTATATAAATCTTATTCAAAGCCAATTGACCTATGTGTACCGAGCGAAACAAATTGAGGTATGCATTTTCAAACTGAATTGGATATTTTTGCCACAGTTCCATAAAAAAAAGTCACATTTCGCATCTGAATATCCAAAATATGTAGTGACTATTTCCGCAAACGGTTCCTGCCGTTACATTCAGCATTCCATGTATAGTATATTAGAGATATGTATATTTCAACACGCAAATCACGAATTCCATAAACACATTGACAAAAAAGAAATCATATGCTTAGTAGCCCCAAGACATTACAGGAATTAGAAACACCTTACAAGCGTTGACAAAACGCATAGTGAGCATAGCGATTTTGTGGGATTAGTTGTCACACTCCCACAATGGCAGACAATTTTGTGAAGGTGCACCAAAAACTTGGGCGGGAAATTTGTATGCACTGCTGTAAGAGGAGATCATGTGGCGCATGCGCAATGCGACTTTAACCGCGCATGCGTAAGTGAGATTTTTTTTATTGTGAGACGCATTCTTTTATTTTTATTAATTAAAATGAACTTATGATTTTCAAATTTAAGGAAATATAGAAAATTTATGGATTCCACAAAAGTGTTCTAAATACGAGTATGTAAGAATAATATTTGCGGCAACGGGTGCCATGCTACGTGTTCCACATAAAAAATAAATAAATAAATGCATAAGATGAATATATGTATGTATGTAGGTATCAGTATTATCGGATAGCATTCTGGGTGGGGTAAAAATAATTTAACTTATATAAACAAATACTTTAAATGAAAGAGTTAAGTTACAACAACTACACGATTAATTAAATATATGGAAAATATTTATAAATAAGGGAATGACGAAAATGGTTTTAGATACATTTTAGAACATGCTTTTAGATATTTCTAGGCGAAAGCTATGATGATTTGAAATTTCGCACTAACCACATTCTTCGGTAGAGTGGGTGTGTAGATTAACACAACAACAACCCAAGCGAACAACTAGAATCTGCGAATGGATCTGGATGACTAAGCGCAACGAACATTTCACAACAACAACAATCGCACATATGATCGTTTCGACTAAACTCGCTTAAATTAAGTGGCTGGCCTTTGTCGCTTCTTTTTTAATTTAAATATTATATTTTGGTGTTTTTTAAGACTTTTAGGCGATTAAGAGTGTTAAAATAAAATAAAATAAAATAAAATAAAATAAAATAAAATAAAATAAAATAAAATAAAATAAAATAAAATAAAATAAAATAGAATAAAATAAAATAAAATAAAATAAAATAAAATAAAATAAAATAAAATAAAATAAAATAAAATAAAATAAAATAAAATAAAATAAAATAAAATAAAATAAAATAAAATAAAATAAAATAAAATAAAATAAAATAAAATAAAATAAAATAAAATAAAATAAAATAAAATAAAATAAAATAAAATAAAATAAAATAAAATAAAATAAAATAAAATAAAATAAAATAAAATAAAATAAAATAAAATAAAATAAAATAAAATAAAATAAAATAAAATAAAATAAAATAAAATAAAATAAAATAAAATAAAATAAAATAAAATAAAATAAAATAAAATAAAATAAAATAAAATAAAATAAAATAAAATAAAATAAAATAAAATAAAATAAAATAAAATAAAATAAAATAAAATAAAATAAAATAAAATTAAATAAAATAAAATAAAAATAAATAAAAAAAAATAAAATAAAATATAATAAATAAAAAATAAAAAAAAATAAAATAAAATAAAATAAAATAAAATAAAATAAAATAAAATAAAATAAAATAAAATAAAATAAAATAAAATAAAATAAAATAAAATAAAATAAAATAAAATAAAATAAAATAAAATAAAATAAAATAAAATGAAATAAAATAAAATAAAATAAAATAAAATAAAATAAAATAAAATAAAATAAAATAAAATAAAATAAAGAGAAGAGTGGAGGAAATAATGTTGAGGAATGTATGTATGCATGTCAGTCAAAAAATATGTGCTCACTCATTAATATCAATCAGACAGCTTTTTTAACGCTACCCAGTGCGCGTTCAAGGTGATTGCAACTTTTTACCAAACAATTAAAACATTTTGTATTCGCTAAGCCGCGCCACTGTAAACACATGTGTGCATTCTTTGCCTTAGCGTAAATAGCAATAAATTAAGCAACGAAAATTGGCAAGCAATTTCATTTCATTATCGCCGCAATACGCTGCAATTCAAGGAATCAAAACAGTGTACAGCCCCAATTTAAATCGCGTACTGTGAGGTGTGTGCAACGCTCGTAATTGTGCCAATGCGATGAGTGGCCAAGAGCATTGGCAAACGCGTAAATCAGAAAAAAGAGCATACAAATAAGAAATAAATGAATAATCACTAAAGACCATGCAGTTGTGCGCGCAAGTGTGCGTGCGTGTACATTTTAATGCTGCTGTAAGGCAGAGCCATTCAAACACAATCAATTGAAAGCACAGAGCAAATGGCTCAGTAGCAAATCGACGCTACGCGCACAATTAGCACTGCTTAATGCCAATTACAATGCCGAATGACGGTGAACAATCGCAATTACAATTTACCAATTATTAATTACAAATTACGATATTCAATTACAATTATACATTAGACACGAATGTGATCAATGTGTGTGTGTGTGTGAGTGCGCTCAGCCTACAGCGGTTATGTTTACAATAACAATATTTTTTGTTGTTGTGATGGCGCCACAATTGAGGCTCACGAGCATATGTGAAGCGGCCCTCCTGCTAATTGTCTAGTTAGTGCAGTTCGGAACTAGTTTGATTCGTACCAGATCGTTGTTGCTAATTAATGACCTATTTCGAAAATTAAAAATAAAATATTTACGGCATTTCAACCAAGACTCTGAGTTATTTCTGATTGAAATCTTACTTCCGAGTAGTATTGAAGGATAGTGGAACCGTTAGTAACTTGTATGCAAAAATGACACAATTGAGACTAGTTATGGTTACGAGAGCGAGTACTTCGGAAGTAGTTTGAAATTGTAGGAAATGCATGCTGAGAAGCACACAGATACATGTATGAACAAGGCATCACATATGTAGTAAAATATATATGTATAAATAAAAATAGCGAATTTCGTAATAATTTATTCGCAATATGCAGCACAGACTAACGATTTTTATGTGACTGCTGGTTTACAAGATTCTCACTAGCCTCAAGCATATTTCTGCTATAACTCTATTAGTGTACAATTCGTGTACAATAGCATTATGTGTGTGTGGCCGAGCGTGCTATGGTGAAAATAGCAAATGTTTTTTTTTGCTTACTAACCAACAGCGACACAGACGCACACATAATTACAAACGAAGATCCATCCATCCATTATGGATTTTGGTGTGAACTGTTGGCACCGACGCACCAAAAGCGAGAGCAGTAATCAAAAGATGAATAACGCCAATTGGTAATCGTAACGGCCGGGCGAAGCAGCGTGTGACTGTCAACAATGGCACTAAGCAGAAGTTGAAACGGCAATTTTATGAATGCGGAGCGGTGTAGAATTATTGAATGGGCAGAATGAGTGGAAATAAAGCATTATGTAAGCAAACATACATATTCATAACTAAACACATGATTACACAGCGCATTTACCGCTCTCAATTAATGGTGTTTTGTCAGGCGAAAAAGACTAAGTAGAGACACATATATCGGTTACAAGCATTAGCATTTCAACTCTTTAATGATACTTTTGACCTTTAATGGATTAGTTTTTTGGAAATTTATATATATTTATAATATAAATGTGTATTATACATATTTTTGCAAAAATAAAACCTGTTGTTGTAAATTAAATAATTGTTAATCATTAATGTTTTTGGCGAAACTTGGTTTATTTTCTAAAGTTTCGCTGTCTAAGGATCAGTGAACAACTCAAGTTGTGAGTGAGTTTCATATTTATCAATCTCATGGTCAACTATAATATACTATAATTGGGTTGTATGAAAAGTACGCGTATAAAAACTGAAATGACAAATGTCAACACAATTTTAAAAAAGAAATAAAATTCATGTACATAAAAAATTAAAGTACACCAATTTAAGTGCTAAGTGCCGTTTTGTAATTTACTAATGACAGCGTTGCATACAATAGTAAAAACAGTGGCAAAGCGGCAGTAAAGTCGTTCAAAAAAGTTGCAAACAAAATTCACACAGTCCAAAATTCGTTGTCAGTGTTGAAAAAATTGATTGTTTATAAGTTTGTATGTATGTATAATAAAATAAAAATTTATTTTCCATTGATTCTATAGATGTAATATATGTATATGTATACATTTATAAAACATGTATTTTTATTTATATTTTTTATGGCACACTTCTTAATTAAAAATAGTATTTTTTTAATTTTAATTTATTTTCCATATACAAGTATGTGTCATCCCCAACATGTATCGTCTTTTCAACTAACCAAACAGTGATTTTATCACATAATTTACTTTAGGGGCTGATAAGCGAGAATTCAGGAAACGTATTAGTTCTTAAATGAACTCGTTAATTAAAAACTGCATAACATGCTTGCATTAAAATCGTATAAAATGCCTTCAAGTTTGCTGCTTAATTCTTTTGTTTTCTTTCACGTTGTGGCGGCCGTTGCTTGTGACTCGTGCAATGCCAGGCGTTTCAGGGGCGCGAATGCACGCGGACACACCGATGCACATCTTTTACACGTATGCAATGACATTATAAAAACTATATTTAGTGCACAGTTTCAGTCTTTTGTTTCGTTGTGCAAAATAAATGGAAAATGAAGTGGAGTTTTGTGTTGTCAGCTCACGTTCGTTTTGTTCACCACTGACAGTTGGTTAGCCCAATGACCTTGCGCTGCTTACGAACTCAACACACGCACGCATATAGTGCGGACCAATGGTCCGCAATTTTTGCCTGATTTTTTTCCTGAAAGCATTTTTAACAGAGCAAATAACATGCTTAGTAAACAAACCAATCGAATGCAGGAAGTCAGTGTTGGTAGTAAGTTCAGGTCAATGTACCGCTACTGACGCAGGCGCAAGAGGATGCCTGAGAAAGAGGGAGATAAAGCTGCAGACAGAAGACGAAGTGGCACGAATTTTAAAATGAGTACAAGGAAAAAGGGTCAGTAAGTTTATAATGAAGGGGAACTCTAAGTTTAAATCTGAGTCGGAACAAAGGAAAAAACAAAGGAAAATTTTTAGCGGTAATAAAATTCTCATCTGATGTATTTGAAGCCCTTTGAAAATAATACAAGATTTTCAAAAGTTGATAAATTGTTGTGGATTTGATCAAGTCTGTGTGTTCGGATAACTTGACTTCTAAAAGTGGTGACTTCTCAACTATATATAGACAAGTCCATGATTAAACAATTTATATTTTATGCCTTAAAATCCCAAATACTCGTATATACTGTGTAAAATTGTGATATACTAATTGCGATTTTTTTGTGAGTATTTTTTCCTTTTTGCAATGTTTCTATATCTTGCATGATTTATGTTTGAGTTTTGTTGCAGTTTTACCTCGTTTCAGGTCAATTTTCCCTTCACTCACTCGCTCATTATGACTGCTATATATTTGTGTAATTATATAAGCTTTTTCAAGGTTAGTGAGTTGTTGCAATAATATACCGCGCTACACATAACAAGCATGTGCTTATATGTGTACAATAATGCGTGTATACGCTGGATTCGCAGTGAACCGGCTGGTCTGCGTTCATGCGTTCATTTGCGCTGCTAAACACTATACTATTCGTACAAGTAATTCGCGTGGCTACATCAGTCGGCCAGTCGGCCGCTCGTTTGCGCGTGAGTCCACATATGTAGCTGTTGGTCACCAATGCCGTTGCTGAACTGAACGAGTTGGTTGGGCGCGTGTTTCGCCACGCAATGTGCAGTTATGTAGACACACGTCGAACGCCTGAGTGTCGCCGCAAAGTCTTACCAGCCATCAATGAGGTCGCAGGGAGTGGACATATTATTGGAAGTGTGGACATTTTAATATGGGAAAATATGTATGAATGGTTGGACTAGCTAAAAATAGCGCAAGTAAAGAGAAATAGTTCAATAATTTTGAAAACCAAAAGTTTTCAGTTCTTGAAAAACTGCGATGTTTATATTAATAAAATTAAATAATGTTTAACTTCGGATAAGCTTAACCTTGATAGGCATAAAATTCAATTAACAACGTTTGCGCACCAATCGACTTTTATTAACCAATGCGTTACTCGGTGAATGTGAGAATTGTTTATTGAGTGGAGCTATTGAGTGCGAAAATTGTATGTGTTAAAACAGCTGTTTTACGCACAAGCTTAAAATGTACCCGTGCTTACAAATGCCCGCACTCATTTACCGTACATAAGCACAGACATAAAACAACTATGAAGCAAGTGTGTTTCGCTTGTTTACACCACTTTGCGCGCAGTAGCAAGGTCGTTGAATGGTTAAATGCCAACTCAGTTTATTTACACACACAGATTCCTTTCGCTTTTTATACAATTTTTTCTCTTTCAATTTGCTTACGTTTGCCTCATTCACTTGCGCCACAGTTTCATTTTCATTTCAACCGCTATGCACTGACACAGTTACCGGTGAGCATACGGGCACACTACTTATGTGTTTGTATGTATTTCTTCTTAGCACCTACTCTGTGGCAGTTCTTATTCTTTTTTATTGCCAACCGTCAGGCAGTAGGATAACTTGGCAGTTGGCAGGTGATGAGAATTGCACTAAAGAGGAGTGCGCATGCGCAGATTAAATATTCTCCATCGTCACGCCTGCTAGACTTTCGATTTGACACAAGCGTAGTATCCCGTGCTATTCTGCTGCTGCTGCTGCTGAGTCATGTCAATTAGTTGATTAAAAGTGGCCACAACTTTAATTTAAACAACAAAATCATGCTGCCACAAAATCGGTTGTGGCAGCACAAAACACTTTAATTCCACTTTAATTTTATGGATATCACAATTCGCCAGGTCTGTAAACCATACAACAAGGGCGATTCTTAAGATTGAGGAAAAAAATTGCATTAAAACTGGGTAAGTGGGTAGACGTATGTAAATTTGTTGGCACTCTGCCCATCAGGCCACCTAGGTTTACGAGCATAACCTTGTCTATAAATAGAATCAACAGTGTGAGATTGGGATACAATTTGGAGACTTGTACGTGTTGATGGATTTTTAATAGGTGATCACAAGATGTCTCTCATGACAATAGTAAAAGATGGAAATCTAAATTGGCCGCTAAGAAAATTGTTTAATATTTTACAATTATGGAAATGCTACATGAATATAAAAAAATAGTATAGAATCGGTATAATGACTATTTAAACTGAATTATATACTTATTTAATAACTCTTTAAAGAAGAATTAAAACCATACAGTACCACGGAATAAATCACAAGTTCTGCAGGGAACCCATAGAAGGTATCCAATTAACTCTTTAAGGTAAAGTCGCATACTGGAAACTCAGCGAAGGATTCTATAATAAGTTACAAGCGTCGAGATATTAGCTGATTTTGAATTACAATCATAATAATGTTAGTTGGCAAATTGAGGTGGGTTAGTGTCCTTCATACATGTTTTAAGCTATTTTAAGACTCTCACGGTATAATCGTTTTTACTCCTCAGCTTAGAGTTTTTCACCTCATCACTTGCTTAGTTTCACTTAGTATTGACAAATCCTTAAAGTATATGAATAGTAGCTCCCTTGGAATATCATGTGAATTCTTCGACTGTGTTAATAAAATGCTATCAGTTGCCTTGGCGGGTATGGGTATATAAAAAAATATACTTTCCATAATATTTACAATCATTACCTTATTTTCTTTTATTCGGTATTTATTTGAAATCTGTTCCTAAAAGCCCTCGGGTGCCTTCCACTTAAGCCGTAAAGCGTTCAATAAAACTTTAGTAGCCCATTTGAAGTTATTAACTTTCATAAAAGCTGGCACGCGTGATATTTCGACCTCACTTATTTGTAAGTATATGGATTTTAAGGGCAACAGAACCGCCATAGATTAAGTTATCAAATTAAATCCATTTAAACCATTACTCACAAATGTAACAAAACAACAGCAATGAAAAGCACAATTGTTCAGCACTTAAAGCTAAAGGAGTTAATCAATTTTGGCGCAAGCCATTGCAAAAAACAAAAATAATAATCATAAAATCAAAACGAAATAATAATCCTTAGTCACCAGTCGTCAAAAATATGGCCATACCTCGAACATACATTCATAAACACACAGCATTAGAACCAGTTTTTCAACATAAGGCGGACCTCAAACACATATCTACATACAATACTCGAATTTATTTTGCAAGTAAACCTTTAACCTCAATTTTTATGAATAACGAGCGTGAATGCTTAACGCGTCATAACGTACTTATTTGTATCAATTTACCAATAGACGCCATGCTTTCAAAAATTACATTCTATTTGAGCAATGTAATTTGAAAAGAGTATGTGTTTCATGGGATTAGAACCGCACAGGTCCGCTTACGCCAACTCAAAGCAAATACACAATATTATTGGCAAGCGAAAAATGAGTAAACAATATGTAGATATGTATGTATGTATTTTCAGTAACTGTATATAAGTAGGAGTAATATGAGTGTAAGTAGTGAGTAGTATGTGGTTTCTAAAGATAAATACATTATACGTAAACGTTCGGCTGTCATAGTAGAGAAGCCTACAAAAGAAGGAGATTTAACGGTAGACCAGTGGTTAGCAAAGGCGTTATGGCCATTACATAAACATTAGTAAATAGTTAATAGAGAAAAGTAAAGATCATTTCATAAGTCTCAAATTTCTCACAAAGCAATTTCTTTTTTAAACACGTTCACAGCCATGAGAGTTCACAAAGATCAACAGCAATGTTTATAAATAGATAACTATATAAGAGTGTTCTTAATGCAGAGTAAACTAGCAAGCTGCAGCAATTTTCTTGCGCCCTTCATAACCACAGTGTGATTTAAATTAATTTTATCACCTTTCGTGTACTCGTCAATGGAATGAAAACAGCAATTTGTACAACTGTCTGTCGCAACACTCGACGAACTGACAGCCAGCACTAGCTTATGAGTGGCAGTAACAGACGGTCTTGCGCAGCACTCCAAGAACATTCAATTTTTAATTTATAAATTCGCAAGTATATAACACATCTGTAGAACATGAAATATGTTCACAGTTTAATCATTCAACTTCCATATTTACTTAGAATTTAGCAAATTGCTTAAAATATGTGAGATTAAGTGCCTCATTAGGAATGATTTTTGCAACGCACTTCTTTTCTTGCAAAGGTATAGATCTCCACAACTGCAGAGAGTGTTACTTAGACTGTCCTTTGTGACACCCAAATACTCCTGACGGATCACCAAGACCCTTATGTTTCGATAAAGCACTTAGACTCTATTATAAAGTTCTTAAGTTGGCTAATGGCGATTCCATTAACTTCTCTGGGTTCACCGAAGATGTGCCTACCGAAGTGTTTTAACCTTAGTCTGACGAATGCCAAGCAGCTTTTGCAACTAGCCATAAATTATTATTATTTTGTTACTTATTTTCAATACAATGCACATTTATGAAATATGGAATTGAAAAGAGCTCATAACAGTTCAAGGACTGAAAATTACTCGATTATATATTATTTAATAATGCATGGTACTTGCTCTCATTTCGGCATGCAATGAATCATCAAATTGGTGTAAAATTTGGATTGCAATTACATTACTTGCATATATTATACCAAAGTCAGTGGCAAGTACTGAATGAATATGAAATGAATAATTTACAAAAAAACTGTGTTATTCTTAATTATAATGGAATGGAACTGGTAAAATTTTAATTGACCAGCAAGTAGCAACAAAAGCAATAATAACATCGTCATGTGGCTTGCAATAAATATTTGTGTTGTTTTTCAGCAACTTTAAGCTAGACGGCGCTCTAAAAACCAAGAAAATCTTGAAAATCTTCAAAAAAATGAATAAAATAACAACAATAAAGAATTGCAAGCCTAATGTCGCAATTTTGCAACTGAGCACCGGAGTAAAAATTCGATTAAAACAAAAAATAAAATAGTGAAAAAGTAAGTCACGAAAAAAATTCCATGCTTGTACTACTTACTTACATATGTATAATACTTGTTGAGACACAGAAGTTGATAAGCGCATCCATACATACCACACGTACATGGTTTTAAATAAAATTTAATTTATTTGTTTGTATATAAATGCAAATACTAGCTCTACAACTATAAGTAGTCATAGTCACATGTGTAAGCCTGTAAGATAATACCATACCGTCAGCGGAGAAGCAATACAAAGTTTGCGAACAACTTGTTTTGGTGCAAACAAAACGAAATTGCAGCAAGTCCACATAACATGGCAACTAGAAGCAGAAAAAATCACTCTACAGCAGCTATTCAAGCAATGCAAGAGTGCACATAATACAAATGCTTTAAGTCGACCTCATTTGACAGCTCCCCACCCTGCCAACGGCGGCGCCAACTAAGCTGAACGGTGGCTGCTATAGACTCGCATATGGCACATACAACGCTGTGTTGTTAATTTGAATATGCTGCAACAAAATGATTTATTTACCCAAAGTACTTTTTGTGGTAATAATGACACTAATGGCAACACTAAATGCAACACTAAAAGTGTGGAATAAGAACTATTATTTATAATTAATATTTGTTATGCATGAAGTCATGTTCTTCAGATTCATATTATTTTGTGTTTTAAGACTAAACTCGAGTTTATGGCGGCACTTTGATTTGAATAAGTAAAGTAGAAAACTATATTCAAATCTTTAAAATTTTTTGAAAAGTCATCTTTGTTTCGGAATAGTTATATTTAGATTTAATTTCCTCAGGGCACACAAACCCAAAACCTTCATGACACATGCAATTAACCCCAAACAAATCCGGTAATTCTATGAAAATGTAAATAAAATAGCATCAGAGGCATATTTTCAGAGCAGCGGCAGATATAACGCCAACATTCATAGGCCGAGCGTGCCAACAGTGCGTGCTTACGTCATTAACACTCAACAACACTAAGCCAATTAACAGAAACACATTTGATCACTCGCCGCCTTTGTAGAGCAATTGATTTGTTCAATGAACGTTCAGATTGCCGTTACATACTGTGGCAGGCACCGCAATTACCTTCAATAATGCCAAATACAAAAGTATAATGAAAATATTGAACTAAATTGCTTACGTGCAAACCAAGAGATCTGTTTAACACAAAGCAATTGAATCATAAACAATTCTGTGGCGAATGAAAGACAATAAAACAGAATGTTAACAAAATATCATTAAGGAGTCTGCATACCGCTATGGTATAGGCGAATATGTGAAGGTCGCTATACTAATTATAAGCATTAAGTACATTTATTACATTTACCTGTAATTATTTTATTCATATAAATGGTTTTAGAGGTTGTTTCAAGTATTTGCACAGTAAATGCAGTAATCGAAAAACAGTCAGCGTAAATGCTTAGTTGTCGGAAAACTATGCACACAGCTGTAATTGCAAAAAAACATATCAATTAATGTTGGTATATAACAATCAATTGAAAATAAAATTGTTTTTTAAGCGATTCTAATTAAAAACGAATGGTGTGCAGCTTCGTATTTAGGTATGTTCGAATATGTAAAAATCGCTTAGCGAGCTGACAATGCTCTCAAACTTATTGGGTGTGTTTTGCCCTCATTTGGCCATGAATCATTAAAATCCGTTACTAAAATATAACATAGAAATTAGTTAGTGTTTACATAAAGATAGGATCATATTGCCTGGAAATATTGACATAAAAGATATGTATGACATAATTTATAAAAAATATTTACTGATTATTTGAGTAGATATTTATTTAAATCTCCAGTGTGTTCTTTCTAGTTTATTAAAAAGTAATGATCGAAAAATTTATCCGAAGGAACAAAATTACTAATATGTGTTTGAATGTTTTTAATTTTCATTGGGTAAATTTATTATTAACAAATTGTTTTGATAAAACTGTCGAAATAAGTTATAGACCGTAATTACACAACCACAAAAACAAATTTTTTCTGTCCTTGGGGTCTTACTATGTTACCTTACGTTTGTGGAGTCGCTGAAGAATCCGATGTCCATTTAATCCCATCAGATCATTGACGTTACTTTTAAAAAATTCAAAGTGGTGGACCAATATGAATATTTTTATATTTTGAAAAAAAAACCCCGACACCATATTCGCAATCCGTGACTCCGAAAAACCCGAGTATCGAGTGAATCCGATGCATTTTTACAAAAATTGTCCGCCATATTGGTTGTTTGGGAATGGACCTCGGTCGTTTAAGTAGCAGTGAGAATATGCTTTTAGAAACGTCCTTGTAAGCAACAAAAGTCCTTATAAGATTTTCAAAATCTTTCATAAATACATATATGTATAAGAAACTACTGGTAGCGCTAAGTGAAATCTCAAAAGAATTGTCACTCTAGTAATATAAAGGTGATGTCAGTATGCTCTAAGCTAGTTAGGAAATCTACTAACATCTTTATCAGTAGCTTCGAACTACTTTGTAATCTGAATTGTGTGGAATCGTTGGAAACTGCAGAGTGGACCACCTTGCAAGAAAGGGTACCCTAGAATCATTGACGTCGGAGGGAAAGCGGGTGGGTAGTCTGTGGTCCATTTGTGCTAGAATGCTGGACACACTGACTTCGAATTAGCTTGCCAAACGCTGAATAGCAACCAGCACTCTAGGGATCAAGCTAGATGCTAGTTGCCAAAGCTGATTGAAGGAAGGCGAATATGAATCATCCAAGCACTTCCTACTTCAATGTCCAGCATTCGCCAGACAAAAGTTAAAACACCACGGTAATCAAACCTTCGGCGAACCCAGCGAAGTGACATTGTCGTTTTGTCGAATCATGAGTGGGTAGGCGATCCGTTAGGGAGTATTTGGATGCCACAAAGGAAAGTCGAAGCTTTCTAAGCTCTCTGCATTTGCGGAGATCTACCCCTTGACCTAACCTAAAAAAGACTACTAGTAAACTCAACAATGGTTATGTATAATAACTGTATTGATTGACTTTTTTATTAATACACTAGCTGACCCGGCGAACTTTGTACCGCCTAACAGTCAATGAATGTGGTGTTACAGATAAGCAGAACTTTATGATTTTTTGAAAGCAATACAATGAATACATATATTATTTATAGCGGCCCGGTACGTGCTTCGCTACGTATAAAGTGAAATATAAAATATAACTAATTTATAAAAAAAAATATATTTAATTATTTGCTAGCTATCCAAAACATTTGGATAAACAATATTTTTTGTTTTTCCATTTTGATCATGAATAAACAAACGGCTGGGGGTACCGACTCTGGAACAGGCAACATAAAGTTGTCCATGTGAAAAACATGATTCCTCCAAATTCACACCACAAACGTTAAGTGTTTGCCCTTGAGCTTTGTTGATAGACATCGCAAATGATAAACGCACAGGATATTGTAATCGTTTGAATTCAAATGGCATATCAGTTGGAATCATAGGGATACGCGGTATTAAACAAACTTCTCCTTTTGATTTACCAGTTAAGATCGTAGCTCCAATCAAATTTGGCAATAAATTTTTCACTGCCAATCTGGTGCCATTACACAGTTTTGGTGGATTAATATTTCGCAATAATTCCACTTTCACATTCAAGCAATGCGGTGGCATACCAGCCGGTTCTAATGAATTTAAAAATTCAGTTGGATAATTCATTGCCTCATTGCCATGTTTTGGCCTAGTTGGAAATTCGCTTTACGCTATATTTATTTTTTTCACAAATTCACACAAACTTCAATAATTATTAAAAAAAAATATAATAACTAATAATTTTGCACCGCGGTAATTTCGGACACTACTGAACGTATGGGGCCAAAGAAAACGCTCCGGCGATGTTTACACTCCAATGTCATATATTCTCCTAATTTGAATTTTCTTAATGCTAAGAGTCAAAGTTCTATATACCTACAAAAAACAAAATATTCATGTATTTCTTTATGCAAAATAAATCCACCGTAATATAGTTCGATGTCTTTTCAAAGCCTACTTTGTTTGTCGATCTGCCTGCTACATACATACCTACATGTTGATATAAATATAATGCAGTAAGTTTGTAGGTGGGAATAATAAGTATGGTAGTTAAGACGAAAGTTCATAAATTTTGAGAGCGAAAGAGCGTAGCTAAGTAGGTAACAAATCGTTTAGTAAATGATTAAACTATTATTGATGTATGTATGCTAATATGAGCGCTTTTCAGCTTTCCAAGTAGGTACGAGTTAAATAAACAAAAATGTAACATATGTGTGGTGAATTTTTTGAAACATTTTGGCCGATATCTCGAGACCCTAGTCACGGAGCAGCATCAAAAATACTCTATACTATAGAAATCATCAACAGCTTCCATTTGCTACCCATATTGTACAAACACATCCTAGGGTTACCCGGGTCCACGTTTTGGTCTATTTCTCGAGACCCTGGTATCCGATTGATTGCCTGCTACATACGTACCTACATGTGTGGTGAAATTTTTGAAACATTTTGGCCGATATCTCGAGACCCTAGTCACGGAGCGGCATCAAAAATACTCTATACTATAGAAATCATCAACAGCTTCCATTTGCTACCCATATTGTACAAACACATCCTAGGGTTACCCGGGTCCAAGTTTTGGCCTATTTCTCGAGACCCTGGTATCCGATTGATTGCCTGCTACATACGTACCTACATGTATGGTGAAATTTTTGAAACATTTTGGCCGATATCTCGAGACCCTAGTCACGGAGCGGCATCAAAAATACTCTACACTATAGAAATCATCAACAGCTTCCATTTGCTACCCATATTGTACAAACACATCCTAGGGTTACCCGGGTCCACGTTTTCGCCTATTTCTCGAGACCCTGGTATCCGATTCATTGCCAATTGATTGCCTGGTATCCGATTGATTGCCTGCTACATACATACCTACATGTGTGGTGAAATTTTTGAAACATTTTGGCCGATATCTCGAGACCCTAGTCACGGAGCGTCATCAAAAATACTCTATCCTATAGATATCATCAACAGCTTCCATTTGCTACCCATATTGTACAAACACATCCTAGGGTTACCCGGATCCACGTTTTGGCCTATTTCTCGAGACCCTGGTATCCGATTCTTAAAATTTCAAAACACAAACCATCTACTGAATAGTCCAAACAAAGCCTAAAAATTTGGTTTGGATAGGTGAGCCCGTTCTTGAGTTATAAGATTACCAAGGAAATGTAACTTCTTTTTATATATATAGATAACTGCTTAACTGTTTTACCACGGCATATGAGAGGGAATTTTTTTTCTGGAGTATTATTTTAAAACCTATTTCCACCAGGTTATAAATAATAACTGCGACACTAATTGCTAAAGACTTTTCTCGTCTATAACTCGAACTCAGTGAAAAGTGGAGTAAAATATAAACGTGTTGCTGTTTGATTTTAGTTGCAGAAACTATGTCAATATATTGGTGTGTACCAAACACTTCTTCATCCATATAAATAAATTACCATAACTGCATGTAAACACCAACCGACGAAATGTTATCCGTGTCCACTTTTGTTTTCGTTCGCTTAGACGCCTTTTGGATTTATAGGCTGACAGGAAGCGAAGCACAAGAATATTTCAAGTTGCACACATGCAGACACATATACTATATTGGATGAATGCCACCAAATGAGTCGCGCGCGCATGTATGTGTGTTGCGCAATAAAGTGCGCGCACGCCTTTGCTTCTCTCTTTTTGCTTTTGTATGGTAATAACAATTTCGCAATAATATCTGCATCAGCTTGCCTGCAATGTATGCTGGTTCGTAATCTTGTAGGTAGCGTTTGCTCCCCAATAGACCGACTTGCAACCAGCACGCAAGCGTTGGAAAACTGCAATGTGATGCGCTAAAGCGAGGAGACGCGCACGGTTGACGGCTGATAGCCAACAGAAATTCTCAGCTCATGGGGAAATTAATTAGGCCTCGCTGCAACACTTAGTTTGTTTTGTTATTATAGTTAGTTAATCTAACGGAAAATGGACAAAGTAATGGCATATGTGAGACAAGCGCGAAACAACTGTGCAACACATTCACCTATGTATAGTATATGTAAGTATGTATGTGGGCAATGGTGCAAATGTGTATGGCTGTTGGCACTCGTCAAGCCGGGCGTATGAGTTACTTTTATGGTTATATCGTACACTTCCGCTTCTTCACTTTTATGGTGGCAGCGAGTGAGCGACTGAGTGTTTTGCGTTCCACGCTTTACTTTAATTGCTAGCATCGCTTTGTTTTTATTGGAATGTCGATTTTTCTTTGCTTGCCACTTTGAAGCGCTTCGAGGTGTGCTGTCAAAGTATTTGCGGGTTCATCGCTTGCTCGATTCGTTAACTTCACACTTTTGCGCGTCACGTGTGCACGTTCAGCATCAATTTGTACCCGTCGCTGAAATGGCCATTAATGATTGAGATTGTATGGTCATTTGCCTTCGGTGTTGGCACCTTCATAATTGCTGAGTGAGTGATGCTGTCTGCTGACAGAGTTACCGCTGTCGCTTTGATGTTTTTTTCCATTTTTTGATTTTAGATCGAACTGATGCCGCGCAGTGTTTACGGTGTGTCTCATTCATTTAGGCTTTATCTGCTTTTGTGCTTCGAGTTTGAATCTCCAGTGGAGTTTCTTAATAAAATAATAAGTTTCACCGAAAATATTCCACAGTCTTCAAAAGCCCTTTGGACAAAACTAAAGCGTCCCTTTGATAAAGTTACTATTTGGTAAGGAGATAAACAAAGGTATTCTAATGTGAAACAAATTTAAATAAACTAGTACTAGAGCGAAAAAAATACAAAACTATTTTCAAAATTAAAAAAATTTATAAAAAAAAATAAATAAATAAACAAAAAATAAAATAATAACTTAAAACTCAGTACAGGTCATCGTACAATACGACACAACTTATGTCGATCGACAAAGCGAAAATGTAAATATATATTAACACACAATTTTATAGGTCTAAGTGGCGTGCTTGCCGCTTCTGTAAGTTTACGCTGAGGTTGAAACCATTCACAACAAAAGACTGTAGCGACAAACCTGTGCACTTGAAGTCATCAACACAATCAACTCAACTCACTCATTTCCTTTGTGTTATTATTAAATTGAAGCCATTATGAAATAGTTTTGATTTCGAACTAATTTTATTTGCAAGAGAATACAAACATACAAATTATTACTAGGGTGGGCATGCAGTGGACTTTAGAAAGCACATAAAGTGTCATAATTAAGTCATAAATAAAGTTATAAAAGGTACAAAGGATCGTAAGGGCCATATAGGTTTTTTGTATATATCTCGCAAACCAATAATGCTATATAAACCAAACTGCAGTCGTTTCCCTTAAGTACCCCACCATACACCATGAAAATAGTTGAAATCGGATAATAACCACGCCCACCTCCCATACAAAGGTTAGGTTGAAAATAACTAAAAGTGCGTTGACTCACTGTGATAAACGTCAGAAACATTAAATTTTACAGAAGAAATAGCAGAATAAAGCTGCACTCAGATATTTTTACAAAATGGAAAATGGGTGTGGCATCGTCCACTTATGGGTCAAAAACCATATCTCAGGAACTACTCGACTGGATGAAATCGGTTCACATCCACGACAACTTCCCATACACAAATACTGTATAAAAATCAAATCTGTGGCTTCACTTGTGGAAAAATTCTCGAAATCGGACTATAACTTTTCAATGCCCCGGATATCGAATATGAAGAACTCATCTTAATTAAATTCAGAGGAAATCTTTTTCTTCTAATAGTGTGTCTCTGTACCAGAAATGGTTAGAATTAGGTCAACTTCCCCTAGCTCTCATATACCTAATTATAGGATTTTCAAAAATACGATGGGCTTAATAGCTTATAAATCGGTTAATATTTGAAATATCTTAGTCAATGAAAATTAGTGAAATCGGTTCAGGAATTACCTCAGCCTATATACTATATATGATGATTTTCGTTTTTCTATTGGACTTTATGCTGAATATATGGGTCAAATTGTGTGTTATCTTAATAAAAATACCAATAAATTCCGAGAGTATAAAATGTTCGGTTGCACCCGAACTTAGCCTTTCCTTACTCGTTTTTTTTTAATTTTCGAATACTCAACCGGTTTTTGAGTTTTTTTTTGAGAATATTTAAAACATACTGTACTATTTAATAGGATTTTTTCCAAATTTTTAAATTAAGGTAAATTTTCCAATATATGGTACTCATACTGTAATTTTTTGTAACGTGAAGCTATCGAATTATTAAGTTGAAAAAATTAAAAATTATAATCAAATTGGAAAATAATATTTCAATTATTTATTTTAGACGTTATTCGGTATAACCAAACCGACCACCTTTCATTTAAATGTATAACTCACTTATACAAGATATACTTGTATATATGTATTAAAGTGCGTGTGCAGACGATTACAGTTACTACTTCGCGCCTCACAAACTTTTCAACCATTACAAGCTACTTTTTTCGGTATGCAATCACAAATTATCATTATTATTTAGTTATAATATTACATAATAAACGCTGACATGAAATAGAGGACGGCGCAGAAAGAAGCAAGAGAAATTCGAAATTAGTGCCGAATCAAATGCGAATGTGTTGTTGTTGTTGGTGAGAAAAAAGTAAATTAATAAAAAAACGAAGAAAACAGAGTATAAAAAGTCGACATTCAAGCAAATGGGCTAATAAATAGTTATACACACACCCACCTATATGAAATTAAGATGAAAATTAAAATCGCCAATGGAAAAAAAACGAAAATTAATGCAAGTACATAATAATAAATATTTTGTTACGCTGTAATAAATCTCTTAGTAATAAACGGCTTAAAAACAGCCACTGAAACATATGCGAGTGGCATATTTTTTACGAAACTCACGCATATATGTATGTATAAATGCACGGTTGCATTCGGTGCCGTCGCGTTAGTGGGACTGGAATTTGACAAGTGCACGAAAAGGAAATGGCACAAACTACTGCTTTATTTTTAATTAAAAAAAGCAATACATAATTACTTGATGAAATTGTCGTACACACTAATTGAGTTACTTGCGTATATAGTCACTGTGTCTAAGCGCGTTGACCGACTCAGCTGGCATTCACTGCTCTACCGAAAGTAATGTCAATGATTAGCGTTCGTTTCGCTCTTAATTGACATTGCTTTACTTTTACAAATTTAGAGAAAATAATGAGCTTACTTTCTGTTCGTTAGAAATATCCGATTTGCTTATTTTGATTACTATTTTGAAAATTAGTTTACTGATAGCACTGATGAAAGGATTTATAGAAGTGTGGGAAAATTATACTCTAAGTCAGTGGTGGGCAGTATATAGAACATTTTTCTATTCTATTAAGGGGTTAAGTGGGTTTTAAAATTTGGATTTTTTTTACTAAATAGTACAATATGCTTAAAATATTATTCAAAAATATCAGATCTTTCCGACTAAAATTCTAAGAGATATACCCTTCAGAAGTTCCGCCCACGTCAATATGAATGTAAAACGAGAATGTATTTTGAGATAAACTCGTTTTTTTTTAAGTCGGTGGACACGATATCTCGAAAATTTATGAAGCGATTTTGCATACACCTTTGGAATAACATTCTAGTTAATGAATGAAGAATTTTTTTTAAATTTTAAATGAAATATATGACTGTATATATTAAAAAAATTGTAAAAATACTCTTGTTTTCAACTTCTGAAACCCACTGGGGCATTAATGCATCGGAAGAATGCAGAGGTATTTACTTCTGATCACTCCTACTACTACTCCTGATGACTTTTTAAAAAGAGTTTAGCTGAGCCAGGGCCATTATTGAGTCAAAGGGATGAAAATGTCAAGAAAATAATATAATTTGTTTTATATTGAAGAAAAGGAAAATAAAAGAGGAAGACAGCAATTTAAGAATGGGCCGAAAATAAACAATCTTGAAATCTCGTGAGAAAAACTTAAATGACAAGAGGCGTTTCAATACCCAACTCAAACCAAAACTGTCGATTACTTTCTTAATATTTCATAATTAATATTCAAATGAATTAACTAATTTATGTTACACCTACATACACATTTAGCATATAGCAGTTCTTTTCTACCGTCAATAAATCAGTGAACCCACCTATCTGCAATATAATGGTCGAATTTATGAATTCTCTAAAATTTCTAAACATATATGTCTGCGAATGTTCTGGCGGTGGAAGACATGAATTTGAATTTCTCTCGGTTGTATTTTTTCCCAGGCAAAACAAACTGCGGGCGGGCGCTATTACACATTTGTGTTCTATACGTGTGATACGTGTGGGTGTGTGTGTGTCATGGAATCGACTGCATTAATACGCGACTAACGGAAGGTATATACGCCACTTTGCGCTATAAGCGAAAACAAAAACAATACAAGAAGACAGCGAAATATAAAGCAGTGCGAATTGGCCGAAGAAATGCAAATTAGAAAGCCAAACTAAAAACAAAAGTATCTCATCATTTAACTATTTCTATCCACAGATACTGTTTGCTGTTGTTGTTATTGTGCGTGGGGCCAAAGACCCCAAATAATGGACAATATAAAATGAGACGGTTTTTCTGCGCTTTTTTCGCGCATTTTTCACATTCGTTTGATTTCTTCTATTTTTAATCTGTCTTTGTGCGTGCCTTCGGTGTTTTACGGTCTTCTGCATATTACATATATTCAGTTATGTATGTGGAGTGGCAATGCGTACATGCGTTTGATTTTCTCTGCCCTTCCACGCTGATTGGCGTTTCGCAGCAGGTAGATACATATGTAGATTAAGCTGGGAATTCACATATTGTTGGCATGACTTACACCACTAATTGCTGTTGTTGCTGTCTGCAGCGGTGGCGGCCTGACATCACAGTGCGTACATCATTTCTGTCATTCATTAATGGCTGTAGTCGGCGACAGCTGCGACGGCGGTGACGGCTTAGCTTACCTTTTGCTAATGATTTTATTGCGGGAAAAATTAAACTGTCTGATAAAAGTGACTGCTAAGCGCTGACAAACACTGGCGTAGGCAAGTAGGCAAACGTGACTGGTGCCAAATTTTCGTTTCGTTTGGCTGTCATTCGAGGAGCGTGTGAGTCAGCGGGCGCACCGTGGAGTCGAGGCCTCAAGCGCAGTACAGTTAATTGGCATTCAAAGTTTTTTTATAATGCTAAATAGATTCTGACAAGAAATTGATGTAAACTTCTAATGTCAGAATTTGCATAAGTAATTGAATGAATGCAAATTAAAAACATAGATAAATTTTAGTTTTTGTAGTTTTTGGCGAAATGAATCACAGGCATATATGAATTATATTGTTATATGAAGCTTTATTTTCAGTAATTTTTTTTTTTTAATTTGTGTGTCACATAAAATAGTTTTTTGTGTCTGTTGCCATTTAAAGCTTTGTTTTTGCGATTTTTTGTTGCAAGTTCATAAAAAAAATCCAGCATTACATAAACATGTTAACTTTGCACTCGTTTGTCATTTTAATGAATAATTTTTGAATTAGTACCCCACAAGAGTACGAAAGATAAGTAAAGAGTATGTTTCAAATAGAAATTGGCTTCTTAACCCTTTCATGCCTTTGATGCCTTTGATGCCTTTAGACAACATTGTACTTACCGGCTTCTAATTCTTGTTATTTAAATTTTTTTGCCCAGCGGTTTTTTCAATTATGTGGGTTTATGTGTTGTGCAGGCTTACAGTTACATTTTATGTTATGAGCTGTGCACCTATTCATTAAGTACGAGTTCTACGCAGAGTGGAATTGTCAAAATCGGTTTCGCGAAAAAAGTTATACTAGTGGTTATACAAAAAGTGTTCAAAAACATAAAAATAATTGTTTTATTTTAAAACAAAGTTAACTATGTACACAAGTAAGGAATGGCTAAGTTCGGGTGTAACCTTACATTTTATACTCTCGCAATTTAATTTTATTAATATAACAAACAATTTGACCACATATTTGGCATATATATGGTATAAAGTCCATTAAAAGTTTGAAAACCCTAATATTAAGTATATGGGAGATAGGGAAGTTATGTCACGATTTCACTCATTTTTGGCACGAAGACATATTATTAGAAGAAACATATTCCCTCTGAATTTCTTCAAAATATCTGAGAGACTTACCTATATTTTCGGTAAAAAATTTGTTAGAAGCACTGAGGTCCTCATATTCGACATATAGGGTCTTGAAAACTTATGGATTTTTAGAATTTAAATGTAGTATTTTTGCAAAGTTCTGTTCCGATATCTTCACTAAGCCCTAGTTTATATAATGTAAAGTAAACGATTCAGATCGACTATTCTGGTATATGGGAAGTAGGCGTGGTTGTGAACCGATTTGGACTATTTTCACAACATATCATTGGAAAGCTAGGAAGATATTATGAACCGAATTTCATTGAAATTGGTCGAGTATTTTCGGAGATATGGTTTTTGACCCATAAGTGGGCGGAACCACGCCCATTTAAAATTTTGTATACCATTTTGAGTGCAGCTCTTCTGTACCATCTTTATAATGAAATTTAAGGTTTTTCCTACTGAATTAAAACATTTTTAGTAGTTCTCAACGTAACCTTTGTATGGGAAGTGGGAGTGGTTATAATCCGATTTCCATTTGGACTGTATAAGGTAGTATCTAAAAGAAACTCCTTGATATATTTTTAGTAGTTTACGAGATATGTACAAAAAACTTATTAGGGGACGGGCCCACGCCCACTTTTCCAAAAAATTACATTTGCCCCTTCATAGTCATCGCCACCCTGATCATTTTGATATATATAACACTAAATCTAACTCGTTTAGTTTTAGGACTTACAACCAACCGTTATGTGCACAAAACTATAATACTCTCTTTAGCAACTTTAAAAAAAATAGTTATGAGAGAAGTGTTTAGTTTATTTATAATAATTTAATTGTTGCCTATAGGCAACACCCTGTAACTAATGATCCAGGTTACAAAGGACTTTGAAATTTTTATCAATTCATATTTGAGTTAAGATATATATGAATATATAATATATATCTGTCCTAAAAATGTTAGCTCCGCCCATTTTAATTCGGGCATGAGAGGGTTAAGGATGTTTAAAAGAGGGTTAAGCATGTTTTGTATAATACTATACTGTCAGAGTTGGACCTTTAAACTCAAAATATTAACAACCACTTAGTGAAATTTCCTTTGTTTAACTATTTAGTTCTGTTTGAGCATCAAGTTTGAGTTTAAATTTAGCTTTACATTTATAATCCTAATTTAATCCTAAAAATACTAATTTAACTAAAGTAACTGCAAAATCTTCAAAATCTGATGTTTTATTTTCATAATTTTTATCTCCTCAAATATTTTCAGATTTCGATTACAGGTTTGTTTGGGCTCTTCGCACACGCACATATACGAAAAAAAATATACAAAATTTGTGGAAGCTCCCTCTTGTCCTCCTTGTTTCCGTTCGCTTCATATTTTTATTGCTAATTTACGCTCGCCGTGGCAGTTCTTTAATGTCAGACTTGACCATTTGGATTTTTTTACTCAATTTAATTCGATTTTTTGCTCTGTTGTAAGTCGTTGGCATTGACATGCTGAATATTTTATGGTGTTTCGATTTTAGTGTGTCGAAGCGAATGAATTAACATCAAAATCGTAAGGTGGTTGTTAAAAGTCTCGAATATGTTATTGGTATCGGCAATAGGTTTTGAGTGTTAAAAGGCGTATAGATTATGCATGTGAAATTTTATATTTGGATTAAACTTTTTACTCTAAATATAACATAAAAATCCGGAATCACAGCTACGATAGCATGAAGCTTGGGTTAAAATTTATAGAACGAAGAGATCTAAATGAAAAAAAAAATATTTTTTGAACTGAGCTTCAATCAGTACTTATAAATTTTTAAGCTTAAATGTTAGTTTTATTTTTATTCAGTTAAATATTTTTAGCTGATTTTGAAAATTTGTATTGAAACGTTCCATAAATAACATAAAATTCAAATTAATGAATTTATTTTTTTTCTCTATGTTTTTTAACAATTTGACGAAATATATTGATTATTTTAACTCTAGTGTTAGTAAATTGTATCATTCTTTTACTTTTTGAACAATTATAAAACTGTAGTCATTCGAATATGATTGTCAAGCATTGCCATATTTTCCCAAGAACATATTTCAACAGATATCTTGTATAAGTTTAAGTCCCACAATTCACACAGCCATCAATTAAGCAACATTTGCCAGTAAACACATCGAAACTCCAGCAGAAAAACTTGTCTCTAACTATGCCATCAGTGGTCGTAATTTAAAGTGGGCGTGCACATGCCGATCTTCAATTTAATTTCAATGTAAATTCTACGGACGCCAGGTAACACGTTCAATGCGAATTAGCGACTAATTGTGTGCATGCGAACAAATTAATTACACACAACAAGTGCTGTGCTAGTTCAAAGAGTACACATTCATGTAGCTGGTTTGCATGCGAAAACCAAAGATTTAAGCGACAAACGCGACGCAGCCTCGCTGCCAAAGCAGAGCTGATTCAATATCTTCTTTTTACACATGAAATCAAATCAAACGCGTCGCCGCTTCTTCCCGCTGCCGCAGCAGCTGTTGTGAATGCCCGCTAATTTATTGCTAATAATTTATTTATTTATTTTTATTTGTGCGATACCACATTGCTTTGCTTTTTATAACTGGCAATTGCGATTTGTGGTCGTCAGTGTGAAGTACTTTTTGTATACACATGTATGTGTGTGGTATGTTCATACAAGTGTAAGTATTTGATTGAAGTGTCTGGATAAAAATAGCGCAAATTCAAGCCATTTGTTCATCGTTTAAGAATTTTTAATTAACAAGCGCAAATCAATAAACTTGTTTATTGTTGTTACTTCTTCGCTTTTTCGCATAAAGTCAAGGTCGCTGGCGCTGACCGCCGCACACTAACCACTCGGGCATAAGTGCGCTCCTAACAGTGTCTCTAACGAGCGAAACAAATAAAAAGTGAAATAACTTGTGTGTGTGTGTGTGTGTGTGTGTAAGAAGCATGAAAAACAAATTAAACAAAAATATACATATTTATCCAACATATTTTACAATTATTATTTTTTTTTTTGAAAGCATAGCAAAAGCTCAAAAGTCATGCAATATAGCTGTAATTGAGTTGCGGTTAGCGTTTGTTTAGCATGCATTGCCTTCTTTACTCTTCAGTGTTTTATTGGCTGCTTCTTTTTCTTTTTTCTTAATCAAATGCAAAGCACATACAGTGGCTTACTGGGTTTTTAGGTGACACAATACAAGGCACTTGGTGGCGTTGAAGCGTTTAATATCAAATTCAATCGATCCCTCTGATTCCAATCAAAAGAAAAAGTGAAAACAATTCGGATTTACATTCGGTAGAGAGCAAGAATTGTTCAAAGCTTATTACTGACTTTAATTTGAAAAGGTGTTCCAGCTAAATATTTAATGTGAAGGCGGGCCGATACTATTTTGAGAAGTAATATTATCGTAATTATATTGGAATTGTTTAAATTCTTAGGTTTTGATTTATATTTTTGAATTCTAATTATTTTTTTTTTGGTTAGGTTACGTTAGCTTATGTTCAAGGACTGTTGCCCACCATTGTTGAGGACTGTCTACTTTTTGATGCCCAAAAAATTTATCTCTTTATTTAAATTGAAGAATCGACAAATCGCCTAGAACCTACCACAAAGCTGTATAGGGTTTTTACTTCTAAATCAGCTAATCCGCAAAGATGCACAAAACATTGAGATCCAATAAACTTTATAGATTTCGAAAAGGTTGGTAAGATTCTACCTCATCCTACTCCAAGCAGCTTCTCCAGCTAGTGTCGCTAGGGAATAGGGGAAAAATTTACCTTACTGGGGGCGTAGATTTTCTTTGACGGTATTATCATTGCAAATTCTTATATATTTATTTGCGTATGAAGTAGTTCGTTTCAAATTACCGGTGATTCAAAGTGATTATTTATTTTTGAAAATGCTTATTTATTGGAGACAAAGTTTGTAACATATTTGCATGAAAAAAGTCGATCCAACGCCAATAATTATCATGATTATAGAAGAAAACAATATATTAGAATATTGAATCACAGAAAAAAAGTTAAAATCTTGAACTTAATATGCATCAGAAAATACTGGCACAAAACGAGAGACAACAAATAGTTATATAAAAAAAAATTGTATATAATTTAGAAAAAAATCAATTAATGTGATGTAAAATGGAATAACCATTAATTTGCAAAAAATGATAGTTTTCTACAAATGGTTAACAAATTTTTTTTTAAATAAAAAATATTCATTTTTTTAAGTTTTATAAACCAGACATTTTTTTGGCTTGAGTTTATTATAGATGGCAAATTAAATTTATTTTTTAGTTCAAGAAAATATTTGAAAAATTCCAAGGTCGTGACTTGGTGGAATTATTCGAAAATATTTGATATAATTTATAGAATTGATTCAAAAGCTAACATATATAATATTTATACATGCCTTTGGGTGATATTATGTTACATTTAGTTTTGAATGTCGAAAAAAATATTTTAAGGTGATCAGTATTTTTAAATTGTTACAAAAGAACAAAAAAATAGTATATTGTGAATTAAAAATAAAAAAATATTCAAAATTAATTATTTAAATGATAAAAAATTAAAGTTATTTTCGATTTTTTTTAATGCTAGAGAACTATATCTTATAAGATGTCAAACTTACTTGTGCTGATTGTTGTTTTTTTGAGGGCGCGTAACGCTTAGCTAAGCCGTTTAATAAATCAATGCTCACAGAACTTTTGCGATTTCTTTGCAAAAATGATTGAGTATACTTTAGGTGCAGAGTTTCCGCCAATTATTTAGTTAAATTTTGTACTCAGCGCACTTTGCACTATGCCAATTTCAAATATTTGCGAAATATTGCTTTGAAGTTGTAAACTCACGTCCACTGTTTGCACACACTTGCAGTCTAATTTTAATATTGTGGTCACTTTGTGTGTCTAAATTGCGACGTTTTTTGATTGCGAAAAGCACTTTACTTCACTACAACGTTCCGTCATACCTTGGCCAGCACTTTGTTGTTGTTATTTTATTTTTCTGTTATTTCGCGAAAATCACTGACACTCACATTTGCACAAACACCGTTGGATTTTTTCTTGTGACAGCTGCGAAATTTTCCAGTGTTTTCCAATTATAACAAATAATTTTCGGTTTCGCAATCGACAGTTTTTTTTCACCTTTACGACTGAGCGACCGTAAGCGTTTACAGTTAGTTAGCGCAAACTTATTTGTTTAGATTGTGTTAGCGTTTTTGTTTTTTTATTTTCGGCTTGATTTGGTTATTGTTTTCGCTCAATTGTCACCCACTGTTAGTAGTTTCTCGTGGCGGGGTCTACAACGTTAATTGCTAATCAGAAGCTAAGTCGTTTTAGTTTTGATCTTGTTGTTGCCTGTGTGGAGCGCGCGCAACCGCTCGCCAACAGCTATCAAAATTAACTAACAAAGTAACGGTGCGTCCGCGATCAAGACACCACTTACAAATCCGCGTAGAATCTAAAGCGCGCTAAGCAACTCCCAATCATTAGGCCAGCTGTGGTGAATTCAGAGCACTCTGATTTGCGCATTGGTGTGTTGTGGAGTCGTTGAAGCTGTGTGAAGGTTGAAGTGTTGAGAGCGAGCTGGCGCGGCAGCAAGTACCAAGCTTGTCCAGCGCTATTTCTCATTCAAATCATAAACTCTAATATACGCTCTCCAATCGTTCCCAGCAATCAGCTGATCGTAATAACACCGACAGTGTTTGGTACAAATGTTTATAGCTCAAAAGCTCTCAGCTTACGCTCCAGTCATATTTCTTTTTGCTGTGCTTCGCGGCCAATTCTTTCCATCTCAATTTCTGTGTTACTCCATGCTCTGTGCTCTCAGCTGCAAAAGCTTCTAGTTCTCCACGGCAAGTTCGTGTCTTAAGTCGTTTGTTTTGCTTTTCCTCTACTTCGTTAACTTTGTTGCGCACCACTTCGTGCACGTCCCGCGTGCCGAACGCTGCGCTGCACACGTTTCTTGCTCAGCTTTATAAGTATACACAACAACAACGTGAGGTTTATTGTTGCTTTGACCAAAGTTTTTGTTAATTTGTGAAGCGGAGCTTGGCCTACCTGCCTACCTTGACAGTTTATTCTTAGCACATTTATTGCTTTATTTGATGACGCATTTCCACGCAGCTATTCGCCCATCTTCGCCTGGCTATTTTCTCAGCGAATCGACGCAAAAGCTCTTTCATATGCGCGTCGCTTCAAGCCGTTGGCGCTTTACCTTTCCATTAATGATCTCATCCGAGTTGTGTCCAACAATTAGATTTCAAATGTTCTGTGTAGACTGAATCAAAGATTTTACCGCGTCTTCACTTTGTATTTTTCTAAATTAGCTCAACTAATTTTGCGGTAATTTTTGTGTTCACGCCAATTGGGTGAATTTTTATGCGCATTGTATTTCCAGTCCCCTCACCCCCTGCTGTGATGCTGCTGCCATTGTTGTGCATCTGTGACGAAGCACGGAATTCCCCAGCACCGCTCGCCCATAGTTTGCATGTGTGTGTGTATATGTGTTCGGGTCGGTGTTAACATTTCTCTCAATTGTGTAGGCGACAAATCCAATCAGACGTAAATTACAGTTGTCACGTCCGCGATTAAAGTATATTCGTATGTATACCGTTGTTGCCGTTCTTTTTAATTAGTTTGCCAAATTCTTGGTTTTGTTGCTGTTATGGTTTGTTGCGCTTTTATGGTGTAAATGTTTTGATTAATTATGCCATATTTGTTTGGAGACATTGTTTGTTTTAGACATTTGTCTCCCTCAGATTCCCGATTGTTGATACTGGTGTATAATTTACTATAGGTTTTAAGTGAAGACAAAAGCTTTATTTAAAGAGAAGAGTAATAGACATAGATACATGTGTCAAACCATACAATAAGTTTTTAGAAATCTGGGTGGTCATTAAGCCAATTCTTTGCATACGCAGATACGATGATACTGGCAAATTCATCGAATTATTCAAAGATTGAGAAAAAATTGTATAAGTTAATAAATTAAATTTTTTAGCAGTTTCATTCAAATAATCCTTCAATTTATTTATACTTATTTTTATATCATTACAATATGTCTAACAGATTTAGTAGGTTTGTGCTTCTAACATTTGTTGTTTCCATTCTAGCCTCAAAATAGAGGTATAAGAGATCAAAAAGTAAAATATTCCATGGAGACAAGATCTACTATATACTATCTACTTAAATGTAATTGCTTTAATACTAGTAATGCCTAAGACAGACATAAGGTTTCTGTACTACGATGTGTACTATAATAAAAGCTCAAGGAACCATATACCAGCATAGTGACACACATGTAGTATTGTACTATGTTTACATCCATCAGCTGATACAAATAAATTCAAGCAAAATATAATTATGAATAACAGGCAGGAAAATTGATCCTGACTTAGTTATAACTTCAAGCAATCTTAAAATATTATTGTCCAATATAATTATTACACATTACATATTACACATTTTTCCCATCATTTTTTCAAATTTTGTTTTTTGATTTCAATTAATTTTGAATTTAATTTATTTTCTGTATGTCAAAATGTCAGATTACATAAATAATTTTGGTCCTGGATTTGAATTAATAGAAATGAATTATTATATTATTTAAATAAACTATTTGCAAAATTAGCTTTAAATAGAAAAATGTCTTCTAAACTTTGTTCCATTTATACTTGTATACTCGAACAAATACTTGTATACTCAGAATATGGCTCATTTCATTAATGATCAAGTGCAATTTTTTTTTCATTACTTCGTTTATTCCCAGTTGTAATCTAAGAAAATTTAATTTCTCATTTCAAATCAAGCCATCACTTGTTGGCGACAGATTTTATCATCAAAAGCGGATCTCGCCTAACAACAGAGTGTGCGTGAATTCTAACGCCACACTCACGTCAAATTTACATAACCCGAAAACACAAAGCCAAAAAAAAGGAATTAATAAAAAGTCGCACAGCGGAGCAAACACGTCGAGAATTTGCTCAGAATGTTCCCTAATTTATTACTCGCAAGTGGTTCCAGTGAATATGTAGCAGTCAAATTAGCACGCCTGTGCAAATATGTAAATATAATCGCTTGTGTTTTAAGACATTACGTGTTTCTGACTACGTATGCATGTGTAATTTTTTTGTGGATAAATTGCTCTAAATTATATAAATTTAGTGATTGTTTTCATTTTACGTTTAATCAGTTGTTACGATTTTATAACATTCATAACATTAATAATTTAGATATACAGTAGTTTTCCGAAATAACGAACACATTAATTGTTAGTTTGTTTCATCGAATTTTTCGTTAATTGCAGTTTAATAAATTGTTTTATCAAATTATTTAAAAAAAATAGAAAAACTTTGCAGAACAATTCAAATGTTGTCTTAAATGAAGTATTGTGCTTAAAAAGCAAATTCACGTTATACGATATCAAACATTTTTTTACGCATATTATATTTGATGGCTTCTTCCTGAAGTTAAATCAATTCAATAAGTTTTGCGAAATTGATTTTGTTCTTCTTTGCTGTTCTTAGATATTTTGTGCTACTGCTTAAGAGGACAACCACTCCTTCCTTGGATATTATTCTCCCTGGCGCTCATATACATATTTTATCAGCTAAATACTTCCAAAATGGACCAATTCAGATACTTATACTTCTGTTTGGTGCTGATCAATAATTTTAAGTTTTTCTATCAAATTCAATATTTTTCTCGTACTAAATTTTTCAATTTGCACATTTCTTTTGAATTTTTTCAATTTGTCTTTTTAATTATTTTTTTACCTACATTTTATTTGATTTTTACCTCTTCCTACATAAATATGTAAATATGTAATCGCTTAAAGCGGTTCCTACGCCAAATATATATATATATATATATATATATATATATATGTATGCTTTCTTCATGTTGTTCGTTAAACAATGTACTTACAAATCCCCGATATTCGTTATTTAAGGTACTCAATGTAAACAAGTAAGGAAGGGCTAAGTTCGGGTGTAACTACACATTTTATACTCTCGCAATTTATTTATTTAACTTTATTAATATAACTCACAATTTGACCCACATATTCGTTATATATATTGTATAAAATCCATTGAAAGTTGGAAACCATAATAATAGGTTAGAAGCACCGAGGTCCTCATGTTCTATATATGGGGCCTTGAAAACCTATGGTCCGATTTCGGCGATTTTTAGAATGGGGCTGCCACACTATAAACGTAGTATTTATGCAAAGTTCTGTTCCTATATCTTCACTAGTGTTTACTTTATATATTGTAAAGTAAACGATTCAGATCGTCTTCAAAGTTCTGGTATATACAAAATTCTGAGTGCAGCTTCCATCTGCCATTTCTTATTTGAAATTTAGTGTATCTGACGTTTTTCATTAGTGAGATAACCCACTTTTAGTAATTTTTAACCTAACCTTTGTATGGGAGGTGGGCGTGGTTATTATCCGATTTCAACTATTTTCATGGTGTATGGTGGGGTATATATTGGTTTATATAGCTTAATTGGTTTGCGAGATATATAGAAATAACCGATTTGGGGGCGGTCCCACGCCCACCTCCCCAAAAAAATTACATCCAAATATGCCCCTTCATAGTGCGATCCTTTGTACCAAATTTTATTTCCATAGCTTTATTTATGGCTTAGTTATGACACTTTATGTGTTTTCGGTTTTCGCCATTTTGTGGGCGTGGTAGTGGTCCGATTACGCCCATTTTCGAACTTAACCTTCTTTTTACTCAAGTTACACGGACGGACGGACAGAAGGACGGACAGACAGACATCCGGATTTGAACTTTTCTCGTCATTTTGGTATATATAACCCTATATCTAACTCGTTTAGTTTTAGGACTTACAACCAACCGTTATGTGGACAAAACTATAATACTCTCGTAGCAACTTTGTTGCGAGAGTATAAAAATTTGCTTGTTCGTTATAAGCGGTTTTCGTTAAAACGAATATTCGTTATTTCGGAAAACTACTGTATAACTTTAATCATTTCAAATAACGGTTTTTTTCGAAAGTATATCATATTGAAGTAGATAAAAGTAAGGAGAGGTTATGATCTCGATTGATATTATCAGACGACTAAGAAATTTTTTTTTGTCATTCTCCAAGGCTTTACCAATTGATAGCAGCTAGTGATAAATGCAAATAATGTTATGTTCCATACCTAGAAATCCAAAAAATCGTAAATTTTTTACGTGTTTATTTAGTTTTTCAAACAATACATTTTGTTTAAAAAATTCCAAACTTATTACTTAAAAACTATTTATAAGATTTTCTATTCTGTAATTATAGTGAAGCATTAGCGTCGTACTATTATCCTTTTATAAACGTTTTTAATATATTCTATAAGAAGTATTCCCTCTAGTACAAAGTTATCTACCACACAATTTTCCACCACTGTTTTGAAGTTACACTTACAACTTACAAATATATTTATTTCTATTGTTACGCTGCGATGTTATATTTATCCTGCAGATTTGATTTCTATTTAGAAACCATACGGTACAAAAACGAATCTCATTATATGTGTTGTGCTACATTAATTTTTATGGTACTTCAAATCTTAAAACAAAACTTAATGATTTTTCACTGAGGTTATTAACCCTTTTATTTTGAGAGAAGCTAATCAATATGGGTGACATATAGAAATCAATAAATAATTTCTAAAAAGTGAAATATCTAAATAAAAAGTCAACGCATTACGAAATGTTTTATGAGTTTTCTACGAAATCGGAATAAAATATTAAACTTGATGTTTTGCGATACTCACATTGAAAGCAGTGGGTTTAATTAATTAATTAGCACCAAATATATGTATTGTATGGAATTTATTTTATGTTTAACGTTTTTAATGCTTATTTCATTTGGTAGTGTTTATACTGGGTTCCATTTATAGACGTGATAGATTGGATATGGGAGCACATATAGTGCAAATAAATCGAGTCGAATTAATGGATGGGATTTCTTGATAATAATGCCCTAACTAATCACCATATGTTTCATAGCACAAAAAAGATATATAAATTGTACAGAAAGAAAGAAAGTACAGGGTTGACCAAACGTCCACTTATGTAATGAAATCAGTAGCTGCTTTATAACCCAAGAAATACGGATGAGAATGAAGTGCCACTCAGATTTATAGATTTTCAGCAGCTTTATTGCTTCAAATTATTAGAAAATGTATATAGAATTGAAGTTAATAGAAAGGTAGTTAGATTTAAAATCAATAATAATTAGCGAGTTTCAATAAGAAATGAAACCAGATTAAATTGTTTATTTGTGAGTGGTGGCTTCGTCTGATTGATATACTCATATGCACCATGAATTGAGTGGCGTATAAAATTAAATTAAACAAGTAAGGAAGGCCTAAGTTCGGGTGTAACCGAACATTTTATACTCTCGCTATTTATTTATTTATTTTTTTTATTAATATAACACACAATTTGACCCACGTATTCGTCATATATAATATATGGTACAAAGGCCATTGAAAATTGGAAACCCTAATATAAGGTATATGGGAGCTAGGTAAATTTAATTTAATTAAAATTTAAATTTAATTTAATTTAATTTTCTAAAAATCGTCGAAATGGAACCATAAGTTTTTAAGGCCCCATATATCGAACAGGATCTCAGTGCTTCTAATACATATATTTTTCAAAGAAAATATAAGAAAGTCTTTCAAATATTTTGAAGAAATTCAGAGGGAATATTTTTCTTCTAATAATAATAAAAAATGAGTGAAATCACTATGAATGCAGTATTTTTACAAAGTTCTGGTATATGGGAAGTATGCGTGGTTGTTAACTGATTTGAACTATTTTCATAACATATCAAGGGGGTTTCGGCCCATTTAAAATTCTGTATAACATTTTACGTAAAGTTCTTCTATACCATCTTTATAATGAGATTTAAGGTTTCTGGTGGTTTTCCCTACTGAATTAAAACATTTTTAGTAGTTTTCAAAGTAACCTTTGTGTGGCAGTGGTTATAATCCGATTTCCTCCATTTTTGGACTGTATAAGGTAGTACCTAAAAGAAAGCACTCTAGAAAGTTTCCTTGATATAGCTTCAGTAGTTTACGACATATGTACAAAAAACTTAGTAGAGGACGCCCACTTCCCCAAAAAATTTACATTCACGTATGCCCTTTCATAGTGCGATCCTTCATACCACATTATACTTCCATAGCTTAATTTATGGTTTAGTTATAGATCTTTATATGTTTTCGGTAATTGCCATTTTGTGTGCGTGGCAGTGATCCGATTATTCCCATCTTTGAACTTAACCTTCTTATGGTACCAAGAAATACGTATACCAAGTTTCTTCAAGATATCTCAATTTTTACTCAAGTTACAGCTTGCACGGAAGGGACGGACAGACGGACAGACAAACATTCAGATTTGAACTTTACTCGTCACCCTGATCATTTTGATATACATAACCCTATATCTAACTCGTTTAATTTTAGGACTTACAACCAACCGTTATGTGAACAAAACTATAATACTCTCTTCAGCAACTTTGTCGCTAGAGTATAAAAAATTAATTTAAGTTATGTATGTTTCACATTAACAATCATATATGCTTTTAGGCATAGTCTGTACGATATAAATTCATTCAACAACATAACATGCGTGGTATATGAGAGTTACACCATCATAAGATTTGGTAGAAAACATTTAAAAAAGCATCGAGTGGTATTAGAATATGTGCTGATGTCTTCTGAAAACTAACAATAAATTTATGTAGGTGAATGTGTGGTAGAAAATCTCGAAGATGAAATGTTGTTGACAGGCATTGGGTATGGATAACACTTTAATTACGCTACCCTTATAAGTCGCAGTTAATTGCTAATCGCCTTTCAATTAGAATGCACGCGTATTATAAATAAAAGTAAAAATAGATACTGGAATATATGCATATTTTCACACAATAATTCATGTAAATGATATGCTAACGATTACGCCGAGTCATTGCCGGCGACAGGCTAAACGATGCGTCAGACCATGACTGAGGTGGAGTACCATAGGTACGCAGATATTCTTTGCTGTGGAAATTTAGATACGCCAGTCATTGATGTATTGCCATCAATGTGATGGATAAATATAAAAATTAAATAGTCTTCTTCCAATATTTCTCTGTAATAATGGCATTTTCATAATGGGATTTCAACGAGCTCAATAAGAATACGGGTACTACTAAAAATGTTATTATTGACACTATATGACACTACTTTTTAATATAACTCTAGATTCAACTGAATGAGTCAGTTGTAAGTCGAAATTCCGACGTTCTACCAAATCGGAAGAGGAATAACTTTTCAAGTGCTCCAAAACGTCCACGAAAACGCAACTAAAAACATTTTGTATTGAATATAATTTTCTTTGCGATTTTGAATTACCAATAGATTTCATAATTATCGGTTACACTTCTTGTTGCTCCTTTGCAGTTGTTTATACATATTACTATTGCTACAGCACGCACTGTTTGCAACAAGTCGTGCGCAACTCATGTATTCAAATACATATGTATTAGTAGGTTGGCAGTAGTATGCTTGAGAGTATTTCTTCTTACTGTTTCTTCTGCTGTTGTTGTTGCTGTTGCCGTTGGCGCTATATTTTCATAAGTCAAGTTCAATTTGGAACAAGTGTTTGCAGCTGAGTCGCTTTTGTTTTTGCACTAATGTTTTTGTTGTTGTTGTTAGTGCCGTTGTTGAACATTGTCTTTAAGTGGAATTAAGTTATTAAGTGTTGTGATTGTTTGGCTTAGTGCCGCCGATACACAACCAATTACACGATCTTATGCGGATAAGACGAATGTAAAAATCATGACTACAAGACAATTTTTATGTACACTGCTTTTGTTTTTGTTTTTACTTTAACAAATTGTAGGAAAAGACCGTCAAAATAACAACGTTAGTTCGCGCTTTTTTTGGGTAAACATTTATACAGACCCCTATCAATTAACATCACAACAAACGAAACAGAAAATGTGAATGAATTCTTCATTCGAATAGTTTTCGAAAAGTGTTTTTTCGCCATTAAAAAATCTGTGGAATGGATTATCGACGCGCAGTACATACATATCCAAGTATGTATATGTGTAATGTGTGCTAAAAATATTTGGTTAGTCATTGCAAAACGCAGCAATTAGAGTTGTAGCCCACTCCTCGTTTTTTTGGATCTCTTCCGTGTGTGTGTTCATGTGTAGAAGAAACTACACTTCCGGATGCAAAAATCTTTGAGATCGTGCTGGTTTAAGCGATTGGTTTAAATTACGTTCTTTTATGAAACAGGTTGAAAAAGAAATAGACGATGTTGGTTTTATGGTTTTATAGGTTATTAATGGTAGTGGAAGTTCGAAAAATGCTGGATTCATGTGGTGCTAACTAAGCAATATTCTTTTGCATAAAGATTTTCAACGGTGCTATCAGAAATTAGGAATCTCCAAAAGCAGCTCTTGTTAAGGTCACAGAGTTTGGATTACTTACATTGTGTAACCGTAGTGAAGAGTATTGTCGACTGTAGGGTATTATATTTTTTCAAGACAAGATTTAAATTTCGAAATGGAAGAAAAACAGATTCTATGAATTTTAGAATTAATTAATATTTTTTATACGAAACTGCTCGGAGAGGAGCGAATCGAACAAGCAACTATCATAAAATAAAAAATACTGGCATTATCAATTAATGTAAAGATTAGAATGAACTTAAAATGAAAGAAATTATAATACGATATCTTCTTTTACTGCTTGACGTGCTATTTTTTACAAGAGTATGGAGAGAAATATTGAGGCCAGAGCGAGGTGAAGATTCATCCAAATATTTATGTAAAAACATTTCTTAAAACTAACGACATTAAAATCAAACTTGAGCGTACTTGCCACTATTTAAAACCATTCCCTCACATTTTGAGAAGCGTCTATAGAAAATTTAGCAATACTATCAAAGGCAACTTCATACATGAACCATACTCTAATATGTGTGTGTTAAAAACATGTATGAACCATCAAACAATATAACCTTTTCGGCTAAATGTTGTTATTTACCAGCAATTAGTCTATTGCCATCTAGGCAGCGAAGTATATACAAATCACAAAAGGTGAAAGGTACACAATACAGGCATATTCGTAAGTAGGCACAGAGAAACACATCTATATCAATTGCCAAAATGCAAAACGCTAATATTTGCAAATGTGCTTGACCTTGATTGGGGGCGTTGTTAATGGACAGCGGAACCTTAAAAATAAAGAAAAACGTTCACAATTCGCTGAAGATAATTCATCAAATATTAAATAAAAATCAAAACAAGTAAGGAAAGGCTAAGTTCGGGTGTCACCGAACATTTTATACTTCCGCAATTTATTTATTTAATTTTATTAATATAACAAACAATTTGAACCACATATTCGGCCTATACATATGTATGTATATGGCATAAAGTCCATTGAAAGTTTGAAAACCCTAATATTAGGTATATGGGAGCTAGTGGGAGTTATGACCCGATTTCACTAATTTTTGGCACGGATACATATTATTAGAAGAAACATATTCCCTCTGAATTTGTTCAAAATATCTGAGAGACTTACCTATATTTTCGGTAAAAAATTTGTTAGAAGCACTAAGGTCGTCATATTCGATATATAGGGTCTTGAAAACTTATTGACCGATTTCGACGATTTTTAGAAGGGCGATGCCACTCTTTAAATGCATTATTTTTGCAAAGTTCTGTTCCGATATCTTCACTAATGCTTACTTTATATATTGTAAAGTAAACTATTCAGACCGCCTTCAAAGTTCTGGTATATGAGAAATAGGCGTCGTTGTGAACCGATTTGGACTATTTTCAAAACCTATCATTGGGAAGCTAGGAAGATATTATGAACCGAATTTCATTGAAATTGATCGAGTAGTTTCGGAGATATTGATTTTGACCCATAAGTGGGCGGAACCACGCCCATTTAAAATTTTGAATACCATTTTGAGTGCAGCACTTCTGTACCTTCTTTATAATGCAATTTAAGGCTTCTGGTGGTTTTCTTCACTGAATTAAAGAATTTCTATAAGTTTCCAACATAACCTTTGTCTGGGAATCCGATCTCCTCCATTTTTGGGCTGTATAAGGTAGTACCTAAAAGAAACGACTCTAGAAAGTTTCCTTGATATAGCTTTAGTAGTTTGCGAGATTTGTACAAAAAACTTATTAGGAGGCTGGGCCACACCCACTTCCCCAAAAAAATTACATCCACATATGCCCCTTCATTGTGCGATCCTTCATACCAAATTTTATTTAAATAGCTTAATTTATGGCTTAGTTAGCTCTTTATGTGTTTTCGATTATCGGCATTTTGTGGGCGTGGCAGTGATCCGATTCCGCCCATTTTCGAACTTAATATTCTTATGGTGCCAAGGAACACGTGTTCCAAGTTTCAATAAGATATCTCAATTTTTACTCAAGTTACAGCTTGCAGGGACGGACAGACAGTCATCCGGATTTGAATTTTACTCGTCACCCTGATCTCTTTGGTATATATAACCTTATATCTAACTCGTTTAGTTTTAGAACTTACAAACAATCGTTATGTGAACAAAACTATAATTCTCTCTTAGCACCTTTTGTTGCGAGAGTATAAAAAAGTAACAAAATATGGTTTTATGGTACTTCTAAACTCGTAACACTGTTACTACAACATGAAAAATGTTGCAACAGGTGTAGTGTAGACCATGTTATAAAAGGCAGTTTCCGAACAATTGCCTAAATACATTTACATAGGTTTTTGAAGTTGCTATGTTTATTAGAAACATTCGTAAAGTTGCGCTCAACTCGACACGACATATGACAAAACAAGATAGAAATCACTATGAACTAAAATATGACACGTATGTGAGAGAAACGTAAAGATAATAAAAATATTTGTCCAACCCTTCAAATATGTATATAAACATCTATTATAAATAACCTCCCCAACTCCAATCATCATACTACATAAAAAAAACTTTCAGTTATAGAAGTTTTCATTAAAACATAAATTTTTTTCAAAAAACTGTAAAATATAGATTTATAAACAGTAATAAAGTATAAAGTAAATAACTTCGCATAAAGTTTTTTTTTTAATTTGTGGCGGAATATATATGTTTGCTTCTATATTTCAATGAAAAGAGATTCTAATACATAAGTTTAATGCTTTATTTTTTTCATTATAAAGTGCAGGGTAGTCCTAATGGTAGTTGCAGGTGTTTGTTTAAATTTCGAAACTATTTCTAAGAGGTGATAAGGGTATGTCCAAATTTTGATTGACTTGGACGGAATTTTTCCGAGATTGTGAATTTTTATCATAACAAGTAAGGAAGGGCTAAGTTCGGGTGTAACCGAACATTTTATACTCTCGCAATTTATTTATTTAACTTTATTTATATTATATAATACACAATTTAACCCACATATTCATCATATATATTGTATAAAGTCCATAGAAAGTTGGAAACCATAATATTAGGTTAGAAGCACCGAGGTTCTCGTGTTCGATATATGGGGCCTTAAAAACCTATGGTCCGATTTCGGCGATTTTTAGAATGGGGCTGTCACACTATTAACATAGTATTTGTGCAAAGTTCTGCATCGATATCTTCACTAGTACTTACTTTATATATTGTAAAGTAAACGATTCAGATTGTCTTCAAAGTTCTGGTATATAGGAAGTAGGCGTGGTTGTGAATCGATTTGGCCTATTTTCACAACATATCATTGGGATGTAAGGAAACTATTACAAACCAAGTTTCATTGAAATCGGTCGAGTAGTTCCTGAGATATGGTTTTTGACCCATAAGTGGGCGACGCTACGCCCATTTTCCATTTTGTAAAAAAATCTGAGTGCAGCTTTCATCTGCCATTTCTTATGTGAAATTTAGTGTTTCTGACGTTTTTCGTTAATGAGTTAACCCACTTTTAGTAATTTTCAACCTAACTTTTGTATGGGAGGTGGGCGTGGTTATGATCCGATTTCTTTCATTGACTGTATTAGGAAAAGGCTAAAAAAATGACTACAGCAAGTTTGGTTTATATAGCTCTATTGGTTTGCGAGATATGTACAAAAAACGTAGTAGGGGGCGGGGCCACGCCCACTTCCCCAAAAAAATTACATCCAAATATGCCCCTTCATAGTGCGATCCTTCATACCAAATTTTATTTCCATAGCTTTATTTATGACTTAGTTATGGCACTTTATATGTTTTCGGTTTTCGCCATTTTGTGGGCGTGGCAGTGGTCCGATTTTGCTCATTTTCGAAAGCAACCTTCCTATGGTGCCAAGAAATAAGTGTGCCAAGTTTCATCAAGATATCTTAATTTTTACTCAAGTTACAGCTTGCACAGACGGACGGACGGACGGACAGACAGACATTCGGATTTGAACTCCACTCTTCACCCTGATCACTTTGGTATATATAACCCTATATGTAACTCGTTTACTTTTGGGTGTTACAAACAACCGTTACGTGAACAAAACTATAATACTCTCTTTAGCAACTTTTGTTGCGAGAGTATAAAAACCGGGGGTTTTCGATGAATTAGCGTTTGGTTTAAATAAAACCGTTATATGGGAAATGGTTGTGGTTATATTAGAAAAAGAGTTTCGTACAGTAGCATACGGTCAGAGGAATGTAGTCAAAGAATTTGTTTCAAGAGTGTTTGGTTTGAAGTCTTGTTACACCGAAGATGGTGAGGCCATGTAAAATCTTCAAAAGGTTTGCCTCTAAGAATCGCCTCGTATAAATAGTTCTCCTTGCATTAAATTTTCCAGCTATGTTGCTTATACAATGATAATGCTTCTGATATTTAAAAGTAATACCTGTTTATCCGATAATGCTGAAGAATAACATCAGTAGTGTTAACTTCCTCCTCAATTCACATATAATGCATATGAACTAGATAAGAAAAATATGTGACATCTTAGTATATACATAGATATATGTATATATTTTTATACTCTCGCAACAAAAGTTGCTAAAGAGAGTATTATAGTTTTTTTTCACATAACGGTTGTTTGTAACACCCAAAACTAAACGAGTTAGATATAGGGTTATATATACCAAAGTGATCAGGGTGAAGAGTGGAGTTCAAATCCGAATGTCTGTCTGTCCGTCCGTCCGTCCGTCTGTGCAAGCTGTAACTTGAGTAAAAATTAAGATATCTTGATGAAACTTGGCACACTTATTTCTTGGCACCATAGAAAGGTTGCTTTCGAAAATGAGCAAAATCGGACCACTGCCACGCCCACAAAATGGCGAAAACCGAAAACACATAAAGTGCCATAACTCACTAAAGAAAAACGTTAGAAACACTAAATTTCACATAAGAAATGGCAGATGAAAGCTGCACTCAGATTTTTTACAAAATGGAAAATGGGCGTGGCATCGCCCACTTGTGGGTCAAAAACCATATCTCAGGAACTACTCGACCGATTTCAATGAAACTTGGTTTGTAATAGTTTCCTTACATCACAATGATATGTTGGGAAAATAGGCCAAATCGCTTCACAACCACGCCTACTTCCTATATACCAGAACTTTGAAGACAATCTGAATCGTTTACTTTACAATATATAAAGTAAGCACAAGTGAAGATATCGGTGCAGAACTTTGCACAAATACAATGTTAATAGTGTGGCAGCCCCATTCTAAAAATTGCCGAAATCGGACCATAGGTTTTTAAGGCCCCATATATCGAACACTAGGACCTCGGTACTTCTAACCTAATATTAGTGTTTCCAACTTTCAATGGACTTTATACCAAATATATGACGAATATGTGAGTCAAATTGTGTATTATATAATATAAATAAAGTTAAATAAATAAATTGCGAGAGTACAAAATGTTCGGTTACACCCGAACTTAGCCCTTCCTTACTTGTTTCTTCAATATTTATTTATTTATTGAATCTGCTCTTCGAAGCCTAACAATAAGTTTGAAATCTAATTAAATCTTAAATCTAATTAAATCTAGACCTGCTCAACCGAGTTATTGAGTTGATTTGGTGAAATGTTGCTCTTTAGTATGCACGCATATCTCTTCTTTTAAGACGTGATTGATTACAGGAATGAACTAAAGCATTAGCCAATGGGTTTGGGTGATATCGGAGTTTAGATACATATATACAGTGGAACTTCTCAAACTCGAATCACCATAATCCACAAAAAAAACTTCGATTTATAGCATATAAATTTTCAAAAAGCTGTAAAATATAGATTTATTCACTGTTTTATTTATTGACTTCGCATAAAGTTTTATGTATATGCGTTAAAACATGTATTCTGTAACTTTGTTTGTTGCAGTTTGCTATTATTTGACTCTTGACGTCTATATCCCATGTCTTTGTTAGATGATTTATGAAATCCATAAGTGTTATATTATATTTTTTGTTCGTCTCCGTACAATATAGAGGGACTCTTTTAAAATTCTGCCTCGATAGTAAAATTTTAAATTTTGTATTATGTCTGACCAAAAGTTCGATTTATGGAAGGAAATTTGTATGAAAGTTGCACTCTATTGCCTCTTCAAGAGTTCGAGTTATGGAGAACTTCGAGTTAAGGAAGGAAATTTGTATGAAAATTGGCTTTTAAACGCTATTGCCAATTCAAACGTTCTCTATTGCCTCTTCAAGAGTTCAAGTTATGGAGATCTTCAAGTGAATAACAAGATATTTTACTTCAATCGCTTGGGGTACTAAAATATTGTTCATTTTAAGTGCTGAGCACTTTTTCGGTCTCAGGGAACATGTAACATGCCTGTACTTAAAAAAAAATTAAAAAATTTAACAAAAAGTGTAAATTGAAAAAAATAGTACGAGAAAAATATTTAATTTGACAGAAAAGCTTAAAATTATTGATCAGCACTATGGTCGGAATTGTGTAAAAAATTAAATTGAAATAATTTTATGTGTCTACTGTTTCGAATATATTAAAAATTAAGGCAAACCTTTCGAAAAATATGAGCTGCCGCTATGAAAAGTGAACAGCTCGTATTTAAGTAATTTTTATTGAAATAACATAGCTTGAATTAACAAAAAAATCGATGTAACGAACAGGCCTTACAATTAATCTGTTCGTTATTTCGGAAAACTACTGTATTATGTATAGAGTTTGCTCTAAAACACTGCCCTGCGGTACACCACCCCTCTTTGGTTGTTTTTCAGATATGAAGTCTCCTACTTTGACAGTAAATTTCCTATTTTTTAAATAAAATTCCAAGGTTTAATGCACTTCGAGAGGTAAACTTTTTGTAATCTTGTATAAAAGCCCTTCATGCCACACTTTATCGAACGCCTGATTTACATCTAGAAATATAGCAGAACAGTACTCTCCATACTCGAATGCTCTTCTGATTTCGTTAGTAATTCTATTTACTTGTTCTACGTGTTTTGCACGAAAACCGAATTGGTGATAGTAACACTTTTTCAAATATTTTAGAAAGACAGGGTAGAAGACTGATTGGTCTGTATGAAGACGGCTGAGTTAAGTCTTTCCCACGTTGTCTATCATTATGATCTGCGACTTTTTCCATGAAATTGGATATTATCCAAAACTGAGAATAGCGTTAAAGAGACAGGAGAGCACTGTAAAAGCAATATTTGGTAACTCAATAAGCATAATTTTTGGCGTAATATTATCGTGTCTTGATGACTTCTTTCTATTAAGCTCTTTTATGATTTTAATAATTTCAGAAGATGCAGTCTGAATAGACCCAACGACTCGTTAGCGGTATTGGGGATGATTGGCAGCTTAAAGTTGTCCTTTGGGCAAGTAGATTGAAATACCTTTTCTAGGTGATTAGAAAATCAATTTGCTTCATCCTTGTCACTTCGTGCCCAGTTTCTACCCAAGCCTCTTATAGGCAAGTTGGAGTCGACTGGAGGCTTCATTGACTTTTGGCCTTTCCATAGGGAGTTTCGTTTGTTTGAATTTGGATACAGTTTCTTTATATAATTGTGAGTCTAGTATTCTTCCTCGCGTTAAAGCGCTTTTTTCATTTTCAAGCTTTTCTATTTCATTATTAGTTATTTTTCTACAGCTAATCGGTTTATTGTTTCAGTTTGGTGTTGCTATGACAGCAGCATTTGTTATTACATCATTATATTCTCTTATACTTTCATCAATATCCTTTCTGTATCTATTTTTATTAATGTGTATTAAAGTGGCTACTCACATATTTTTTATATTTTAACCAGTTCGTTTTGTGAGATGTTAGACCCACTTTTGGCTCATTGAATATGGGTTGTTCACATACCTTTATTAGTAAAGGTGAATGATCAAGCGATTTGATATACGACTAAATGAAATTGGAGAATTGCAAGAAAAATTTCCTCACTGAAACTGAGCAAATTGTAGCAAGTATAAGAAGTTGTTTAATAGATTTAAGTAATAGAAATGCAAATTTTGGATTCAAAGATATGTACCCATGTTTCTCTATATATATATGTGCATACATATGTACATATATGCCCACGTATCAACGAATGTAAGTGTGTTTGTTTTGCTGCTCACGTTTCCTCAACAAACAATATTCATGTCAATTGAATTGATGCTATCCACAACACCACAACAAAACAAAGCAATACAAATGTGTTTAATAAATATCTGATACCTAATGAGACTTAAGTAGAAACGTATTTGTTGTTGTTGTTGCATTTTTTTGCTGATAGTGTGCGAAGTCAATGGCGCTTTGGCAATTAATACGCATGAATTGGTAAAATTTGCGTGGCCAATTGGCCGATGTTGTAAAGTGTAGCGTAAGCTGAAGGTCACCAAACGTACAGACAGAGAGACACACGGATACCCAGTGAACTGTGCCCATACAAATAGTATGATTATTTAGTCATTCACACACGCACACACATGCACGCCAATGAACGTTGCGTTTCATTGGTGGTCAATTTGACACACGCAAGCTACTGTTGGTGTATGAGGTGAATAACCAATTTCGTGCATTCGTGCAAGCAGCCGACACTCGCAGAGGGCCACCGAAACTAACAGTTGCGTATAAGTATTTTATATATTCACATAGGAATAGTGCGATCATATGTAGATGTGTGTTTGAATATGGAGTAATGCAACGGAGGAACTACGTGCCTCTGCTGGCTACTGTTACATTTTCGAATTCGAAATAGTGGCGAAAATTCCCAAAACAATTGTGAAATTAGCGTTTCAATTATAAATGAAACATTTTATATAGACAGGCGGTTGTGCTATGTTAGACATTTTTCCATACACTTGTGTTAAAAAAATTGGCACCAAAATAATGGAATTCTGAATCCGAAATTCGACGAGATTTTTGAGACTCGAGTTATGCCAGTAGCTTCGTCAATATTACTGCGGCGGTTTGTTAGTCGCTCGAACTCAAACTTCCGATGGGTACGATAATATAATTTCGAAAATATACTTGTCAATATCGCTCTATATCATTGAAGGTGTTAAGTGGATTTCAGGGGGTGAAAACAAGGGTATTTTTTTAATTTTGTATGGATATATACAATCATACAATTGTTCCCCATCTCGAAAAATATTTAGATAGTACATGAATCCAGTTAATGAACGAAGGAAAAAATAATATATAGAAATTTTAATTTTTGGCAGAAAAAACTCACTTTTTGGTAAAATTTTCGTCATATATTGGATCGAAACAATAGTTGTAATAATAATTAAAAAAAACCGTCTTTCATTAACTCGATAATGTTATTTCAAAGACGTGTGCAAAATTTGAACAATCATAACTTTTCGAGAAATCGTGTCCACCGAGTTAAAAAATTGATTTTTGTATAATTATTAAGACAACAAAAGCCTGTCTACATTGCCTATATAAAATCGCAGATAGATATAGCAATAGTGCTTCAATTCTCACCATAGCTGTAGCTAGCAATGAACTTCCTCCGTCGCAGTGTTCGGATGTACTCGTATATGTACTCATCGTAAATGGCTTGTGCTCATACGAGTACGACATTCTTGACCGCCGGCAAGGTTTAACGCGTGACTGCGACTACTGAGCGCTGCCAATAGTATTTGATAGAGTTTAAATTGACATTAGACAATTCGCTTTTGGGGTAATTGTTGTTGAGTTTCAGAGCTTTTGTCGAGTTGATTGCTGCTACATTTTTTCTATCAAGTCGTTGACATGTTACTCGCTTGGGCGTCATAGTATTTTTTCAATGCCTCAATTCTATTCAATGGCTCTCTTAAAGGCAATGCAATTATGTTTATGCCTTTCGAGTAATGAGTAAATGAAATTAAAATTAAGCAAATAAATACATATAAATAAAATTACTGTTTTTGTTGTATCATTGTTGTTTTTTCCTTGATTGTTAAAAAGAAGAAATGATTCAATAAATTTCGCAAAACCTGGCGTCTAGCAAAGTACGACTAGACACCGATATCGTTAAATAAATATGAGGCTTAGGTGTATGTACATAAAAAATTAAGCCGTATTTAAAAATAGTTACTACTATAATTCTATATTTGAATGTATATACATAGGTATGTATTATATACATAGGTATGTATGTGTGCACATGACTTGTCGCACGAAATTTGGTTGAAGTCACTGTCACATACATAGCACAAGCATGCATTAGTACAGGTGTGGATGGCCAGCACATAAACTTAGTATCACTTTGCTGTCCAAAAATCTTGGTTTAGTTATTTACCTTGCGTACAGCGCTGACCGGTTTACCTTTAAAGGCTTAAATAGGTATTTTGGTACTTTTGTTTTCATTTGTTTAGTCTTCGGTTTTTATTTTTCAAACTCAATCAAAATACCGTCGCGTTTTTATTGATTCATCAACTTCCGTTTTAAGTTTGTAATTTTTGCGGTGCGTTGGATTTTTTCCACCAAAGTTGACACTGACATTCTCAATTTGTTGTTGTATTATCATTATGGTTTTTCTTGTTTTTATTTGCTACTGTTGCTTTTTATCTCGTTTGTTTTTGTTTGGGGTCACTGAACGCCCTTTCGGCTTTTCTGCATGGATGTTGTGTTTTCTTTTCTGCTTCAGTTCTTATTTTGCTCTTATTTTTGCAATTCATTTGTTTATTTAAAGGACAGCGTTGCGCGAAGTGAGTGGTAAAATTTTTATTTTCTTATTCTGCTGGGAGTCACATACACTTTTGTGAAATACACGAAGACCTTGGATGATTCTTGGCTAGCTTCTGCAAATCATTGATGATTGCATAATATCGGCTAGATATGTTTATATCGATATGTGTTATTCATGCAATTTCGGAATTTCGTTAATTATGACTAAGTTCATATTGGGGCACATATTTTAATTAGATGGTTTAATGGGTAATTTTTCAGTTGAAGCTACATAAATACTTATGAATATAAAAAGTCGTTATGAGTCATAACTTTAAAATTCCATATAGATTGAACCATAACTGTATACAAGTTCTTTGGTTATTAAAGTAAAGCCTGAAATCTGTCTGTAATCAACTTAACATACTAAGTTCTTTACTTATTATTTTGGGAATGTCTCCGAAAATTCGACAATGCTTACAACGGGTTTTCGATCAACAAACTTTATGAGCGATATTAAATGAGACACATAGCTTTACCGATTTGAAGTAAATGGTAATCCATTTCGAGGTTAGCTACTTTTTTAAAGGAAAAAAAAGACAAAAAATTTAAATTTGATGGAGAAATTTTGTTAGCATTCGAAAGAACATAATTTGGCACATATTTTTTTTAAGATTATCGCTTTCAAATATTGGTCGCTGCTTGATTTCAGGTGGCCCATCCGCTGATGACTCGTTCGAGCATTTCGACTGGTAACTGGCGAATGATACGCGTGATGTTTTGCTGCAAGGCCTGAATTGAAGTGGGATTATCCGCATATATGTACTTTAGATTTTACATATCCCCACAGGAAAAAGTCTAACGGTAACACGATCTTGGTGGCCTATTGACCATTGATTGCTACGATGTGTGGGAAGTGTTGCCTTGTTGAAACCAAATGTTGCCGAGATCACGAGCTTCAATTTCAGGCATCATATAGTCGGTTATCATGGCGCGATGTTCGCCATTGACGGTTACGTTCTCACCGGCATCATTTTTGAAGAAATATGGACCGATGATTCCACCGGCCCACAAACCACACCAAACCGTTGTTTTTTCTGGATGAAATGGCAGCTCTTGAATCTCTTCAGGTTGCTCTTCGTCCCAAATGCGGCAATTTTGTTTGTTTACATACCCATTGAGCCAGAAATTATCCTCATCGCTGAACTGAATTTGGCTCGAAAACGTCGAATCTTCTTGTTACTTTTCAAGAGCCCATAGAGAGAAGCGATGACACTTGGGAAGGTCGAACGGCTTCAGTTCTTGCACAAGATGTATTTGGTACGCTTTCAGTTTGTATTGCTGCGAACTGCGAATTGACTCTCTACGGTCTTCGTGTACACTCTCAGCTACGACTGCTATGTATGTTTTCTTCATTGCTTGCTGGACGTGGTCTATTCGGCCGAATATTATCCAATAATGAATGCTGGGTTACATGATGGGTGATGGTGTTGCGAATACTACGCTAAGTAGGCCGAGTAGACTGGTCTTCAAAATGCTTCTGCAACCAACGTTTTCTCTGGATTAGTCCCATTTTCACAGACCTCAAGATAATGTTTACTAGAAAGAAGATATTGAACAAAAGTAAAGCCCTGAACTAAAACTTATTTTGGAACAAAAGACAAATCGTACTCGAAAATTGATATTAAAACAAGTAAGGAAAGGCTAAGGCGGGTGCAATCGAACATTTTATACTCTCGCAATTTATTACTATATTTTTAGCAATTTAATCCAATAGAAAAACGAAAATCGTATATAGTATATAGGCTGAGGTCATTCCTGATCCGATTTCACTCATTATCATCACCATCGTACATTATATTTGAGAGTATATGCTCACTTAATTTGGCTAAGATATTTCACATATTAACCGATTTATAAGCTATTAAACCCATCGTATTTTTGAAAATCCTATAATTAGGTATATGAGAGCTAGGGGAAGTTATGACCCAATTTTAACAATTTCTGGTACAGAGACACACTATTAGAAGAAAATGACTTCCTCTGAATTAAATTGAGATATCTGAGAGATTTACCGATATTTTCGGTGAAAAATTAACCGAATCCGTGGCATTGATAAGTTATAGTCCGATTTCGAATTTTTTTTTCTCAAGTGATGCCACAGATCATATACAGTATTTGTGCAGAGTTTTATTTTGCTATTGGTTCCTTATATATATATTATAAAGTGTAGAAATAAGAAAATTTAGTTATATGGGAAGTTGTCGTGGTTGTGAACCGATTTCATCAACTTTCCACAGGTGTCATCAGGGTGTCAAGAAAATATTATATTTCATTGAAATCGGTCGAGTAGTTCCTGAGATATGTGGTTTTTAGTGAGTTAGAGCACTTTTAGTAATTTTCAACCAAACCTATTTTTATGGTGTGTGGTAGGGTACGTAATGGAATCGACCAGAGTTTGGTTTATATAGCTTTATTGGTTTGCGAGATTTATACAAAAAACCTATTTGGGCCCAAAAAAATTACATCCAAATATGCCTCTTGTAAGAGCGATCTTTTGTACCAAATTTTATAGCTTTATTTATGGCTTAGTTATGACACTCATGTGTTTTCGGGAGAGGCAGTAGACTATTTTCAAAAGCAACCCTCCCATGGTTCCAAGGAACATGTGTACCAAGTTTCGTCAATATATCTCAAGTTATCCATTGCACGGACGGACGACAGACAAACATTCGGATTTTGACTTGTTTCATCACCCTGATCATTTTGATATATGTATATAACCCTATATCTAACTCGGTTATTTTTATGACTTACAAACAACCAACAAGATTTTAAAAAAACATACTAAGTTTTTCGTGAAAACAATACCAATACTTCAGTCCATACAAAATATGTTCCACCGTATACGTATACTATGATCCAAACTTCTTAACTAATATATAATATATTGTAATGATGTTATAGGGCATACGGTAACGTTGCTAGCAAAGTATCTTTCAAACTTAAGGTGTTGTTAAAAAAGCACATATGTATCTAATCTGACTTCCATAGAAGCGGCGGGCATCTCTATTTAGTCACTCCACGATACTTATTCGGTTTTAGATACCATTTAATGTCAGTGGTAACTGATCTGTGATTTTATCTGCCTGACAAAGTGTTAACATGATTATGGGAGCGTGTTCATTTTTCAATTCGCGCATTATCAGACGATCAAAATCTTTGGGCGGATTCACTTTCAGTAGCTCGCGGGTAAAATAGCTACAAGAAACAAGTAAGGAAGAGCTAAGTTCGTGTGTTACCGAACATTTTATACTCTCGCAATTTATTTATTTAATTTTATTAATATAACACACATTTTGACCCACATATTCATCATATATATGGTTGGAAACTCTAATATAAGGGATATGTGAGTTAGGTGAAGTTACGACTCGATTTCACGTATTTTAAGCACGGAGACATATTATTAAAAGAAAGATATTCCCTCTGAATTTCTTCGAAATATCTGAGAGGTGTATCTATATTTTCGGTAAATCACTGAGGTCCTCATGTTCGATATATGGGGCCTTGGGATGCAAGGAAAATATTACAAACCAAATTTCATTGATATTGGTCGAGTAGTTTCGGAGAGATGGGTTTTGTCCCATAAGTGGGCGGAGCCACACCCATTTAAAATTTTGTGTACCAATTTGAGTGCAGCTCTTTCGTACCTTCTTTATAATGAAATTTAAGGTATCTAGTGTTTTCCCTTACTGAATTAAAGCATTTTTATTAGTTTTCAACATAACTTTTGTATGGGAGGAGGGCGTGGTAATAATCCGATTTCCTCCAGTTTTGGACTGTATAAGGCAGTACCTAAAAAAATGACTCTAGAAAGTTTGGTTGATATAGCTTAAGTAGTTTACAAGATATGTTCAAAAATCTTAGTAATGGGCGGGGCCACTCCCACTTCTCCAAAAAAATTACATCCAAATATGCCCCTTCATACTGTGATCCTTTGTACCAAATTTTACTTCCATAGCTTTATTTATGGCTTAGTTATGGCACTTTATGTGTTTTCGGTTTCCGCCATTTTTTGGGAGTGTACCAAGTTTCTTCAAGATATCTCAATTTTTACTCAAGTTACAGCTTGCACGGACGGACGGTCGGACAGACAGACATCCGGATTTGAACTCCACCCTTCACCCTGATCGCTTTGGTATATATAACCCTATATCCCTATATTATCTTTGTTGCTAGAGTATAAAAAAGCAATAACCGAATAAAAGCGAGAGAAGGTGGTGTGAAAAGATCAATATTTGAAGCTTTAAGACGTCAATGATCTCAACAGTAATCGACCCACTAGTTCGTACAATGTAATACTAGATGCTAAGTAATAGATATATGTGTATGAAATTATCTCAATTATTGGGAACTAATAAAAGTGATTCGCTTCCAAGTATTACTCGCCAAATAGTTGATTATTGCTTCATTATTTATATATGTGCGAAATAGCCAAATAAAATATTTAATACACTTTTGATATTATCAAAGTACAGGCCAGTTTTTTAAGTGCGACCATTGCACAGTGGGAGAAATGGCCAGTCTTTAGCAAAATTTTAAATTTTCGAATCCCGCTAAAATTGTTTATTTTTTGGACAACTAACACATCAATGGATTACTGGTTTTCTTTGTTTTGTTTTGCTCCAATATTCGTCCTCCTGTGAGATTTCCAACATAACTTATATATCAGTAAGGGGACCAAATTTTTCTCACTTTTTTCAGTGCAAAGTTTCTTTACACAAAAAAATATTATTTTTATAATTTTGCATTTGGATCTAATTGAAACTATTAGGTATGTACTAATTAAAAAAAATGTTTGTTGTGATCTCTGATTATTAGTTTTAGTGCTTAATAGCCGTAAACATTTGCTTTGAATTTGAAGTGTTTTAGCACAAGTAACCTAATTTTCGTTGAAATAAAAGTTGGTGGGATTCGACCGGATTCACTCTAGTGTTTAGTTTGTGTGTTAGTATGATCAATTGTGTATGTTTTTAAATACAATGTCAGTGTCGAAACGCACCTTTTTTAATCTGGCACAGCGAACTAGTACCAACAAAACAATTATCAGCTGTTGAAAATCATCTATTTTCTAATGTTATTGATCCCATACAATTTATGGAAGAGCAATGCCAAATAATTCAAAAACAATTAAGAAATTTTGGTAGTAAATTGGTGGAGTTGTGGAAAACGAGTCATAGGATTATGGTATTGCCTGAAGAGCGAAATGAGGAATGCATAGATGCAGATCTTATTTCCCTGAAGCAGCCATTGATTAAAGTAAACAAACATTTTTTTCATAGTGCGGTACTAAGACTCAAACAAAAAAAAAAATCATCAGTTGTTGATAAAACCTCGCACGACCAGTTAATCGTAGCGGTGCGCGTAAGTCTTTACAAGGCTGGAAAAAGGAATGTTTCGCAAGTTGTTTCAATGTTGAGCTCAGAATCAGCATATTTTCGGTAAAAATTAATTCGAATGTCTGAGCTTCTCATGATCGAATACTTATGGTCTGATTTTTGCGATTTTTTTAATTTGTGCAAGGATATTGTCCGATATTTTCACTAGTGCTTACTTTATATATTGTAAGATAAACGATTCAGATCGCCTTCAAAGTTCTGGTATGTGGGAAGTTGTGAACGGATTTGGACTATTTTCATAATATATCATTGGGAAGCCAGGAAGATATTATGAACCGAATTTCATTGAAATTGGTCGAGTATTTTCAGAGACATGGTTTTTGACCCATAAGTGGGCGGAACCACGCCTATTGAAAATTTGGTATACCATTGTGAGTGCAGCTCTTATGTACCATCTTTATAATGAAATTTAAGGTTTCTGGTGGTTTACGTAACTGAAATAAAACATTTTCAGTACTTTTCAACATAAGCTTTGTATGGGAGGTGAGCGTGGTTATAACCCGATTTCACATTACATCCAAATATGCCCCTTCATAATGCGATCCGTCGTACCAAATTTTACTTTCATAGCTTAATTTATGGCTTACTTATAGCTCTTTATATGTTTTCTGTTATCGCCATTTTGTGGGTGTGGCAGTGGTCCGATTTCGCCTATCTTCGAACTTAATCTTTTTATGGTGCCAAGGAACACGTGTTCCAAGTTTCATCAAGATATCTCAATTTTACCCAAGTTACAGCTTGCAGGGACGGACGGACAGACAAACATCCAGATTTTAACTCGTCTCGTTATCCTGATCATTTTGATATATAGCTCTATATCTAACTCGTTACAAACAACCGTTATGTGAACAAAACTATAATCTCCTAGCAACTTTTGTTGCGAGAGTATAAAAATATAGCGAAAAATTTAAGAAAAACAAAAAAAAAATATTGACATTTATTGATAAAGTATTTGTTAATAATAATTATCTTTATAAATAATATTACACATAAAATTTGTAATATTTTTCGGAGTTATTAACAAAGCGCCGCCAGATTGGCTATTTCTCCCACTGTGCAGTGTGTGGAAAAAAACTTTGAGTGAAGTGAGCTTCATAAGAAAACAGGCGTTAAAATGGCGATAGTGTTGGTATTAATTGCGCACATAATTCATTTTCAAGGCCATCGCGCAAGCGCGGCTAACACATGTTGGTGAGAATGAAAATTGTTGCTTTTCTTCGCAAGCAAAACAATGAGTCGCTAAATAAATATGCGGCGAGCTGGAAAAGCAAAAAAGCAAAAGTGTAGATATTCAACAAAATCAGTGTAATAAAAATAATTGTAAGTCTCTCTATGTTTTTTTTTTGGCGCGATGCTTAGATTTCGCGTTTATTTATCGTGGCTACTACGTTTGCTTTTAAAACTGTTTTCTCTGTTGTTTTGGAGCCCAGCAAGCGCTTGTAAATTGTCAACTCGCCAGGCAATGTGTTCGTGAAGATGAATGATGCCATTGCCGATGGGTGGATGGTTGGCACGTTGGTCGGTCAGTTGGGCTCTTTTTGGTAGTGAGCGTATAATTCATGATTTGGACACCACGAAATCAGAGAACTCTTAAGTAGCTGTGAAGGAAATATACGAGACAATAGCATTTGTGGGTACAGTAGTAGGAGATTTCGCTGGTTTTATGCGATGAGCTCTACTATGCTCAGAGCAGCACCGTTTGACTGGAGATGCGTAAAAGCGTAAGTGTAGAAATAGCTAAGTGCTTGGAAGCTGTGACTGGGGTGATTTGTAAACAAGTGACTGTTACTGGCGATAACAGATGAGCAATGTTTCATTCATATATATGTAAGCGTGTTGTATGTACATAAATACCAGAAATCTTGAAACGAAATCGAAATCGAATACGAATATTAGCAATGAATATATGATATATATATATATATATGGGTGATAAAGGGTTAAACGACAGCCGTCGAACAAACTAAATAAGAAGAAGCATCGACATCCACCGACGCCTTGATAGAAGAAGAACTTTACAAGCTTACAACAGTTACAGTTTGAGTTAAAAGACGGACGAGAAACGACGTGGCACTTAGACGATGTGCATATATGACGACGCGCATTAATTCTCAGTATTAAATATAATAACTTTAAATTTGTTCAAATAACTAATAACTTTAACCTTTTGTTAAACTTGTAACTAACTTTTTATACTCTCGCAACAAATGTTGCTAAAGAGAGTATTATAGTTTTGTTCACATAACGGTTGTTTGTAACACCCAAAACTAAACGAGTTAGATATAGGGTTATATATACCAAAGTGATCAGGGTGAAGAGTGGAGTTCAAATCCGAATGTCTGTCTGTCCGTCCGTCCGTCCGTCCGTCTGTGCAAGCTGTAACTTGAGTAAAAATTAAGATATCTTGATGAAACTTGGCACACTTATTTCTTGGCACCATAGGAAGGTTGCTTTCGAAAATGAGCAAAATCGGTCCACTGCCACGCCCACAAAATGGCGAAAACCGAAAACACATAAAGTGCCATAACTAAGCCATAAATAAAGCTATGGAAATAAAATTTGGTATGAAGGATCGCACTGTGAAGGGGCATATTTGGATGTAATTTTTTCGGGGAGGTGGGCGTGGCCCCGCCCCCTACTAAGTTTTTTGTACATATCTCGCAAACTAATAGAGCTATATAAACCAAACTTTCTGCAGTCGTTTTTTTTAGCCACTTCCTAATACAGTCCAAAAATGAAAGAAATCGGATCATAACCACGCCCACCTCCCATACAAAAGTTAGGTTGAAAATTACTAAAAGTGGGTTAACTCGCTAAGGAAAAACGTCAGAAACACTAAATTTCACATAAACAATGGCAGATGAAAGCTGCACTCAGATTTTTTTACAAAATGGAAAATGGGCGTGGCGTCGCCCACTTATGGGTCAAAAACCATATCTCAAGAACTACTCGACCGATTTCAATGAAACTTGGTTTGTAATAGTTTCCATACATCCCAATGATATGTTGTGAAAATAGGCCAAATCGCTTCACAACCACGCCTACTTCCTATATATCAGAACTTTGAAGTCAGTCTGAATCGTTTACTTTACAATATATAAAGTAAGCACTAGTGAAGATATCGGTGCAGAACTCTGCACAAATACTATGTTAATAGTATGGCAGCCCCATTCTAAAAATCGCCGAAATCGGACCATAAGTTTTTAAGGCCCCATATATCGAACACGAGGACCTCGGTGCTTCTAACCTAATATTATGGTTTCCAACTTTCAATGGACTTTATACAATATATATGACGAATATGTGGGTCAAATTGTGTATTATATAATATAAATAAAGTTAAATAAATAAATTGCGAGAGTATAAAATGTTCGGTTACACCCGAACTTAGCCCTTCCTTACTTGTTTTAATATAAAAATGGATTTTAATAAATGATAATCAATCGTTATAATAAAATCCCACATATATATATAATATTTGCCAGAATATATTCTGACACCCTCAAAATATAATTATTTTTAGATAAATATATTAAAACGATATCTTAATTGGAAAAAAATACAAATCCAAGCCTAGTTATATTTCGTTTTACCTTCTTATGAACACTTCTCGTTCTATATATACATATATAGGACTACGAATAGTTTGCAGCTGACGAATACCTAAATTTCAAATAAGCACATCACTAACAAGAATTCTAAATAAATTGACATGTTGGTGAGGTGGTTTAATGAAATCGATAGCTGAGAATTATGTTTTCACACCGATGCAATCGGGGCAGTAATGTTGATGTACAAATAACACAAAATAAACAAAAAGAGGATTTGTGCGTAACATGTGCTAAAAATCGCAAAAACTTTACTGAAAGCGTGTACAATAAATAATGATTATCCATTCTGGCTGACAGAAAACAAAAAAATCGTATAAACGAAAATTTATAAGATGGAAATGCCTTCATAAAATATTGCTATCAAAAGAACATAATGAAATAAATGTGTTCGTAAGAACGTATAAGATAAAAGTGCAACTTCTGTGATCTCGTAAAAATTCTGTCCAATAAATAGAGGGAAACAAATCTGGATCATTGTCAATATAAAATTTCATATCAGACAGTTTGCGCGGGAATCACCAGAGTGCCATGATTTTCTCACTCCATTTGTATTTACGGTATTTTCCTCAGGGAAGTATTTTAGGTCCACTTTTGTACATTCTGTATACAAGAGACTTACCATTAGCACCAAACAGCATGACTGCCACTTTTGCTGATGACACCGCAATACTATGCGTCGAAAAAACAGCTGAAAAAGCTGCGCTAAACTTGCAACATGCAATCAACTCTGTAGTAAATTGGACTCAAAAGTGGAGAATAATTACATAAACGGTGGCAAGGCCGTTCATGTAAATTTTACAAACAAAAGAATCACTTATCACCCTATAAGTATTCTAAAGGGTGATTTTTTAAGAGCTTGATAACTTTTAAAAAAAAAAAAAACGCATAAAATTTGCAAAATCTCATCGGTTCTTTATTTGAAACGTTAGATTGGTTCATGACATTTACTTTTTGAAGATAATTTCATTTAAATGTTGACCGCGGCTGCGTCTTAGGTGGTCCATTCGGAAAGTCCAATTTTGGGCAACTTTTTCGAGCATTTCGGCCGGAATAGCCCGAATTTCTTCGGAAATGTTGTCTTCCAAAGCTGGAATAGTTGCTGGCTTATTTCTGTAGACTTTAGACTTGACGTAGCCCCACAAAAAATAGTCTAAAGGCGTTAAATCGCATGATCTTGGTGGCCAACTTACGGGTCCATTTCTTGAGATGAATTGTTCTCCGAAGTTTTCCCTCAAAATGGCCATAGAATCGCGAGCTGTGTGGCATGTAGTGCCATCTTGTTGAAACCACATGTCAACCAAGTTCAGTTCTTCCATTTTTGGCAACAAAAAGTTTGTTAGCATCGAACGATAGCGATCGCCATTCACCGTAACGTTGCGTCCAACAGCATCTTTGAAAAAATACGGTCCAATGATTCCACCAGCGTACAAACCACACCAAACAGTGCATTTTTCGGGATGCATGGGCAGTTCTTGAACGGCTTCTGGTTGCTCTTCACCCCAAATGCGGCAATTTTGCTTATTTACGTAGCCATTCAACCAGAAATGAGCCTCATCGCTGAACAAAATTTGTCGATAAAAAAGCGGATTTTCTGCCAACTTTTCTAGGGCAATGATTCAATGATTTGCAAGCGTTGCTCGTTAGTAAGTCTATTCATGATGAAATGTCAAAGCATACTGAGCATCTTTCTCTTTGACACCATGTCTGAAATCCCACGTGATCTGTCAAATACTAATGCATGAAAATCCTAACCTCAAAAAAATCACCCGTTAGATGCCTGCATACCATATGCAAATACAGCCAAATATCTTGGCATTACTCTCGATGCTAAACTACGCTGGAAAGAGTATGTCAAAATAAAAAGGATTGAACTTAATCTCAAGTTATCAAAAATGAAGTGGCTAATTGGACGAAGGTCAAACCTGTCCATACACAACAAAGTGCTTCTCTATAAACAAATAATCAAGCCGGTATGGTCATATGGTGCGCAATTATGGGGATGTGCCAATGATAATTGTATTAATATTACACAACGTTTTCAAAACAAGGTGCTAAGAGGCATTAAAAATGCTCCTTGTTACTGCAGAAATGCTGATATTCATCGCGACCTAAGGCTTAATACAGTCGCCGAAGAAATAACGATTCAGGCAGAAGTCCACTACAAAAGGCTTAAAGAACATGTGAACGAGGAGGCGAGAAATGTCCTCTTAGATGCAAGCTTCTCTACTCGATTATGTCGAAAAAAACCACATAATTTAGTTGGAAGTTAAAATAAAAAGGAATTAATTACATAATTGTTAATTTCCATGTAATTTGTTTGTAAGATACTCAAATCAAACTGCTCGTTAGTTTTAAAACTAGTTGTAGTGATATCAAACATTGTTATAGTTTTAAAAATGTTAGTAATAAAAAAAAATTGTATTTACGATTAGGATGAATTTCTTGATTAAAAATAAGGAAAAATATCAGGCACTGGAGTACGAGGGCTGCTATATATATTTCTGGCCTAGGCAACACTAAGTGTTGCCAGGTGCAATCTGACATTTCCATTGGAAAGTTTGACATTTTTTAGCATAACATCACTCAGAACGTTTTATCATTTAATCGTGAATTGTTTTATTTACAGGGAATTAAAAAATTCATCTGGGCCAAAAAATGGAATTAACTCGTGAACATTTTCGTGCGATAATTTTTCACAACTTTCGACGTGGATTATCGCGACAAGAGTGCATCGATGAATGAAGCACCATCCTATAGCACTGTGAAAAACTGGTACAACGAATTCAATCGTAGCCGACGCTCGCTCAAAGACGAATTCCGTGAAGGTCGTCCAAAAACAGCCGTTGTGCCAGAAAACATCGATGCCGTACATGAACTGATATTGCAAGACCGTCATGTAATATACCTTCAGATAGAGGCATGCCTATGCATTTCTCCCACCAGCATACATTCGATATTGCATGAACACCTGGCCGTAAAAAAGGTATGTTCTCGTTGGATCCCGCACAATTTGACAATCGCTCAAAAAAAGGCTAAAAAAAGTGCTTCGAAAATTGGTTGGAGCGCATGCAAAAGTGTATACATCTTGATGGAGAATATTTTGCAAAACAATGAAACCATTTTCGTTGATAAATATTCCTATTTTCATTATTAGGCCAGAAATATATATAGCAGCCCTCGTAACAGATGTATGGTACAAAAAATATCCGGATTTATATTTTGTAAGAACTGTCATCATACCATTAACTAAAAATAATTACGTTAATTTCACTCCTGCCACAGAAACAAAATAAAGAAAATAGTGAATTATACTCTGTTCTTGAGAAAACGAAAATAATACTTGAAATTACATTTATAGCATCAGAATAGTGTTTTTTTATTTTAAGAATTCAATAAAGATAAGAACTTATTTGTATTTAATTTAGAGTTTAACTAAAATTATATACAATAAATGCATCTTAATTGCTTTTAATCGTTTTAAAGTAGCATGATCTATTGGGTGATAATGTATATAACAAGCAAACATTGAAGTAGAGAAGTTCTCCACTCCTACTTACGTGTCTTGGCGCTTATAGTCTCATATATCACAGGTGTTGGTGACTTAATTAATCACCCCGTTTCGCAAGTTCGCATATGGGTCTCAGAAGCTGACTAGAAGTTGAGTATTTATTAGCTCAGTTAAGTGCTGTTTGTTGTTGTTTGAGGTCATTCACTGTCAACGAAGCAAATGTGAGTACAACTGCGAGCCTGTGCGAAGGCGTTGACTGCATGGACCGCACTCAAATTTCACAGATAAACGCATGCGATTGTGCTAATTGCAGCTCTCAAAGTCGAGTTGATAAAAATCAGAGCTAGTGGCGAAAATGCGTTGAAGTGTGCAGTGCAAGCACTCTAGTAGCACCAACATCACCAGAAGCACGGACTTGAAGTTGGGTTAAAACAACCCAGTAGGAAATGGGATCAACACATCAGCGATTTTGGAGCTAGAAAGGGAACGCTCTCGAAATTACTGAAAATCAGAGCCAGAAATCTGTATAGATCTGATTTATGTATACAAAATTAGAGTGATCTTAACGTATACTAACATATTTATTTATATATCACAAAATTAATTTAATTTGAAAAGTAATAATTTAGTTAAAATTATTATTGTATGACTGACGAAAGTGGCGAAAAGAGAAACTAGAAATTGTGTTGGATTATTGTTGATCTCCCGATTAAATAAGCTCAAAACATTCCCACTGGGACACTAAACTAATAGTCCACAATAAAAGTGAGTGTTGCATGTACCTCATTCCAATCGCATCATTGCTGGCGCTTTCGCAGCGGATTGACTGCGCTTTAAACTAAACTGTATTGATTTATTAGCATGGTGTGGTATTTGAGGCGTGAAGGTCTCTCTGAAATTAAAAGTTGTTATGTGGCCTTTGTATTTTATTATTAGAGTTGATATGTCTCTATTAGCGTTTTAATTTAGCAATTTGTTTTCCAAATGGGAGTCAATATAACACAACAAAGAAACAAAATTGAATAAATCGATTTTCACTTTGCTTTTACAAAAGTACTTTTGGATCATTTCGTGACCTTGCCGTCCGAAAGTATACACACTTTGAGGAACATTTATATGAGTCTGTTTAAGTATAAATTTTCCTATGAAGTTTAATATACTATATAATACATATATTGAAAATTAGCATATGTACAGTCATGTGAAAAATAATAGGGACACATGACACATGTCGCTATTATTTCGCACACTCAAAAACGATCTTACTTCACAAAATGATCAACATTTTTTCTTTGAAATCGGTTCTATACTTCACTGACATCCCAGCAAACAATTGCATGTTACATTTTTGATAATTTTTTTAAATTTTATTATAACTTATTTTTTATCTATTTTCAAGCAAGTGTCCCTATTATTTTTCACATGACTGTATATTAAATGCAAAACTATTTTGAATTCTTTTTTGTTACTTTAGGTAGATTTCTTATAAGAAATTAACTATAAATTGTGTTAAGATGGACTTTTTCTTGTTCAAAACGGCCACGAATGGAAAATTTGGCATAGTATCTTTCAATATTTTCGTTGAGTTGGTCGCAAGAAAAATACTCTTCATGAAATATATACTCCCGAAACATTATGTACCAAAGAATAATGGTGCTTTCCATTGTATTTAATCAAATGAAATCAACTTAATTTTAAATCATTTCATGATTCGAGTCACGCCCATTTTCAGAATTTTTAAATTAAAAAAATGTATTGTAAATGGTCCTCGTATTTTAACTTACTTATATTCTGCATATGAAATTTTGTGTTATTTGTACGTCGTACAGTGTATTTCTCCCAATAAGTCGTACATTGAAACACTTTGTTTGCACAGAAGCATTTGAATACTGGTAGTTTTGTGATAAAGTGTGCACTTCGCTGGCGGAGCGAACAATTCGAGTGGTATGTAATACTTGCCTACGCCACTTGAAGAGGCGTTGAAGCCACTTGACAACGCTTTAAGCAGCCAAAAATAAATAAACAATTAAATGAAAGATTAAAAATTCAGCCTCAAGTGAACACGGTGATTCACACCGATTGTAAATAACCACCCCCAATGGTTATGCCAAAGGCAAAGAAGTATTGAAATTCTATATGCCAAATGCGAAATGCGGAAGTGCGAAAATAAGCGCGAATAAGTAAAATTGCAAACAACAAATGTACATTTTGGTTGTATTTTGTAAGCGCGTACCTAGCTTGCTCATAGCTCGCATCATTGCGTAAGTGTACAGATACATATATACAATAAGTTTAAAACATCGAATTCTAACAGTGGTGGCAATACAATGTGCATATGAAACTCCCTAAGATGTCATGAGCATTTACTCTTATATGTCCCAAACGTAAAATTAGACTATACAAATTTATTTTGAAGAAATGTTTCTCATATAACTTATACATACATACATAAATATGTAGTTAGTAAGCAAAAATTGGTGTCTGATAATATTGAAATGAAGTCCCACTTTTTATACTCTCGCAACAAAAGTTGCTAAGAGAGTATTATAGTTTTGTCCACATAACGGTTATTTGTAAGTCCTAAAACTAAACGAGTTAGATATAGGGTTATACATATATACCAAAGTGACCAGGGTGACGAGTAAAGTTCAAATCCGGATGTCCGTCCGTCTGTCTCTCCTTGCAAGCTGTAACTTGAGTAAAAATTGAGATATCTTAATGAAACTTGGAACACGTGTTCCTTGGCACCATAAGAAGGTTAAGTTCGAAGATGGGCGGAATCGGACCACTGCCACGCCCACAAAATCGCGATAACCAAAAACACATAAAGAGCTATAACTAAGCCATAAATAAAGTTATGAAAATAAAATTCGGAATATAGGATCGCATTAGGGAGGGACACATTTGAATGTAATTTTTTTGGAAAAGTGGGCGTGACCCCGCCCCCGTAAATAGGTTTTTTGTATATGTTTATCTTGTAAACCAATAAAGCTATATAAACCAAACTTTCTGCAGTCGTTTCCTTATACAGTCCAAAAATGAAAGAAATCGGATAATAACCACGCCCACCTCGCATCAAAGGTTAGGTTGAAAATGACTCAAAGTGCGTTAACTCACTAACGAGAAACGTCAGAAACACCAAATTTTACATAAGAAATAGCAGAAGGAAGCTGCACTGAGATTTTTTTACAAAATGGAAAATGGGCGTGGCGTCGCCCACTTATGGGTCAAAAACCATATCTCAAGAACTACTCGACAGATTTCAATGAAATTCGGTAAATAATATTTTCTTGACACCCTGATGACACTGGCGAAATAGGTTCACAACTACGCCTACTTCCCATATAACTCAATTTTGAATCCTTCGTTTACTTTATAATGTATACATAAGGAACCGATAAAGATACCGAAATAAAACTTTACACAAATACTGTATTTGAGCTGTGACATCACTTGTGGAAAAATTGTCAAAATCGAACCATGACTTTTCAAGGCCCCTGATATCAAACATGAAGAACTCAGTGCCTAAGGGTAATTTTTCACCGAAAATATGGGTAAATCTCTAAATAAATTGCGAGAGTATAAAATGTTCGGTTGCACCCGATCTTATTCGTTAGCAGCGACATATACAATTTTACTCTTAATCCTTAAGGTTTTGTAGATAATTTCATTTTCAGCAACTTTTCATTTGGTTTAATATCTGTTAAACTAAACCTGGTAGTATCGAAGAGAGCGGTTATATCAATTGAGTGAGGTATCAGCACACTCTGTTGTATGAAACTCAATACACCAAATTTATTTATTTTTACAACACTAATATTTAGCTAATATTTATTTATTTTTAAGCTCTACATTTTTGCTTACCAGTGTAAATGTATTTACTAATAAATTCTAGGTGGGTCTGTGGCTCGGTAGGTACATACCGCTCACTTGAAATCAAAATCAATCCTCTTACAATACTTAGAAATACCGACTAACAAATTGGCTGCAGTTCGAACTGTTCGCAAACTTGTTTGTTAGCTTCGACTGAGCTTAAGTTTGCGCATGTATTTATGTACGAATGCGTTGGCTAGAAAATGCCAAAACACGCGAGCAAGCCAATGTCGAGCACACCCCACATTCGTACCAATTTATTTTGAAATCTGTTATTTTCCGTTTGATTTATTTCAGAATAATTTTCAAGTGATTAATTGAGCAGCGAAGCGTCTAAACAAGCAGCCACCACCCACCTTCATATTTGACGTTCGTATTAATTTGGTCTGCTTAAGTGAAGTATGATTCCGCATAGCTAGTGTGAGCCAAATTAAATTTAGAAACATATTTCGCGTCTTCTTCACCCTCTTCAATGTTTCATTTTTGATGCTTTAAGTACATATACATTGATTTGAATTGATGATGTGCAATGAAGTTTAAAATTGGTGCAATTAATTAACGTAAAATATTGCAAATGTTGCACCATTAGCTGACCGCTAAGTGCCAAGTGTCGCTCATACGCTGACGCTGACGCATGCGCATGCGCATGTGCAGTAAAAGCGAACTGTTGAATTTTGTCGCGAATGAATTCAAATTGACTACAATCATTTTGAAGCACTGAATTATGTGAATGCTTACGCCAACTAAACACATCCGGCTACGCAGTCAAATTGTGGTAATTCAAGAACTCTAATTATAGATTTGGCGCAGTAATTCTAGTAATAATGCTAATTTCGGAGTAGCACCCTCTTGCTAATGGCATTTATTTATAATAGCAAATTAATATTTTGTGATTGCTCAATACGAGGCTAATTTATGAAAACAGAGCACTTTAATTTGATATATCTTAAAAATTAAAAACGCTCATTCATTTGCTGGTTGTGCCGTGTGAAAAACACTATAATTAATAATAATCATTTTGCTACTCGCTTTTCTGCGGGCGGCAAACTAAAGACTCAAGCAATGAATTCGCCAGCGTTTACGTCTTAAACTTTAGCATTTTGGTTAACTAAACTTGGTGCTAATCCGACTGGCCAGCCAAATTTGCTTGTTCTCTTGGTCACAACATAGAACAACACAAAAGTCTGAAATAAATAAATGTATGCTGGCGTGTGTGTGTCTGAGAAATATGTATAAGTGGATTGTTTGCATATACATATATCAAGCATATCTCAAGCTAGTTATTAATTTTATCTGGTTTTCACTTTTCAAGTTGGCATTCCTCCGAGCTGAAATCATATTTGGTGACTAACTTATTTCTAGCTTTAAATTATCTAATAATAGTAATAATAACTCCCGTGCTAATAACAATTAAAATGCTGCTTATTTATGTAGATTATGTTTTTTTACTTAAAAACGACAACTTTTAACTTTAATTTGGTAAAATTTGAAAGCAAATTCTTTCTTTAAGTTGACAATATGGCATTGAAAAATAATTTTAAAAATTTTAATGAAAACATAAGTTTTGAGTTTTTTCACTGTGAATGAAAAATCGCATATAGCAACTGCGATCAATTTTTGTAAACAGGAGTGATTTACAATCGCAATGGCAGTTCAGTAAGTTGAGTTCGATCTCAGTACATATAGGAGTTCAGTAATTCTAATTCGATCACTGTAGCAATAGCAGTTCGTAATGTAGCAATCACAGTTCAGTAGCAATAGCAGTTCAGGATCACAGTAACAAATTTAGGTGCGATTTCGATAATTTTGGGTGCGGTGATTACAAAAGCAGTTAAATGTACCCAAAATCTATTAATTAGTTAATTGTAATTACAATAGCAGGTAAATTTTTGGTATTGTTAAAATTAATAAATATCAAAATGTGAAACATTAAAAACAATGTGGAGTACAAATTCTCATAAATTCGTTTTTTTGTTGCGATCGAAATAGCAATAAAAAATCACAGTGATTTAAAAATAGCAATATCGCTCATCACTAATATACGGGCATGTCCTGGAAGTCGTACGATTTCATTTTGATACCGAAATTGCAAATCGCACGAAGTGATTTGAGGTGTGATGATATTCACTCGATTTTGTTCTGGTTTGAACTTAAATTCCAAACAGCTGTTAGTCAAACAACTGACATTTAAAAGAAATTTGTGTGTAAAATGTTTTTGTAAATATGAGCAGACATTGTTAAATTGAACTGTTTCTGCTTATTTACTATACTGAAATAATTGAAAAAATCACGAAAAAGTTTCCGGACGCATCCTTTAGATATTTCAGAGTAATTTATTAAATATAGCAAATATACTACAAAAACTAAACTAACAATGCCTTAATAACCAAATCATCAAAAATTTTCCAAATTTTGCACTATAAAATATATGATTCGCGTACGCACGGCCAACCGATTACAAAACGATACAAGTAAGGGCACATATACGTCATATATATGGTATAAAGTCCATTGAAAGTTGGAAACCCTAATATTAGGTATTTAGGAGCTAGGTTAAGTTATGACCCGATTTCACCCATTTTTGGCAAGGAGACATATTATTAGAAGAAACATATTCCCTCTGAATTTCTTCGAAATATCTGAGAAACTTACCTATATTTTCGGTAAAAAAAAAATTAGAAGCGCTGAGTTCTTCATATTCAATATATGGGGCCTTGAAAATTCGTGGTCTGATTTCGACCACTATTTTAGAAGGGCGATGTCAAACTTTAAATGCAGTATTTTTGCAAAGTTCTGTTCTAATATCTTCACTAGTGCTTACTTTATATATTGTAAAGTAAACGATACAGATCGTCTTCAAAGTTCTGGTATATAGGAAGTAGGCGTGGTTGTGAACCGATTTGGCCTATTTTTACAACATATCATTGGGATGCAAGGAATATATTACAACCGAATTTGTTTGAAATTGGTCGAGTAGTTTCGGAGATATGGTTTTTGACCCATAAGTGGGCGGAACCACGCCCATTTCAAATTTTGTATACAATTTTGAGTGCGTCTCTTTTGTACCATCTTCATAATGAAATTTAAGGTTTTTGTTGGCTTTCGTTACTGAATTGGTGGGCGTGGTTATATTCCGAGTTCCTCCATTTTTGGACTATATAAGGAAATGCCTGAAAAAACGACTCCTGAGAGTTTCGTTGATATAGCTTTAGTAGTTTTTGAGATATATACTAAAAATTTAGCAGGGGCGGGGCCACGCCCACTGTCCCAAAAAAAATTACATCCAAATATGCCTCCTTTTTACCAAATTTTATTTTCATAGCTTAATTTATGGCTTAGTTATAGCTCTTCATGTGTTTTCGGTTATCGTGGCAGTGGTCCGATTACGCCCATCTTCGAACTTAACCTTCTTATGGTGCCAAGGAACACGTGTTCCAAGTTTCATTAAGATATATCAATTTTTACTCAAGTTACTGCTTGCACGGTCGGCCAGAGGGACAGACGGATTTGAACTTTACTCGTCACCCTGATCACTTTGGTATATATAACCTTACATCTAACTCGTTTAGTTTTAGGACTTACCAACAACTGTTATGTTAACAAAACTATAATACTCTCTTAGCAACTTTTGTTGCGAGAGTATAAAAATTATATATCTTTGAATTAGAAGAAAACCAAATTAGTAGTTACCATTTTATCCAATATTTTGCCAGTATATTTTTGAAATATAAAATTTTTAGAGAAAGAAATGATGATTATGCCCATATTTTTTCGTTTATACATACTTTAATTATTAATGACGTTTCTAGTAAGCTAAATTTCGAAATTTAAAGGCGAATGTTTTGATTTTAGAGGCTAAATTCGAATTCGAATTGTGACTCAATCTCCCAGAAAATTTTGATTTGGTTCAATACCCAAAAAAGGCATTTGAAGGCATTGGCAATGTTTTATGTTGCAGAAGATTCCAAAATAAAGTATATGATAAAATGAGTTATTGGAGCAGAGCATTTTCCGGCGTCGAACACTAGTCATTATTAATAGTACCGAAAAGTATTGTTGTTTTTAGCAGGAGGTAGCAGAATACAGTGGACGCGGTAACAATACGAAACAATTATCTCGATTGTAAGTCCTTTGTAATGAACTTTCCAACACCCAAATACTAATGTATTTAGGGCATAAACTTTCCTTTGATTTTTCTAGAGTGCCAGCTACCCAATCAGTATTTTTCTTTAAGGTCTCCATAATATCAGTTAATAGTTTATGTATCAGCAGCAATTTCCTATTAACAAATAAATGTTTCAATAACAAACTAATTCCGTTTTTTTATAATACTTCGGTTTAATTCTAATGATCATAAGAGACGTACACCCTATCTAGTAAAATGAAATTGTAGCATTTTTGAAGAAAACTTTCGATTTGAAAACTTCAATTCACTATCTATACTACTATTATAAAGACAGATTTGTATGTATGTTTGTAATGAATAAACTCAAAAACTACTTTGCTGAGTTCAAAAATTCTTTCAGCATTGGAAAGCTATATTCACCCAGAGTAACATAGGCTATATTAATTGCTAGAATCTCAACTTTCTGAAAATAGTTCCCTGGTGAGGTTATAAAAAACTCCGTGATGGAGAATCCTAATCTGAAACTGAAAATCTTCTTGCAAGTAATTCCCTTCGCTTCGCAATCGCATGCCAGAGAGTCGAGTAACGAGCGCTCGCAGCTGCTTGCTGAACAAAATTCATAACCTCCCAAGTACCCGCTTGCGAGTCGAGTACGAAGCGTGTACAGCGGCTTGAAGAACAAAATATTAGAAATATACAAGCTCGCTTCATAATCAGAGAGAAAGACAACGGACATCAAAGACTAGAGGTAAGTTTTAAGTTTTAGCTCATTGCAAATAAAATAGAATTTCATGTTCCGAAAACTAAAAAATCATAGTTATATCATATTATTTTAGTCAAATGTTTAAATTTTTTGCTTTAAAACAATAATATATGTAGAATAATTGAGTATTAATGTAAACAAAGTCAGTGTTGTTGATTGCACTTATACTTCCATTTATTTTAAATCGCCGTTTATTTTAATTATATTTATTTATCCGCTCTGCAATTGAATTTATCAGATTTTGTAATGTTCCTGCTGCGATACCGTTATACCACACATCTTAGAGAATTCTAATCAATTTTGCTAAAGAGTTTGGCCTCTTCTGTGATATCTGAGTCTTCATTATAAACCAAAAGTTCCCAATTTGATTGAAATCCGGACTATTACCTGAACACTAGAAAGTCGAAACCCCAATTTTCGATAAATAATTCTTCACCTGAAAGAAAAATGAAAGGACAATTATAAAATTTGTAATTTAAATTAAAATGGAGGATGGAGTCATTTGTAGAAGTTCACTTAAGAGACGAAAGTTTCTGACTGTCATTCACTTGGGAGTGGCCAGGAACGATTTTTTTGCATGTGGCTCAAGCAGCTCACGACTTCCGGCCTTAGACCAAGTATCCTCTGGGTAGCCAACAGACATCCGTCTGGAAGCGAGCTAAAGTGAGAAGGCGAATCCCGCTATGCGGTTGTGCGTAGGGTTTGGGACCCACCACATAAAAACGAATAACCAATGAAAAGGAAGCAACAGCCTCGGATGAAAGACCCCAATTTTGATTACGACCACTGCAAACGTATAAAGGACTACAAATTAAGGGCATGGACGGAAGAAGGTGGGTCCTTGTGACATCTACTACAGCGGCCATATAAAGGAGCGCAAATTCGGTGTGGGATTTCGGTGGATGAAAGTCTAGCCACAATCCGCATCCAAGCGAGGTTTTTCAACATATCGCTGATATGCGCCCACGCCCCGACGGAAGAGATGGACGAAGTGATCAAAGATACCTTCTATGAGCGCCTAGAACGTACCTATGCACGACATGTCTCCAGTGTTTTTGACGTGCGTACGTTTCGTGGTCCCAACATCGATTCGGACCACTATCTTGTAGCAGCTAGGATACGCACCCGCCTCTGTGTAGAAAATCGCACACGTCAACAAACACAAGGAAGGTTCGACATCGAGAAGCTGCAATCTCAACCGACAGCCGACCGATTTTCTACTCGACTTGCACTCCTGCTCTCTGAGAGCACTCATCAGCATCTCGGTATAAGGGAGCTGTTTGACGACATATCAAACTCCTTACGTACAGCTGCAACCGAAACCATTGACTTTCGGAAAAGCCTACATTGTCTACCTCGAAATGTTGCGATGGACCGCAACACGAGCGGGATGGGAAAGATACCGAGAGCTGAAGAGGGAAGCGAGACTCATTTGCAGACAAACAAAGAAAGAGGCCGAAATGCGTGAGTATGAAGAGTTTGACAAGCTGGCCGACAGGGGTAATGCTCGAAAATTTTACGAAAAGATCCGGCGACTAACTGAAGGTTTCAAGACCGGAGCACACTCCTGTAGGACCCCCAGAGGTGATCTAGTTGTTGATGACCAGAGTATACTGTGTTTGTGGAGGGAACACTTCTCCAGCCTGCTGAATGGCAGTGAAAGTACAACACCAGGAGATGGCGAACCCGATTCCCCAATCGACGACGATGGAACAGACATCCTTAACATCGCCTATAAGGTTCTATCGAGCGTACCGTGTGAAAGACTAAAGGCCACCGTCAACAAACTGATTGGACCTTATCAGTGTGGCTTTAGACCTGGAAAATCAACAACTGACCAGATATTCCCCATGCGCTCTATGCCGCGATGTCTGAATTTGATAACCCTACGAAACTAATACGGCTATGTAAACTGACGTTGAGCTCCGTCAGGATCGGGAAGGACCTCTCCGAGCCGATCGATACCAAACGAGGTTTCAGACAAGGTGTGACTTCTTTAACCTGATGCTGGAAAAAATAGTTCGAGTTCGAAGAGCTAAACAGAGAAGGTACAATTTTTTATAAAAGTGTACTAGCTAGTAGCGAGTGTAGCTACTGGCGTACGCCGATGATATCGATATCATTGGAAACAACACCCGCGCCGTTAGTTCTGCTTTTTCCCGCCTGGATAAGGAAGCGAAGCGAATGGGTCTGGTGGTGAACGAGGACAAGACTCAAATGGAAGGACCAGGTGGAGAAGGACCTGTCTTCACTTGGTATTACCAATTGGCGCCAAACTGCCAAAGGGAAAGATCCGTGGCGCGCTGTTGTGGACTCGGCTATAAATTATAGCAATAACCTCTAGATGTACAAAAATATTCATACTTACTATTTTGGCACGCTGACATGGCGCAGAGTCATCCTGAAAAATAAGGACATCCGCTCATGAAAAATGGTCCTCTATTGAGGGTATTACATTCGTCTCAAGTATCTCCTGGTATTTAAACCCAATGACGGTTCCATCTATTAGGGCTAGTTGTCAAAGGCTATGGTAAAAAAGTATACCCAAACCATTCGGTTGCCTCCCTGCTTAACGATTCATTGAAGACATTCGTCCTTGAACCACTCACAAGTTTGCTCCAGAGCCAGTTTTTTTTTTTCTTAAGAGACCTGGTTCTATCGATTTTTTTAAGGAATTCTCCGACGAATTCACGAATTGTAAGTTTTTATTTTCCCTAATCAAAATATAACTTTTTTGCATTTCGGAAATTTGTTTTTTGAAATTCGGCATATTTCGGCACTTTAGCGAAGCTCAACAACAAAATAAGTTATTAAACTCTTAAAAAATAAAGTAAAAGTTGCTTTAAAACGTGTACCGAACAAGTATTTATGTGAAAGAATAAGCCTTTCGAAGCGATTATAGCAGAATCCATCAGAGCGCTCCACTCATTCCCCCTTTTACTTTTTGGCGCCAACTGGAAACACCAAGTGACGCCAGGTCACTTTCCACTTGGTCTTTCCATCTGAGTGGAGGTCGTCCTCTTCCGCGGCTTCCTCCAGCCGGTACTGTATCGAACACTCTCAGAGCTGGAGTGTTTTCATCCATTCGTACAACATGACCTAGCCAGCGTAGCCGCTGTTCGTTCCATCGTCTACAGTATTCACCGTTGCCAATGTTGTTGGTGTTGCTAATGCTGGTTCCCAAGTAGACGAAACTATCTACAACTTCAAAGTTATGACTGTTAACAGTGACGTAGGAGCGAGTGCGCGAGTGTTTGTTTGATGACAGCAAATATTTCGTCTTGTCCTCATTTACCACCACACCCATATGCTCATTATCAAGTCGGGAAAAAGCAGAACAAACGGCGCGATTGTTGCTTCCGATGATATCAATATCATCGGCGTACGCCAGCAGCTGCACACTCTTATAGAAGATTGTACCTTCTCTATTTAGATCTGCAGCTCGTATTATTTTTTCCAGCAATAGATTGAAGAAGTCGCACGATAGTGAGTCACCCTGTCTGAAGCCTCGTTTTGTATCGAACGGCTCGGAGAGATCTTTCCCGATCCTGACGGAGCTCAACGTCAGTTTACATAGCCGTATTAGTTTCGTAGGGATACCAAATTCATCGCGGCATAGAGGGAGCTCCTTTTCGTGCTATCGAAGGCAGCTTTAAAATCGATGTAAAGATGGTGAGTGTCGATTCTTCTCTCTCGGGTCTTTTCCAAGATTAGGCGCATGGGGAATATGCGGTCCATGGTGGATTTTCAAGGTCTAAAGTCATACTGATAAGGTCCAATCAGTTCGTTGACAGTGGACTTTAATCTTTGAGGAGACTTATACCACGGTAGTTGGCGCAGACTGTGGGGTCTCCCTTTTTATGGATTGGGCAGAGCACACTGAGATTCCAATCGTCAGGCATGCTTTCTGCCGACCATATTCTACAAAGAAGCTGATACACGCACCTTATCAGTTCTTCGCCTCCGTATTTGAATAGCTCGGCCGGTAATCCATCGTTGTTGTTCTTCAAGCGGGCAATTGCTATTCGAATTTCTTCATGGTCGGGTAATGGAACATCTATTTCATCGTCATCGATTGGGGAATCGGGTTCGCCATCTCCTGGTGTTGTCCTTTCACTGTCATTTAGCAGGTCGGAGAAGTGTTTCCTCCATAATCCCAGTATGCTCTGGACATCCGTTACTAGATTACCTCCTCGGTCCCTACATGATAATGCTCCGGTCTTGAAACCTTCTGTAAATCTTTTCATAAAATTTTCGAGCATTACCCATGTCGGCCAGATTTCAAAGTTTTTCATACTCACGCATTTCGGCCTCTTTCTTTTTCCGTCTGCAAATGCGTCTCGCTTTCCTCTTCAGCTCTCGATATCTATCCCACCCCGAACGTGTTGTGGTCGATCGCAACGTTGCGAGGTAGGCAGTCTGTTTTCTCTCCACTGCGGAACGACAATTCTCATCGAACCAACTGGTTTTTTGGCGTTGCCGGTGACTAATTGTTTCGGCAGCAGCGATATGCAATGAGTTTGAGATGCCGTTCCACAGCTCCCCTATATCGAGATGCTGATGAGTGCTCTCAGAGAGCAGGAGTGCAAGTCGAGTAGAAAATCGTCGGCTGTCGGTTGCGGTTACAGCTTTTCGACGTCGAACCTTCCTTGTGTTTGTTGGCGAGCGTTCTTTGCTGCACAGAGTGAATATTTGGTCCTCGGAGCGTACGCACGTCTAAAACACGTCCGTCTATAACAACGTTATCGATTTGATTGTGCGTGTATCGATCAGGGGACAGCCACGTAGCTTGATGAATTCTCTTGTGCTGGAATCTGGTACTACAGACAACCATATTTCGGGCCCCAGCGAATTCGATTAGCCTCAGGCCGTTTGGCGATGTTTCGTCATGGAGGCTGAATTTTGTGCCAAAGACACCTTCTTTACCCACCCTAGCGTTAAAATTGCCAAGCACGATTTTGACATAGTGGCGGTGGCAGCGCTCATAGAAAGCATCTTTGATCACATCGTCCTTCTCTTCCGTTGGGGCGTGGGCGCAAATCAGCGATATGTTGAAGAACTTCGCTTTGATGCGGATTGTGGCTAGACGTGGAGTCCTCATTTTACTTTTTTAAAATGAACCCACGCAATAAACGGGAAAGTACATGCATATGTATGGGAGAGTGTGTATATGTGTATAAAAACTTATAACTTTTGAAATGTTTGTTTAAACCCGTGCGAAGCCGAAGTGGTCTGCTAGTTTTTAATAAAACACATAAAAGAAACTGTTTCGACCAAAATAACATATCGCTGAGATCATCTGAACACATTTGATGGGTTTGAAAAATATTCTGATCAATAGAAGAAGACTTTTTATTTGATTTCTGTTTTGGCTAATTTGCATTAATTGGCGAAAAGAACAAACTTATGCTATTATATACAAGTTGTAATTCATAGGTTAAGCATAGTAAGGTATTAAGCCAGTGTTTATTTTTAGGTGCAGATAAAACTATTAGTGTTTAGAACAAGTTTTCGTTTTCATTTTCAAAGTCACGTATAAATAATGGTACTTGTTGGGAAAAAAAATTTCGGAACAATGAGTGATAAATTAATGCTTTGGAAGAATTGCCTGCCGGCTGACAGTGAATACACTCGTATATGTACATAAGTTTTTACAAAAATAGTTAATAGAAACGGGCAAGTTTCAATAATCCGCCTAAAGCCTCCGGGGGTTAACACATTTATTAAAGGGAAAAAACTAAATATTTTTAGGAACTCTTAAAGTTCTGCAGAAAGCAAAAGTTATGGATTTCTGCTAATATTTTTGTATTTACATATCCAAAGATATAAAGCCGCAGATGACATTTGACTCGCTTTTTATTTCATTCGAGAGACGTCGTTGAGCGCTCATCTAACACTACAGCGCTTTTTATTTTATTAGAGGAACTCATGAAGAACTTTATTATAATTGTGGTGTGGTGACCAGACTAACTTACATAAGCGCCTGCTGTGCCTTCAGCCAGAAATATCAACTGACAGCCATTTAAGACAAGGCTGGCGATCAGCTGACATTTGATATATAGATTGACGATGGCTTTAATCGTTCATTGCCTCATACATACATACATGTGCACATACACCAGCCCCATTGAGTCGCCAACTGGTGTCTCGCTGGCTACTGCGACGCTGAAAAGGTGACAGCGCGGCTTTAGTATGTATACGCTTGTATTTACATATATCTGTCCAAAGTTGCGATTTTTTTAATTTAATTAACATTATTAAGAACAACACAATGACAAAAACAACAACAAAATACAACGCTACGGCTGGTGGCTGTACCAGTTTCTAGTCAACATTTTTAACTTCAATCTTGTGGCTGAAGTTGAGTTGGATTTGAATTTGGCCACAAACTAGTTTACTCGCCACCTTCCCGTGCTTTGCCGCACCAACCGCCACCCGCCACAGGTCCGCAAGCGCTAACCGATTAGATTATTGTATTTTATGACTTATATTTGTCCAAAATTAGCATTTTGCTTGCAGCAAGAGCGAAAAATGTTAGGAGCAGCTAGAAGGCTGGCGATAAAAAGTGAGAATAAGACAATTATTACTAAACATTATTCAAGGTCGGCGGGTTCGGGCAAGCTGGTCGACTGTATCGCATGGCTATTCGGCATTCGGTTGACTTTAGCATCGATTAAGGCTGTGGCTCTGGCTAGAACGGCTACAAAATTGATAAACAATTCAAGATTTTTTCAATGCAAACTCAAATATTCATATTTAGTATATTTTTGTCATGATAGAAGAGATTCTACAGCACACACACACATCCACACATACGAGTAAGTTATAGATTTATAAATATCAAATGTATTTGCATAAAATTAACGTCATGTATAAATAGACTTGAACTAAAATTACAAGCTTGGAGAGTTTCGTTTATAGATTCTAATGAGTGCCATATTTGCATACTGGTCGGATTTCTTTCTTCGAACGCTTTCATACGCTTGCCTGGTTCATCTATAACATTTATTTTATTTGCTAATTTCCAATTTAATTCTAATATTTTTTAATTAACATTTGCTTCTATTTACATTTTGGTTTGACCATAACGAACGTCAGAGACACGATATGAATAATTGTTGCAATTCAACGAACTGGTCTTCAGCGTAATACTAAGAGATGCCGGAGAAAAGGGAGTAAATAAAGAAATCGTCCATAAGAGGTATTATGTAAGAGTCGCATTATTATTTAATATAGAAAGAGGAATTATACAAATATATGGAAATAAATTAATAGAATAGCATTTTTTTATGAGAAGATGGACATTGTAAATCGAAATAATGCTTCGGGAAAATCGATTCCATTAAAAATAACAAAACACATTGGGAAAGATGCCATCTGCTTGAAAATTATAAGTAAATGATAAATTATTAAATAGGAATACACTAAAATATGCATAGATACCTGTCTGAAGGGTTTTAACGTTTCTCTTAACTATTTCCCCAAAACGTTGTTTAAAACACCTAAAATAAAACCGAGATAGCTATAGATCTGTACATATCAAAATTATCAGAATGATGAGACGAGTTTGTTTCCTAGTATTTATCCACCCGGAAGTTGCATGTGATAATTTCGAGTGCAAATTTAGATCGATTTTAATTTGATAAAACGTTGTCACACGTTTCATGACACTGTGAGGAGGTTGGCGTTAGAGATAAGAAATATCAATATTTGGGAAAAATAGTTACCTATTTTGTTTAATAACAAAGATAAATGAAACCCATATATATACATATATATATATATCTTGCCAAATTATATTGTTTGTCGAAATACTGTATTAAGACGTATGTCTTTCGGTAGTTAAAATTAGTTAAATTTGTTTGTATCTTCCCTATGATAGCTGCCCATGACTAGGGTAAATGCTAACCATGAATCCAAATTATGAGTTTCTGAATGTTGGGTGAGATAACAAATATCATAAAAAATGCGCACCGCTGCTTCCTGTTAATTGTGGTACATATGTATGTATGGAGGATGGGATCATGTGTAGAAGTTCACGCAAGTGAGGAAAGTTTTTGATTGTCATTCACTTGGGAGTGGCCAGAAACGATTCTTCTCCACATGGTTCAAGCAGCTCACGACTTCCGGTTTTAGACCAAGTATCCTCTGGGTAGCCAACAGACATCCGTTTGAAGGCGAGCTAAAGTGAGAAGGCGAAGCCCGCTTATGCGGTTGTGCGTAGGGCTTGGGACCCACCACATAAAAACGAAGTACCAATGAAATATCTACGAAAGCCTCGGATGAGACACCCCCTTTTGATGACGACCCCTGCAAACGTTTTAAGGATAATGATATAAGGGCATGCACCTGGAATGTCCGGACCCTTAATTGGGAAGGTGCCTCTGCCCAGCTGGTTGATGTCCTCATACGACTCAAGGCTGACATCACCGCCATCCAAGAAGTGCGATGGACGGGACAAGGACGGAAGAAGGTGGGTCCTTGTGACATCTACTACAGCGGCCATATAAAAGAGCGCAAATTTGGTGTTGGATTTGTGGTGGGAGAGAGACTCCGTCGCAGAGTCCTGGCATTCACCCCGGTGGATGAACGTCTTGCCACAATCCGCATCAAAGCGAGGTTCTTCAACATATCGCTGATTTGCGCCCACGTCCCAACGGAAGAGAAGGACGATGTGACCAAAGATGCTTTCTATGAGCGCCTAGAACGCACCTATGAGCGCTGCCCCCGCCACGATGTAAAAGTCGTGCTTGGCGATTTTAACGCCAGGGTGGGTAAAGAAGGTGTCTTTGGCACAACAGTCGGAAAATTCAGCCTCCATGACGAAACATCGCCAAACGGCCTGAGGCTGATCGACTTCACTGGTGCCCGAAATATGGTCGTCTGTAGTACCAGATTCCAGCATAAAAAAATACATCAAGCTACTTGGCTGTCTCCTGATCGAAACACGCGGAACCAAATCGATCACGTTGTGATAGACGGAAGACATGTCTCCTGTGTTTTAGACGTGCGTACGCTCCGAGGACCTAATATAGACTCGGACCATTATCTGGTCGCAGCGAAGATACGCACCCGCCTCTGTGCAGCAAAGAATGCCCGTCAACAAACACAAGGAAGGTTCGACGTCGAAAAGCTGCAATCGCAACAGACAGACACGAAATACTCTACTCGACTTGTACTCCTGCTCTCTGAGAGCACTCATCAGCATCTCGGTATAAGGGAAATGTGGAACGGCATCTCAAACTCACTGCGTACCGCTGCAGTCGAAACAATTGGTTTTCGGCAACGACAAAAAAACAAGCTGGTACGATGAGGAGTGCCGTCTCGCAGCGGAGAGAAAACAGACTGCCTACCTCGCAACGTTGCAAACGACCACAACACGTGCGGGATGGGATAGATACCGAGAGCTGAAGAGGGAAGCGAGACGCATCTGCAGACAAAAAAAGAAAGAGGCCGAAATGCGTGAGTACGAAGAGCTTGAGAAGCTGGCAGACAGAGGGAATGTTCGAAAATTTTATGAAAAAATGAAGCGACTTACCGAAGGTTTCAAGACCGGAGCATCCTCATGTAGAGACCAAGGTGGTAATCTGGTAACCGATGTCCAGGGCATACTGGGATTATGGAGGGAACACTTCTCCGACCTGCTGAATGGCAGTGAGAGTACAACACCAGGAGATGGCGAACCCGATCCCCCAATCGATGACGATGGAACAGATGTTCCATTAACCGACCATGAAGAAATTCGAATAGCAATTACCCGCTTGAAGAACAACAAAGCAGCGGGGGCCGACAGATTACCGGCAGAACTATTCAAATACGGCGGCGAAGAACTGATAAGGTGCATGCATCAGCTTCTTTGCAGAATATGGTCGGATGAAAGCATGCCTGACGATTGGAATCTCAGTGTGCTCTGCCCAATCCATACAAAGGGAGATCCCACAATCTGCGCCAATTACCGTGGGATCAGCCTCCTAAATATCGCATACAAGGTTCTATCGAGCGTACTGTGTGAAAGACTAAAGCCCACCATCAACAAACTGATTGGACCTTATCAGTGTGGCTTTAGACCTGAAAAATCGACAACTGACCAGATATTCACCATGCGCCAAATTTTGGAGAAGACCAGTGAAAAGAAGATCGACACACCACCTTTTTGTCGATTTTAAAGCTGCTTTCGACAGCACGAAAAGGAGCTGCCTTTACGCCGCGATGTCTGAATTTGGTATCCCCGCAAAACTAATACGGCTGTGTAAATTGACGTTGAGCAACACCAAAAGCTCCGTCATGATTGGGAAGGACCTCTCCGAGCCGTTCGATACCAAACGAGGTTTCAAACAAGGTGACTCACTATCGTGCGACTTCTTTAACCTGATGCTGGAAAAAATTATAAGAGCTCTACAAGAGTGTACAGCTCCTGGCGTACGCCGATGATATTGATATCATCGGAAGCAACAACCGCGCCGTTTGTTCTGCTTTTTCCCGCATGGATAAGGAGGCGAAGCGAATGGGTCTGGGGGTGAATGAGGACAAGACGAAATATCTCCTGTCATCAAGCAAACAGTCGGCGCATTCGCGTCTTGGCTCCCACGTCACTGTTGACAGTCATAACTTCGAGGTCGTAGATAATATCGTATACCTGGGAACCAGCATCAACAACACGAACAATGTCAGCCTCGAAATCCAGCGCAGAATAACTCTTGCCAACAGGTGCTACTTTGGACTGAGTAGGCAATTGAACAGTAAAGTCCTCTCTCGACGAACCAAAATCAAGCTCTACAAGTCGCTTATCATTCCCGTCCTGCTTCACGGTGCAGAAGCTTGGACGATGTCAACATCAGATGAGACGACACTAGGAGTTTTCGAGAGGAAAATTTTGCGCAAGATTTATGGTCCTCAGAACATTGGCAACGGCGAATACCGCAGACGATGGAACAATGAGCTGTACGAGTTATACGACGACATTGACATAGTTCAGCGAATAAAAAGACAGCGGCTACGCTGGCTAGGTCATGTTGTCCGAATGGACGAAAACACTCCAGCCCTGAAAGTGTTCGATGCAGTACCCGCCGAAGGAAGCCGAGGAAGGGGAAGGCCTCCACTCCGTTGGAGGGACCAGGTGGAGAGCGACCTGGTTACACTTGGGATCTCCAACTGGCGCCGAACTGCGAAGGAGAGAGAGAGGTGGCGCACTATCGTCGATTCGACTATAACCGGCTAAACGGTTGCAACGCCAATCACATACATGTATGTACGTACAACTGTCGTTTGCTAATTAACAACGATACTTAGTATTATCACACTTTTTTCGCACATTTTATTTAAACATGTGGACATATGGCGAAGTTTACGGTTTGGTTCGGACATCAAACGAAGATATAATATAGAATGAAGTTAGTTGTGTATTGATGTAATAAAATTTCGACAACGCGCCGCTTGGGATATTTTTTGCCACTGACGTATTTTTGACGTCACAGAACATATAATATATCTATATATGTATTGCGTTCAAGTCAGAACACGATGATGACTATTCCAAAACATTAATGAAACTTTCGTTGAACACTCTTATCATGTGTTTTTGGTCGTGGTCTTTTAAAATTACCACATAACAGGCGAAATTTTCATTTTTTATGGCAACTTAATATTCTTCAGGATATCGACGAATCTATCCTTATTAAAAACTCCATCAAACCAATGTAGTGGATGAACATGATACCAACAAAAAGATTACCACATATCCACCATCTCTATACCAAGCCCAATATGACTCTGTCAGTGTAAACATCGATTTCGTTTAGTCATAGTTAGAAAGAACTACTTGTGTGCTTCTCTGCAATGCCGTCCAGATTCGGCTAAACGTCGGAAAATTGTTCTCCAGGATATTTGGATATTAAATTCGTCCCAGATTTTAGTCAAAGGCCAATGGAACTATTTTTGGGGTATTTTGGAAACAGAATAGTGAACTTTTCGGGGCCTTTTTCAAATGAAACTTTGGCAACGGTTTTAAAATGGTGGATATTCTTTAAAGAATTAAATAAAACATTCGATCTACTACGCAACTTTGCAGAACGCCTGGAAGTTTTACGAATGTTATAAATAGATCAGCGGAGGGCGGGAGTGTAGCTTATGGTTCTTCCCAATTTAAATCTGGAAGAAGATCATTCTCAACCGTAAATTTAAAGTATACATATACCTACTAAAAATCGGTAATATAATTACCCAAATAGAACAGCGTGTCAGGTCCTTCATCATTGAGCAACTGTCTCACTTTATTCACTTTGTACTAAGTAATGCTTGTACTGTTTTGGAAAATATTAACATAAATTCAATTGCTCAACTACAAACTAATGCTCAACAGAACTAATGTAAAAATTTTAAGCGAAAAAATAACGGTAAATTTTAGAATTTTATTATTATTCTAAAAAAGCGCCTATCAAAAGGTAGCGTTGCAATTAGCTGATAACAGCTGTATGTGAAAATGCACGGACATTCGGTTCTTAAGAAAACTTCCGCTTAAACAAAGTTCGCGTTACTAATTTTTAATATTACTTTCGAATATCTATCTTTGACAGACCTCTAATGCACTGATTACAGCTGACACAAAAGTTAATGTAGCATGTCCTGCCTACGCAATCAGCAGCTCTACACTAAACCTACATCCATATGCTCATATGCAACTAAGTCTGGGATGTGGGGTTTAATAGAATAAATTTTACTTTCAATAATTTCAATTTCTACTTAACAAAAATCCTCTTAAGCCATAAAATGCCTGAATGTAATCCAAACACATGCGCAATCGGCTGACAAATGCATTCCATAGAAATGGAAAGCGGCCAAGTACAACTGCTGTCGTTGTCGGTATGAGAGCGCGTCTGGTCCAGAATTGGCATATGACAGGTAGGACCATATAATTTATTATGTGCACGAAAGTGCGTCTGTGTCTATTTTCGGAATAGTGCATTTTGATTAATCGAATTGGAAGCACAACCTACAACGCTCCTGTTTTTACACATACGTACCGTTGACATACGTATGAACACTCACATTCATGCAATGCAATTTCGACGCGGTTGAAATGTCAACTTCACGCGTGGCTGTAATTCGAAAACAACAACAAGTGTCGCACCACTGCGTGTGGCAAGAACAAGGCGCGCGAAAAAATATACATATGTACATACATGCATACTTATATCTCGCAAAATAAAAATGAATGCAATCATAAGTGTTTTATGGCCAACACATTATTTATCACGCGCATCGCGTAATTGTCGCAAATTGTGCAAAATATTTTGCCATCGCGAAAATTTATGGAAAGCCTCCAGAGTAGTTAAGTTGAAAGTGCAGTGGATCAGTGGGCAACGGAGGGTCGAGCGATGGGATTGAGCATTGGTTACAATAAATAAATACAATAATTTTTCAAAAATACTCCCATATATAGTCCTCAACTCTGAAGTGCAAATTTATGATGATAATGCATGTCTGTTGGCTTGTGTGGTACATTCAAGTGGGTCATTAATCAAAAGTACCACAACATGGTACGATAATATGCGTTCGACAGGTATCGGAAAAAATAGTTGCGAATGGTCAATTTATATTTTGACATTGGCGGCAAATGGATTAAGAAGTACATTCCCCACTCTATACGTCTACTCGGGTAATATCTCCCAAGCAGAAAAACTAGGCATAGCGAAGGCCTGTGAACCCCTATTGAATAGGAGGATACATAAAGCAACAATATACACAGATAGGGTTCTCAGCCACGGTAACATTATCGGTAACGAAAAAGCCGACGAGTTGGCTAGGCAATCAGGAGAGAGCTCAATACACAATTTGAACAATTAGCTTAAAACAGTAAATATATAACCAAATACAAAATAACTAAACAGATATGGCCAAAATATGACAAGAGAAGAACTGGGAACTTATTAAAAGGAAAAGTATTTTCAGACTTACAGATACTATACGTTGCGTTGGCCATTTGGAGAACATGCAATGAAAGTGGATATGCCCTACAAGAACATTTTCCGCGGCAGTGTACAAGAAAGGAAACAATTATTCACTTTCTCTGTTAACGCCCAGCCCTATCGCAGATCCGAATTCTTCGAATCCATCAGACATCCAACCTTGAATGAATGCCTACTAAAAGCAAATCGGACATAAGTAGCTTCATCGAAAGCAAAAATGGGTTAAACGAAAAGATGATGATGGCAGTATTATAATGGTCTACGATTAGTGCATCAAAATCACACAGCTGTTGCTAATTGAGCCCAAAACAAAAATAAGGCTGCACTCCTGCCTAACTTCTTCTTTTATGTATGATTTATTTAGTGTAAAGTGTAGAAATCTGATGGAATTTAAAATAATACCATATGTTAAGTAGCTGTGGTTATAGTTGGCTTTCGTCTGTTTTCAGACTATCGTAAAGATATCGAGGGTGCCACGCCATTTGTACAATTTATTAACATGAGCTGCTGGTTAGATATATGTATACTTTTAATATAGGATTTTTGCTTCTGTTTCAAAAATTTAAAAAATCCACATTCACCTCACAACTTTATGTACCGGTCTTTTTAGAAAAGAACAAATCATACATTTACAACAAAAGCCACCAAGGCAGTTCTAGCCATGATCAATAAGAATAAGAACTTAATGTGGGTGTAACATAAATATTACTTTAAACTATATCTTATTCCATTTTCAAGTATCAATTTCTACTTTTCAAAAATTTGTCTTGGATATTGCATGATTGCTTTTTCATTTTCGTTAGCCGCTTTTTATGACTGTATGCCCTTATGTAACTGACATTTTCAATGAGTGTATGGGAATTCTTGATGCACTATATAAAAACCGTTGCTTAGGGATTATATTATGCCGACTTTGTATTATATTAAGGTACTTAGTGGTTGCAGTAACTCACGAATGGCACGAGGGCGGCACACTCCTCTCACTTGTTTACCTGCGACCGTTATTTATTATACTTCAATGCCTTTGTGTGGACAACGTTATATGCAGTAAGGGTTGTAAAACTATAAATTACTATTTTAATGTTAATATAAAAAGTTAAATATCAGGTAAATTATATTCCTTATGAACATACGTATGTACGAGTCGTATTGTAGATACGAGTAGGGGGAAGTTCCCATTTTGCATGTGCTGTGCGATATTCCATCTCTGAGATATGAATTAAATTTGAATTGAATTGTATTAATTTTAAACATTCTGTATTTTCATAGAAAATACCTCTCGCAAGATATGTTCTTATAAAAATCATCATCTTCTTGAATACCGGAACATCCTTGTATTATTGTTTTTAAATCAGTCTTTATTGGTTCTTTAAAGCTTAAAATGTGAGGTCCTACATACATATATGTAACTGTTACTTTATGTGCTTTGAACTTTTTCCGCATGCTAGTATGTAAAATATCGAAATAAACCCGACATTCGGCAATAGCTTCAATAAAGCTTAGTGAGTTTGTATATTCGTAAATAGTTAGTTATTTATTGGGCATGGTGGGTGTTACGCATCATTGATTCATTTGTTGCGCTCAAATTTCTGTTCCACAAATTTAGCTTTTCGCTACTTATTAAGGGTTCTCTCTGCGGCCGTGTTCGTTTTGGGTGGTTAATTGTTCCTTGTTGAACTGCTGCTTGTTTTCATTTGTTGCTGCCTTTATTGAATGCTTGATTGATTGACTAATTTAATTTCAATGCTGAGAAGCGAGTTAAATAAGCGAATTGTTATAATGAGAATGCGACGGCGCGACATATGAACTTCAGTAGAAAATATAACCCTCTTTATTATTTTAAAACTCGCACGGCGTACTAAAAAATATATTTGAATTGTTTTCAGTATTTTTTATGATCATCACCCACAATGCTGCAAATAGTCATATCTCAAAAATCAGATCTATCTACGAGTGATATGGTAATTTATATATTTTAGATTTAGAATTGATGAGGAAGAGATTTACTTTCTATATGTAGAAAATATATATCTTTATTTACCGTTGTTTAATAAACTACTCAATTGGTAATTAAGTTACAAAACTCCGAATGAGTGAATCCACATGGTCATATTTTTTTGTAATTTGTGAGATACATACACTGCGCGTCATCAGCATAGCGCCCTTAAGCATGTTTGGTTGATACCTAATATTTTTCGTAGTATTTGGGTTAGAGCTACAAAATTTTTTTTCTAACATACTTGAAACAATTTGCCTCATAATATGCTATAAAAGGACATAATACGATTCTTTATAAAATAATAATTATCCCGCATAATTTGGAAATCACAAGTACCAAATTCTGTGTGGTGCTTAAGTGATTAGTTTTTTTCAAACATGAGTATTTTTATTGTTGTACGATTTGGCAAGAAGTATTGTTTTCTCTGTGGAAGAAAAATCCAAAAGCTGTTCATAATAATAATAATTTTAGGTAAAATTTTAAATTTTAAAACTTATGTACGTCGTTCTAAACCTAACATTTCAAAATGTTTAGAATGGAATTAACTTTACTGAAATAAAAAAGAGTAGAAATATCTCAAATTTGTATTTGACCAAATTAAGGAAATCTAAAGAAAAATGTATAAAAAAATGTTCTCTTCTGTTCACTTTGCTTCTACATACAGATTAGTGAAGAAAATAACTCACTAAATGTGCAGAATCTTAGGCTTAGTATAAGATGGTGTGATGGTGTATTATGAAATTGATTCATTCAAACTCATATATATAACCGATAATACTCAAAGCAGACAAATAAGAGATCTCACATTCTCATATTTATTGATAATTCTCTGAAATGAGGTTATTAAAAAGCTTCTTGAATTGAAAATCATTGGAGCGAAAACATGAAATAGTGCTAAATAAAAAACTAAAGCGTAAAACTCTGCGTCAAAACATACCAAAACAGCAAAAGTTGTATTCATAAAATAATAGATTTATCTTTAGACATTCTCAATTCGAAAGAAATAAAGGTATAAAATATTCCTAATAAATCTGTATATTTTACATATGTTAGCTGAAGGAAGATATGACAGATAAAAGCACTGAGTTTCTTACACACAGACTGTCGAAAGGAAAAGTAAATTCAATTACTATCTTATAATTATTTAATATCTTCTATTTTAAATACTAAACTTAATTAGAAGCATCCGCAGTCCTGATTTAACATTTACACTTACATATTTTTCTCTGGGCTTTGATCGAAAAATGTAATTTGAGTTCTCATTTAGATCTATCTCAAGACTCACTTTTCTGGATATTTATACATATAAGAACAACATATGTAATATTATTAATATTTAATTTTCATCACCAAATTTGTTTAGTTTTCTCATAACACTAATGAAACTTTTACTTACATACATTACTTGCATATCAATTACGTTATGCAATCTTCTGCATCTATTATGTAACTATAAGAAGTTCCCTCTAATTATTAGAGTGAATATTTTCAATGAGAATTCCATCTAGACTCACCAAATAAAATATCAAAAGTAATATATCATATATTTCAAAGGTATTATATAATTGTGCAGCTTTTCGATACTAGTCGCATTTAGACAAGTCACGTGGAAGAATGAAAAAATATATATTTTTTAATTATAAAAAATCACACATATTTATTTTAATTTCAATAGATAGCACTTATTCCTACATAGTTTAAATACGAGTAGTTCATAATTGACTTAATACTAATAACGTATGGCGGATACTCCAGCCAAAGTTACGTTTGCTTTGGTTTAGAACTGCACAGCATATCATCCTCTTTCTTTTACCGTTATTGTGCTTCGATTTCACTGCAACCGGATGTTCTCTTGGAACGATATTTTATCACCGCGCTGGATTATATAGTTGGCTGTATTAATTCCGTTCTCCAGCATCTCACAAAGGGACGCTATGTATGTTTGTGCCATTTGCAGCGTCTCATATTTGGATAGTTTTTGATCTATTGTCGGAGCAGGAACCACCTCACGTAGCCGGTCGAAGGCCTCATTCAGTCCATTCATGCGCTTACGTTCCCGTGCATTCGCTGCTTGACGTCGCCGCTTAAGCACACTCGGGCTAGGTGGCTTTAGAGCGGTGTCTGGTTTTTTCGCCAGAGCTTCTTTGCGGGGATGACCTCCGGAGCGTTTGCTGGTTTTAACAAATTTGGTGGTCACCGGTGAACCTGAACCCGGTGTTGTGCTCGAAGAACCAGTTTCCATACTGGAAGAAAAGCTGACATTAAATTCATGTTGCTCTTGTTGCAATTCCGAATTATAGGTGTAATCTGGATAGTATACTTCAGCGTCAGAGGAATGTTGCAATGGGTTTTTGCTTGAGTAGCTTACAGTTGAGGGCCAGTCTAACAACATTTCGCAATTCTCTTTGTAGCCACCCACATTGATGTGTGTGTAGCTGGGGCTGCTTACGTAATGTTGCGAACCATCCTCCTCGGAGGATGCGTAAGAGAAATCACTTAAATTTGCTGGAAATGTTTGAAGCAAGCGTTGTTGCTGACTTCGTTGCTGAAAGATCGTTTGCTGTAGTTCCAAAGAGCTGCTGTTCAAGTTCATATTATTTCGATCCTCACTTCACTGTGTTTCAACGCGGACTGTTTACTCGTCGTCTCTACTTACAACATTGAGCCCTCCAAACGCTCAAATACTCAGTTGTCGAAAATATTCAAAAGACCAACTGTTCGGCTGTTCATCAGCGCGGCTTCGAGCTGCCATTTGGCCGTCGGAATCCCCGCTGATGGTCTGCAAACAAAATTTTGACCAACTGGCACGCGAGTGACACGAGCGCCTCGGGCAGACATCCCTCATTGAGTCGGCGTTGACCATATGGTCGTAGAAACTCCAGCTAGCCGCAATATATGGAAACAAAGTAGGGAAATAAGCAAAACAAAAATGTACTTTGAAAAAGTGCGATAGGCGGAATGTAAAACAGTTAATTTAAGGATCATCACAATTAACATATCAGTAGCGGCAGGATCAGTGCCATATTTCGTAGTGCCTCAGCTATTGCCTCAACGTGAGTTAAGGGTTGGCTCTGGTGCAAGTCACCGTTGTCTAACCTGTGCTTGGCCGTCTTACCTCGCCACTGCTTCTTCCTCAAATTGCCGCTATCATGGAATGCGATCGTATAATTTGTGACTTTCACGGTTTGTGGCTCACTAGAACCGCTGCTCCGCAAATAATAAAAATGCGAGCAAAAACAACAATAAGGCTAACATCAAAAAAAAAGAATAATTGGTTGTGCATGTCATCGTTGACTCTTCAGCCATATGTTGCACACAACGCACTCAGAGGCTCTCGAGTGCGCGCTGAAATTGCCGTTATCCTCGCTGCAATGCCTTTGCTCCTGCTGCTGTTAATGTGAATTTGGACACCCCTAAATATCACTCACTGCGCTGTACTCGTTATTGCTTGTTGGCGTTGGTGATGAGTATAATGATTCTTATATTGTTGTTCCAGTGGAGTCCTGCGCTACCGGCTTTACTGTTTTCTTTTCTAATTTCTTCGGTTAATTTCATTAACTCTCATGTTTTCCGTGTTTTGTCACCTCGTTCTTAGTGGAAAAGTTCGTAAGATTGTGCGAAAATAATGCCCGAACTTGACGTTGAAAGCCAAATATAGCCTTCCATAGTAAAATTTGTTTAAGCGAATCTTACTACTACTATATATACAGTATACTCTCGAAAAGTAAATCGATTGGTATTTTGGGTAATTTACTTTTTCGAATAATTTACTTTTCCAAATATATACATAAATTATCTGTTTTTATAATATTAAATGCATTTTTAAACTTAAAAAATTCATTCATTTATTTGCTTCAATAAAACATATGGATTTACATGAAAAACATATTTACATTTACATACATACATATGTACATATTTACTATGAAGAGAAAAAATCTTGAATATTCTTTTGTTTTTTTTCTTTTGCAATATATTTTCTGACCATTTTTGTACGACAATTCAAAAAGTCTGACACCTGATTTGCATCGTTTTCATTTTTAAACCAGTGGATCAAGTAGGAAGGTTTATTTACTAAAAAGACGCGATAAACGAGAGAGTAAATGTTTTTGCAACATCGTAAAAAACGCTGCTTGCTTCGTTTCGAATTTTTTATCACACTCTCTGAAAAGTAAATTAAAAAATTTAAACCAAAACTAAGTTCAATCGGAAGTAAAATAATTGAAATTACGTATTGTTAAATAAAAAACAAAATTATTTTGTTTATTTTATTACATAAATTCAACGACGATCGCATTGAAAAAAGTGCTCATGGGCTCATTTCAGCCTGAAGTTAACAATACTAATCGCGAAATCCGTTTGCGCGCTGTAGTTTTTTAGTTATTGCGCCCCAATCGTGCGGTGTACTGGATTCGAAAACTGATTTCGTCTCTCCCCTGGCAATTCATATAAAGTATACTATTAATTTAATTTATTTGCCTTTATTGTCCTAAATTACTAATAATGTGATAACTAAAGTGAGATAAATAATTAACCGAAATAATAATTCAGGCAATTAAAACAATTAAATTTTTCATGAAAACAAATAATTGCCAGGGGAGAAAGTTAGAGACCAGGAGAGATACTATTCATCATGACACTCGGACCAGAAGTCGTGAGCTGCTTGAGTCTTGATACTTTCTTGTGAGAACTTCTGAACATGACCCCTTCCCCACCTCCAGCCATCACCAGCATCAACAAAACCAAAAATATTAGCCTCGCAGTCAAACGCAGAATCGCTCTTACCAACAGATGCTAGTTTGGACTGAGTGGACATTTACATGTTAGGACTTTAACATGTAAATGTCAACTCAGTCGATTAATTTAAAATTTCTCATACATTAATGCTTTTCAGACATTTACATATATAATTAAAAAAAAATTTTAAATTACTACCACATTAATGGTTAAAAGTATTTAAAAAAACCTTCTCCTGTAAAGTTTGGTTTTTGTCGCTTACGCTAAAATGGCGGTAAAGGCTCGATATGTAGTTCAGCTACGTTAGCTAGGTCATGTTGTTTGAATGACGAAAGCGCTTCAGCTTGGAAAGTGTTCGATGCAGTACCCGCTGGTGGAAGCAGAGGAACAGTAAGCCCTCCATTTCGTTTGAAAAACCAGGTAAAAAGTGACCTGGTTTCTATTGGTATTTCCAATTGGACTTTATAGAGAATATATGGGATAACACACAATCTTAATAAGACTATATCAATAAATTGCGAGTGATTAAAATGTTCGGTTGCACCCGAACTTAACCTTTTCTTACTTGTTATTTTTATTTTTATTACAACCATAATTTTCGAGCCAATATATGCCGAAAATTTTACCAAAAAAGTTAGTTATTTTGTTAAAAATCTGTCAGAAATACAAATTTTAATATATTATTTTAATATATTATTTTTATTATTTTGAAAAAAGTGCTCATGGGCTCATTTCAGCCTGAAGTTAACAATACTAATCGCGAAATCCGTTTGCGCGCTGTAGTTTTTTAGTTATTGCGCCCCAATCGTGCGGTGTACTGGATTCGAAAACTGATTTCGTCTCTCCCCTGGCAATTCATATAAAGTATACTATTAATTTAATTTATTTGCCTTTATTGTCCTAAATTACTAATAATGTGATAACTAAAGTGAGATAAATAATTAACCGAAATAATAATTCAGGCAATTAAAACAATTAAATTTTTCATGAAAACAAATAATTGCCAGGGGAGAAAGTTAGAGACCAGGAGAGATACTATTCATCATGACACTCGGACCAGAAGTCGTGAGCTGCTTGAGTCTTGATACTTTCTTGTGAGAACTTCTGAACATGACCCCTTCCCCACCTCCAGCCATCACCAGCATCAACAAAACCAAAAATATTAGCCTCGCAGTCAAACGCAGAATCGCTCTTACCAACAGATGCTAGTTTGGACTGAGTGGACATTTACATGTTAGGACTTTAACATGTAAATGTCAACTCAGTCGATTAATTTAAAATTTCTCATACATTAATGCTTTTCAGACATTTACATATATAATTGAAAAAAAAAATTTTAAATTACTACCACATTAATGGTTAAAAGTATTTAAAAAAAACCTTCTCCTGTAAAGTTTGGTTTTTGTCGCTTACGCTAAAATGGCGGTAAAGGCTCGATATGTAGTTCAGCTACGTTAGCTAGGTCATGTTGTTTGAATGACGAAAGCGCTTCAGCTTGGAAAGTGTTCGATGCAGTACCCGCTGGTGGAAGCAGAGGAACAGTAAGCCCTCCATTTCGTTTGAAAAACCAGGTAAAAAGTGACCTGGTTTCTATTGGTATTTCCAATTGGACTTTATAGAGAATATATGGGATAACACACAATCTTAATAAGACTATATCAATAAATTGCGAGTGATTAAAATGTTCGGTTGCACCCGAACTTAACCTTTTCTTACTTGTTATTTTTATTTTTATTACAACCATAATTTTCGAGCCAATATATGCCGAAAATTTTACCAAAAAAGTTAGTTATTTTGTTAAAAATCTGTCAGAAATACAAATTTTAATATATTATTTTTTCCGTCGCTAATATAATATACTAGATTTTTTCATGTACTATCGAAATATATTTGGTTTAATGTTTTTAGATGAACCAATAATGAGTTATGATGTCCACGGCAAGCGCTTTTTTGGTGTATTTGATGTACCAACGGCTAAGTTTTCGGGGACATAAGGAGAAGGTTTAATAATTATATCAAATTTATTTGATATTGTTATTGTAAGTGAGTATCACATAATAATCGGTTTAAGAGAGTTATAACACCTTTAGTAGTCTTCAACATACTGGTTGTATGGAGATGAGCGTTATTAATGTCAAATTTCATCCACACATATTATAACATTTATTAAGTGTAATGCAAATTGTAAAGTTGGCATACACAATTTAAAATTATTTTTTAAATACATATATTTTTTTTAATAATTGGAGCATTGCGAGCAAATTTCTTGAAAAGGGTTTACTTCTATTTTCGTACTTTGTCATTCTTAGTTATTCTTACCAATAGAATTTAGAGTATTAAAAATATCAACTAAGTCGAAATGGTAAAATTTGTTAATAAGTTTATTTGTTTTTATTAATTTCTTTTGCTGAACTTTATGCTAAGTAATTATCATTCGAATTTAGTAAAATACTTAGTGAGTTCAATATCTATTTTCATGAAAATTTAATTGTAAGCATGATAAAACATATGTAATATTCCAAAGATGAGTGACATCAGTCCTACCTTCCGCCAGCATCCCTACGAAGCTTTATGGTAAATAAAGGCAAAAAATGTTGAGTATCTTAGGCTTGTGTCAGAAGAGAGCAATAACCACAAATATATGAGGAGAAGTTATAAACTTCGCTTTATGACTACATATTTACCATTAAATCGCCTTAAAATAGTTAGTTAACTTGTGCCAAAAAAAGTTTGAAATTAATGCATGAAATGAAAACGGTTGCAAATTTCCAATGAAATAATTGATGGCCTGTGCTCCGGCAATTTGTTTAGAGCTTTCGAACTGGATTACCTGCCTGCCAAAATCCATTGACAGGACACTTGAGCACAAGTTGCGAAGGACGTTCCTTTCATTGCATATTTGCCAGGTCACGTAGCGTATAGTAGAGGTGTCAACCGTGTCATTTAGTATAAGTATATCTTTGGCTGGTAAGCTTACTGCATCCTTCTTATAGCTGCAGCACAGATGCCACCTCAATAAGGTTTCGTCCTTCACACGTCAGATGTCCTTACATTGTTGTCGCATTTCGTTGTTTCTATATGTACATTCTTGGCACTCCATTCATTAAATTCCTTACATTAACCACTCAACCCGTACATAAAAGACCCCAACACCAACCCAACATAAAAGAGAAACAAGTTATTGGCGCAGTGTGTTAGTCAGGACTATGCCAACGTGCATTCCGATCCTTGCTAACGCCGTTACACCATGGTAAAATATATGTGTACAATGTGTTTGTGAGTTAACTGCAGTATACATACATAGTAGCGTGTAGTGTGGCTTAGTATAAAATTGTTTCCAGGTTCTTCACTCTTCTTGTCCCTGTTACTACTCGCTAATGGTTCTGGTCCGCTGAACGTTTATCCTTCGCTAAATTAGTTTAATAAATTTTGTTTTTGTGTTTTCTTAACTTCAATTTTCAACATTCACAATATTTACATATATCCTTAAAGCTCTTAGTGCTTTATATGAGATTATATCTAACCAAGAGCAAATTTTCGGAAGTGTTTTGTGTAAGTGTTTTTTTGGTTGGCGCCGTTTTCATTATACTTTTTCTCTTATTTAATTTCGCCTTTTTTGGCAAGAATGATAGAAGACAAGATTACGACAGGCTGAGCGTTCACGACCAACGAATGGGAATAGGCAACAGAAGAATTGTCAAATGGAAAACGGAAATGTGAAACATAGTGAACCAAATTGAATAATGTGCAGATAAAATATCACAATGAACGTAATTCTTAAAATCTTCATTTATAAAATGATCCAATATAATCATGCATATTTATAATTAAAATTATATGTTTTGTTACAAAAAGTTCGCCATTTTGCCAACTTTTTTGTTGGTTGGAAAAGTGAAAAAAAATTCTTTATAGACGACTTTTTTGTACTATTGTTGTTTAGTTCCGCCATTGCGGACTTCTTTTTCAAATTAATACATTTTTCACTTAGAATTTTAAATAATAATTAAGCACTAGCCTTGACTTCAGCTCTTTGCTTTGGTTTAATTGTTTTGTACCACCGTATAATTTTGTTTTGCTCGCGTGTTCGTGGTCGTGAAACTTGTCACTAAACAGGAACTCAAAACTCAAAATAACTAACTGTAAACGCCTGTCGTAATCTTGTCTTCTATCATTCTTGCTTTTTTGGTGTTACCATCGTGTTGGCCACTGTATGTACGAGTATGTAAATAAATATATATACTAAATATACATATACTAAAGCTGGTTTAATCGTTTTCCTCGATAAATGCCATTTGAAATGCTTGTTTTCGAAAGTATTACATAATTACATAGTAAATTTTATAATAATATATACATATATATCTTTGTTTGGGACATTACGGATACTAAAAGATTTTCCGAAGAAACAGGGTGCATAGTTTTCAAAAATACAAAACTATCTGAGTTACATTATATCTATACTTTTAAAATACATCAAAGCATCGATTTCGAAATCACTCTCATGCAACGCCAGATTCTTCTATAAATACATACATATGTATGAATACGTTCATTTCAAATTATTTTCACTACAAAAAATTCGATGTGGGGCATTAATTAAAACTGCTTTCTTTTAGTACACGGTGATTATCTCATTGGAATAAATGCGAAATGTTAAATCCGTACGAAGATAAATGATCCTCAATTAGAAGCCGATCGGTTTCACCTCTTTGGACTAAAACAAGTTTGCACTTCTAAATTCCATTTTAATTTTCGATTTCGATATGACATTGCGGGAGTTCTTAAGTGAAACAGTTTTAAATAAATATTGCAACAACTATGACTGACCAAATTACCCACATCATTAAGCTCGCAAAAGTACAAAAACCCACGCTGTTGCCAAAGTTGAAACATAGAATATACATGCGGTTAATAACTGGAAATAAATCAAAACTGCAGAAGTCAAAATGAAAAGGAAAAGCAATAAACAAAAACGAAAATAAATATTTTTTTCAAGATTGATTTTAAGCGATAAGCGAAAGTTCACACGTGAGAATCATTAAATGAAAGAATTATAACTGTGTAGATTCTTAAGTACTTACATAAGTACAAATACACGGCCAATGAAATAGATACACAGCATTTATTGTAAAGTTTTACAAATATAACGTAATGTTATACGCCATTTTTGTAACGGTTAAGCATGGTGGCAGGATGGTATGATAACATGGATATATTCTCCTATAGTGGAGGATTTCCTTCCGGGGAATAAATAATATAATGATAATGGCTGATATCGAGATATATATTTAAATTTTGCTGAACGTTTTAGCATGCAGCCCACTCTTAGCGCTCCATAAATTGTTGAGATATTTTATAACAAGTACGAGTTAATTTGTTTGAATTACCAAGCCAACCAACCAATTTTATCCCCCTAAAATCTTTGGCGATTTCATAAAAATCGAATGGGGAATGTAGATTGTTGAACTTTGTCTGAATTATGGCAAAAAATACCCATTCTTCCTGAAAAATTAAAATTAGTATTGGTCATGTGAATTTTCTTACTTCATTTCACACAAGCAAAATGTATATATGCAGTGCGTTTTGTTTTAAGTTTATTTTAAAATTTGCATTCAGTCATTTTACAGTGTCCATATTTTGATGACCATATCTGTATATGCACAACATTTTAAGACATATTTATTTGCAACAATTCAATTTTATTGGATATTCTAAATCATATTTGAGTATATAAAATATGTAGTTATGTAGGCATGCTTATAATAATTATGTTTCCATGTACAATAATTAAACAATTAAAATAATGAACAAGAAATCAACGCCACACACACAATGTAAGAAAACCAGTCGCATTCACATACACAAACACAAAGCACTCAAACAAAATCTTTGACACCCGAAATTCGTCCAAGACAAAGCGGCTTTACACTGACACAATAATTAATCAATTCGATTGGATAGTAATTAATCAATTGCGCGAATCGCTGGCAGCTACCATAAGTGACTTGCGTACAATGAAGCTGTTGAGGCGGGACTTGAGATGGCGTCAACGGTCTGTGATACCGGAAAGCCTTTTGATCAATGGAATAATATCGAATTCTCTACTTTGCCTTTTTAGGGACAATTCGGTAATAAGATACTTACGGTTTAAATTGTTGTTGTTTCATTTCAAATTCTGTTAGTTAAAATAATTTGGTCGTGAGCTCGAAACGTGCCGCACGTCAAAGTTCTTGGTTGAATATGTGAAAGCCTGTTTGGCGAAAGCAAATCGACAAGCAGGCTGGGGTGCTGATTCCTGCTTAGGTTACAGTCAGGTTTTGGCTTGGTATGCCTGTGATTTGGCTCTAGTGTCACTCTTGACGTCAATTGCCTATTAAAATGTTATTAACTTTGCTTTGTCTCATTAAAAGCTAATAAGCCGAAGTCTTATCGCCTTAACTCTTGTCAGCGTCGTTGTTTTTGTTTCTAAAGAACTTTTTGAGGCGGTGGCTTGACGGAATCCGTACTGAATTGAATATTTATTTTAGAAAAATTTATGTAAGTATGCAAATGTCGGCTATTGAAAGATAGCGCAGATTTAATATGCATAATTAAATTGGGTGTAAATAAATTATCGATGGTTTTCAGCGAGAATTATTTTCGTGTTTTTTAAATGGACATGGATTTCACTCATTTTTGGCACGGAGACTTGTTATTATAAGAAAAATATATATTTAATAAAAAAAAAAATAAATCTGAGAGGTTTACTTATATATTTGTTAAAAAATGTATTATTATTACTGAGGTCCTCTTGTTCGATATATGGGAACTTTCTCCATTTCTGGAATGTATAAGGTAGTAAATAAATGAAACGACTGTACAGATTTTGGTTGAATAACTTTAGTAATTTACGAGATTTGTACAAAAACTTAGTAGGATGCGGGGCCACGCCCAAATTTTACTTTCATAGTTTTATTTATGGCTTAGTTATGGCAATTTTAAGTGTTTCGGTTTTCACCATTTTGTGGGCGTGGCAGTGGTCCGATTTCGCCCTTCCTAAGGTGCCAAGAAACACGTGTACCAAGTTTCATCAAGATATCCAGATTTGAACTCCACTCGTCACCCTGTTCACTTTGATATATATAACTCTATATCTAACTCTTTTAGTTTTGAGTTACATACAACCGTTATGTGAACAAAACTATAATACTCTCATAGCAACTTTGTTGTGAGAGTATAAAAATTTAGTTATTATGTATAAGCAACTATATTTTAGTATAGGGTTTTGAAGTTGAACTATCTTTAATGCAATTGTTTAGTTTTTCGTTCACGGTCGCTTGTAAACATTACAATAAATATGATTCGAGATTAGATAGGTCTAAGTCAATGAATGTCGATAAGCAAACTAACCCAAAATGGTACCAAAAAGGATAAAAACAAACGTTCAGTCTCTACAATGCCTGGAAGCAAAGGCATCTTCTTCAGCAATATGAAATTCCCTCCTTGTTGCAGAAGTAAATAAACTATCAGTAGTAACATGAAAAAATAACCATCCTCAAGGATTAGTATAGCCCTGTGCTGTGGTACTCTATTGTCGACGAGCTTCCTGGACTGTGAACGGGCAATGACATCCGATGCCAATACTGTGCGGACGATTTGTCATTATAGCAAGATTAATACTAGAGAATTTAGCCGGCTTTTCGTTAGCTATCAGCTGTTATACATTTTTGTTTTTCCTTTTCAGAAGAAGTTGGTAAGTTTCATAAGCTGATTAATATTTTTTTTATCAAAAAATACAGCTAATTCCAGACAAAGAACGTATATCGTACTTCTTTCTCGCAGAGTTGCATTTGATGTTGAAGTCGATTAAAATTCAATTAAAAACAAGTAAGGAAAGGCTAAGTTCTGGTGCAACCGAACATTTTATACTCTCTCAATTTATTGCTATATTTTTATTAACATAACACACAATTTGACCCATATATTCGGCATAAAGTAAAATAGAAAAACGAAAATCATCATGTATAGTATATAGGCTGAGGTAATTTCTGAATCGATTTCACTTATTTTCACCACCAACATACATTATATCTAAGACTATATGCTAACTTTATTTGGATTAACTATTTCACATATTAACCGTTTTATAAGCTATTAAGCCCATCGTATTTTTGAAAAACTAGGTATAACTAGTTATATGGGAGCTAGGGGAAGTTATGATCCGATTTTAACCACATTTGGTACAGAGACACACTTGTAGAAGAAAAAAATTCCCTCTGAATTAAATTAAGATATATGAGAGATTACCGATAGTTTCGGTGAAATAACACCAAAGCCACTGAGTTCTTCAAATTCGATATCCGTGGCCTTGAAAAATTATAGTCTGATTTCAATTTTTTCACAAGTAACGCTATAACCAGCATTGCCGTTTTGGTCCGAACGGACTAAAATTGGTAGTTTAATTTACTTTCGGTAGTTTGGCTGGTAGGTTAAAGGTTTTGGTAGGCAAAATTTTTTACTAGATGTACATATCTACAAAGTATGTTAATCTTAAAATTGGTTCGCTTAATGTTGCATATTTTCTTGCTTTAAGAGAATACTGTTCAGTAAAATCCCAAAATATGCTTGCTATTTCTCAAACAAGATGGCTTCGTCTTCCACAACAGCGCGGCTAATTGGTAACACCAACTGAAGCCAGGTCCTGCTCCACCTGGTCCTTCCATCGGAGTGGAGGTCTCCCTCTTCCTCGGCTTCCTCCGGCGGGTACTGCATCGAATACTTTCAGAGCTGGAGCTTTTTCGTCCAATTGAACAACGTGACCTAGGCAGCGTAGCCGCTGTCTTTTTAGTCGCTGAACTATGTCAATGTCATCGTATAAATCGTACAGCTCATCGTTCCATCGTCTGCGGTATTCGCCATTGCCAATGTTTAAGGGACCATAAATCATCCGCAAAACCTTTCTCTCGAAAACTCCTAGTGCCGTCTCATCGGATGTTGACATCGTTCACACTTCTGCATCATAAAGTAGGACGGGAATGATGAGGGACTTGTAGAGTTTAATTTTTGTTTGTCGAGAGAGGACTTAACTTTTCAATTGCCTACTCAGCCCAAAGTAGCACCCGTTGGCAAGAGTGGTTCTGCGTTGGATTTCCAGGCTGACATTGTTATTGCTGTTAATGCTGGTTCCCAGATAAACGAAATTATCTATAACTTCAAAGTTATTACTGTCAACAGTGACGTGGGAGCCAAGACGCGAATGCGCTGACTGTTTGTTTTATGACATTGTACCTTCTCTGTTTAGTTCTGGGGCTCGTACTATTTTTTCCAGCATCAAGGTAAAGAAGTCATACGATAGCGAGTCACCTTGTTTCAGACGTTTCGTTTGGTATCGAATAGCTCGGAGAGGTCCTTCCCGATACTAACGGAGATTTTGGTGTTGCTCAGCGTCAGCTTACACAACCGTATTAGTCCGATTAGTCCGATCCTCTTTTCACGGGTCTTCTCCAAGATTTGGCGAATGGTGAATGCTTGGTCAGTTGTTGATTTTCCAGGTCTAAAGTCACACTGATAATGTCCAATCAGTTTGTTGACGGTGGGCTTTAGTCTTTTACACAGTACGCTCAATAGAACCTTATAAGCGATGTTAAGGAGGCTTATCCCACCGTAGTTGGCACATATTGTGGGGTCTACCTTTTTGTGGATTGGGCAGAGTACACTTAGATTCCAATCGTCGCGCATGCTTTCTTCCGACCATATTTCGCAAAGAAGCTGATGCATGCACCTTATCAGTTCTTTGCCGCCGTATTTGAATAGCTCGGCCGGCAATCCATCGGCCCCCGCCGCTTTGTTGTTCTTCAAGCGGGTAATTGCTACTCGAGTTTCTTCTTGGTCGGGTAATGGAACATCTGTTCCATCCTCATCGGAATTGGGATTGGGGAATCGGGTTCGCCATCTCCTAGTGTTGTACTTTCACTGCCTTTCAGCAGGTCGGAGAGGTGTTCCCTCCACAAACTCAGTGTACTCTGGGCATCAACCACTAGATCACCTCTGGGAGTCATACAGGAGTGTGCTCCGGTCTTGAAACCTTCTGTTAGCCGCCGGATCATCGTTCTTCTCTTCCGTTGAGGCGTGCGCGCAAATAAGCGATATGTTGAAGAACCTCGCTTTGATGCGGATTGTGGCTAGACGTTCATCCACCGGGGTGAATACCAGGACTCGACGACGGAGTGTCTCTCCCACCACAAATCAAACAACAAATTTGCGCTCCTTTATATGGCCGCTGTAGTAGATGTCACAAGGACCCATCATCTCCCGTCCTTGTCCCGTCCATCGCATTTCTCCAAGCGTCCATTCGTTACTCTTACGAGGACGTCAACCAGCTGGGCAGACGCACCTTTCCAAATAAGGGTCCGGACATTCCAGGTGCATGCTCTTCATTTGTAGTCCTTTATACGTTTGCAGTGGTCGTAATCAAAATTGGGGTCTCTCATCCGAGGCTGTTGCTTCCTTTTCATTGGGTCCTTTTTATGTGGTGGGTCCCAAACCCTACGCACAACCGCATAAGCGGGGTTCGCCTTCTCACTTTAGCTCGCCTCCATACGGATGTCTGTTGGCTACCCCGAGGATACTTGGTCTAAGACCGGAAGTCGTGAACTGCTTGAGCCACATGCAAACGATTCGTTCCTGGCCACTCACAAGTGAATGACAGTCAGGAATTTTCCTCACTTACGTGAACTGTTACACATGATTATCATTATGACAATTATTAATATTTTGAATAAGGAATTTCAGTCGGAAAGTTGTCGGTTGTCATATTTGTCTAATATTAAGTAAATATTCCTTCATATTTTAAGTAATTTCATTGGCAACAAATTTTCAAACAATATATTTATTAAATATAAAGATACAAAAAATCCTATTCATGTATCAAAAATATTTGTTGGGACAACTGTGAAGAATATATTAAAAGTAAAACTAGCGATAACGAAATAAGTGAGAATCAAACTAACGTTCTTGAATTTTATATTGAGCTTTAGACCATATCATATCGATATTTGATTTTTACCGGGAAGATTTGCAGTTTCTAAATATTTTAACGTCAAGTAATGTTCTTTTGCAAAAAATATGGAAATACAACCATAAATTCAAAATTAAAAAAAAATAGTTCTGTGATCCCGATAAGATAATAACTCAATGGAAGTTACATGGGTTGAGTGATAATAATTTAAAGAAAGATGTGGATATCAATAGATAGATTTTGGAGTACCATTGGTACCATTAAAAATGATATGATAAGTTTTGTTTCATTGCTTTATACACGTTTGTGATTAATCTAATCACACTACCGCACAGTTTAGCTGCTGCGGGCCGAAAATTTTCGGAATTTGCACTTATAAAAACAAAATTAAGAAACATATTAAATATAAGTACTTTAAGTAGTTTGGTAGGCATTTTGGTACTTAAATATTTTTTAGAGTGGTAACACTGGCTATAACTATAAAAACGCTATAACTTAGACTTCTATACTCTCACTTCGTGAGTATATTGTTTTATACACTTATATATTATTATACTCTCTCAACATTTTACAAAGAGAGTAATATAGTTTTGTTCATATAACGGTTGTATGTAACACCCAAAACTAATCGAGTTAGATATAGAGTTATTTATACCAAAGTGATCAGGGTGACAGGTGGAGTTCAAATCCGGAAGTCTGTCTGTTCGTGAGTTTGTGCAAGCTGTAACTTGAGTAAAAAGTGAGATATCTTGAAATCGGACCACAGTCACACCCACAAAATGGCGAAAACCGAAAACACATAAATTGCAATAACTAAGCCATAAATTAAGCTATGAAAGCGAAATTTGGTTAAAAGGATCGTTCTAGGAAGGGGCATATTTGGATGTAATATTTTTGGAAAAGTGGGCGTGAGCCCGCCCTCTACTAAGTTTTTTTGTTCATATCTCGTTAATTACTAAAGCTATATCAAAAAAATCTCAGGAGTCGTACTAGCTTATACAGTCCAAAAATGAAGGAAATCGGATTATAACCACGCCCACCTCCCATATATCTAATATGTTGAAAACTACTAAAAATTCCGTAATTCAGTAAGGAAACACACCAGAAAACTTAAATTTCATTACAAAAAAGGTACGGAAGGGCTGCACTCCGCCCACTTATGGGTCAAAAACCATATATCTGCGGAACTACTCGACTAATTTAAATGAAATTTAGTTCATAACCTTTGCATCGAATGCAAGTGCTGTGAAAATAGGCCAACCACGCCTACTTCCTGTGCATATGTATTCCTGAACTTTGAAGTCGATTTGAATCGTTAATACTATGTTTACATATAACGAGATTATCTCCATTTACGAGCTTAACTCGATAATCTGTAATTAAGAAACGAGATTTCCCATACAAAATTCCTCTCTGATTAATCCGAGATTATACAATTATAACGTTTTATACAACTAGATTTTCGGTGTTATTCCCAGGTTTATCGATAATTTTGCGAAGAAAAGGAGAAATGTCAAATGAAAATGTAAACAACAATGGCCGACAGCGAGAGAAATATGTGTAATACAACAACAAATGCAACACATTTGACAATTGATAATCTCATTTGGCTATATGTAAACGGTTAGATTATTGAACGAGCTTAGAACGAGATTATTTTCATATGTAAACATACTATTACTTTGCAATTTATAAAGTAAGCACTAGTGAAGATATCAGAACAGAACTTTGCATATATACTGCATTTATAGTGTGGCATCGCCCTTCCAAAAATCGACGAAATCGGACTATAGGTTTTCAAGGCCCCATATATCGAACATGAGGATCTCAGTGCTTCTAATCTTTTTTTGTACCGAAAATATATGTATGTACGTCTCTCAGATATATTGAAAAAAATTATAGGGAATATTTTCCTTCTAATAACATGTCTCCGTGCCAAAAATGGGTGAAATCGGTTCATAACTTCACCCAGCTCCCATGTACCTAATATTAGGGTTTCCAACTTTCAATGGACTTTTTTACCATACATATGACGAATATGTGAGTCAAATTGTGTGTTATATTAATAAAATGAAATAAATAAATTGCGAGAGTATAAAGTGTTCGGTTAGACCCGAACTTAACCCTTCCTTATTTGTTTTATTTATTTTAACTACGACGCTCATAAATTCGATATATTGGAGTGGTCAAGTTAAGGAGGGGTAATCTTGTCTAGAAATAAAATTTCCACTTAAAGTACACATTAGACTACTAAAACTTTATTCAATGGGTAGAATTCCCTATTAAATCCACTGGAGAGTTCGGTACAGTCTGCTTCATCATGTAAAACTTTAAACAAGTTTTTTTCGAAGATTGAGCATTGTAACTCAATTTCATAAACGATGTGCTGCTCAGTTACGTTCACAAATTTAACTTTTTAATTTATTATTATAAAATTACATGAGTTCTTCGAATCAGCGTCGTCCGCAAAGACCTTCTAAAAATATATGATATTTAGAAAAATTAACCGCTCTTTTGTATTAAAATATTGATATAATTTTTTTACGTCCTAATACATATGTAACTATTTTATAAAGCCTGAAAGAAATTTGATTTCTTCTTATTTACTCCCAGAATAAATTGTGAAAGGTATATCTTGTTTGTGGTCTCTCAAAACTAATTCTTATTATCCGAATATTGTAAAAATTATTTTAAAGTAAGTTAGCTATTACATTAGCTGATCTAATAAAAACAAATTGGCTAGGTCGGTTAACAAAGTCATCTAATAAGAAAGATTATCAGAGACGTCTCGAAATACAATACCCTTTCAATTCACTATGTTTGGTTATACCCGAACTTATCCCTTCCTTACTTCTCAATTAATATTATTATTCAGTTCCTAACATTTTCATGCTCAAAATTCGGCAATATGGTTTTGGTTTCAAGTGCTTGTGCACTTTTTGTACATATGTATTTGGAAATTTGCAAAGCCCATTTGCGGCGCTTGCATAACCTGTATCTATAGTACATATCAAATTATATATACGAGTGTATACGTTTTTTACTAATTCTTTATTACCTCATTAATAATGCAAAATTTACAGTTAATCTCAAGCACATTTGGACAATAGAACTTGTTTCAACGCGTCCATATCCGGTTTGCCAACGCGCAAATCAAATCGAAATCACTTAAAATTTTGAACGAAATTTGTAAATTGTTAAAACAGCTAAACATTGTCTTGAGATTTAAAAAGTGTTGCAACAAATATATGAGCACAGCAGCAAGACAAACATACAACCATATATGTATACTGCTGCACGATTTGTTCGTATTTGATCATAAAATACTGGTTTAAACGCAAAAAACCTTGTACTGTTAATTATCAGTTAAAAACACACGAAAAAAGCAGAAACAAGTGAGAAGATAATAAGAATTAAAAGAATAAAATAATTGAGTCGTAATGTGATATTTATGAACCGTACAATTGAGGCTCGAATGCTTTGTTGCTGGCAAAAAATTTACTGCTCAAATAATAGATAAATATTTATGCACACTTCTCAATACATATGTACGCATATGTATATGTATGTATAATATGTAGCAAGTTATTTGTCCCGCATTCCAAACGCCCACCAACCACTTGCAAGTGATTCTTTAATTGTGTTGCTCTCGACTATCGGAAATCTACTTATGTACATGCTAAAGACAGCTCTAAATTCAATTTATTGCCATTATTATTCATTATTTTCCACACTACAGCACTTAATGTCATTTCTATGCATCCTACATAAACAAATTTAATAAAACACAGCACAAAAAAAAATCACATATTTACAATATACATGCATTTATGCTTTTACGTTAATATGTATCAAACATGCGGCAAATATTCGCAAAAATCCAAGTCATAAAGACAAAAGTTTCCCGTGCAAGCAAACACACATATACAAATGTATCTTTATATGCATGTATATGTATATACTCGTATTAATCCATATGTAGACTCTTCGTCATCACATCCGCTAGCAGCCGCTAACTGGAGCCCCAAGCGCAACAAACGTCCTTGCCATGGCTACGTCATTGCTAAAGAGTTCTGTCTTTTTTGAAATATGTTGTGTACTTATCTTGCCATTTCGGCGATGCTTTAATTTTATTGTCATTCTCATTAGCTTTGTAGTCTTAAGTTATGTTGTGTGGTGTTCACTTGTAACATCTTAATAGCATAGGAGTAATAAAATTTATTTTTATGACTCAACAATTTGCACCGCCAGACAGCTCATCGCTTCTAAACTATTCGCGGTATGTATGTAAATATGTTGCAGATAAAGTATACATATACATATGTATGTATGCTTGCAGACATTGATATAGGCCTTTTTGATTTGGTGTCAAAAGGCTCAATTATGTTGTCGGGAAATACTGAATCTATATAGACCGGCTGTGGGTGTGAATGAGCAGGAGAACCTAAGGTAATTGGAAGTCAACAAGTGACGATAATTAAACGCGATTTTCGGTAGAGAGATCCAGATTAGATCTTTTTTGACTAAGGTTAGGTTAGGTTATTCTGGTAGGCTTAAAAGCCACACATAGACCATTTTTGGTCCTTTGCGATACCAGATGGAGTGCCGTCACTTATAATGAGAAGTAATCATCCTTTAGGATGCCTGCGCTTGTTGAGAATTTTAAAAGGCTTTGTGGCTTCACCAACGAAATCTCTTCCAGATTAGCGTAATGTGTAGCCCCTTTTTTGACTAAAGTTGGATGAAATTTTGTTGATTAAAGGAATATTTGATGAAAATAGTAGACATTTAAGTAGTTTTTTATCACCAGACAGCTAATATGTATATTTAATATAAGGTCTAATGGAAATAAATTCATTATACATATTTCCACTTAATTGCAGGTTTAGTTGACGACAATTATCCGATATATGCACCGTTTTGTTCGATGAGTTACTGCTATTTTCATGGTAATTTCCTATAATTGCGATCTTAAAGAAACCCAAAAAACGGTAAGATTCGATTTTCACAAGGTTCGTTTGAAATTTTTTAATAGTAAAATCATTCGCCATAGATATATCTTGTGTCGTCTTTATCGAAAGAGAACTGTATAAATAGCAGCAAATTACATTGTCTGAAAACAGCATTATTACTTATTTTCTTTCGAGTAGTCCTATTAAAATAATAGATATCGTACGGGTTATGACGAATGACGAATCCAACGACCTTGTCAATTTGGTTGAAAACTACTGAATGTTCTATGTAAATATAAATTGATTAATATACAATTTTAATCTACAACATTCGAAATCAGTGATCCTATAACCCTATGGGAAAGAGAAAAGCGTTTTCCTTTAAAAGTGAAAGTTAGATATAAATAAAATGAGATCGGAATAATTTATGTTGAAATGGTAGTTGTGTTCTTCTCAGGAGAAATTATTTTAAAAATTGCTATTAAATAACATTGAAAAAGTACAAACCTTTGCCTAGTGTGTCTCGGAACTATTGGATTCCATATATATATTTTCAACGAAACATTCCAATTATTTCATTCAATTCGCAAAACTATAAACTACTATAATTTTCAAATAGCTAGCTTTATATTTATCAAAATAAAAAAAAATAAAAAGTCGATCAGATTTCGCGCTGCATAACTGACTGTTTGTCCACATTATTATTGTTATACAAGATAATTATTATAAACTTTAAGATTTCTTGATGGAACCTGGTACATGTTCTCTTCTCCCGATCACACAAATTATTATCTTTAAAATTTATTAAATGCTATAATACTACAAACAATTAAGCTATAGCACTTATACTTGTCAAAAAAAATTGCGTAGACAAAGGCTTAGAAGCCAGGTAGCCACTATTGGCTTAAATATTCATACCTAATAAACTACTTGAGCGACTTAACGGTGAAGAATTTATATCGAAAATACGGACTCAACATTGGTGAAGCCTTGTAATATTCGTCCTGATCGTTCAGAGGGGTTCCCAAAAATTTTTAACATTCAACTAAACCCAAACCAATGATATTATAAACGACAAACTGAGTAAGAATATAACATATGTACATATCTGTATCACACAAGTTTGAGAAATTAATGAATAGCCTTAGCACCTCCAACGTTTTGAGGAAATTTTAAATTTACAAGAAACTTATAGTGAGTGGCTCAGTACCAGAGTAAGAAAAATTACTTATTATCCCCTAACTTATTGTGTTGCTGTTGCTCAACGGTGACATTTCCACGAGCCTCATAACAACGGCCAACAACAACCAAACAAAACCAGCAAATACATATATACACAGTCACACAAACACACAGCAGTCGAAGCAAACAGACAGACAATGCGGCAGTCACGTCACAACACTGTTGATGTGTCGCGTAATGCGGTGTGGATAAGACCAAAAGCGCTGGCGACAATGCTGCTGATGTTGCACTATTACGAGAGTCTGCAGGCATTGAGCTGCTACTGTTGGCGGTGTGCTTGACTGACTGACCGAAAGGCGGCACAGTTGGTTAGCTAACTTACTATCACACCGCTGCGTCCATCCCCACCCCCACCCGGTACTATTGATTCGAGCATGTTGCTTACATTCGTTTGTTCACATCTCATAGCCGGGTGATGCTTGTTGTCGGTTGTTGTTGTGTGGCAACATGATTGTGCAATCACACTAACATGTCAAATGAAATGGTGCCTTGAATTATGTTAATTGCATTCTTCTGCTTCATCGCAAAGGGCTCTCGTAAATAATTGATTTCCTGCGGTAACTGTACCATTATCATACATACTCAAGCGGCAGCTACTACAATTTAAATGACTGCAACAGTAGTACTCAATAGGAACACTAACAAGGCAGCTTGACAGTTTGGCCAGACTGATTAAGACATTTCCATTTGATTTAAAGTCCTCTCATATTGAATTTTTAACAGTTTTCCTCCGACTTTATTTAACTAAGTCAACCGCTATGCTTAATTATGGATGCAATATGGTCACAATTTGCCTTAACTGAAACACTTTTAAATTTCTTTACTTTAAGTTTGTCGATGCCACACGCGAGTCTTTGTCCATATGCTATATATGTAAATAAGAACTGAGAAATTAATGTAGAGGGTGATCCATTTCGCGGTTGCGTACTTTTTTAAAGAAAAAACACAGAAAAATTCAAATTTAAAAGGAAATGTTTATTATCATTTGAAAGAACATTATTTGACATTTACTTTTTAAAAGTTATCTCTTTCAAATGTTGGCCGCTGCTAGGTTTCAGATGGTCCATCCGTTGAGTCCAAATTTCGCTGGATTCGTTAGAGCATTTCGACTGGTAACTGGCGAATGACATACGTGATGTTTTGAACTGAATCGAAGAGTAGACTTTAGACTTCACATATCCCCACAGGAAAACGTCTAATCGTGTGATACGAGGGCTGCTATATATATTTCTGGCCTAATAATGAAAATAGGAATATTTATCAACGAAAATGGTTTTATTGTTTTTCAAAATATTCTCCATCAAGATTTATACACTTTTGCATGCGCTCAAACCAATTTTCGAAGCACTTTTTTAGAGCCTTTTTTTGAGCGATTGTCAAATTGTTCGGGATCCAACGAGAACATACCTTTTTTACGGCCAGGTGTTCATGCAATATCGAATGTATGCATAGGCATGCCGCTATCTGAAGGTATGTTACATGACGGTCTTGCATTATCAGTTCACGTACGACATCGATGTTTTCTGGCAGAAACGGCTGTTTTTGGACGACCTTCACGGAATTCGTCTTTGAGCGAGCGTAGGCCACGATTGAATTCGTTGTACCAGTTTTTCACAGTGCTATAGGATGGTGCTTCATAGCCATACAAAGATTTTAGTTCATCGATGCACTCTTGTCGCGATAATCCACGTCGAAAGTTGTGAAAAATTATCGCACGAAAATGTTCACGAGTTAATTCCATTTTTTGGCCGAGATGAATTTTTTAATTCCCTGTAAATAAAACAATTCACGATTAAATGACAAAACGTTCTGAGTGATGTTATGCTAAAAAATGTCAAACTTTCCAATGGAAATGTCAGATTGCACCTGGCAACACCTCGTATCACACGATCTTGGTGGCCAATCGAGCGGCCTAAACGCGAAATTATCTGCTCGCCGAAGTGTTCTCTCAATAAATTCATTGATTGATGCGAGATCACGAGCGAGATCAGGATGTCGATTGGGAAGGTCGAGTGGCTTCAATTCTTTTACAAGTGGTAGTTTTTATGCTTTCAATTTAAGATCTCGACGTAAAATGCGTCAAGTTGTTCCATACGTCAGTCCGAGTTGCTGCGAACGGCGCCGAATCAACTCTCCACGGTTTTCGTGATAGCTATTAAAAAAATTAAATCTACTTGGATCACCCGTTAGATGCAAATAAGAAAATCTTTAATGACAAATCGTAAATCAACGGCCTAACAAGTCCGAAGTGATTTCATGAAGGCGGCATCTTAGTATCTAGAGCTGACTAGAAGCTAACATTCAAATATGAATCGAACCAAAAAAGTTTTTTAAAAAGCATTAACACCTTAATGCTGTATTAAAATAATTTTCGATGCCATGTGTGTGCCGTTCCCTGAGTAATGAGAGGAGAAAATCCAAGTGATATGAGAAAATTGGAAATACCCGAAGCTTTATCCAACCTGTATTGAAATGTTGGCCTTCTGTTGAAATTAGTTACTTTAGATAAAATTTATGTCGAAGAGTCGTTAGTTCAAAAACTTTTCAGTTCTGTTTCCGTTCTTAAACATACATTCCGTCAAATAAATAACCGGAAATTCTCATTTTAAATTTTCCCGCTGAGAATATTTCAAAAAAAAATTTCTAAGGTCGGCACAACTGTCAGCCACTATTATATCAGTTTTTATTGTTATGTGTCATTTAGTTTGTTTACGGCTTCATTAGGAACAAGTCAACCTTTTGTGTGCGTTGCGATTTTTATATGCCCCTCTTTGAACGATTTATACCAATCGTAAACTTGAGTTTTTGGCATGGTTGAATCACCAAATGTTTTTTTCAACATTTCCAACATTTTGACACAAGAAATTTTGTTTGAAACACAAAATTTTACACAAACTAATTATAATTTGTTATTTACTAACTAATTTGAGAATTTTCGAATACTTATTTGACGGAATGTATATCTAAGTATTTAATTACTTAAGTTAGTTAGTTGTGGAATTTTCTAAAAAAAAACTCAATACGCATCATTATTTTAATCTTATTTAAACACTGGAGAAACCGAAGTCAATAGGCGATTGGAAGTACATTCAATTCTTATTAAATATGCACACATAGATATTTAAAACATCCCACTCATTTTACATTAGTTGGGGCTTTAATTTCTTCATCATTGCACGGGAACGTAACAGAAATTCTGAGAATTCCATGCGCCATTTCCCTTCCTACGTTGACTATCTGACGATCGCATAAACAAATCGCTTCTAGTTGACATGACATGACCAGTTGTCCACTTAAAGGCGAACGGTCTAGTTGGCAGAAATCATTATCCCGCTCCCTCAAACGTGTTTGCCATTCACTGTTCTTGTTGTTGTTATTAGTTGCATGCAAGCGTTTAATTTTGCTTGAGTTGGCGCTTTGCAGTTGAAATGACAAGCCAGAACAAATACAGACTTCGCCGCTCTCAGCGGATCTGGGGGCATACGAGTACAAATGCATTGAAATTGAAAGTGGAACTGAAATTGAAAGCGCAAAAGTAACAACAAAGTCAATAGCTACAATTCTAGATCTCGGGGCAGTACCCTCGTCTACACGCCTTAATTTGGCTGTTGCTACAACATCGCACAGCGACCACTAAGTATATGGAGCTAAATCCTCGCACACACACTCTGCTGGACCGATTGGACTGACATGTTGGCCATAAGCCACCAGTTTACTTACTCCGCATGTGAATGTGTCCGCCTTGTAAGGCTTGTTAACAACAACCGCACGTAAGAAATGCCGGCAAATGTCGATGACAAACAAAAATGGAGCGTAAACAAGTAAGGAAAGGCTAAGTTTGGGTGCCACCGAACATTTTATACTCTCGCAATTTTTATTAAGATAACACACGATTTGACCCATATATTCGGCACAAAGTCCAATAGAATAACGAAAATCATCAGATATATTAACCGATGTATGCGGAATAAAGTCCACCCTATTTTTGAAAACCCTATAATTAGGTATACGGGAGCTAGGGGAAGTTATGACACGATTTTAATAATTTTTGGAACAGAAACCCTCTATTAGAACAAAAAAATTTCCTCTGAATCACAATAAAATATCTGAGATACTACATTATAAAGTTAAGGAATCAGATGGAATTCAAAATTGAGTTATATGGGAAGTAGGCGTGGATGTGAACCGATTTCGCCCATTTTCCATTTGTGTCATCAGGATGTCTAGAAAGTATTAAGTACCGAATTTTATTGAAATCGGTCGAGTCGTTTTTAAAGATATGGTTTTTGAACCATAAGTGGGCGATGCCACCCCATTTTCCATTCTGAGTGCAGCTCTCCTCTGATTTTTTTTTGTAAAATTTAGTGTTTCTGACGTTTTCCGTTAGTGAGTTAACGCAATTTTAATAATTTTCAACCTAACCTTTGTATGGGAGGTGGGCGTGGCTATTATCCGATTATAAACATTTTTTTGGTGTTTGGTCTTGGTCTGTTTGGAGGGACAGACGGACAGACAGACAGCTGGCTTTCAACTCGACTTGTCATACTGATCCTCGAACTCGTTCAGTTTTATGACTTACAAATTACCGTTATGTGAACAAAACTATAATACTCTCTTAGCAACTTTTGTTGCGAGAGTATAAAAATTGGTACCAGTAAAAGTTGATAAGACCTCAGCTGAATCAGACTGAAAACTGGACCGTTCAATCGCAATGTCTTTGCATAAAAAATACAAAACGGACGTGCTGATATTGAATTGGCGATAAAGACGAAAAATAAGAGTTGTAAGTATTTGTGAAGGAAAGAGCTTTGGGGCAAGAAAATAACTTTAGAAGTGAGGAAACTGTTCGATTAGTGCAATGACCAACGAAAGTGAACGTGAAAAGTTATTTGAACCGAATGACGACAATGAGCTACATTTGTGGGTGAATATTTGTGACTTCATTGAAATAAGAAAAATTTTGATATATTTTTTTCAATATTTCTTTATTTATTGGATCTGCTTAAAGCCTAACAATAAGTATTGAAATCTTAAATCTATTTACAACTAAAGAAACTCAAGAATGTGGTTGTGCTGTTTTGGTAGAACGATGCTCTCTAATAAGCTGATAGACCTCATCTTTTTAAACCTGCTTGATTGCACAAATGTACCAACGCATTTGCTATTGGGTTTGGATGTTCATGAAGTTTAGAAATATATTTACTTCTTCTGTCCTCTATCTACTTCTTTACTAAAGAAATATCAAGATCTTTATGGATATTTTCGTTACGCATATACCATGGTGAATCCGTGATTGTTCTAAGCATTTTATATTGGAACCTCTGAATTATATCAATGTTGATTGCACAGGTCGTACCCCACAGTTGAATGTCATACATCCAAATCGACTTTATGACCGCGTTATATATCAGAAATTTGATGTCTAAGCTAAGTTTAAAAGCCAATTTAAATTTGCTGCCCTTACCTTCATGCAGGTTATTTTGCTCGATATGTGTTTTCTCCTTCTATCTAAGTGAATGACAAGATATTTTACTTCATTCGCTTGAGGTACTTGCATATTGTTTATTTTAACTGTCCGACATGTTTCTGGTCTTAGAGAAAATATAGCTTGCATTTTTGCTCATTAATATTTATACGCCAGTTGGCTAGCCATTCTTCGACAAAAATTAAGTGCTCCTCTTATGGCAGAAAGAAAATATCAAGCGTGTGTATGTATGTGTATAAGTGCGTTAGACGCACTAATCTAAAGTATTGTAAAATATCAATGAAAATAGAATACATATTTACACATATGTACACTAAGCATAGACACAAGAGATTAGAATTAAGAAATATATTGACGAAAGAAATTAATAAAGAAGATTAGAGTCCAACGTGAACTCACAGAGTACAGTACAAACAAAGTGTTTTTCTGTACACTAGGATATACAAACACAGCGATTTTCACGTTTGATTTTTTATTCGTCTCCACGGTTTGATTCAGTAAGCCTATTTGTATTCATATGATTCGAAAATTTCGCATACAATCTAAGGTATTATTTGATTGGCGTAAGGACACTGCAACTACACGCAACACCTTAAACATCTGCACGGTTGTCTCGGGAATGGATGATGGAGTTGGTATAAAACAATATTTGAAAGTGCGGGACAAATGCAGAATATTTCAGGCAGAAGTGTTTGCTTTTGGGAAAGCCGCGGAGCTAGCCTCCAACGCCTCCAACCTTGATATTCTAAAGTTAACGTCTGTAACGACACTCTATCTGGCGTCTATGCGTGTCCTGCTGGCCTACCAGACTAATCTAATATTCGTTCTGCTATTTGGGACAGAAGCTAATTCAATATAGCACAGGTCGTCAAAATAATTCCAGCCGTTCTTTGTTTTATTTGAATCCTGCATTCCATCGTTCCTCTTGAGAAAAATTCTTATGTACAAAAAAATTGTTCCCGAATGCGCTGATTTTAAAATATGCAATATTCCTTGAGGATGTCTAAGCGTCGGGTTAGCTCGATTGATTCCATTACAAAGCTAAATGACGACTGCTGCTCGCTTGTTGTCAAAGTCGAAGAAACCAAACGAAATACAGACAATTTCGAGGGAATACAATAAGAAATTTGTGTATAAAAAATTTGGTTAGAAGCAAACAACCCGAAATTTCAGGTTTAGGTGTCTTACAGCCGCTGCTGTTTGTACCATTAACAGACAGACAATGTAGTGAACTACCAATTTACACCAAGGCACTTTGTACGACAGCAGAAGTAATGAGTATTTGCTTGTAGTACATTTCAAGATCGTCATTTGGCCAGACGGTCGGACAATAGCCAAGTGCTGGCTGCACTGAATCTGAAGCATAATGGACAGCGCGCACGAGCGAAAACAAATTTTGCCACTGCTGCAACTGCGGCAAGTGAGCGATCACTGTCGCGATTCAGTCACGAAAATAACGCTGTTAAATACAATCACAAACAATGAGCGCAGTACAAAAGGCTAAACAATTCAGTAATTGCAGAAAAACTCCAGTATCCACTCGAATATTAGCGTACTAACAGCTAACTGGTTGCCAATCGATAAATTTACAAGGTTGCAGCCGAGTTGAAGGTCGTCGCGAGTGGCCGGCAACACTTGCTTACAAAGCAGTACACAGTACAATACACAGGCGGTTTCGGTACAGACCTGCCGTCCGTTTCTTTGATTGGGTAATATGGGGCACAGCTTCTTTTCGGCATGCAAATTAGCTCGGTTGTTGGCGGCCGCGTGCGAAATGATTGTAAATGTTGCAAAGTTGGGAGCTTCACATTTGTCATTGGCGTCGCTTTCGCTTTTTTTTGACGGAGATTTTTCGCTCTTCTTCTTTCTTCTTAAACCATATTTACTTCTTATATGCACGTTTGTACATATTCGTTAATTTAACTAGTACTTCGCCTGTGGTAACATATGTTGTTGTTGCAACATACTCCAAGTAGGAGACCGACCAATGCCACGGTCTTCTTTTTGCTGTCATGTTCCGCTATCAATGTTAATTAATCATCTCTGATTAGAGTGCGAATTCGCATGTTCTCGACATCGCGATGTAGTAGGTAAGATCCACCAGGAATGGTTGTCACTCGCGCTGGCAGCGTTGACAGTTGCACGGCTACCGCTAGACGGATGCGTGAGAATCAGACTGGCGGCGAATGTGCACTGATGAAGTTGAAGTTTTATGTGGAAAAATGAAAGCGATAATCGAGGAGCCAAATGTGAAAACCATCTTTGTGGTTGTCACTACACTAAGGGAGTTCTTTGTTTTATGATCAGATTCACTTAAATAAATAGAAAAGACGTTAGGTCGTGACGTCTTATGAAGTTTGGCAAACTGTTATATAAATTTCATAATTCTATTTTAGTAAATATTTTCTTCTTTAAAAATATCGAAACAAAACTGGGCGCATACGTTTTTGGGAAGTCTTGAAAAGGAGTGGAATCTATCTATACTACCCGAATACGGCTAATACTGAATATGACGATCTACAACATCGGTCTTAACATCGTAAATGTATTGCTCAACATTTATAAAGCATGTCAAAAGGTACATAGTTATCCAGCAATGAATTCCGTTTTTGTAACGATAAACATATAAGTTACAGCAGGATATATCAAATAGAATGCAAGAATATTAGGAATTATTGGTATAATTTGATTTAAAGCCAAAAATGTATGAAATATTTAATTATTTCCCCCAACTTCTTCTTCTTAACTGGCGTAGAAACCGCTTACGCGGTTATAGCCGAGTCCACAACAGTGCGCCACGCATCTCTCCTTTTGGCGTTTTGGCGCCAATTGGTAATACCAAGTGAAGACAGGTCCTTCTCCACCTGGTCTTTCCACCGGAGTGGAGGTCTCCCTCTTCCTCGGCTTCCACCAGCGGGTACTGCATCGAAAACTTTCAGAGCTGGGGCACTTTCATCCATTCGAACAACATGACCCAGCCAGCGTAGCCGCTGTCTTTTTATTCGCTGGACTATGTCTATGTCGTCGAACAACACATACAGCTCATCATTCCATCTTCTGCGGTATTCGCCGTTGCCAATGTTTAAGGGACCGTAAATCTTCCGCAAAACCTTTCTCTCGAAAACTCCTAGTGCCGTCTCATCGGATGTTGACATCGTCCACGCTTCTGCACCATAAAGTAGGACGGGAATGATGAGGGACTTGTAGAGTTTAGTTTTTGTTCGTCGAGAGAGGACTTTACTTTTCAATTGCCTACTCAGTCCATAGTAGCACCTGTTGGCAAGAGTGATTCTGCGTTGGATTTCAAGGCTGACATTATTATCGGTGTTAATGTTGGTTCCTAGGTATACGAAATTATCTACAACTTCAAAGTTATGACTGTCAACAGTGACGTGGGAGCCAAGACGCGAGTGCGCTGACTGTTTGTTTGACGACAGGAGATATTTCGTCTTGTCCTCGTTCACCACCAGACCCATACGCTTCGCTTCCTTATCCAGTCTGGAGAAAGCAGAACTAACGGCGCGGGTGTTGTTTACGATGATATCGATATCATCGGCGTACGCCAGTAGCTGTACACTCTTATAGAAGATTGTACCTTCTCGATTTAGCTCTGCAGCTCGTATTATTTTCTCCAGCATCAGGTTAAAGAAATCACACGAGAGTGAGTCACCTTGTCTGAAACCTCGTCTGGTATCGAACGGCTCGGAGAGGTCCTTCCCGATCCTGACGGAGCTTTTGGTGTTGCTCAACGTCAACTTACACAGCCGTATTAGTTTTGCGGGGATACCAAATTCAGACATCGCGGCATAAAGGCAGCTCCTTTTCGTGCTGTCGAAAGCAGCTTTAAAGTCGACAAATAGATGGTGTGTGTCGATCCTTTTTCACGGGTCTTCTCCAAGATTTGGCGCATGGTGAATATCTGGTCAGTTGTTGATTTTCCAGGTCTAAAGCCACACTGATAAGGTCCAATCAGTTTGTTGACGGTGGGCTTTAGTCTTTCACACAGTACGCTCGATAGAACCTTATAAGCGATGTTAAGGAGGCTTATCCCACGATAGTTGGCGCAGATTGTGGGGTCTCCCTTTTTGTGGATTGGGCAGAGTACACTGAGATTCCAATCGTCGGGCATGCTTTCTTCCGACCATATTTCGCAAAGCAGCTGATGCATGCACCTTATCAGCTCTTCGCCGCCGTATTTGAATAGCTCGGCCGGCAATCCATCGGCCCCGCCGCCTTGTTGTTCTTCAAGCGGGTAATTGCTATTCTAATTTCTTCACGGTCGGGCAATGGAACATCTGTTCCACCGTCGTCGATTGGGGAATCGGGTTCGCCATCTCCTGGTGTTGTACTTTCACTGCCATTCAGCAGGCTGGAGAAGTGTTCCCTCCACAAACACAGTATACTCTGGTCATCAACCACTAGATCACCGCTGGGGGTCCTACAGGAGTGTGCTCCGGTCTTGAAACCTTCAGTTAGTCGCCGGATCTTTTCGTAAAATTTTCGAGCATTACCCCTGTCGGCCAGCTTGTCAAGCTCGTCATACTCACGCATTTCGGCCTCTTTCTTTCTTTTTCTGCAAATGCGTCTCGCTTCCCTCTTCAGGTCTCGGTATCTTTCCCATCCCGCTCGTGTTGCGGTTGATCGCAACATTGCGAGGTAGGCAGTCTGTTTTCTCTCCACTGCGAGACGACAATCCTCATCATACCAGCAGTTTTTTGGGCTTTTCCGAAAGCCAATGGTTTCGGTTGCAGCTGTACGTAAGGAGTTTGATATGCCGTCCCACAGCTCCCTTATACCGAGATGCTGATGAGTGCTCTCAGAGAGCAGGAGTGCAAGTCGAGTAGAAAATCGTTCGGCTGTCGGTTGTGATTGCAGCTTCTCGATGTCGAACCTTCCTTGTGTTTGTTGACGTGTGCGCTTTTTCTACACAGAGGCGGGTGCGTATTTTAGCTGCTACAAGATAGTGGTCCGAGTCGATGTTGGGACCACGAAGCGTACGCACATCAAAAACACTGGAGACATGTCGTCCATCTATCACAACATGATCGATCTGGTTGCGAGTGATTCGATCCGGGGACAGCCAAGTAGCTTGATGGATTTTCTTATGCTGGAATCTAGTACTACAGATGACCATATTTCGGGCCCCGGCGAAGTCGATCAGCCTCAGACCGTTTGGTGATGTTTCGTCATGGAGGCTGAATTTTCCGACTGTTGTGCCAAAGACACCTTCTTTACCCACCCTAGCGTTGAAATCGCCAAGCACGATTTGGACATCGTGGCGGGGGCAGCGCTCATAGGTACGTTCTAGGCGCTCATAGAAGGTATCTTTGATCACTTCGTCCTTCTCTTCCGTCGGGGCGTGGGCGCAAATCAGCGATATATTGAAGAACCTCGCTTTGATGCGGATTGTGGCTAGACGTTCATCCACCGGAGTGAATGCCAGGACTCGACGACGGAGTCTCTCTCCCACCACGAATCCCACACCGAATTTGCGCTCCTTTATATGGCCGCTGTAGTAGATGTCACAAGGACCCACCTTCTTCCGTCCTTGTCCCGTCCATCGCATTTCTTGGATTGCGGTGATGTCAGCCTTTACTCTTACGAGGACATCAACCAGCTGGGCAGAGGCACCTTCCCAATTAAGAGTCCGGACATTCCAGGTGCATGCCCTTAAATCATAGTCCTTTATACGTTTGCAGTGGTCGTCATCAAAAGGAGGGTTTCTCATCCGAGGCCTGTGTTTCTTATTCACTGGTTATTCGTTTTTATGTGGTGGGTCCCAAGCCCAACGCACAACCGCATAAGCGGGATTCGCCTTCTCACTTTAGCTCGCTTCCAGACGGATGTCTGTTGGCTACCCAGAGGATACTTGGTCTAAGACCGGAAGTTGTGAGCTGCTTGAGCCATATGTAAAAGAATCGTTCCTGGCCACTCCCAAGTGAATGGCAGTCAGAAACTTTCCTCACTTACGTGAACTTCTACATATGACTCCATCCTCCCATTTCTCCCATATTTCCCCCAACACATATTTTAAAAATACCTTTTTCTATAAACACGCTTGGGGCATTGAAAAATAAATCTTTATGAAAATGGGTAGATGCATCATGTAAGTAAAAGATTTATATACTCAACTAGCCGACCCGACAGATGTTGTCCTGCATGATATGATATAATCAAAGCATGAAATGAAACATATAATAAACAACAAATTTTAATAAAACAATTTTATATTCCTTTAGGCGATTTCTATACAGTAACAACAATATTTTTGGCAAATATAAAACATCAGAAAAATTATAGATTTAAAATTAATTAAATGGACTATTTAAATTGAACCGAATGGTAACTACAAACTATTCTCGAAGACACACAAAAAATTACATTCAAATCGGTCCAGCCGTTTAGGAGGAGTTCAGTGACATATACACGCACATATATAACGATTAGTGTTCGACCGATACCCAATTTTTGGCCGAAGTCGATGCCGATTCTTTCATTAAGTAAACTAGTATAGTAACAAAAGAAAAACAAAAACAAAACTGACCATAGATTATCAATTGCATTCAAATCTGAAGATTGCGCTGGTGTTTGTACTATGTGGACAGTTCCAAATAAACCAAACTTTGTACACCTCCGAATTTATGCTTCGGATCTTTATCTTGATAGAACCGAAAGTTATCAAAAGTATTTAATTTCGCAGCATTTTGTTTCAAAATGTTCAGATACACAGTGTTGTACACAGTACAATCGATGAATTCCAAATTCCCGACACCAGAAGACGACATGCATCCCCAGACCATTACATGCCCTTCACCAGGTTTTACGGTTCTACGTTGATTTTGCGGTTGTAGCTCAGCAATAGCTTTTGTCCATAGTATGGACTCCATTCATATCTATTTCTATCCGATCACCACAGGTTCAAATTACTCTCATCTGCAAAAATTACGGTATTCCAGGCTTTCAGGCTTACATATGTAACCTTCAACCTTGCACTTCGAGTTTTACCATTGATGTGTGGTTTATTTCGGGCTGTGCGGCCATTGAAATCAGCTTCTCTGATCATTCTTCTTGTGGTTTTGGGATGACTGTTCTTCCCAAGGATTTTTTCCACTTCGTTGCTTAAAGCTGGAGCACTTGTTGATGTTGACAATGAAAATTTGTCTCAAGAGAAATTTTTAAAAATATACCCTCCCTGTTTTTTGCTAATAGCATCAAGGATTTCTATACGTGTGACATTATGAAATTATCTTCAAAATCTCAACAAACAAAACTGTGCATATTTGAAATAAATCGGATCATTCTAAATAATGTAATAACGAATGTAAAAAAAAAACAAGTAAGGAAGGGCTAAGTTCGGGTGTAACCGAACATTTTATACTCTCGCAATTTATTTATTTAACTTTATTAATATTATATAATACACAATTTGACCCACATATTCGTCATATATATTGTATAAAGTCCATTGAAAGTTGGAAACCATAATATTAGGTTAGAAGCACCGAGGTCCTCATGTTCGATATATGGGGCCTTGAAAACCTATGGTCCGATTTCGGCGATTTTTAGAAATGGGCTGCCACATTATAAATACAGTATTTGTGCAAAGTTTTGCACCGATATCTTCACTAGTGCTTACTTTATATATTGTAAAGTAAACGATTCAGATCATCTTCTAAGTTCTGGTATATAGGAAATAGGCGTGGTTGTGAAGCGATTTGGCCAATTTTCACAACATATTATTGGGAGGTAAGGAAACTATTACAAACCAAGTTTCATTGAAATCGGTCGAGTAGTTCCTGAGATATGGTTTTTGACCCATAAGTGGGCGACGCCACGCCCATTTTCCATTTTGTAAAAAAATCTGAGTGCAGCTTCCGTCTGCCATTTCTTATGTGAAATTTAGTGTTTCTGACGTTTTTCGTTAGTGAGTTAACCCACTTTTAGTAATTTTCAACCTAACCTTTGTATGGGAGGTGGGCGTGGTTATTATCCGATTTCTTTCATTTTTGGACTGTATTAAGAAGTGGCTAAAAAAAAACGACTGCAGAAAGTTTGGTTTATATAGCTTTATTGGTTTGCGAGATATATATAAATAACCGATTTGGGGGCGGGACCACGCCCACTTCCCCAAAAAAATTACATCCAAATATGCCCCTTCCTGGTGCGATCCTTTATTCCAAATTTGACTATTATAACTCTATTTATGGCTTAGTTATGACACTTTATGTGTTTTTGGTTTTCGCCATTTTGTGGGCGTGGCAGTGGACCGATTTTGCCCATTTTCGAAAGCAACCCTCTCACGGTCCCAAGGAACATGTGTTCCAAGTTTCATTAAGATATCTCAATTTTTACTCAAGTTACAGCTTGCACGGACGGACGGACGGACAGACGGACAGACGGGCAGACGGACAGACGGACAGACGGACGGACAGACATCCGGATTTCAACTCCACTCGTCATCCTGATCATTTATATATATATAACCCCATATCTAACTCTTATATTTCTTGGTGACACAAACAACCGTTATGTGAACAAAACTATGATACTCTGTGCAACAGGTTGCGAGAGTATAATAATGAAGTTCTTTATACTAGACTTAATATTAACATCGTGAGGAATGATTGGTTCAGGCAAATATGAATCAAACTGTGTTTTATAAGGTGGACACAAGGTGAGACTTAATATTGTAGGCTCTTAAGAAATCAAGAAAGTAAAAAAAAATAAAGTTAGTGTAATTCAAAAGAAGTAGAAGAATCGACCAAATATGGCCGATGCCGATGCTGAATTTTGTGGCCGATACTGCCGATGCCAATGCCAAAGCCGATTAATCGGTCGGACTCTAATAACGATAACGAATTTTAATTCCATTGTAAAGGTATTTTATTGAAAGTTTTGAACACTTTTCAAATATTTCAGAGGATTTCTTTAATATTCAGTTCCGTCCTAACTTAGCCTTCTTATAGCTAAAATTATAACTAATGTTAATTATTAATTTAATTAATTTATAATTATTAGATGTATATATATGTATACCTCAAGTCATCTCAAAACATTTCAGATTATGTACATATGTTTGAAATATTTAGCTTTCTAAAAGCTAATAATTTAATTTGATGTAATTGAATCTCTTATTGAGTTAAACTAATTTCAAAGTCATTATTACATAATTTCTTATAGTATGTTAACTTACAACTGTTAATATGAAGAGTAAACTATGTATCTGACTTTGTTAAAGTTCCCTTACATTCAGCATTGAATATATACTATTTTATTTGAATGTATTTGTATTTAGTTCGTCTGAAGTGCGTAGCTTCTGCAAGCAACCTTTTCATTGCAATGGACAAACCTTAACCAGACTATGTGCTGCAAAAAAAAACCTCTGATTGTCTGCAGAAAAATAAATTTATCAGAAGCCTTCTGCTGTTATCCGCCTAAGTAAACTAGTTATCCATCGAGATGAGTTGCTAATAAATTCCAGTGATAAACTCAGGCTTCCGCATTTAGTGCAGGGCCTCTGTGGAATCGGAGCACAGCTGAAGTGTCTTCGCAAAGACAATATAAAGTCAATGTCAAAACATCAATTAGTTTCGCGTCAATTCGCTTTCTAATGTCAATCTAACTAACTTCCTCATTCCATAGCAGGCGCTTTTTCGATATGTAAATATTGGCGCTCAACATTGAGAAGTACCTATGTCTATACATAAAGACATGTGTGTAGACAAGTCTCTACTTGCTGCAGCTGTCTTTAGCGAATCCTATTTTGAAGTCTCCAACTAATTAGTACTGTTGGCAGAGCAAAAAGTTAGAGATTTGTGGGCAGTTAGGAAGTAAATTTGACTCAGTACTTGATGGGTAGGTGGTGGGAAGAATCTCTTTACTAAGCACATGGGATATGTTACTCTAAATTTGAGGGGTAAGACAATTTGTATATAGAAAATATTGCTTTTGTTGCAGTTCAGATATACGTGGAGGAAGTTCAAAAGAATATAGAAATAAGACCAAACAACTATTTTTTCATTTCGAAAGTGGTATTAAGAACCTTTTGACAAACAATGTTGGTTTGATGATGCTGCAAATTATTCACGGATTATCCGTTATAAACCGAATTTATCAAAAATAGGTGTAAGGTTGTTTTTAAATCGAGCTCCGCTTATAAATCAAAAGATTGAAGTATAGTCCTACCTCCGTAATTGGACATTCAGATACGGAAAAAATACACTTTATTTAGCTATGTTATCCGCTATTTCATAGGCATATCTTGGCTTCTGACTCTTAATTATCCCGTTTCCATGCCACATAAAATCAAAATAATTCGATAAAATAAAATATTATGGGTAAATGGTGGAGAGTACTGATCCAAACTTCTTACTAAGCGTAACTTTGTTGGGTCTGACCGGAGGAACACCAAACTATAGCTTTTTATTTTCAAATTTGGTCAAGCCCCCTCAGGGGTTGTTTCTGCAAATTGGTACTAAAATAAACTTGAATGTAAAGCCTTCTGCGGTCCTTGATGTTGAGTGTTCGTCTATCAATATAACGAGTTCACTTTCCACATTTTCGCTTGCTCTTGGAGATCTGTGACCATTTATATGTTGTGCGTAGGTATTCACCAATATATGTCTGTATGTATTGAAAGTAATGTAGTGCCACGTAGCATGCAAATTGTGCTGCTCCTTTGCCACCATTTCTTTCCTACTGCAGTGTCGTTTATTGTAGCACATTATCGGCTCGCAAGCATCTTAATTTATTTGTCAATGGTCGCAATGAATGAGCTGGTGATGTTCATAAAGTTGTAACTGACAGGTAGGCAGCTAGTCGCGATGGATAAGAGACAATTGAAAATACGCAGCATCCGCCACGCAGCACACGCCACAAAACGTTGCAAGAAGACCGAATAGGCTTTACTTGCACTAAAACAATTCCTTTTCATTTCAGACGAATGAATTTGCACTCAATTTTTCCGTCAATCCTATGTGTGTGCCTAGCGGACCCGCGTCTGCTTAGCAGCAACTCTTTCTTAAGTGATTTGATATAAATTTGATTGCGCGTTTTTTCCTCCAACGCCACCTGGAAGCATGTCCGACCTTTTGGCTATTCGCCTGCAGGCTTTTTGGCGGTGCATGTAAAGTCCCTCAAACTTATCGGCTTGGACTGCAACATAGAGCGTTGCGTACATTCTCCATATCTGCATGTTGCCCTTCGCGCTCATTGTTTATGCTCTACAAGAAGTTCTAACATTTTTACTATTATTGCCACAAGCATGTTGTTGCACTTAGTTATGCTTGTTGCAGCAGCAGTGAAAAGTGCGTTCATATTTGTTGCTGGCGCGTGCGCTGCGCGTCCCACTTGCTTTACTTCCCTTCTGGTTACCTTCTTCACCGAAGCGTGGCAGACACTTTGAGGTTCAGCTAGTCACCCTGTCCCTCAAGTGTGCCTATTAATATTAATTTTCGGAATAACACAATTGAATTTATTTCATTGACGTTTATTCTCAAAACCATGTTGTTGCGTGGCATAACTGCATAGCAGGCATTCTTGGCATGTGCCTCCCAGTGTAAGCTCCTAGACTCATACAGCCAATGGCTGAGGGCGCAAGCGCGTGGGCTGCACTAACTGCTGCGTTGACAGCAGACACAAAGGGCCAATATGAATGTGCGCTATGGTCAACTTGTGTTAATACTGTTGAACGAAAATTGCAATAACAACAACAGTAAAGCCTTTGATTGAGGCAAAGTTTTGATTCCGCCTTCTACCGAGTTTGATGTTAGGCTAATGTTCATCACTATCTTGTCGTTGTTGTTGTAATTTAAAACCTCGTAGTGTGCAGTAATTTCAGAGATAAGGAAAGTAAAGGGTCCAACCGTCTTAATATTTGTGCGCAGCGAGCGCACTTGAAGAAGTGCTTTTGAAGTAAGAAATTGTGTGTTTACCTTATCTCGTTCGAAACAAATGTTCGCCAATACGAATATATTAATAGATACTCCGATATACTTCGGGAAAACAAATTTCTAAGTTTACATAAATATATATGTTTACGGGTAGGTCGGAGGGCTCTTAATGTGGAAATGGAAAATTTAAACTGTATATATTTTGTTATTGGTTCATATATGGTATACGAGGATATACCAAAAAATGTATTAAAATGTATATCATACTTATAAGGGTCTGTTTTTGTGGATATGTGGTCTTCAAGTAGAAATAAAACCCATATAATTTGTTAATCTGATCTAACCATGCCTACCTCCCATACGCAGGCTACGTTGAAAACTACTAAAAATGCTTTAATTCAGTAAGGAAAACCACCAGAAACCTTAAATTTCATTATTAAGATGGTACAGAAGAGCTGCACTCAAAATGGTACACAAAATTTTAAATTGGTTCCGCCCACTTATGGGTCAAAATCCATATCTCCGAAACTACTCTACCAATTTCAATGAAATTCGGTTCATAATATCTGTTTGGCTCCCCAATGATATGCTGTGAAAATAGTTCAAATCGGTTCACAACCACGCCTACTTCCCATATACCAGAACTTTGAAGTCGATCCGATTCGTTTACTTTACAATATATAAAGTAAGCGCTAGTGAAGATATCGAAACAGAACTTTGCAAAAATGCTGCATTTAAAGAGTGGCACCGCCCTTCTAAAAATCGCAGAAATCGGTCCATAAGTTTTCGAGACCCTATATACCCGAATATGAGGACCTCAGTGCTTCTAACAAATTTTTTACCGAAAATATAATTAAGTTTCTCAGATATTTTGAAGAATAATATATCTCCGTGCCAAAAATGAGTGAAATCGGGTCATAACTTCCCCTAGCTCCCATATATTTAATATTAGGGTTTTAAAAACTTCAAAGGACTTTATATGCCGAATATGTAGGTCAAATTGTGCGTAAAATTAATAAATTTAAATAAATAATAAGGCAATTCCAATGATAATAAAAATTCTTTGGGATAGTTGACTACGTCGTCTTGGTCTGAAGCTGTGTCAGCTCTCCTGGAACGAAATTCTAAATTGTCGCATTGAATTCGCCGACAAAGCAACTGCTCTACAATCGCAGTTTGATCTTATTTCAAAAACACTTGTATGTTAATCCTTAATTAGCGATTCCGTTCGTCCCAAATTATCAACTTGCCTATCTGGAGAATCTTCGCTATAGTGCAATTTTTGGCGACTTTGCAAACTGGTGTTTCGTCGATTTGCAATTTAGGAGAAATTTCAAGGTCGAATGTACAGCCTCTAACAGGCCTGCCTACTAACAGGTGCCAAGTTGCCCCTATTCCCGTTATACTTTATGTGTGAAATCGGTTCAGAAATCACCTCCGCCCTCATACACTATATATGATGATTTTCGTTATTCTATTGGTCTTTATTGTGTGGGTCAGTATTGTGTGTTATCTTAATAAAATTATATCAATAAATTGTGAGAGTATAAAATGTTGGGTTTAAAACTCTTGGTATTCGATTAATCGACTAAACAAATTAAACGGATAGGGCATTCTTCGAATAATAATAAGTTGTCGACTATTCGATTAACCGCTCATTTACGACTATCAGGTTAACCGTTCTTGTCAACTATTCGAATAGTGTAAGTTCATTAAATTTATATTTTTATTGAAAAAAGTGAAACTCACGAAAAATGCGCACAATTGACAGTTTCACAAATAAAAACAAACAAAAACAAATAAGGAAGGTCTAAGTTCGGTTGTGACCGAACATTTTATACTCTCGCAAATTATTTTTTTTAATTTTATTAATATTATATAATACACAATTTGACTCACATATTCGTCATATATTTGGTATAAAGTCCATTGAAAGTTGGAAACACTAATATTAGTTTAGACCGATGTAGTCATGTTCGATATATGGAGCCTTGAAAACCGATGATCCGATTTCGGCGATTTTTAGAAAGGGGCTGCCACACTATAAATGCAGGATTTATGCAAAGTTCTGTTCCGATATCTTCACTAGTGCTTATTTTACATATTGTAAAGTAAACTATTCAGATCGACTTGAAAGTTCTAGGAAGTAGGCGTGGTTGTGAACCGATTTGGCCTATTTTCACTACATAACATTGGGATCCTAGGAGAATATCACAAACCAAATTTCATTGATTATGGCCGATTAATTTCGGAGATAGGGTTTTTGACCCATAAGTGGGCGGAGCCACACCCATTTAAAATTTTGTACACCAATTTGGGTGAAGCCCTTCTGTACCTTCTTTATAGTGAAATTTAAGGTTCCTGGTGTTTTCCCTTACTGAATGAAAGCATTTTCAGTAGTTTTCAACATAACCTTTGTATGGGAGGTCGGCGTGGTTATAATCCGATTTCCTCCATTTTTGGAGGAAACAGTTAGTACCTAAAAAACGATTCTAGATTTATTATTTGGTAAACAGTAATCAATTCTGCCTCGTAATAACGACAGTAAAAATAATTTGAACACTTCAAGCTTCTTTACTTAAAATTGCTAACATATATGAGGCATCTCTGGAAAAAAAGCCACTTGAAAAAAAAAGTTCTTTATTTTCTTTGGCAATGATATATCTTATAGTATATGTAAAACCTAAAATAAAATATATGGTGTTAGGTCTGTGTAACGCGGGGTTGCCATACTGCAAGGGGCCAAAGTTTTTTGTAAAAAAATTTTCGAACCGCCATAACTTTAAAACTGTGTATCGTAAAAATTTGTAAAATTAATATTTCATAGTAAAAAATGAAAAAAAATGGCTTTTTTTCCAGAAAATATATCGAAAAATTATAATTTCTGCCTTCATTCATAAACCTTCAAAAAGTGTTTGTCAAACAAGTCGAAAGAGTTGGTTATCTTGTATCACAAATACATACATATTTTCATCCGATGATGAGTTCACAGTGTGGGCGCGATTACTCTTATGTGTCACGCCGCTGTGATGTAAATGTTTTGATATCAAAGCACAAACCTACAGTAGCGTTATAAGAACGTGACGTGGTTTAAGTAAAATTGTTAAAATTTATAACAACGGGCAAACAGTGGCAGGTTCCTGGTAGCACTTGGCAGACATTACGAGGGCCGACTCATATCGCAGAGTTCAAGCATATCAGGATTAATTAATGCAAAAGTGCAAACGTGATGAGTGGAACGTAAGACAAACGTCAAGCAAATTTTGTGAATTTCCGTGATCTGCATAATCTTTGATAGATTAATATGTATTACATACACATAATGTGGTATTTGTAAAATGCAAAACAAAACCGAATTGCATCTTTCTTAACTACGAATACATAACTCACTGTGATAGCGTGTTCCAGTAAGCCGCTTAAAAGCGATAGGTGTTTATTAATTTTGCCCTCCGATTAGATTAGAAAAACCAGATTGAAACTATATAAGGTAAATATGGAAACGAGGGGAGATGTCTGGAATCTCGAATTCTACAAGCAGATTTGTCTGAGGTATCTAAAACTCTCATTTAAGGCATCTACAAAATGTAATTATAAAATCACTATTTTGTTTAGAGATTAGATGAAAGAATTTTCCCTAACAACCATATCTTTGTTTTCTTATCAACTCTAGGTATTTTACCAAAAACTTCAGAAACGAGTCTGTAACATTTATTTTTAAGTCATTCGGAGCATTCGTAACGCCTCTATATTAAACATCCGAAAATATTACTTTTAATCAAATAATTTTCCAGTAGACATAATTCAACAATTATCAATGACACCTTTCGAATGCCACGAGGTATTCACAATTGAGAATTGCGCTTTAAAAATTCAATCTTCTTTAGGAGTATAAATAATTTTATTATATTTCTATAAATGTCTCATAATTCACAATAATCAGAACAACAATTTTGGATATCCCTTTAGCAACATGTTTCTACAAATTGATGATAGCCGAACAACTTCGGCAACATGTTGCACAACCCAACTCCCTATCTGAAGAAAAGAATAAATAAATTAGCAAAAATGATAACACAAAAGAAAACAACGGCTTACTGTCTTCTGTCTGTCTATTGTCTGCTTTGCGTAATTTATGAAGTGTCTGATTGCGAAGTTAAGTTGGGCCGCAGCGTTCACTGAGCCCAACAGGTGCCTTTGCTGCTGATTTACAGCAAGCGATTACGCAGCCCATATTGTTAGCAATTGAAATATGGATAAATGTAATTTTTATTTTGTAAAGCTGTTCACTCCGTTGTAATTGATCTATCGCTGGCGGGAGTAACAAATTTACTGTGTACAAAAATATATTTCGTGTAAGGAAGTTTGTGACTACAGTTCTTTGTTTGAACTTTGACTAGAAGAATAGGAACAAATCATTCGTGTTGTTATCATGCGGGTGTGCCGCATTCCAAAGACACCGAGACGATGCAACGAATACGTTGACGCCGCCGTATGATGACTTTATTCTTCACATTTCAACAAATATTTGGAGCAGAACTTAACACAAATTCCAAACACCTATCAATGGATTGGCAGTTAAAATGTGGAGCAAGTGTTGATCGAGCACCAGCTGATACTAAACAAAGAGCTGATTGCGGCTAAATGTTCTATGTTTGTTTATATTTCGAAACAGCAAAGTCATTGCCACGGCGCGAAACTGCCAAAAACACTTGTAAATTCCACAAAAAACGATTCTCACATTTTCCGCTAACCGACAATCTGAAGTGATGGCAAGAGATCTGACTAAAAATACAGAGCCAAAATGTGAGCATTTGAAATTATGTCTTTGCGCCATACAAATACACTAGCAGATAACGGTACATACGCCGTTTAACGAAGGCGCCTCCCGTTCGCCCTTCGCAGATGTTTGCTTGTCCTTTGCACTACGCCTCATTATGATGGACGACGCCATCGGCGGCTGCAGGCAATGTCAGAACGCTGCCCCAACAGCTGCCAACAGTTACCAAATGCAGATAATCATCCGACAAGCGTCCGTGGAGGACCGTCCAAAGTTGGCGTTTTCAACCATGCCGACTCTTCCTCGATACTCGCGGTGTGCAGTCGCGGCAATCAAGGCGGAGTAGTGGGTTGGAGTTGGTGTATGAGAGAATTTTCTCAAGTGTTTTTCCTTTGGTGCTAAGCGGCAGCATTTCGGGAATTTGTCACGTACGCCCATTTTAGAGTAAACGGACATGATTATGCATTGTTAATAACTTCATTGCGGACTCATCAGCGTTGCACGCGGCCTTCCAAGCTCAAGTAGAGTTCATGCGATTAACTTACGTAAGTGCATACATAGAAACATGTGTACTTATGTACTCGTACGTGTGCGGTGGTGATGCTATGGGTTGTTTTTGCAGTTGTATTATGTCTTGTCTGTTTGCTGTAAAAATTCTAATGTGTCGCCAAGTTGGTGGTTTGCCAGCAATGGCAACGCCAGTGACCGTTATTTACGAGCAGCGGCTTGTAATGATTAAAGGTAAAGCATAATTGTATTAAATACCCTCTTGTGCGGAAAACTACACCGAATTAAAATCCATTTTTCACAATACAGTGTATTCGCACAAACATGTACATATATACCAAAGTGATCAGGATGACGGGTAGATTTGAAATCCGGATGTCCGAATATTAGAAAGAGGTGTATGGGCGCAATCGGACCACTGCCACCCATGTCATATATGTGCATGTGACATATTTTTTCACCGAAAATGTACTAAAATCTCTTAGATATTCTACAGAAATTCAAACGAGATCTGTTTGGTGGTGTAAATGAGTTAAATCCGTTCAGGAATCACCTCACCCCTAGTAAACTATATATAGTGATTTTCGCTATTCTAGTGGACTTTATGCTGAATATATAGGACGAATTGTGTGTTATTTTATTAAAAATAAATAAATAACCTTCCATACTTGTTTAAGCTCAGATGGTATTCTTACGGAGTTCCAAACGTTTATCAGTTGAGGATACAGGATTCGAACAGTTGTCTTATAGAATATAAATTTTATTAAAGATATGATTCCAGCGGTGTATTATTGCATCCAAATATGTGCAAGTATTCTCAGGAAAGCTGATATGTTAAAGAAAACCCCAATTAAATTAATTTTAATTCAATTTTGAATCATTTTTATTTCAATATTAAAACATTAAGTACGAGTATTTTATAGATTGGTAACCTCCCGTCGAGGCAATAAATTACCATAGAGAAACCACCGATACACGCAAAAAACAACAAATCAACGAAAAGTTTACTTCGACCGTGCCGCTGCGAAGTTTAATATCACAATCGCATATACGAGTATGTGGGTACGTAGGTAGGTAAATATGTATATTTTTATGGGCATACCATAGCATGTCATAACTAAACTCAACTAGAGAAACAAAAACAAGCATTCGCAACAACAACCACTTCTCACTCACCGACAATTAAAACAACAATAACCTAAACAGTTAAACAGATAAGAATAACATTTATACCGGAGAGCCTTGGACGGCTTGAACGCCCCTCAACACGTGCTCCGCCGCTCCTCCGCCCCAACTAACCAAAGCTTGCATTGGCCAACGCCGCTTTTGGTCATGATTGTATTTCGCAAATTTCGGACTTTTTTCCTTGTATCCAACATCCCTGACAATTAAGCTACGAGTCCCGTTACACCAGTAACCAGGCGCTTGGGTGTCCGCCGAACTATTATTTATTTATCATACAGGTGTGTGTGTGTCCGTGTTTCCTGCATGTCGCCAAGCTGCAGCACGTTTCTGGGCACAACATCGTTGCCATTGAACTCGTACGGTGGGTGCCACAAATGCGCAAGGTCAATAAGCGTTTTTGCTGTGCGAGTCGATACCGTCATTGATGTTGTACATATTCATTGATTTGCATTTCTGCATTTGCTTGTGGCAGGCTGGGCGTTCAACAGCATTTTGTCATGTCATCGGCAGAATTATGAAACGTTGATTTTCAGTAATTTTTCTAACAAGCCAAACTCAAATGCAAAGCAAAAAGCAAACACAAACAAACACTTATGCAAACAATTGGTTTGTGGCTGCTACAAAACGAAATTAGGTTGCAAGTTGTTAAATGTGCGCAAATTTTCGAAGCATGAAATTGGAGCAAATTGATCATGACAACTATGTACGGCTGGCGAATAAGCAAATAAACGCCGGCAATCGCTAAATTGTGAGGGCGATTTCGGATTGGAATTCGAGTGAATTTGTTTTTGTGCGGCTGTGGCAGTTCAATAGATTGCAAGCTGGCAAGGTGAGTTGCAGCTTTAGCTTTTGTCAATCGCTTAATGATATTTATTTGTTTTATGTTTACATATACATATATGTAAAGAGTTGTACATAGTTATTACCGTTAAATTGCAGAACGAATTACTTTATATTAAAAAGCGAAGAATAAACAAAAAAGAAAACCTTTGCCTTTTTGACCTACTATACCTCTGTTATTATTAATATTATATATATAATAAAGTGATTGGAGTATACATATATCTGGGATTACGACCTTGACATACCTCCGTCTTCCCGTAAACTTCGGACCACTACATGGTCCTATGACCTTACTTCAGCTATCATTCAAGGGTCAATATATGAAACTAATCCGTGTTTTTCATATAAAAAGTTAAATTTAAAATTTTTCATTTATAAATCAAATATTTTTAACTTAAATTAGTAATGGGCGGTGCCACATTTGTTAATAAAAATTCATAAATCTTATTGGAGACAGAACCCTATAGTTTTTTAATAATATCTAGTGTAAAGGTTGACCAAACAATTCTTATGTCATCGACTAGTTCCGTTCCGGTTGTATATTGCTTACCACTCTCATACACCTTTATAACCAACCATTCCCAGACGTTATCTAGAATATTCAGATCTAGGGAGTATGGCGGCCACTCCATTACACCGACATTTTGGCTTTGTATCCATGTTTTTCAGACCGGACAAGCTGAATTTGCGCATTGTTGTGCCGTGAATATCATTCTAGATTGCCAAAAATATTAAAAAAAAAACGGAAAATCCACTTTTTCGAATTCCGTTACATTTATTTGCATTCTTATTTGGAGTTAAAAATTGCAATTCGCAGGTATCATAATATGATATGGCTTTCTACACCGTTACACCTTTGACCAGAGTGTATTTGCGACCCTAATGGGACCCATCCATGGCGCGCGTTTTGGAAACAAAAACTTTTCTAATTTGGGCTTTCATAAATAAATGTATTCTCATCTGAAAATATGAGATAATGCCACTACTTAAAAGGTTAAACTAATTATTGAATTAGACGTATTTCTTTTCAAATTATTAAGTGGTGGATTTTTCATTATTTTTTGCCTTATTAAACGTCCAGCTTCCTTAACCACCCTTTTAGTAGTTGATTTGATCACTTTAATATTAGTTTTTCTCCAATTTTGACGGAGGAGTCGTGATAATTTGAAGCTTCTGTGAGTACACACCGCCCGCCTGCTTCCGTAAATCGACGATTATTGTCACATCTGAAGTACTTTTCATGAGTTTCTTTATTTCGAAGAAAATTGAAAATTATTTTTTCGATTATTTATTTTTTCCCACCTTTTCCGCAATTTTATGCAAAAACAGTCCACATTCATGAACCGTTTCGATTTGGGATTTTTCTCCACAGAAAAAACAATTCTTCTTCCCAAATTTTACAAAAAATTTAAGAAAACAAATCAATCAAGTACCTAAAAAGATTTGGTGCTTGTGGTTTAAAAATTATGCGAGATAATTAACATTGAATTTGGGGGCGCTATCCCATATACTGTGTCCGAGTATACTGTATTTGTGGAGGGAATACTTCTCCAGCCTGTTGAATGGCAGTGAAAGGAGATGGCGAACCCGATTCCACAATCGACGACGATGGAACAGATATTCCATTGCCCGACCGTGAAGAAATTAGACTAGCAATTATCCGCTTGAAGTACAACAAGGCGGCGGGGGCCGATGGATTGCCGGCCGAGCTATTCAAATACGGCGGCGTAGAGCTGATAGGGTGCATGCATCAGCTTCTTTGCGGAATATGGTCGGATTGGTTGCGGGCATGACCGACGATTGGAATTTAAGTGTACTCTGCCCAATCCACAAAAAGGGAGACCTCACAATCTGCGCCAATTACCGTGGGATAAGCCACCTTAGGATGGAGTCATGTGTAGAAGTTCACGTAAGTGAGGAAAGTTCCCGACTGTCATTCACTTGGGAGTGGCCAGCAACGATTCTTTTACATGTGGCTCAAGCAGTTCACGACTTCCGGTCTTAGACCAAGTATCCTCTGGGTAGACAACAGACATCCGTTTGGAGGCGAGTTAAAGTGAGAAGGCGAAACCCGCTTATGCGGTTGTGCGTAGGGTTTGGGACCCACCACATAAAAACACCCCCCAATGAAAAGAAAAAAACAGCCTCGGATGAGAGACCCCAATTTTGATTACGACCACTGCAAACGTTTACAGGACTACGAATTAAGGGCATGCACCTGGAATGTCCGGACCCATAATTGGGAAGGTGCCTCTGCCCAGCTGTTTCATGTCCTCGTAAGAGTAAAGGCTGACATCACCGCAATCCAAGAATTGCGATGGACGGGACAAGGATTGAAGAAGGTGGGTCCTTGTGACATCTACTACAGCGGCCATATAAAGGAGCGCAAATTCGATGTGGGATTCGTGGTGGGAGAGAGACTCCGTCGTCGAGTCTTGGCATTCACTCCGGTGGATGAACGTCTAGCCACAATCCGCATCAAAGCGAGATTCTTCAACATATCGCTGATTTGCGCCCACGCCCCGACGGAAGATAAGGACGAAGTGATCAAAGATACCTTCTATGAGCGCCTAGAACGTACCTATGAGTCCTGCCCCCGCCACGATGTCAAAATCGTGCTTGGCGATTTCAACGCTAGGGTGGGTAAAGAAGGTGTCTTTGGCACAACAGTCGGAAAATTCAGCCTCCATGACGAAACATCACCAAACGGTCTGAGGCTGATCGACTTCGCCGGGGCCTGAAATATGGTCGTCTGTAGTACTAGATTCCAGCATAAGAAAATCCATCAAGCTACTTGGCTGTCCCCGGATCGAATCACTCGCAACCAGATCGATCATGTTGTGATAGATGGACGGCATGTCTCCAGTGTTTTTGATGTGCGTACGCTTCGTGGTCCCAACATCGACTCGGACCACTATCTTGTAGCAGCTAAGATACGCACCCGCCTTTGTGTAGAAAAGCGCACACGTCAACAAACACAAGGAAGGTTCGACATCGAGAAGCTGCAATCACAACCGACAGCCGAACGATTTTCTACTCGACTTGCACTCCTGCTCTCTGAGAGCACTCATCAGCATCTTGGTATAAGGGAGCTGTGGGACAGCATCTCAAATCCTTACGTACAGCTCCAACCGAAACCATTGGTTTTCGGAAAAGTAAAAAAAAACAGCTGGTATGATGAGGATTGTCGTCTCGCAGTGGAGAGAAAACAGACTGCCTACCTCGCAATGTTGCGATCGACACGAGCAACACGAGCGGGATGGGAAAGATACCGAGAGCTGAAGAGGGAAGCGAGACGCATTTGCAGACAAAAAAAGAAAGGAGGGATACGTGGCGCGCTGTTTTGGACTCGGCTATAACCGCGTAAGCGGTGTTTACGCCTGTCAAGAAGAAGAAGAGTATTGTGACCCTTTATAGAAAGAAAAATTGTAGCTCTAACCAAAATACTATGGATAATATTTGGTATCAACCAAGCATGCTTGGGGGGGCGCTATCCTAATGACGCGCGGTGCACATACATACATCCTACCTGGCATCACAAGTTCTGAATATTTCTCTAACTGAACGTATTAACCCAATTACAAATATAGTTGAATCCAGTAAAAATTATTTTCAGATTTCAATAATTCTAATTTTAACTTCCAAAAATCACCAGAGTGCTGTCGATGAACACCTGTTTTAATAGGTTTGTGTATACTACTTCTTGTCTTCTTCTTTGTTGGAATGAAAGTAAAGTAAGAAAACGCAAGATTTTCTACTCCAATTTCCTTTAATATAAATATAATATATGTTCCGATCGTTCACAGTAGATTTCTCAGGACCGACAAGTAGCAGATCAGCCTTAATTAGTTCTCCGTTTTTCACATCCAAATTTATGTTTGTTGAACAATTTTAATGTTAGGAATTTACATACTATTGCATTGTAAAAGCATTAACATGAAAATTATAAGAATATGAATTTTCAAATTGCTTGTCTCTTTTAAATTCTCTCAAATAATTTAGAATCTTTATATAAAAGTTTTTATGAATCATAACATTGGTTTCTACAAAATTTAGATAACACTCGAATAATTTTGTATTTTTAACTCGTATCATTTGTGCATACATATATATGTGCGTTCTTTACTTGTTTATTAGCTTATGTTCGCTGCAAATATTGAAGTAAAATGTGATTTTTGTGCGTCAGTTTCCTGTGTTCTCAGGTTAGCAGTTGAAATTTCTTCGCAAATATTTATAATGAAAACAGTATTTTTTATGTTGTGGTTTCGTTGATGATTAATAAATTTTTTTCATAAATTATAATTTTATGTATGATTTGCGAAATTAGCTGGTTACACCCCGATTTAATGTACCAAACCGGTTGAATAATTTGATTAAGTTTACGTATTTTGGTATTTCCATTCATTCTTTGCAACTTTCTTTCTTAATTGTTGTTCTTAAATTAAGGCTGGTCTGATGGTTTATTTTATTTTATTTTTTGTTATGTTAAGGTGGAAAGGAATTATAATATAAAATATAATTGAATTGTTTGTCGTGAATATAAATAAATGTTAACGCTTCTCCACATCCTATAACAAGGCTCTAAGAAGGTAGCACAAAAGTGAAGAAAATATAAATATGTATATAAAATATATTCAATTTCCTATCCAATATTGTGTTTTCGGTTAGTTTGACTCTCACCAAGTTACAATCATTCAGCAGACAGCCTCTTGGGCTAAGAGGTTTCATCCACTTCCACAAATAGTCATATGCGTTTGATCATTTCCAGATAGGATCAAAGATAGGCGAACTCCTGATCGGATGAAAGACTGATGAGTCTGAAGTAGTATATATGTATATAAGTTAAAACGATTCACAGTCTCTGACATACTCTAATTGTTATGGGGGATTTGTCAACATGTTTCTTTGACATTTTTAGGGAATTGACTTACTTGATTAATTTCCTTTTCCCTGTGGTCATGATCTTATATGAAATCTCATGTGACTTGTACGGAATTTAGCGTACCACGAACGAGTGGTGGCCCCGCCTGGCGCAATGCGGGCATCATCAAGCCACTTCTTGTCCACCTTTTTAAAAATAACAAAATTTTTTCACGAACTAATTAGATCTAACTACAAAATATATGGATTCATTTTCTCTTAGAAATAATTCTTTAAAACTGCATATGGCATATATGCAATGTTCGGTGGGCTCAAACTTAGGCATTCTTTGTTTTTTATATCATAAAATATAATGAATGATCGCATTTTTAATGACTATTGAAGAAAACAATTGCTTTTGTGGCGCTCTAAATCACAATTTAACTACCATATCTTTGGCCAATACCATAATCTAATGCTAGCTTAGCTTTGTGTTTTGTTGATGAATGGTGCAAAAATGTTAATTTGTTTACAATTTTACTGTAATGGAATCAATTTTTGTAGGCCACCTCCTTGAAGCCGCATTGTGGTGATGACACATGCATTTACTAACCTATTCGCATTATGTCGATATGTACAGTTGTATGCATTTATCAAGGACTTCGACCAACGTTTCAACTTCTCGATATGATTTGATTGATAAATAAACGTGTTTCATATTAAATTAAAGAGTACAAACGCATATTGAGTTTTCGTACATAAATAGATATAAGTATAATAAAATTATAATTGTCGGTCAGACAGTAAGACAGGCGGCACTATTAGCGTGCGAATGTTTTCCGCCTTTAAAACTAATTCTAATTTGTAAGTTTTATTGTTTTCTGTACAATTTCTGATGCATTTTCCTCCGCTGCAATGGTGCTCCGTATGCATTCAATGCCACATGTGATACATATAATACTTACAAGTACATACATATGTATATCTGTACACTTAAGAAGGTATATCGCATGGTCTTGGATGACTAACCAACGAATGCGGCAATCGGCTTAGTTCCGAATGAGGTGATGTTGTTAATAACTACAAAATAATAAAATTATTTAAATTTAAAGATGTAAGGAAGGGCGAAGCGTTAGCGGAACCGAACATTAAATACTATCGCTTGTTAAACAAGTACAATATAAACATATAAAAAAGGGCTAAGTTTGAGTGTAATCTCGCAATTTATTGACGAAATTTTTACAATTCATCCCGTATATGGAAGTTGGGGTAATACCTGAATCGATTTCCCTCATTCTAGACACCAAGTCACTTTATATCCGAGATTATACGCTCATTTAATTTTGATAAGATATTCCCCATATGTTTTAACCGATATGAAATTTATTATTTTTAGAAATTCGTTATTATTAGGTATTCATATGTATATGGGGGTTAGGGGAAGTTTGCCACGATTTTACCCATTTTTAGAAAAGGGAGAAAGGATTCCCTCTAAATTTCAATAGAATATCTGAGAGAGAGAAAATAGCCACAGGCGCTGACATCTTTAAAAAGCTATAGTCCGATTTCTACAAATTGTGCAAAATGTTATTGCGACACGTTCACTGGTGCTTGATTTATATGTTGCAAAGTAAACGAATCAGAATGCCAAAAAATGTTAATTAACATATTCAGAACAGAGAATATATAAAATTAAGGAGAGGAACGGATGTATAATTATTTATACAGTACAAATTCGGTCATAGGTTCTAAGCTAAGAAATAGACCGAGATTTATCTAATGCAAAATCAAGTGAGCTCATGGTGATTTCAAAATGGCAATATTTGCATTGTTATTAAACGTGTTGGTGATCCGATCTCTGAAAAAATATCCCCAAACTTGATTGATATAAATTGGCGAACTATAACTTGAATACCTATTTTATTCTTTTCGTAAATCATTGATTATTTCAAGTGCCCACATGTAAGAACAGAGTCAAAAACCGTTCATTTTTATATCCATCTCTGAATCTAGCGAAACCTTCTGAGTATGTAGCTTTTCGACATCATGGATCAAAATATTATCAGCGCCACCTACTGGTTTGAATATACTTTTTCATCCAGAACTTAAATCACTTTACGGGGAACCATCATTATTAACCTTTTAAAATATTAAATATGAAAATAATTCCCCAAACCGGTACCGATAAACTCAATTGCTCACCATCCTCATACAATATTTTAATAAAACTTAATACAACTAACAAAATCAAAAAGCTCCATAGGATTTATGTGTTGGGCATAAATATTGATATATATTTTTGTTGTGTTATTATACCCACGACTGACTTCACTGTAAGGAAGTACGGTCGCTCGCTTAGCCCACGATTAAGTTCAAAGAACTCGCCATAAAATCTCTTGAGTGATGTGTTAAAACGTGACTCTGTTCGGCAAACGACAAGCCGTCATCCATTCGCGTCTCATTAAAAGGGAATTTCTGTCATAATCCACTTGCTGGAATTGCACATTTCCCGCATAGCAAGAATTGACCCACTTTCCACTTTGCGCTGAAGTGACAACGATTCTGCTGCGTATGAATTCTTCTGCATTCTGCATTCTGTTTTTTCGCTTTTCGTTATTTTGAACACCTTTTTGGTGGGTAGAATTTACTTTTGTTAGCGGGTGCATTTAATTTTCGCTTTTAATATGATCCCACCATAAGAGCAATTTGCTATCAAGATGGCTTACTGATCCAGTTAAGAATTTGTTTGGTGTAAATTATTTTCGCAAGAATGAAATGCAACTAAAAAAATTCCCCACCACCCATAAAAGCTTTCTTCGGGAGTGTGCGAGATTAATAAAAAGTTTAGTGCCGTCGGCACAGTCATCGCCAGCATGTGGCCCAAATTGAAGTGTAAAAGTACAAATTGAAATAAAGTAAGACCCGTTTAATATCTCTTTTATGAGCACAATGTGGAGCTTAGCTACAGAGGATCATACGGTTTATAGGTTCTCAGACATATTGGTATAATTTTCGAACTATTAAATTTCAAGAATCATTTGTGTTTGATGTCTTTATGCCTTTATGAGTGTGCAAAGGCCATAAAGATATTTGAGTTTTCGAATGTACATATATCTATATATACTTATTTATATGCAAATAGTTTTGAAATGTCGTAGCTTCTATTTTCTAGACATATGTGAGTTGCGTCTGTCCTTATCACTTATTACTAGGAGTTGATGATATTTACTCTGACGGTAATAGTTTGGTGAACTAAAGGATAAAGACTAAATCGCGGTGGGTAAATATTAATACATTTGACTACTGCTAGTCATCAGTTCATTTGCTTATTTCTCTACCATATGTCTAGCTATTCTTACCAAACTGACATGGTTCGCTTAGGAATATATCAAGGTTTAGAACAACATAGCATTGCACTGCCACAATAACAACAACAACAAAAAGTTTTTTCTGTGAAATTTGTAAGAAACGTGTAAATAATTTTGACTACCTCTGCATTTAAAGTATATATAAAAGCAACTGTTTCTTCATTCAGTAGTTTGGCTACCAGTGTATTAGACAATGCCTGAAATTATGCAATGGTAGATTATAGTTAGATATCATTTTAAAAATCAACGCGAACGTACGTTAGATTTTTACAAATTAAAAGGCTGCGTAAAGAAATTTAATACTAAAATACATTGGAACTTCTCTAACTCGAATCACCATAATCCACAAAAAAACTTCGAGTTATCGAAACTTTCAATAAAACATAAATTTTTCAAAAAGCTGTGAAATATAGATTTACCTACAGTTTTAGATATTTACTTCGCAACAAGTTGTATGTAAATACATTAAAACATGTATTTTGTAATTTTGTTTGTTGCAGTTTGCTATTGTTTGGCTCTCGGCGTCTATATCTCATGCCTTTGTTACACGATTTAGGAATTCTATAAGTATAAAATCATATTTTTTGTTTGTCCCCATACGATATAGAAAGACTCTTTTAAAATTGTTCCCTGATAGTAAAAATGTCCTGGTTCGATTTATGGAAGGAAATTTTTATGAAATTTGACTTCTGTTGCCACTTCAAGAGTTCGAGTTATGGAGAACTTCGAGTTAGGGAAGGAAATTTGTATGAAATTTGGCTTCTAAACGCTATTGCCAATTCAAGTGTTCGAGTTATGGAGATCTTCGACTTATAGGAGGTTCGAGTTATGGAAGTTCCACTGTATTTATGAACTCTGGAATATATTTCCATAAGATATTTTGCTTAACCCGGTACAGCCCAGAAGTTTTTACGTTTCAGATTTTTCAGAAATGAAATACACCTACATATATATTTTGACCGCCTGAGCACTAAAGTGAAGTTTGTTTTACGATTCATTATATTCAATATAGTATAACCCTTCCGGAAAATGCGAAAAATCATAACACATTTACTAATGTTGAAATTAACTACCTCATACAAAGAATTATAGTATGTGCATTTCTGCATTTGTTTATATTTCTTATTCACTGTTATTTTTTGGGTTTCGGTAAATGTGGAATAAAAGGTTAATATGTTATCGTTACTATGCAACGAAAATTGATTCATACATTTCTCGTTCGGTGTACAGTTACATTAAGAATGTGCTTGTGAATTGGGTATTGCATAGTAAATATTTATATGTGCAAAATCAGTTTAACTGATCTTTCTGTATCTGATCTTACTGTCGCAGCAAAAACTTTTTTTTGCTAAATTTGTTTTCAAAATTATTGTAGGTGCATTAATTTAATGAATTATTAAAAATTTGATTACATTTATTTAACTTTAAGCCTAAAATGCCTCGTGGTACTAGTTTATCAGCTAAGGAACAAGTAATAATCATAGGAATGCATGAAAGCGGTTCCAAAATGGCTCTAGACGAAAGCGAAATCGGAACTGTATCTCAATTTCTTAAAAACCTTACAAATTATGGTATAGTGCGACGCAGCGGACGAAAAACAACATTGATGAGCGGTGCGAAAGGATGATTCGACGGCTAGTAGTTGCGGACTTGATAAGCAGCGATCAAATATGGACCTAGTTAAGACAGAAAATCACAATAAATATAATTTTTCCAATTATCTAAACCAACGCTAAAGGAAGACACAATAAAGCACATTTGAGGTTTGCAAATAAATACCAATTATGTGCCATAACTGTGTGTGTGAGATAGAATAGTCTTTAGTGACGAAAAAAATTAAATTTGGTCGGCCCAGATCATTGCAAGAAATATTGGAGAGATTCGCACCAGGAACGACGGTCCTACTACAAGCGATGTTTTGGAAGCGGTACCTTGATTTCATGGGCTGCATTTTGCTGCTGTGGAAAGCTATACATGTTTTATATTCACTATATTCACTCAAATGAATGCTAATGTCAATGTAGATCTTTTGGACAGCGAGTTAATAAAATTTGATGGCAATATTTATGGCATATAACTGGACATATCGAAAGGATAACGCTTCAATCCACACGAAGAACATCTTTAACGTAAATTCCTGTATTACAATGTGCAGCATTGAGTTCGAACCTAAATCCAATTGAGGATCTCTGGGGAAACCTCTCTGCTCCTGTTTTCCACAACGGAAAGCAGTTTGAGACAATACGTCACCTTAAATTAGCCATACAGCAAGAATTTGCCAATATTTACAACTATTCCACAGTCTGTAGTTAATTCTCTAATTAAGCGACTTAATTTAGTTATATAATATAAGGACAATTCTACTAACTACTAAAATAAACATGACTTTCAGTTAACCCTAGAACCATAATATGCGTAAATTTTACGCATATACAATTTTCAAATTGTGTTTGCACAAGTGTGCCATGACGTAACGGTACCCAGCGCCTTTAATAAAATGAACTGAATTTTCTTTTAAAATCTTATACTTTATTTTAAAAATAAATTGTTTGATAAGAATTATCAATTTAGACTGCAAAATGGCTCAAAATCGGGTTATATTAGGCGGATTCTCATTTCTGCGTAAAATTTACGCATAGTTGGTCTTAACGTAGTATAGAATGACGTTATGGTTCTAGGGTTAAACTCAAATGTATAGGCTTTACTGGTAAAAATAGTAAAATGCACATATAAATATTTACTATTAGCCTAAACTTTCTGTTTTAGTTTAAAAAATATTTTGAAATTTGTTAATTTTTTTGTTATTTGTATCTTATACATTAATAATAACAAACCTGCATACTCAGAAATATTTTGCAATTTTGTAATCTTTAATTTTTTTTGCAAAAAGTTCATGCACATAGAATTCTTTGTATGGCGTATGTTAACATCAAATAATCTGATGGTATTTACAATTACAGAGCATGGAAAGCTGCCCTGGTTAATCCGTTTTTCCCCTGTTAAACTGGGCTAATGCTTGGGTTCACATCAGTCGAATAGGAGTAATAGCCTAGACAGACAGCAGAGTTAACCCCGATTTACTGCGCTTTTAATCAGTTCCAAATATATAGGTGACAGACAGCAGCAAAGCTAGTTATAAACTCCCATAAACAGCTGATTAGCAATAATATTTTCAGTTTGGTAAAATAAAATTGGATAGAAGGCAAATAATGCGGTTATTAGCCGCACAATTAGCACAAAACCACTAATTACTACAAAAATATATGTACATAAATACGTTATTATTAGAACTTAAATTTTAGAAAAAATTAGCTATTTCATTGCATGCGTATGTTTTTGTTTACATTTAATTGAAAAACAGCTGTCAGTATTGCATATTTTCATTCACAATAGGTTAAAAGCGGCCATGTTTAACAATGTTGCCAACGAAAATGCCACGAACTCCCACTAACTCTCTAAAATTTTGAGGATTAAATGGGAGTTAGCAAACGGAGTTAACTGAGATAATTCTCGAATTAACCCGAATTAAAGCAGTTATTCCGAATTAACGCGCCGTCTGTCAGGGGTATAAGACATGAATTTTCACCTAAAAGTGAGCAGTGCCGCCCTACATACATACATAGTTCTATAAATTTGTAAGACGGTATAGTTTAGTATTGTTGCATTTTATGTGAGTATTTTTAGAATGAGAAATTTTAAATTAACACGTAGGACAGATATCAATTTATTCCAGACCAGGCTAACGTGAATTCGAAAAGAATTTAAGAATGAGAATTCCATTAATCATTAAGTAATGTTGAATTGACTGCGGAAAAGCCGTTTAAAATAATTATTTCTGAGTTTTTAGAAAACAAAAAAAGTAGAACGCTATGAAAAACTTATAAAAGAATTACTCCATTACTATTCCAAAATGAGCTGCCATATGTCCCTTAAAATCCAATTCACCACTCACATTTAAACTCCTTTCCCAAAAATTTGAGTGCGGTTAGTGATGAAAAGTTCCAGCGGGACATGCTAACAATGGAGCAACGATACCAAGACAATAATGACAGATTACTGTTGGTTCCTTATGAGGTAAAGCAATCAGCAGTATAAGTGAAAGCATTTGCGAAAAAATGTCTACATAAAATCTAGTATAAAAGTATTTTGGACCCGTTGTTTAAAATAACATTTTTATGTCAACTTATACTGTAAGTTATAGTAATTATACGAAAATGTTTTGAAAAAAATTAAACAAGTAAGGAAGGGCTAAGTTCGGGTGTAACCGAACATTTTATACTCTCGCAATTTATTTATTTAACTTTATTTATATTATATAATACACAATTTGAACCACATATTCGTCATATATATTGTATAAAGTCCATTGAAAGTTGGAAACCATAATATTAGGTTAGAAGCACCGAGGTCCTCGTGTTCGATATATGGGGCCTTAAAAACCTATGGTCCGATTTCGGCGATTTTTAGAATGGGGCTTCCACACTATTAACATAGTATTTGTGCAAAGTTCTGTTCCTATATCTTCACTAGTGTTTACTTTATATATTGTAAAGTAAACGATTCAGATCGTCTTCAAAGTTCTGGTATATAGGAAGTAGGCGTGGTTGTGAAGCGATTTGGCCTATTTTCACAACATAGCATTGGGATGTAAGGAAACTATTACAAACCAAGTTTCATTGAAATCGGTCTAGTAGTTCCTGAGATATGGTTTTTGACCCATAAGTGGACGACGCCACGCCCATTTTCCATTTTGTAAAAAATCTGAGTGCAGCTTTCATCTGCCATTTCTTATGTGAAATTTAGTGTTTCTGACGTTTTTCGTTAGTGAGTTAACCCACTTTTAGTAATTTTCAACCTAACTTTTGTATGGGAGGTGGGCGTGGTTATGATCCGATTTCTTTCATTATTCATTTTCAGAGTATAAAAATTGGTATATGTATTTCATGAATATAAAACATGAACAAATTGTGTGGAAATATGTATTCATGGAACCCTTTACTTTAATTTATGTTTTGTCTTACCGGGTAATAAAAATAATGATAACGAGTAATGAAAGGTTATGTTCGGGTGCAACCGAACATTTTATACACTCGCAATTTATAGCTATAGTTTTATTAGGATAACACACAATTTGGCCCATATATTCGACTTATAGACTTATAGTTTCCGAGATATTCGCATTTAAAGTTTAAAAATTGGTAAATTTTAACACGTATTTTCTCGATATACATATATCGGTTTTTTAATTTATTTTTTGCATATTGTTTCTATATACAGTATACTCTCGAAAAGTAAATTCTCAGAAAGTAAATAATCGCGGAAAAGTTAATCACCTTTAATATTACACATCGAAACGAAGCAAGCAGCGTTTTTTACAATGTTGCAAAAACACTTACTCTCTTGTTTATCGCGTCTTTTTAGTAAATAAACTCTCCTACTTGATCCACTGGTTTAAAAATGAAAACGATGCAAATCAGGTGTCAGACTTTTTGAATTGTCGTACAAAAATGGTCAGAAAATATATTGCAACGCCTCCTATTGCATAACCACTAGCATCCGTGTCCAAAACGAACGTTGAGCCTGGAACTGGATATGCTAACATTGGCGCAGTACATAATTTCTCCTTCAGAGTTTGGAAGGCCAATTCCTGTTCTTCATTCCATTCAAAGGCTCTGTTCTTCTTCGTGAGTTCATGGAGGCTACTAGCTACGCTGGCGAAATTTGGAACGAATCGTCGGTAATACGTACACAGTCCAAGGAAACTCCGCAATTCATGTAAATTTTTAGGTCTGGGCCAATCCTTTACTGCCTCTCTCTCTTCCTGAGCTGTACAAACGCCCTTCGTAGTCACTTTGTGTCCTAAATAGCTCACTTCCTTCTTGAACAGAGAACACTTCTTTGGGCTCAGTTTTAAACCAGCGCTGGCTATACGTTGGAAAACTTCTTCCAAATTTTTGAGATGCTCATCAAAGCTTTTACCCAACACGATGATATCGTCTAGGTAAACCAAACATGTCTTCCAGTGCAATCCTTTTAACACTTGGTCCATAAGCCTCTCAAAAGTGGCAGGAGCGTTACATAACCCAAAGGGCATTACAGTGAATTGCCATAGACCATCTCCAACGCTGAAAGCTGTCTTTTCTTTGTCTTCTTCGTTTACTTCCACTTGCCAATAGCCACTTTTCAAATCGAGTGTTGAGAACCAATTCGTGCCTGATAGTGAGTCTAGGGTGTCATCTATTCTAGGTAATGGATAACTGTCTTTCTTCGTGACATCATTCAACTTTCTGTAGTCCACGCAAAACCTCATGTTACCATCTTTCTTCTTCACAAGTACTACAGGTGAACTCCATGGACTCGATGATGGTTCAATTATGCCGCTATCGCTCATTTCACGTATGGTCTGGCTTACAACTTCACGTTTGGCTAATGGAACGCTTCGAGGAGCCTGGCGGATTGGTCTTGCATCTCCGGTGTTGATGGAATGTTTCACAATTTTGGTTCTACCTGGTTTGGATACATCTTTGTCGAATATGGTGGAGTATCTGAGAAGAAGTTGTTTGGCCTTCTTTTTATGGTCTACTTCAAGTTCCTTGGTCCATGCATTAATCTCGTTTGAAATATCGTTTTTACAACTGGAATTATCCTCAAAATCTGTTTCGCAATTTATTACGGCCTCAATCTCCTGACACTGTCCTAGTATAGCTCCTTTGGAGACTGTGACTGGTGACTTACACTCATTAAGGACTCTCACTGGAACTCTTTTGTCTTGTCGTGTCATAGCGAGGGTTTTTCCTATAAGTACGTTTGGTATAGATTCTTTTGTGCCTTCAACAACCCACAACGTGTCCGTCCCATAGTCTCCATCTATTTCTGCCCAAATAATTGCTTCTGATTTTGGTGGAATCTTCTGATTTTCTGTTATTAACACTTGTCTAACGTTGCATTTGTTATCATAACCAAACATAAGAGGCACTTCCATATTGGTATAAGTCATAATTTTGTTTTCCATGTCTAATTTGATTCCTTTACTGGCTAGAAAGTCTACTCCAATTATGACTTCGTCGACGATATCTGCCACTATAAAGTTATGTAACACGGCTATTTTTCCTATTCCAATTTCGCACGTTACTTCCCCGAGAACTTGAGCATCATCTCCAGTTGCAGTACGTAACTTTGCACCAGCTAGTGGTTTTACTTCCTTATTAACTAGATCCGATCGAATTATGGAATGTGTTGCTCCCGTATCCACAGTCAGAATGCGCTTTTTACCATCCACGCATCCACTAACGGTAACGTTGTTCGTATTTCTATTTATTTGAGAGACAGAGATTACAGGCATTCACTTGAGGGAGCCAGCACGCGCCCTTTCCGACTGGCTCGCTTTAGTTTAACGATTGGGTGCTTTTCAGAGTTGGTTGGTCTTCCTTAGCTTTGCGTTTCCGTCCGGATAGATAATTGGGTCGATTCGATTCCATATTGCAATTACGTGCAATATGGCCGCCTTTCCCACAGTTGAAACATTTAACCACACCATCATTTTTCTTACGTGTTTCTCCAGATTTCTCCAACATTTTATGCATTTCTTCCAAAAATTTCTTCGTCCAGGCAGGCTCTTCTATTTCTACACGATGAGCTTTAAATGTTCTGTTACTAAGTAAAGAGGCAGTTTCGTGCGTTAGAGCAAAGGACACTGTTTCTGCAAATGTCAATTTTGGGCATGCTAGTGCAGAATAGCGCGTATTCTCGTCTCGTATACCATTAACGAAACTGTGGATTTTTATATCCTCTATATATTCTGCGGACTTATGCGCATAAGCCAAGTGAGCTAACCTTTCCACTTCCGTAGCAAATTCTTGCAGAGACTCACTAGCTTTTTGTTTGCGATTTTGCAGTTCGATTTGGAAAATTTGTCTCCGGTGCTCACTTCCATACCGTCTTTCTACAGCAGCCATCAACGCTTCGTAACTGCTTGACTCGCAATTGGGTATAGTTTGTAGAATTTCCGCAGCAGCCCCTTTTAAAGCCACGAACAATTGGGCAACTTTGTCTTCCGCATTCCATTTATTCGTATCTGCCGTCTTTTCAAATTGGGGTTTGAAAATCTGGAACGGAGTTGTGCCGTCAAATGATGGAGTGTTGACTTTGGCAAGTCCTGTTGACACCATTGGTCGATTTAATTGTAGGTCACGGAAACGATCTTTTAGTTGTTCCACATCAGTCTTAATCTTGTCTTTCAATTCTTCCACATCAGTCTTGATCTTGTCTTGCTCTTCTGAAATTTTTGTTGACACTTCTGCTATTTGTGAAGTCACCTGTGATATACGGGCGTCCTGTTCCTTCAACTGTGCTGACATTTGAGCTGACATTTGTGATGATAGCTCTGTTATTTGGTCCTTCATCTGTTGGGACAACTTTATTGTTAAACGTGTCTCTTGCGCTTCAAACTGGGATTTCATCTCCTTTATTTCTAATGACTAAGCCTGCAACTGTGACGACATCTGCGATGACATCTGGGACACTGCAGACAAAATCATGTTTATGTCCATTACTCCTGACGAACATGGAGTCTCTTCCTTTTCCTCAATTTTCGTTGTCGATTCTTCTAACAGCGATTCAAAAACAAATTCGTCCACGTTGATGTTATCTTCTTCCATCGCCTCTCGCAAACGAGCTTGTAACTCAGCTTTCAACCCATTCGTTGCCAAGCCTCGTTGTTCCAACTCCTTTTTGAGTTGAGGTATCTTTAAATCGTTGAACTTAACCATTATCTCCTATGGAATTTTATTTGTCAATCCCACTTCTGACACCAATTGTAACGGATTTCCAAAAATCTGTCGTTTACTCTAAAACTCTACCTTGAGTTCGATCACTGGATTGTCAAATAAAAGTCACTGTTTAATGGTTATACACTTATGTATCTTTATTTCCAATTTAACAAACTTAACACTTTATTACTCTTTGTACAAGTTTACAACTTCTTACTTCTAATTTCTTGCACTTTACTCGGCAACTCTCTAATTAGAACTGTGTGTTGCTGCCAGTCCGGCAGCCCTTATATACCCGATTGTTAGCAAGTTATCGTCACTCGAACATTCTGGCAACGACGAATATCGATGTCTGGATAAATCTGGCAAGTTATCGATTTTGTTGTTGATTCTAGTTTATTCTAGCATACATGTTCGTCACAATATGTTTTTCATGTAAATCCATATGTTTTATTGAAGCATATAAATGAATGAATTTTTTATGTTTAAAAATGCATTTAATATTATAAAAACAGATAATTTATGTATATATTTGGAAAAGTAAATTATTCGAAAAAGTAAATTACCCAAAATACCAATCGATTTACTTTTCGAGAGTATACTGTATTTATTTTACATTAATAATTTAATAAAAAGCTGTAAATAAGCATTTTGGTTTTTATTAATTTCTATCAATTCTCACAATAACAAAAGGGTTGCATGTTGACAAGTGCTAAGTGTTGCCATATCCTATTATTTTGCAAACAAATCAAAAGAATAAAAATTAATAGAAAAGAAGGATTATACCCCAAATACATGAAACGTGTTAGAAAGTTGTTTAACGCGAAAGTATTTGAACACCCGTTCGACCGATGAGGGTTATTTTTTGAAGCGGGGCCGAAGGCCGCCAATGCAGAAAGAAGTTCAACGCGAAAGAATTCTGAACACCCGTTCGATCGATGAGGATTATTTTTTTGAAGCGGGGCCGAAGGCCGCCAATTGAACGCGAAAGAACTATGAACTTCCAGAGTTGACCAGGATTATTTTTAAGCTCAAATTCAGAAAATAGTTATAAACGAAAAACTAATGATGTTATGAAGGGATGAAATAGAGAGTTATTTAACACTTACTTTTCTTTAATGGGTAATTTAATTGTTGCTTTTTAAACAAAGTAACGTTTCTTTTTTCGTTTTGCTATTAATTTCATTATTGGCAAACAAAGGGAAAATAGTTGGAGTGCGATTAAGCGAATAATTAAAAGTTTTATTTAAATATATCATTCAAATTATATTATAATTTTATTAATACGCTAAAAAATCAAAATATAAAAAATAGTGCAAATTTAGAAGGTGTGTTGTTATATATTACACAGTTTTAGAAATATGTATATATACATACATAGATGTTAACGAGCAATCAGTCGTGGTGTTGTACGTAGGCGTAACGTGTTGTTAGCGGAAGAAATAAAGAATATGTGGAATATTACCAAGGTCTTCGAACTGCTAAACACGAAAGAACGTCGCGTCCATAGATCGCTAATGGTGGTTTTCCTATCAGGTGGTATAGTGGGGACATTCAGATGTTGCAAAGGACAGTGCCGTTACTGAACCGCAATTTAAAGGGCCACGGGAACATGGTTTGAAAACGCAAAAATCCCACTGACACTAATATTTTACCTGATATTTTGCTATGCATCTCATTGGACGCAATCGGAGGTGCGAAAAAACAGTTATGTCAGGGAGCCAATTCTATCTAGCGCAACCAGATGCGACTGGTTCAACTATTGCCGTGAAGCTGTGGTGATACAAGAATGATAAAAGACAAGATTGCGACATAGTGACGCGCTCACGACCCCGAATGGGAATAGGCAGCAGAACAATTTTCAAATGGAAAACGGAAATGTAAAACATAGTGAACCAAATTGAATAATGTGCAGATAAAATATCACAATAAACGTAATTCTTAAAATCTTCATTTATAAAATGATCCAATATAATAATGCATATTTATAATTAAAATTATATGTTTTGTTACAAAAGTTTAAACGTAACATATCAACAAGTATCGACAGTATATGGCTTGCTAATTTAAGCATTTACCACAAAGTAGCACTTTTTTATATCCTCCAGCAAAAGCTATGAGAGATGTCGGTATTGAAGCTGTGAAGCATTTCTGCATTGAGGAGATATCAGGCAATATTGAGTTTTACAATTCCGAACACAATGAGACCCCACAAATTCCATCTTCACCAATTACTTCAACATCAAATACGTCTTCACCTGCAAATGACCTGCACTTCTTTTTTCCAAATATTTCAAACATGGGCGCGCAGGAACGTATCGAAGATGAGTTAGATCGATATTTTACAGAAAGAGTACAATTTGATAATGACTTTGACGCAATGGAATGGTGGAAGCAACATAAAACTAACTTTTCACGCATATCAAAACTTGCACTTAAAATATTAACTATACCTGCAAGTAGTGCGGCGTCTGAACGTGTATTTTCATTGGCAGGCAATTTAATAACTGATAAAAGAAATCGACTTGCACCCAAAACCGTAGGCAATATAATATTCCTGAATTCTTTATTTAAGACTAATTAATAAAATAATAAAAACAAAAATATGCAATGATATTGAAAAGTAATTTTGTGCAATACCTGAATCTAAGGATATATTTCGGAGCTACATATGTACATATGTACATACTAATAGTATATATCTTTGGAGTTTTGTACATAAATCTTGAAGTAAATTTTATGTTTAGTATTTTTATTTTTTACCGAAATTAACTGAAGTGTGTTATTTTTTTTTTTTGTTAATAATTCATGTAATTTTTATAAGTACCATTCAACTGACATGATTTTTATTTTTAATTTTAATTCCATTGAAATGGACTGAATTATCATTTTATAAAATAAAATATAATATTATACGTGATAACATGAATGTAAATATGATTTTTTTTTAATAATAGAGGAAATTAATACAAAATATGAAAACCCCGTTTTTTATTTCATTATGTCTAGTCAATATTAGAAATCTTGTCATTATCAATCAGTCGAGTAGTTCCTGAGATATGGTTTTTGACCCATAAGTGGGCGACGCCACACCCATTTTCCATTTTGTAAAAAAATTTGAGTGCTGCGTCCTTCTGCTATTTCTTCTTTAAAATTAAACCTTTGTATGATGGGCGTGGTTATTATTCGATATCATCAATTTTTTATGGTGTGTAATGGGATACGTAAGGGAAACGACTGCAGAAAGTTTGCTTTATATAGCTTTATTGGTTTGCGATATATTTACAAATAACCTATTTGGGGGCGGGGCCATGACCACTTCCCCAAAAAAATTACATCCAAATATGCCCCTGCTTAGCGCGAGCCTTTGTACCGAATTTTACTTGTATAACTTTATTTATAAATTAGTAATTAGTAATTTCGACTCGTCTCGTCATCCTGATCATTTTGATATATATAACCCTATATCTAACTCGTTTAATTTTATGGCTTATAGTTGAAACACTGAAAAACGTTCCACCCGCCCATACACGTTTTTCATAAGTTATGCCCGTAGAAGCAAGGAAAAATAAAAAATGTATGTTGTCATTGCTCAATTTGTCTAGATTGTTTTTCACACATTTAGCTTTTATGTATGTTTTTAACTTTTTCCACTGCAAGAAGGCAATCAAAAGTGTGAGCAACTCAGCAAAAAGATGCGCTTAAAAGTATGCAACATATGTATATAAATAAATATCCCTAATGGAAGTATACTTTTATAGAAAAGGTGTATAAGTATGCATTATATAGCGAGGAATTTAAAACGCAAAAATGTGTGATAACATAAATATATAAATAAAAGCACACCAAGAGAAATAATATCAAATTATGCAAAATCATTGGCTTTCAGGTAATAAAATTTAGTTTTGTAATGGCAAAGCTAGGCTTATAATAGGAAGAACTTTTGATAGTCATCAAAACAAAGCCTACATTAAACTCTTCCGAAAAGCACCTGCAATAGAAACCTCCTTTAAATATGCTTTTACAACTGTATCTTTATCTATCTTTAAATGGTTGTAACTTTTTTAGTGGTACTAAAAATATTTGGGCGACACTAAGAAAGTGCCCTAAAAGTATGTAACGCCTACCTATAAGTTATTTGAATAACATATGTTCAAATGTTCCACAACATCTCTATAAAAACCAGGTTCGGCGTAAAAACTGATAAAAAAAACACGCGTTTAAACCACATCAAACTAAAAAATTAAAAATAATTCTTAATATATGCTGACAAATTACCGACTTTTGTATGATCTTGGGCATGCTGATTACAAAAACCTAAGAAAGAAGGGCTACGCGTGGAAGGAAGTTGGAGTCTGCACGAAATTGAGTCTTAAATAAATTATAGAAACACTACATACAATTCTTACTTGAATTCATTAATAGAAATGGAGCGCAAGAAAAGGTGAAAGAGTATCCATGACTGCTACAAAAGATATAGGCGAATGGAGCAGGTCGCTTCTGGAAGTGGTGCCGAACCAGAAAGAAAAAAATGGAAATATTTGGAAGCTATGTCCTTCTTGGAGGTGGTGAAAAATTACCCTAAGGCACTATATTAATATATTTACTTTCCATTGTATTTTACACCAACAACAACTATTTGCAAAAAATTTAAGGTGGGGAATGTAATGGAAATTGCAATAAAAATCATTAAAAAATTCGTGGTGGACATAATTCGCTCACCCACCGAAAGTTTCTGGAAGAAACCGAAGCAGAATTCAACGATGTTCTGCTTCACACCGAAGTGAGGTGGCTTAGCAGAGCTAAATGTCTTGAGCGTCTATTTAATCTGAAGACAGACGTTATTTTTTGGAAACATATTGATGAACATAAATATCCTCTTTAAAAAACCAAATTTATAAGTTGTATTCAATGTTTGGAACCACATATATTTGCGAATCTGCGTTTTCTGCTATGGTATATATAAAGAATTCCTATAGAACAAGGCTTTCAGATAAACATTTAGAAGACCTGCTTAGAATAAAGGTAGGAAATTTTGATTTAAATTATGATGACCTTCTTAAATTTATTAAAGAATGAACTCTTTTTTTTTACTCTTTTAAATATTTATAGTAATAACATTTGTGACAATCAGATAATTGTTTAAAATTAACTGACCTTTGAAATGGGTATTCATAATATTTCATACATCTATACTAATATTATAAAGAGGAAATGTTTGTTTGTGTCGAATAGGCTCCGAAACTACTAACCGATTTGAAAAATTCTTTCACCGTTGGAAAGCTATACTATCCCTGAGTGACATAGGCTATATTTAGTTAAAAAAAAATAGGGTTCCTTACCAAAACTCCGATAATTTAAAAAAAATACCAAAAAACTTTCTTTAATCGCGAATGCTGCGAAAACGATTGAAGGTATAACAAAGTGATGTACTACAATTTTGTAGAACTTATCATTATCTACAAAAATGTCGCGACATCATATCTCTAACTATTATAGTTTTGTCACAATAAACGATTTTATATAAAAAAATTAATTAAAATACCACTACTTGAAAAGGCTCTTTATTTATACCTTAGTATTAATCCTTATCGAAATAAATGATTTATTATTTAAGATCGCTTCAAAACCTTTATATAACATAAAAGATATCACGAGTTAAACATTTTGAAAATTTTGAATGGTCCTGTGCGGAATTAAAAATAATTGTCGCTTGATAATAATATGATATAAAAATGAATTGCTGTTCGTTTGTGCCGCAAAAAAACGATAACGGCCAAACCGATCTGGCTAATTTTAGTCTTGAAATATTCGTGGAAGGCCAGAAAAAGATTAGAAAGTGAGTAAATATGAAAAAATTTCGAGGAAGATAATAATAAGAGAATTTTATTCGAGTTGACAAGAAAAATATAAAAAGAGAAAACAAAAAATTATAATTTGAAGGTTGTCATTGTTGCTTTGTTAAAATATTTTTGTTATTGTTCAATTGTATAAGGTTGTGTCGATAGCCCAAAACAATTTGTAACAAATAAGGAAAGGCTAAGTTCGGGTCCAACCGAACATTTTATACTCTCACAATTTATTGATGTAATTTTTTTAAGATTTTAGATTTTACCTATATATTCGACATAAAGTCCAATAGAAATTCATCATATATAGTATATGAGGGCTGATGTAATTCCAGAACCAATTTCACTCATTTTCACCACCAAGGTTAACGGGAATAGGGGCGACTTGGCACCTGTTAGTAGGCAAACGTACGGCACATTCGGCCTTGAAATTACTCCTAAATTACAAATGAACGAAACACCAGTCAGCAAAATCGTCAAAAATATCGCTTTAACGAAAATTTTCCAAATATTCAAGAAGTCGTTGGAGGTACTGCACAGGACTTTAAAAGATCTTGATTGTCGATGAACGTTTTTGGTGGAGCCAGGATTCTGTTAGTAGGTGATTTACGCCAGACTCTTCCAATTATTCCTGGATCAACTGTTAGTGACGGGCTAATCGCATGCCTAAAATCATTTAATTTGTGGCGACATATAAAGAATCGCCAATTAGCAACTAACATATGAGTGTTTTTGCAACAATACCAAATTGCGATTGTAGAAATAGTTGGCAGTTGACATCTCGATGGATTAATTGCATTTCCAACAGATTTCTTTCACTTCATTGACTCGAAAGAGAAGTTTTCCTGACATTAAACCTCAATATATATATTTTTTTTTTTTTTCATATAATTCTTTATTTATTGAATCTGCTCTTTGGAGCCTAACAATAAGTTATAAAATCTTAATTCTAATTAAAACTAGACAAGCTCAACCAATTTATTGAGTTGTTTTGGTGAAACGTTGCTCTTCAGTGTGCTGGCATATCTCTTCTTTTTAGACGTGATTGATTACAAGAATGTAATAAAGCATTAGCCAATGGGTTTGGGTGATCGCGGAGTTTGGACAAATATTTATTTCTGCTGTTCTCTCCTTCTTTCTTTACCATGAGAATACCAAGATCTTTATGGATATTTTCATTACGCATATACCATGGTGAGCACGTGATTGTTCTAAGCATTTTTGATTGGAATCTCTGAATTATATCGATATTGGTTGCACAGGTCGTACCCCACAGTTGGATGCCGTACATCCAAATCGGCTTTATGACCGCGTTGTATAATAGAACTTTGTTGTCTAGGCTAAGTTTTGAATTTTTATTTAAAAGCCAATTTAAATGTGCTGCTCTTATCTTCATGCAGGTTATTTTGCTCGATATGTGTTTTCTCCACGTGAGCCTTCTATCCAAGTGAATACCAAGATATGTTACTTCAGTCGCTTGGGGTACTAAAATATTGTTCATTTTAACTGCCGGACACGTTTTTGGTCTTAGAGAAAATGTAAGATGCTTGCACTTCTGTTCGTTTGCATTTATACGCCAGTTTGCTAGCCATTCTTCGACAAAAATCAAATGCGCTCCTAATACTTTTGATGCTATAATTGGACATTTGTTTCGGCTCATTAAAGCTGTGTCATCCGCAAAAGTTGATGTCTAAATATTACTAGCTGTTGGAAGGTCTGCTGTATATATTATGTATAGAGTTGGCCCTAAAACACTGCCCTGAGGTACACCAGCTCTTATTGGTCGTTCTTCAGATATGAAGTCTCCTACTTTGACAGTAAACTTTCTATTTTTTAAATAAGACTCCAAGGTTTTATGCATTTCGAGAGGTAAGCTTTTTTAATCTTATATAAAAGCCCGTCATGCCACACTTTATCGAACGCCTGAGCCACATCTAGAAATATAGCAGAACAGTACTCTCTATACTCGAACGCCCTTCTGATTTCGTTAGTAATTCTATTTACTTGTTCTACAGTGCCATGTTTTGCACGAAAACCGAATTGGTGCGTTGGTATTACATTATTTTCATGGAGGAAAGGAGACATCTTTGATAGTAACACTTTTTCAAATATTTTAGAAAGACAGGGTAGAAGACTGATTGGTCTGTATGAAGACGGCTGTGTCAAGTCTTTACCTGGTTTCTCTATCATGATGATCTGCGACTTTTTCCATGAACTTGATAGTACCCGAAACTGAGAATAGCGTTAAAGAGCAAGGAGAGTACTGTTAAAGCAATATTTGGTAACTCAATTAGCATTTTTGGAGTAATTTTATCGTGTCCTGCCGACTTTTAGGATTCAGCTCTTTTATGATTTTAATAATTTCGGAAGATGACGTTTGAATAGACCCAAGCGACTCGTTAGCGCTATTGGAGATGATTGGCAGCTTAAAGCTGTTCTTTGGGCAATTAGGTTGAAATACCTTTTCTAGGTGATTTGCGAAACAATTTGCCTTATCCTCGTCACTTCGTGCCCAGTTTCCACCCAAGCCTCTTATAGGCAAGTTGGAGTCGACTGGAGGCTTCATTGACTTTTGGGCTTTCCAAAGAGAATTTCCTTTGTTTGAATTTGGACACAGTTTCTTTATATAATTGTGAGTGTGGTATTCTTCCTCACGTTTAAGCGCTGTTTTTAGTTTTCGTACAGCATATTTTAGTTGCAGCTGAGTAGAAGGGGAGCGATTTAACTGCCATTCACGTCTAGCTCGCCTTTTTTCATTTACAAGCTTTTCTATTTCATTATTAGTGAGTTTTCTGCGGATAATCGGTTTATTGCTTATGTTTGGTGTTGCTATGACAGCTGCATTTGATATTACATCATTAAATTCCCTTATACCTTCATCAATATCTCTTTCTGTATCTATTTTTACATCAATATTAATGTGGCTACTCACATATTTTTTGTATTTTAACCAGTTCGTTTTGTGAGATGTTAGACCCACCTTTGGCTCAACGAATATGGGTTCTTCACACAACTTTATTAGTACAGGTGAATGATCTGAAGATAAGTCTGTACATGTATCAGCTGTCACAAGTGATCTATCTATATTTTTGGTTACAGCGAAATCAATTAAATCTGGTATTTTGTTACGATCAGTGGGCCAGTATGTAGGCTTACCAGGAGATATTATATCAAGGTTATTGTGGTTCATAATGGTTTGGTACAACTGGCGTCCTTTCGGATTATTAAGACGTGACCCCCAGTACATGTGTTTTGCATTATAATCTCCACCTGCTAGAAATCTATGACCTAGCGTTCCAAAGAAGTCTTTAAATTCGCTATCTGTAATTTTAAAACGAGGTGGGCAGTATATAGCCGATAGATTTAAATCACAACACAGATTTTTTAACGATATTGTTGTAGCTTGTAACTGTGCTGTAGCATGAGAACCCAGAGTAAAGTGGTTTAACCGATTTCTAACCAATACTGCCGTTCCGCCATGTGCTTTTCCATCCGGGTGATTTGTAACATACAGTCTAAATCCCGGTATTTTAAAATTGTTTTTGTTTGTCAGATGAGTCTCTGATATTAACATTACATCTATATTTTTTTCAGACAGAAATCTAATAATCTCTAGTTTATGTTGGTTAACACCGTTAGCGTTCCATATACAAATGTTTAGTATGCTCATTTTTTACTTAATAAAGTTTGCAGCATTTGGTTTTGTGATTTTATTACAGTGGCGGACAAAACTCTACGTACGACCCCTTTTTCTTAAATTTAACAAATTCTGTAGGATGAGAAGAAAAAGTAATGATGCAGGGTTGTTTTAAATCTTATTATTGTCTGACAAATAACAAAAAAGTATAATACTCCAATATTATTTTTTAAAGTTACTCACTCAAAACTAAAAAAAGGCATTGACAAAAGTCTACATACGTTTTATTAGTTTCACTCTTTTCGCTATTTTTTTCTGCTGAAGCATAACGGTAAATTGCCGATTGTTTCATTTATGTCTGTACTTTGTACTATTCTTGGAATTTATTGCATTTTGGCATTTTAAAAAGTGTGTACGACCAGAAAATGGTTTCACGCAAAGAAATTTCGGTGGATGTGCGAAATTTAGTTATTAAACATAGAAATGAGAATAAATCATTTGGCGAAATAGCAAAATTTTTTATGTTTAAGCAAATCGACGGTGCAGACCATATTTAATAACTTTAAAAAATCAAATTCCATCGAGAGTAAGCCGCGCACTGGCCGTCCGAAGAAGCTTAACCGCAGAGACGTTTCATTCATTCGTAAAGAAGTGAACCGAAATCCCAAAGTTCATGGTACTAAATTGGCCCAGGACATAGCAGAGCGATCCCAAATTGTTGTTCACCCACGCACAGTAACAAGGGCCCTCAATAATGAAGGATTTAACTGCAGAACTCCTCGTAAGAAGCCCCTTATAAGTGAGAAAAACCGGAAACTTCGCTTGGAGTTTGCAAAAAAACATATAAATAAGGGAATTGACTTCTGGAAACGTGTTCTATTTACGGATGAGTCCAAATACAACATCTTTGGATACGACGGGAAAGCCAAAGTTTGGAGAAAACCGAACACTGCTATGGATCCCAAGCACCTCATGCCAACCGTGAAGCATGGTGGTGGCAATGTTATGGTTTGGGGAGCAGTTGCAGCCTCAGGAGTTGGAAATCTGGTATTTGTTGAAGGCATTATGGATCGCTTTCAATACAAGTCCATATTGGAAAACAATTTGAAACCATCCGTGGAAAAGGAACGAGCTGGATCTTCCAACAAGACAATGATCCAAAGCATACGTCGCAGGTGGTGAAGGACTGGCTGCTGTATTATGCTCCACGACAGCTGTATTCACCTCCACAAAGCCCAGACTTGAATGTAATAGAACACGTGTGGGAAATTTTGGAGCGAAAGATCCGAAAGCACGATATTAGTGGTGCTCCAACTCTAAAAGAGAAGCTGCAAGAGGAGTGGCAGAAAATAACGCCGGAAGAGCTCGAAAATTTAGTAGCTTCAATGCCTAGACGGTTGCAAGCGGTCATCGATGCCGGTGGTGGTCCAACAAAATATTAAATTTTATTATTCAATTTTAAATTTTAATATTATTTCTTTTTTTTAAATTCGTACGTACACTTTTGTCAGTGCCTTTTTTGAACTTTCTGTGAATAACTTTAAAAGTTAGTATTGGAGATATATATTATTTTGTTATTTTATATACAATTATAAGATTCAAAACAAACCTGCATCATTACTTTTTTTTTCAAATGTATTGGGACATTTAAATTTAAGAAAAAGGGGTCGTACGTAGAGTTTTGTCCGCCACTGTAAATCTTGGATCATGTTTTGCATTGTAGACATAAATTGTGTCATACATTGCGTAAGATTTATGATCATAGTTTCAATACCACTATTTGGAGGATTTTGCGGTGGTTGCATTTGTACATTGTTGCCTTTTACAACATTGGCATAGCTCCCTTGTACAGTATTATTTTTAATATTACTAGATTTCGGAATATGGTCTGTGATATCTATAATGTCAGTACGGGGAGTATGTAACATTTGGTTACGTCGTGCTTGAATTCCCTGTGACAACTTCGATTTCAAATCTTTATAAACAGGACAACCCCTGTAGTTGGCAGTGTGACTTCCTCCACAGTTGCTGCATTTTTTGTTTAAATCCTCTTTCTTGAGGATACATTTTGAAGTGGGATGTAAATCTCCACATACCACACAAACACTGCGTAGAGTGCAATAAGATTTGGTATGCCCATACTCTTGGCAGTTGGTGCATTGTACCGGACCGTTTCTTTTGTGTGGTTCTTCTACGGTTACTCTACGGTGCAGCAAATATTTTAAATTATATATTGGATGCACTTCGTTCTTTTTAAGCTGGTTAGAATTCGGCATCAATTCAATTCTAAACATTGGTTGTGGTACTTTGTTTCTGTTAAAGATGTTTACGACAGTTTTAACTTCAAAGCCACATTCTTCAAGAGCTTCTTTGATTTCACTAGAGTCTACAGATGACTCTATACCTTTAATTACTACAGCTAGGCCCTTTGAGCTCTTCAACTGATAGGAATAATAATTTTTGTTTTTATCCATAAAACTTTTCTCAGTGTATGTCTGTATTTTCGTTTCATCTATATTGCCTTTTTTTAAAGGCACTATATGAAAGTTTTTTGTACCTACAATTTCGCTTAATTTAGCAACAAGAGTATTTGAGCTACACTCGCGCAAATCAATATGATAACCATAAATGACTTATTGAATGACCTATATTGGTGGTAAAAAAAAATAGCGATGATCTTAATGCGACAATTTAGAATTTCGGTCCAAGAGAGTTGACACAGCTACTAACCAAGATGACGTAGTCAATTATCCCAACCTATTTAAAATTGCCTGTACTTTGCAATTAAAAGTAGTGTGAGTTGTAATCATGCTGCGTAACATAAATCAACCTCGAGTAATCAATATCGTCGCCGAAGCCAAGATTGGACCAACTTAATTTAATGTATACCTTAGCCACAAAAACGTGTGGCCGGGTCTGCTAGTATTTTATAATAGCTTTAACTTTATTGAAGTTTCGTTATATACATATTTAAAATATTCGATGAATTCAAATACAGATTTATATTTTCAGTTGATATACATACAAATTTAGTTTGGATAACATTATTTTTTTTATATATTCAAGTTTTTAAATGAATTACATTACTAATACAAACATTTTATTCTTACTTGAAATGAAAGGTAATTATATTTTATATTCAATGGTTTATACACATATTCTTAAAAATGTGCATATGTATATACATACGTATTCGTAGCATTGCGGCTTCGTGCGACATTGACCTGCTCGCTCGACATCTGCAAGCAGACTGATTATTTTTGGTTACTGTCAATCTAATTTTGTGATGCTTCTTTGATTGTGATGGTGCCCATCCCTGCCTTGTAGTTCGGTACCACCGGGGAAGAGCTAACGATATGACTAATTCCTAGGACCAGTTCCAGCCCGATTACTCGCAATGTTATTTGACTAACGATTTTTACATTGCAATGACATACGAGAGTAATCGAGGTGGTGAAATTACTAGTTCCAAAATCGTTATTGAATCGCTAATACAGAATCGCTAGCATTTTCATTAATTGAAAATGGCTAGTGATTTGACCAACACCAAATCGTTAGTGATTTCATTAATTCAAAATCGCTAGCGATTCTATTGGTTCATTTACGAAAATAAAATACATTTTTATGAAATTCAAAGCAATATATTTATTAAATTCAATTATATGTATTTTTTAATTTATTTTCCTAAATAGTAGTTTGGTTTTCAATATTAGTTCAAACTAATTTATTAAACAAAAAACGTTCTTTAACGTGTTTTAAAATATGGCCAAAATCGTTACCTTATGTATGTATGTCGGCCTATGTACTATTTTACATTCCATTATTATTTATTAATTATTTATTTTCCTTATTTACTAAATTATTATTTTTTATTAAGCTTTAAAAATATTTAAAGCTTTTGAGCGAATCTTTGCCCAACACTCCATCAGTATTGTACAGTATGGCCAATTCGTCCGTTATTATGTTCTTCAGGTTTTTCACCACCCCAGAACCCTAGAGGATTTGAGTCATACATTTGATCAGCACGGTAACAACGGTAAAAATTTATAAAAAAAATCTAAATTTACTGAAACGTATTTTAAATAAGGAAATCGAATGAAAAAATTTACTTACGTAGTTCTTCTTTCCGATAGCTTCTATGTCTTCTTTAAATCGGGCCAAATCTTTTTTGTTTTTAATTGGAATTTTTTTAATTATTTGGTGCGTTCTCTCAGAAGCTGCTGAATTAGTAATTTCTGCTGTGCTACTTCTTCCAGGAGCACTTGGTACGCACCTGTACCTCTCATTTCTTACTAGACGACCCATATGTCTCTTACCTACAATTTCCTTTGTTGCCTTCATTTTTTATTATTATTATTATCTGCCTTATTCCACTAGCAAACTTTTTTTACCGTTAATCTTGTATTTATTAATTAATATTGTATTTATTTATACTTAATAAATTACTTTACACTTTTATTAGACTTTATTGTTTTCGCAATGACAACACTATATTGTATATCCCTTTCAGACCGTGATGCATCAATTGTGCGGTCAAGTTTCAATGTCAATATCTCTACTATTTATGCACGTATGTTAAAAAAGCCGATATGCATCGATTGTGCTGATTATTGTGTACCTTTTCTTTTTGCACTGTTTCGCTATTCGGTTTACCGTTATCCACGTGGTGATGAAATTCTTAAGTCGTATTTCGATTTTTTCAAAGAGAGCTGCGGCAGTATGTTGTATTTAATATTATTAAAATATTATTAGTGAAAAAATAGTGAAGGGTGCATATTATAACTAAAAAAATAGTAAGTTCTAATATTTAAAATGAATAGGAGTGATTCAATGCAAAGTAAGTATGTTTTAGCCGTACTTTTCAACAAGTGCATCAATTGTGCGTATCAGGTCTTAAGTAACTAAACACAAGTGCTTTTTCTTGCATTTCATTTCAAAGAAATGCTTACAGATGATGATATTTTGGCAGTGACTTAGCGTGTTGCAATGCTTGGATGAAGTATCGTAATTTTTGTCGGGAAATTAGAATGCCACCAAAAGATATACACGATTTGCTAAGTTTTCGGCTTGCGCTAGCAGAAGCTTTGGTAGCAGATCAAACTAAAACGAACGTGGAGTTGTGCTCTGGATCAGAATCAGGCGACGTTGATTTAACTCCACCATCTAAACGATACCGTCTAGCAGACCAACCATGCCCTGAAAAGCGGCTAGATGGTATCAATCACTGGCCAGAAGAATCTGACCTAAAATCAGCCCGAAAAGAGTGTAAGTCACGTACGCGCACGCGACGCACCAAGTGCGATGTATATTTATGCTTAAATAATAAAAAGAATTGTTTCACTATTTATCACACGAAAAAATAAATTAAAAGTTTAAATAGTTAGCACGTGTGGGTTTGTTTATTTCAAACGAAATCAGACCGAGATGCATCAAATGTGCGGGTCCTCGAAACCCTAGAAGGAAGTTGAAACACAAAAATTTAGATGGCGAATATGTTTTTATATCACATAAAGACTGTATGTTCTAAAAACGGGGGAAAAAAATTCAGTAGTTTAGTGTCAGGTCTGAAAGGGATATATATGTAAGTTAGTAAAACTTTTTATTTACTAATGAACAGGAACGTCTGTTCCCCATTATTGATATTTTTATACTGCTCTTCCACTACAATTGACGACTTAAGTGCTGAACACATAGACGACGAGCGTAATCTGCCAAATATTAAAATACAAGCGTTCTTAATCTGCCAAATATTAAAATACAAGCGTTCTTAAGGGCACAGCTTTTTAGACAACAGCACGACTTTGCGACAAAAAGGTTGAAGTCTTCGCTGTCGCCAAATTAGAAATTTTTCTTTTGCCGACGACAATGGCCGCTGTAGAGCTACCACTAATATGTGAATTGTAAAATTATGGAACGATGAGCTGTATGTGTTATTCGACGACATAGACATAGTCCAGCGAATAAAAAAACTGCGGCTACGCTGGCTAGGTCATGTTGTTCGAATGGATGAAAGTGCTCCAGCTCTGAAAGTATTCGATGCAGTACCCGCTGGTGGAAGCCGAGGAAGAGGGAGACCTCCACTCCTATGGAAGGACCAGGTGGAGAGGGACCTGGCTTCGCTTGGAATAACCAATTGGCGCCAAACTGCCAGAAGGCGGGATACGTGGCGCGCTGTATTGGACTCGGCTATAACCGCGTAAGCGGTGTCTACGCCAGTCAAGAAGAAGAAGAAAATGATTCAAAGTTCTAACAAGTATGACGTTATTTTGCCAGCAGAAGCGTAAAATAGCTTTGATATATCATTTATAATAACACTCGATTATTTAAAACAATTAAATCGACCTATTTTTACTTTTTTTGTACAAATAATTTCACTTTAAACTAAATATGTAAATTTTATTGCAGTGAAATTTTTCAGTAAAGCAACAATGAAATTGCTGTTTGATATGTCGCTGCCGTCTTCAAAAAGTTCAAAACGCAGGCTTCAAAGCGACATTTGTAATCAGCCGTCGCTACGTCGTGTCGTCGTCGTCTTTGTGTTCAGCACATTAAGATCTACGTAAATAATTCTGTCGACATAGACTGTGGCGACACTTGCAGCGCGGGAATTTAGTGTTAAATTGACAACGGCGGAGCGAGCGACCGATCGAACTACAATTCCTGCGAATTTTGGTCAGCACGCACATTTAATAGAATACAGTAATATCTCGATTTACGTTTTGGTCGGTTCCGAAAGATTGCGACGTAAATCGAAACGACGTTAATCAAATTTGTAGTTTTCCATATGATTATGAAAAACGCAAGGTTATTGGTTGTTTCAAATAAAGTACATAAATGCGCATTTAATTCAATTACATACTAAGAAATGTATTGTATGTATATAAAGTCCATAAGCACATAAAAAGAGTTAAAAACTATAGAAATTAAAAGATACATATTCACTTTACATAATTGAATTTCTTAGTGTAAAAAAATTCGACATATGAAATTCAGATCCTTTTTGGAATATCTATGATAAATGTACATATTACATACTCAAATCTTTGTAATGTTGCAAGCTATTGTTAATTGAGTTTCGTGTTGAGATAACTCGCTCTTCATCTTTCAAAAAAAAAATCGCTTGATCGATTTCTGTATGTGGTTAAAAGCCTCTGATAGCTTTGAGATTGGGAATTGTGAACGTTCCCTCTAATTTTCGACCATCGAATTTTCTAATAGATTATCATCTTTATTAGGAGTATCTTTCAATGCCAATGCTTCTGAGTTAGTTAATGGTTCATCACCTATTTCCAAGATATCAATATATTGGATTCATCAACATCTGTGAAACCAACAGTGTGCGCTAAGTAAATTAGTTCTATATTTAAATCGTTGGAATTTTCTTCTGATCCACATCGAGATGTAGTATATTCCGGCCATATGTTTTTCCATGCATGGCTCATCGTTGTCGCGGATACTTCTTCCCAGCTTTGTTTAATATTTTCCACTGCTGGCATGACATGATATTTGACCCAAAAATTGCGAACTACATCAGCAGATGCGCAGTGAGATTCTTTATCAATTGCATCAATCAAGTTGTTAAATGTCCTTCGTAAGTAGTATTTTTTAAATGCCGCGATAACGCCTTGATCCATCGGTTGGATAAGTGCCGTTGTATTCGGCGGTAAGAAGATTACTTTAATATTGTCATTCATATCATCAAGCGGGATAATGTGGCTAGGGGCATTATCAATTAACAGCAATGACTTGCACGCAAATCCATTTACTTCGCAATATTTTATAACTGTTGGGCAAAAATGCAACTTAAACCAATCATAACAAGTAAGGAAGGGCTAAGTTCGGGTGTAACCGAACATTTTACACTCTCGCAATTTATTTACTTAACTTTATTAATAATATTATATAATACACAATTTGACCCACATATTCGTCATATATATTGTATAAAGTCCATTGAAAGTTGGAAACCCTAATATTAGGTTAGAAGTACCGAGGTCCTCATGTTCGATATATGGGGCCTTGACAACCTATGGTCTGGTATATAGGAAGTAGGCGTGGTTGTGAAGCGATTTGGCTTGTTTTCACAACATATCATTGGGATGTAAAGAAATTATTACAAACCAAGCTGCATTGAAATCGGTCGAGTAGTTCCTGAGATATGGTTTTTGACCCATAAGTGGGCGATGCCACGCCCATTTTCAATTTTATAAAAAAATCTGAGTGCATATAGGGTTATATATATCAAAATGATCAGGGTGACGAGAAAACTTCAAATTCGGATGTCCGTCCGTCTGTCCGTCCGTCCGTGCAAGCTGTAACTTGAGTAAAAATTGAGATATCTTAATGAAACTTGGAACACGTGTTCCTTGGCACCATAAGAAGGTTAAGTTAAGTTCGAAAATGGGCGTAAACGGACCACTGCCACGCCCACAAAATGGCGAAAACCAAAAGCACTTAAAGTGCCATAACTAAGCTATAAATAAAGCTATGGAAGTAAAATTTGGTATGAAGGGAAGTTGGCATGGCCCCTCCCCCTACTAAGTTTTTTGTACATATCTCGCAAACTACTAAAGGTATATCAAGGAAACTTTCTAGAGTCGTTTCTTTTAGGTACTACCTTATACAGCCCAAAAATGGAGAAAATCGGATTATAACCACGCCTACTTCCCATATAAAGGTTATGTTGAAAACTGCTAAAAGTGGGTTAACTCAATAACGAAAAATTCCAGAAACACTAAATTTCACATAAGAAATAGCAGATGGGAGCTGCACTCAGATTTTTTTGCAAAATGGAAAATGGGCATGGCGTCGCCCACTTATGGGTCAAAAACCATATCTCAGGAACTACTCGACCGATTTCAATGAAACTTGGTTTGTAATATCTTCCTAGCTCCCCAATGATATGTTGTGAAAATAGGCCAAATCGCTTCACAACCACGCCTACTTCCTATATACCAGAACTTTGAAGACGATCTGAATCGTTTACTTTACAATATATAAGGTAAGCACTAGTAAAGATATCGATGCAGAATTTTGCACTAATACTACGTTTATGGTGTGACAGCCCCATTCTAAAAATCACCGAAATCGGACCATAGGTTGTCAAGGCCCCATATATCGAACATGAGGACCTCGGTACTTCTAACCTAATATTAGGGTTTCCAACTTTCAATGGACTTTATACAATACATATATATGACGAATATGTGGGTCAAATTGTGTATTATATAATATAAATAAAGTTAAATAAATAAATTGCGAGAGTATAAAATGTTCGGTTGCACCCGAACTTAGCCCTTCCTTACTTGTTATGATTGTTCTTACGGTTGTTGAAGGCAAACCGTAACGCTAGCTATATTAAAAGCCTTTTCGCCCTTATCATGGCGGTGAATGACTTTCATTTTCTTTTTAATAGAAATAACATTTCGTTTCTTTTTTAATTGAACTGCACGAACACTTTTAAATTCACGTTTTGAACTAATTTTCACTCTTTTATGCGAGTTATCAGCAACACTTATAAAAATCAACTGAACGAGTTCATGAAATATATTGACAAAATTCAAAATACATAAATGTAAACAAGGGATTCCCCAAATTCATATTTCATACAGGCGACGTAAATCAAATTGACAACGTAAATCGCGTCAAAGGTCACTAATATTTTCACAACGTAAATCAAGACAACGTTAACGAAGCGGACGTAAATCAAGGTATTACTGCAGACTTTCGTTTTTAGGGGTGGGTTTTTTTTTTCAGATTCGTGTAATGCCTCGTTGCATTACAAATCATAAGCGAAAATACTAATTGCCAGTAATGCATGAAATCAGTAGTAGGTTTAGCGCTCCAGTAATCGCTTGACACCAAGCGAACTACTGGGTGCTTATGACTCATACGGTAGAAGCGGTAGAAACTCATAAGATTGGTCGCATGGACCCTCTCCGCCTACGGGCTTACATCTTTCGGTGTTTGAACCAGTGATAAAAAAATGACAACTCTCATGTGAGAGCGCAAAACCACCTAAACTTTGGCAGTTTGTCGAGATGAGGAGGTTTTGATTTTTGCTAGTTAATTTAATATCTTTTTAATCATTTTTAACTTGATTTTATAGACAATATGCCAAAAGCTAAAAATAATTGGAATTGGAAATCCAAGTGCTGCTGGCTGCAGCGAGGGAGGACAATTTTATAATTTTCCAAAAGAGGGAACGGACCTCGAACGGTAAGTAATTAATAAAAAGTTAGATAGTGCAAAAAGTGTATTAAATATTTAATAATAAAAAGTTGATAAAGTGACTTATTTGTGAATCACAAGAGAATTAAAAAAAATTCTATAATTTAAGAAAGTGAAGAAATTGTGTTTCGATAATGTTCGATATATCGAAATTTTAATATTAAATAATATTACACAATCGACTTCACTCTTATCGTTAAATGTTTATGATGTTTTAAAATTTGAATTGTTCTTTGCATATTTTAAATGTAATAATGTTACATATAACTTTTCAATTGTAGTGAAAATTTTGTTACGATAATTTGTGATATATCGAAATTTTATTTTAAATAATATAACACTAACTTCACGCTTATTGTTGAATGTTTTAGATGTGATATAAATAGTAGACTTTAAATTGTTGTTGTCTACAAATTTTAAATGTAAAATATTATAGTAAAAAGTGAAAATATTATTTCGATAATTTTCGATATACCGAGGTATAGGTGGCGAAAATTAGATGAAACAAATTTTAAATTGTTTTTTTTTTCGCGTTTTTCGTTGGTTATTATAAAATAATTAAGTCATATTAAATATCGATGTGTTGAACGGCTAATTAAAATAAAGCTTAATTGTTTTGGAACTTTTTGCACTAATATTATTATTATATATATTTTATATTATTACATATTTTATTTTTTATGTTTTTTTATACTTTATTCTTTTAAGAGGCGCAAACGTTGGCTCGAACGTTTAGGTGTTTTTGAAAATATGAATGATGAAACACCTAAACACATTTTTGCCTATGAACGGCATTTTTCGGAAAAAATGCGACACTAAAAAAATTACGTCCGAGGGCCGTTCCAGATATTAATTTAATTGTCGAGCCTGCATTTAATGCCCCAAATTCTCTTTTTGAAAAACCCATAGAGATGGGTACGGAAGATTTCGCTCCTATTGAAGAAACAGTCTCAAATGCAACCGGTGCATCGAATCAGCTTCTTCCACTTTTTTTTTTTCAATATTTCTTTATTTATTGAATCTGCTTTGTTTAAAGCCTAACAATAAGTATTAAAATCTCAAATCTATTTACAACTACATAAGTAAGCTCAAGAATGTCTTTGAGCTTTTTTGGTGGAACGTTGCTCTTTAGTAGGCAGGTAAATCTCTTCTTTTTAAACGTGTTTGATTGCAGGAATGTAACAAGGCATTTGCCAATGGGTTTGGATGTTCACGAAGTTTAGAAATATATTTCTTTCTGCTGTCCTCTATTTCCTTCTTTACCATAGGAATATCAAGATCCTTATGTATATTTTCATTACGCATGTACCATGGTGAAACCGTTATTGTTCTAAGAATTTTAGATTGGAATCTCTGAATTATATCAATGTTTGTTGCAGGTCGTACCCCACAGTTGAATACCATACACCCAAATCGGTTTTATGATTGCATTGTATAACAGGACTTTGTTGTCTAGGCTTAGTTTAGAATTTTTGTTTAGAAGCCAATTTAATTTGCTGCTCTTAACTTCATGCAAGTTACTTTACTCGCTATATGTTTCCGTCACGTAATCTTCGATCCAGGTGAATCCCAAGATAAGTTACTTCATTCGCTTGGGGTACTAGCACATTGTTTATTTTAACTGTCCGGCATGTTTCCGATCTTAGCGAGAATGTAACATGTTTGCATTTTTGCTCATTAATATTTATACGCCAGTTGGCTAGCCATTCTTCGACAAAAGTTAAGTGCTCGTCTAACACTCTTGATGCTCTAATGGGGCATTTGTTACGGCTTACTAGGGCTGTGTCATCCGCAAAAGTGGATGTCAATACGTTATTAGCTATTGGAATGTCTGCTGTATATATTATGTACAGAGTAGGGCCTAATACACTGCCCTGAGGTACACCAGCCCTTATTGCTCGTTCTTCTGATATAAAATCTACTACTTTAACTGTAAATTCCCGATTTCTTAAATATGACTCCAATGTTTTATGCAATTAGTAAGGTAAAACGTTTTTGATTTTCCATAAAAGGCCTTCATGCCAGACCTTATCGAACGCCTGAGCTACATCGAGAAAAATAGCTGAACAGTACTCTCTGTGCTCGAATGCCTTCCTGATTTCGTTTGTAATTCTATTCACTTGCTCTACCGTGCCATGTTTAGCATGAAACCTGAATTGGTGGGTTGGTATTATATTATTTTCGTGGAGGAAAGGAGACATACTTACGTACAGCCGATTTTAGTTGACGCAGAATTGAAGGGGACGACTTAACTGCCATTCACGTCTCGCTTGCCTTTTCTCATTTACAAGCTTTTCTATTTCATTATTAGTCATGTTTCTAAAAACCTTAACATTTCTTTTAGGTGTTGCCAAGACAGCTGCAATAGTTATTACATCATTGAATTCTATTATGCTTTCATCAATATCTCTTCCTGTATTTATTTTTAAATCGATATAAATGTGGCTACTGATATATTTTCTATATTTCAACCAGTTAGTTTTAAAAGATGTTAGAGATATTTTTGGCTCAACTGTCATGGGCTGTTCGCATAACTTTATAAGTCCAGGAGAATGATCAGAACATAAGTCAACACATGTGTCTACTGTTATAAGCGATCTATCTATATTTTTGACTACAGCAAAATCTATTAAATCTGGTATTTTGTTTCTATCACTGGGCCAGTATGTCGGCTAGGAGATACTATATCAAGGTTATTGTGTTTATTTATAATAGTGTAGTACAGCTGTCGTCCTTTCGGATTAATAAGACGTGAGCCCCCCACTTTTTGAAACGGAAAATCGCGATATGGTTCTAGAGCCTCTTCCATTCCTTGAGGAGGAACATTTAAATAGTTCTGAAAAAGTCACGCAAACAGATAGAAAGAAGAAATTGAGGGAAGAGTATAGAATTTTATAAATAAAATTAGATGAAAAAAAAGAATAGGAGAATAGGAGTTTAAAGGCTCAGTTGGTCCAAATGGCCACTGAATTCGAAAGATGTAGGGAAATAATAAGAAATAGTTCATTTAGGTCATACCCACTTGAGTAAGTTTGTAACAATGCTCCTTCTCAGTTAGGAGCTTTTATTAGGAGTAGTTTTTTGAATAGTAAACGTCAAAATCACGGTCAGCGGTATGATAGTTTTTTAAAACCATAGCTTTGGGTGTATTTTTCTTGTCGCTTAGTTTTCCCTCAGAAAACACTTTGCATAATTTTGTTTCAGTTTGGCCTCGTTTCTCAGGTTCCACCCAAAGCAGCATAAAATTGGTGGAAATTAGGTGTAGGGTATTTTCTTTTGAACAAAAGTTCGTATCCGTTTCTTGTGATGAAATGTCATTTGCTAGATCTAGATCATCTAGATTAGCCACAACTGCAATGACCATAATGGTGCAAGGTATAGGTGGCGAACTTTGGTCCCACCCATTAGCATATTTCTTTGTAAGAGGTTCTTGCTAAGGAGATGTCCTCAAAAAATATATTCTTGAAGCCATTACCCAACTTCAAAATATAGGACTAGTTCCTTGCCATTTTGTTTGCGACCAGGGTACTAATTTTCAAAATGTTGCTAATTTGTTAGGTTTTTCAGGGTCACGGCCTTTTTTCAATGTTAATGGCAAGGAAATATGTTTTTTTACGATAGCCCCCATTTAATAAAATGCTGCCGGAGCTTACAAAATAATAAAAATTAAGTTGTCTTTAAAAATCGTCGCGTCCGATATAATCCATTTTTATAAAATGGACTCTATAACGAGTTATCGGTGCGCGAATAAATTAACTGATGATATGAAGGTTAAATTCGCGTCTCAAGTGTTGAGTAAGTAATTCGGTCGCTTCTGGAGCCTAAGCTCAAATACTGTGAGCTTTATTAATACCGCGGAATTCGTTTCTTTTTTTAATAAGTTATTCGACATTTTTAATAGCAGTTCTGTTGAGGCTATTGTACCCACTAAAAAAGTCTTTGAAGGTTCCCAAGAGCAAAAACAGTATTCAGATGAAGCAGAACAGGTTTTAAAAACAATCCGGGTCATAGATGAGTTAGGAAACAACACAACAAATAATTTTAAATTTATAAAGGGGTGGATAATTAATATAAGCTGCCATCGATTGGTCACTTCTCCGCTCGCTATATTTGGGCGCTGCTCGCCTGTCAAAAATTTTGCATGTGAAAGCAACAACAAAGTTATCTAGCTAAATTCGTGCAGGAGAGTATGCGAATACCTCATTAAAAATTCTTTCGCCGCTTGCTGATTGGTACCAAGAACCCATTTCGAATCCTCAGTTGACCAATTTTTTGCTTTCCCCGTAGAACTGGTCTCGTCAAAATCTCTCAAATCAATATTTTCTGTTGGACAACGCAGATTTCTTCTACTTAACAGGTGCGATTAACCTATTTTTTTCAAAGTTTTTTGGCCGTCCATTCACTAGTTGGCTTGTTTATGACCTGAGTAGCCTTCTTAGGGGTTAATTCGGGTTTTTACGAATTAATTTCTCCACAGGACGAACATCATAGTCACTCAATATCCTTGGTCGACCAGAGAGTTGACAGAAGACGCCAACTTATCCTTTTTCTGTCAATTGTTTTACTATTACCGATTATTTTTGTTATTTCTCTGGTTATTGTTTTAGTTTCAGATAATACAAATACATACATATACAGTTTTCCCAATTCTGTGCAATTTTCTTAATTTTATCCACAATTAAACTTTCATATAAAATGCTACAATTAAATTGCCAACGTACGAACTGTACTCTTTAGTAAAATACTTAAAACACTTAAAAATGCCAAGTTAAACTACTCATATTTTTCGAAAAAGTAACGGTAATTAAAAAAACAAAGTATACTGAGTTTGGCTTGCATAACTGGACGCATTAATTTTTGGTGGTTTTCCAATGAAATTATTGGTTTATGTTTCCTTTTCTAATTTTTTTGTTTGTTTCCTTTGCCAGGCTGCCGAGTTAAAGTCATTTTTACATCGAGGGTTACAACTAGGGCTCTTAAAATTGTTCGATTAAACTGAAATTCGAATATCTGTTTTGACACCGTTCGTACGAATATTAACCGGTTAGTAATATTCGAATAGTCGTTCTTCTACGATTATTCGAATAGTTGTTCTGCTGTCATTATTCGAATAGTTGCTCCGCTGCGAGCATTTGAATAATTGAAAAGTGTTGGAAATCCAAGCAGCCTTTGATTTTTGTTTGGTTTTATTTGTGAAAATGTAAATTTTTCGCATATTCCATGAGTCTCACATTTTTCAATAAACATAGAAAATTAATGAACTTTCACTATTCGAATAGTCGACAACTTACGACTAACCGAATAGTGCAAACCGAATATTATTATTCGAATAATGCCCTATTTGGTTAATTCGGTTAGTCGAATACCAAGAGCTCTAGTTACAACCATACAGTACTGTCTTTTGCCTTCCTACCATCTTTTTCCATTTATAGTCCGTTCAGCCAGGGTTTTTACTATGGTTACAGTTGCGGTTGTGGCTGAATACGTTTTAGTTTGGGGATAGTCCACCGGCGTCGTCGATTGCCTTGTTTAGCCGTTGGTATATGATGCGCTCCAAAACTTTTCCCGCGGATTCTAACATACAGAGAGGCCGGAAGTGGGACGGTTCTGTCATTGGTTTATATCTTCTTCTTGACTTGTGGTCCGAGTCGATGTTGGGACCACGAAGCGTACGCACATCAGAAACACTGGAGACATGTCGTCCATCTATCACAACATGATCGATCTGGTTGCGAGTGATTCGATCCGGGGACAGCCAAGTAGCTTGATGGATTTTCTTATGCTGGAATCTAGTACTACAGACGACCATATTTCGGGCCCCGGCGAAGTCGATCAGCCTCAGACCGTTTGGTGATGTTTCATCATGGAGGCTGAATTTTCCGACTGTTGTGCCAAAGACACCTTCTTTACCCACCCTAGCGTTGAAATCGCCAAGCACGATTTTGACATCGTGGCGGGGGCAGCGCTCATAGGTACGTTCTAGGCGCTCATAGAAGATATCTTTGATCACTTCGTCCTTCTCTTCCGTCGGGGCGTGGGCGCAAATCAGCGATATGTTGAAGAACCTCGCTTTGATGCGGATTGTGGCTAGACGTTCATCCACCGGAGTGAATGCCAGGACTCGACGACGGAGTCTCTCTCCCACCACGAATCCCACACCGAATTTGCGCTCCTTTATATGGCCGCTGTAGTAGATTTCACAAGGACCCACCTTCTTCCGTCCTCGTCCCGTCCATCGCATTTCTTGGATAGCGGTGATGTCAGCCTTTACTCTTACAAGGACATCAACCAGCTGGGCAGAGGCACCTTCCCAATTAAGGGTCCGGACATTCCAGGTGCATGCCCTTAAATCGTAGTCCTTTAAACGTTTGCAGTGGTCGTCATCAAAATCGGGGTCTCTCATCCGAGGCTGTTTCGTCGTTTTCATTGGGAGGTGTTTTTATGTGGTGGGTCCCAAACCCTACGCACAACCGCATAAGCGGGTTTCGCCTTCTCACTTTAGCTCGCCTCCAAACGGATGTCTGTTGGCTACCCAGAGGATACTTGGTCTAAGACCGGAAGTCGTGAGCTGCTTGAGCCACATGTAAAAGAATCGTTCCTGGCCACTCCCAAGTGAATGACAGTCAGAAACTTTCCTCACTTACGTGAACTTCTACATATGACTCCATCCTTCCATATATGGTTTATATATTACACATATATTACACATTGTTCGAAAAGGGTCTATGTTTCTGACAATCGATGTTTTTAGCGCTATATTCGGAATTCCATCTGGTCTTGGGGCTTTATATGGGTTTAACCGATCACACCTCACCTTTCGAACTCCCCATTCGAAACAGCTGGTGTAACCTGGCTTTGTTGTACTCTCAGGATCTCCTCAAGGAGTTGGGGTCGGGTTGAAGAGAGTACCGAAACTAGTCTTCCAATTATTGAAGGGGATGTAGGCATTTGTCTGCGAGTGCCGAGTTTTTCCGTTACTTCTTTATATATGAGTCCCTACGCGTTGTTTTCGACGTCGTCGCACATTTTAAAGAAACATTTCTTACTTTTTGGTAATCGGAGGTACCACGTGACCTTTGGTACAAGCTAGAGCTCTTGGTATTCGACTAATCGACTAACCGAATTAACCGAATAGGGCATTATTCGAATAATAATATTCGGTTTGCACTATTCGGATAGTCGTCAGCCATCGACTATTCGATTAACCGCTCATTTTCGACTATTCGGTTAACCGTTCGTTGTCGACTATTCGAATAGTGCAAGTTCATTAATTTTCTTATTTTTATTGAAAAAAGTGAAACATTAAAACTAACAAAAAACTCGCTATTTTTATGACTGTCATACCAAAACCGTTGTTGTTTCACATGCAAAATTAAAATATGACTGATACAACACTGCGTGGTATGTTTCTTGAGTTCGCTATTCTATACCCCTACCCACTTGCTGCCGAATTTTTTCGGTTTTTTGCGGCATATGCCTAGCACTGCAGTAACCGGTTACTTTTTGGAACCGGTTTTTTTGGGACACACTCGTGGCAGTGTGGGCGGTCGGTGGGTGGGGCTTTGGGGCATTTTGGGTCAAAACTTCGACGAGTGGGTAGTCGGTTTTCTGTGAAGAACCGGTTTTTTTGGGTCGGTCAGTGGTCGGTTTTGCTCGTGCCCTTCTGCCCGAACACTTCTCAACCGATTTATACCGCACATTGTATATATCTGGAAAATACGGACATATATCTGGAAAATCAAAGGCTTTTAGACTGCAAACAATTATCATTTATTCGAATAGTGACAGTATAACTATTCGAATAACCGCAGTAGAACGACTATTCGAATAGTCGGAACATTGCGACTAACCGAATAGTGCTAACCGATTAATATTCGTACGAACGGTTACAAACCGGATATTCGAATAATCGGTTTTCAGGTTAATCGAATAATTTTAAGAGCCCTAGTACAAGCGCCTTGCTTGAAATTATGTTACACTGACGGTGCTTCTGACCAAACGAAAAGCAACTAAAACAAGTAAGGAAAGGCTAAGCTCGGGTGCGACCGAACATTTTATACTCTCGCAATTTATTGATATAATTTCATTACGATAACATAAAATTTGACCCATATATTCGGCATAAAGTCCAATAGAATAACGAAAATCATCATATGTGGTATAGGAGGGCTGATGTAATTCCTAAAGCGATTTCACTCATTTTCCCCACCAAGCTACTCTATATACAAGACTATATACTCACTTAATGTTGCTAAGATATCTCACATATTAATCGAAATATGCGGAATAAAGCCCATAATTAGGTATATGGGAACTAGGAGAAGTTCTGATCCGATTTTAAGAATTTTTGGAACAGAGACACACAATTAGGAGAAAAAATTTCCTCTGAATTAAAAATATCTCAAAGATTTCACGATATTTTCGGTGAAAAATTACCCTTAGGCGCTGAGTTCTTCATGTAGATATCCGGGGCCTTGAAAAGTTATAGTGCGATTTCGAAAATTTTTCCATAAGTGAAGCCACAGATGATATACAGTATTTGTATAAATTTTTATTCCGCTATCTTCATCGGTTCCTAATGTATATATTTTAAAGTGAACGAATCAGATGGAATTCAAAATTGAGTTACAAGGGAAGTTGGCGTGCTTGTGGACAGATTTCATTAAAATCGGTCGAGTAGGTCCTGAGGTATGGTTTTTCGTTAGTGAGTTAACTCACTTTTAGTAATATTCAACATACCTTTGTATGGGAGTTGGGCGTGGTTATTATTAACGTTAGTGAGTTAACTCACTTTTAGTAATATTCAACATAACTTTTGTATGGGAGTTGGGCGTGGTTATTATCCGATTTCTTTCATTTTTGGACTTCATAAGGAAATGGCTAAAAGAAAAGAAAGTTTGGTTTATATAGCTTTAATGGTTTGCAAGATATATACAAAAACCATATTTGGAGGCGGGTCCACGTCCATTTAAAAAAAAATTACATCCAAATGTGCCCTTCCCTAATTCGATCTTTTGTACCAAATTTTACTTTCATAACTTTATTTATGGCTTAATTAAGACACTTTATGTGTTTTCGGTTTTCGATATTTTGTGGGCGTGTTTGTGGACCGATTTTGCCCATCTTCGAAAGCAACCTCCTCAGGGTGCCAGGCAATATGTGTTCCATGTTTCATTAAGATATCTCAATTTTTACACAAGTTATCGCTTGCACGGACAGACGGTCAGACAGACGGACTGACAGACATCCGGATTTGAACTTCACTCGTCATCCTGATCATTTATATATATGTACTAGCAGACCCGGCCACACGTTTTTGTGGCTAAGGTATACATTAAATTAGTAAATTTTTCAATGCAGAGAAAAAATTCTTACGCATAAAGACGAAAACGTTATAGCCGATAAGTTTTAAAATGATTGATAGACATTATAGTAGATCTGTGTTAAGCGTTAATCATCATAATTTGTAAAACTTTGATTTTTTTAATCGTATATTGGAGAAAGTAACAAATGACAAAATTTCATAGTTGGCTTTGGTGACGATATTGATTACCTTCTTCACAGCAAGTCTTGTCCTTTGGCAAAGTTTGATGTTGATTTATGTTACGCAGTATGATGACAACTCACACGACTTTTAATTGCAAGTGAGTTCAACAATTTAAAATAGTCTGTGGGATAATTGAATACGTCATCCTGGTTTGTAGCTGTGTCAACTCTCCTTTAACGATTAAGATTAAGATCAAAGAGATCCTTGTTTTTTTACCACCAATATAGGTCATTCAATCAGCCATTTATGTTTATTATATTATGGTTTCATGTCAGGAAAAACACGATGAATAAGCTCCTCTTTCGAGGCCATGAAGTGACAGGAACCCGTTAAAAATGTTATTAATCCATCGAGGTGTCAACTGTGTTGCTATCATTTTCAACTATTTCTACAATCGCAGTATGATATTGTTGGAAAAACACTCGTATGTTATTTGTTAATTGGCGATTCTTTATGTGTCGCCACAAATTAGATGATTTTAGGAATGTGATTAGTTCGTCAGCAACAGTTGATCCAGGAATAGTCTGGCGATAATCACCTGCCAATCGATTCATGGCTTCACTAAAAATATTTTCGTCGTCGCGTAAATCTTTTAAAGTCCTGTGCAGTACCTCCAGCGACTTGAATATGTGGAAAATCTTCTTTATAGCTCTTTTTTTGGCGATTTTGCCGACTGGTGTTTCGTTGATTTGCAATTTAGAAGGAATTTCAAGGCCGAATTGCCGTTTATCTGCCTACTAACAGGTTCCAAGTTGCCCATATTCCCATTATAACTGGGCGTTGAAAATGAGTGAAATCGGTTCAGGAATTACCTCAATCCTCATGTACTATATATGCTGATTTTCTTTATTCTATTGGGCTTTATTTCAAATTGCGTGTAATAAAATTACATCAATAAATTGCGAGAGTATAAAATGTTCGGTTGCCTTTCCCTACTTGTGACAAATTGATTTGGGCTATCGACACAGCCTTATACAATTGAACAATGATACAAATATTTTAACAAAGCAACAATGACAACTTTCAAAATATTATTTTTTGTTTTTTTTTTTTATAATTTTGTTGTCAATTAAAAAAAATCATCGTCTTGTTATCTTCCTCACCATTTTTCGATATATACTTACTTTCTAATCCTTCCCTGGCCTTCCATAAATATTTTAAAACTAAAATTAGCCAGATCGGTTTGGCCCTTCTTGATTTTTTTCGAGACTAACGACTCAAATTGTTTGTATGGGTGATTAGAAAATTGTGGATTTAAGACTTTTTCAGGCAATTTTTCTAATTTTTCTCTCCGTAAGAACCATCCCGGTACCTCTAAACACATTCTAAACAAAAAATTTGCGAAATCGGTTTAGCGGTTCTCGAGTTATGCGCTTAGCAACACATTTTGCGATTCATTTTTATATTATAGATATAACCCCAAATCTAACTCTTTTACTTCTGGGTGACACAAACAACCGTTATGTAAACAAAACTATAATACTCTGTGCAACATGTTGCGAGAGTATAACTAGCCTTTGCTCTGCAAAAACACCTTTTATTTGTTTTGTCAATCTAGTTTTAATTTTTTCAATTTATAGGATGGACATCAAATATTTTTCTTAAAATATTAAACTTTTTATAAATAACGGGTGATTTTTTTGAGGTTAGGATTTTCATGCATTAGTATTTGACAGATCACGTGGGATTTCAGACATGGTGTCAAAGAGAAAGATGCTCAGTATGCTTTGACATTTCATCATGAATAGACTTACTAACGAGCAACGCTTGCAAATCATTGAATTTTATTACCCAAATCAGTGTTCGGTTCGAAATGTGTTTCGCGCTTTACGTCCGATTTATGGTCTACATAATCGACCAAGTGAGCAAACAATTAATGCGATTGTGACCAAGTTTCGCACTCAGTTTACTTTATTGGACATTAAACCAACCACACGAATGCGTACAGTGCGTACAGAAGAGAATATTGCGTCTGTTTCTGAGAGTGTGGCTGAAGACCGTGAAATGTCGATTCGTCGCCGTTCGCAGCAATTGGGTTTGTGTTATTCGACCACATGGAAGATTTTACGCAAAGATCTTGGTGTAAAACCGTATAAAATACAGCTCGTGCAAGAACTGAAGCCGAACGATCTGCCACAACGTCGAATTTTCAGTGAATGGGCCCTAGAAAAGTTGGCAGAAAATCCGCTTTTTATCGACAAATTTTGTTCAGCGATGAGGCTCATTTCTGGTTGAATGGCTACGTAAATAAGCAAAATTGCCGCATTTGGGGTGAAGAGCAACCAGAAGCCGTTCAAGAACTGCCCATGCATCCCGAAAAATGCACTGTTTGGTGTGGTTTGTACGCTGGTGGAATCATTGGACCGTATTTTTTCAAAGATGCTGTTGGACGCAACGTTACGGTGAATGGCGATCGCTATCGTTCGATGCTAACAAACTTTTTGTTGCCAAAAATGGAAGAACTGAACTTGGTTGACATGTGGTTTCAACAAGATGGCGCTACATGCCACACAGCTCGCGATTCTATGGCCATGTTGAGGGAAACTTCGGAGAACAATTCATCTCAAGAAATGGACCCGTAAGTTGGCCACCAAGATCATGCGATTTAACGCCTTTAGACTATTTTTTGTGGGGCTACGTCAAGTCTAAAGTCTACAGAAATAAGCCAGCAACTATTCCAGCTTTGGAAGACAACATTTCCGAAGAAATTCGGGCTATTCCGGCCGAAATGCTCGAAAAAGTTGCCCAAAATTGGACTTTCCGAATGGACCACCTAAGACGCAGCCGCGGTCAACATTTAAATGAAATTATCTTCAAAAAGTAAATGTCATGAACCAATCTAACGTTTCAAATAAAGAACCGATGAGATTTTGCAAATTTTATGCGTTTTTTTTTTAAAAAAAGTTATCAAGCTCTTAAAAAATCACCCTTTATAAATGTGAATTTCAGCAACAATTTACCATTGAACCGCTCAGCCACTCACCATTGGGCCGCTGGCCGCTTTGCCGCTCATTGCGTGGCTAGTTTTCGGCCGTTACGCTTATATTCTTCATCAGTAATGCTGAGAGATAAGTAGCATCTGTTTATATTAATATTTTTAATAGTTGTGTGAACAAATCGATCGGAAGAGAAGGGTGATTCCAGTTGCGGAAATTTAGGGTTACATTTCCATATAACCGCTTTATTTCGTGTGTCATTTATCCAGGATACGCCTTGTCCGATTTTATATTGTTCCCTTAATAGGACCACATCAATTTGCTTTTCGGCAACTGACTGTTTTAATAAGTCATATGCCGCTTGACAATGGTTTGTGTTAAGTTGTAAAAACTTCATGTGATCTGTTGCTGCTTTCTTGTAAACTGTATACCTGACGCATCCAGTGAGAGCAGAGCAAGATTTGGTTTAATTGGTCTACAGTCAAACATTTAAAGCATCGCTATCGTTGCCTATTCGACAGATTTCAATGAAATTCCCGAAATCATCAATTTAGCCAACCAACTTTCAGCTTTTTATTAAGTAGAAGCTGTCTGGGTGCCTCGACAGGAAGTTTAATGAGCGCTGTTTCGGTGTCTCCGTAGGACTTTCTTATGCTCTTGATTGCTGAGGTCGTCAGCTCTAAATTTCCTAACTCTCTCTGTAGGGCATAAAGAACTTCTTAATTGATTGACTTCATCCAAGTCTTTGCACTCGGGTAGAGTTTCATGGGTCAGAAGTTTAACGTTAGATTGATCACCGTGGTATTTCCTCATATTCTCTTGGGAGTCGGTTGGCATTACTGCTCCGCAAAATTGTAGGAACATTTCTCCACTTTGAGTTTTAGGTATTTTTGTAACTATATTTCCGAATCCGCTAAGAGTTGAATCGGGCTTGATTTTTCGTAGAATTTCCACATATCTAAGATTCCCTTTTTTTAAATTAATGCCGCTTGGGGTTTTGTTTTTGGCAGTTTTACTGTCTTCTTATTGACTTTCTATTCTCCTCTCTCATTGGTTTTTCAATGAGTGTAGTACAACCTCTTTTCGCCTGGACGATCGGGTGAGTTGCCGACTCTTTAACCTTTGTTACTGCTTGTTTTTATAATTCCAATATCTTGTCTATGAGTGTTGATTTACATGTTTAGGACTTACCATGTCTATTACATGGCTATTAACACGTCTATGAGAATGCCTAGGGCAGAGAGCGCGCTCTCTCCTTCGCTTACACTTATTGTAATTTCATTGCTGTAGTGCCTTTGGTTGACGGCTGGTCGGATACGCTGGCCTTAGTAGGTGTTATTGGCATGTTATTAGATGGAGTCACATCGCATGATACCGCACTAGATGGAGTCACATCTAAACAGCTGATACTCGGAAATTCCTCAGGATGAAATCCCCAGAAATTTCTCTTCTAGTGGATTGTGCATCGTGGGTATCTAAAGGGAGAGCTAAAAAATGCGCTCTTCGCGATTTGCCTTTTCCGTGGACCAAATAAATATATGTATATTTATTAAGTGTTTTAACACTCACCGCTTTTGTAAAAACTATACCATAATACTTTTATCATGGTATTTTTACCACATGTCTCTCTCAAGTAATACATTCCTATAATTATGGGTTCCTTTCAAACGTTCCCTCCCTTACGTTTTCCAGCTGGCCGTGAAGAAAAACCTAAAAATATTGCAATGACTTGTGCACAGTCAAAAATATTTAAAACTTCAAATACATTACATATGTATATATTTTATTTTCTTCATTTGTTTAAGTCATAAAATTTTTGAGCTTTTGTGTTTTTTTGTATATTTTTATATATTTGTACCAGCGTAAACATGCAATTTCTTAGAAAATTTCCAGTGAATCTTTTAAAGCGTATAAATTGTCGATTTAACTCTAACATTGAAGTACAAGGCCACGATTATGTTAAGACCGATTTTCCACCGAGATTTGTAAAAGTGTTGCCACCATCTAAATATGGCGGTGAATATTTTGTTACCCTACTAACCGGTACATCAAACATAGGCAGGCAAGGCGCACATTTCATCAAACATCTATTCGAGGTGGCCAAAGTTCCAGTAGCATTCGAAAGAATTGAGGTGGGACCAAATGAGACTGAATACCCCAGGGAATATGTGCAGTCGGTGCAACGCAATCGTCATGCAATACATGTCGATTTACAGCACGATCCCGACGAGAAACAAAAACAACTGATGCTCAACAACGATTTGGATCTCTATATGTGTATAATACATCTGAATTCGATTGAGGGGTACAGGTGTAAATATCCAGATATCGATATAACAGTGTTGATGCAGAATAATGCCGGCAACTTCTCGAAATTGGAATATACCCCGGTGCCGGGTATGGTGGAGACACTGAAAATCGTACATCAACGTTATATCAGACGTTATTTCCACTTTGTTTTCCATTATGCCATGGAAAATTCCCATAAGAAGGTCACTTTTGGTCATCAAGAGTTTGAATTTCCCATCTCTGATGGTTTGTATAACAAGATTGCTTTGCAAATGTACGAAGAAATGAAGCCGGATTTTGAATTTGAATTAATGCCCATTCATGATTTGGTTCGCCGTATTGTGATGAAACCCAATCATTTCGACGTAATCTGTACTACCGATCGATATGGCACTTTTGTCGCCTCCATTGCCAGTGCAGTTTGCGGCGGCGCCAGTTTGTTTAGTTCTACTGAGCGTGGCGACCATCACGCTGTCTTTAAGCCGCTGCAGACCCGCCTGTCCGTAACAGACGCCAATGTGCTCAGTCCGTATGGAATTATGCGAGCCAGCATTGATTTGTTGAGATATTTGGGCGAGAACGATTGCGCCAACGTGCTGTACGACGAACTGATGACAACGATGATTTGTCGCGATATTAGAACGAGAGAGTTTGGTGGCTGTGATTCGGGTGAATATGTTATCTGCGATATTGTCAATCGATTGAAATGCAAACAATTTTGAGCGCGAGCGGGAACTGAAATTGAATGCGCCTCAAAAATATTGCGAAACATACTTTTTAAAATCAATGAAATTGTATTTGTGCTCATAAATAAATGCCTCGACAGTGAGAAGTGTGAGCAAAGCTCTTAATTACACCAATATCGTATTAAGTCGTTTTCATATTTCATGATATACATATCTGAAATTTTTCAAAAAAACTTTCGAAACATCTCCTGTAAAATATTAATTTTGGCTCCCCACTACTCGACACCGACTATATCAAAACAAGTAAGGAAGGGCTAAGTTCGGATGTAACCGAACATTTTATACTCTCGCAATTTATTGAAGAAATTTTATTTACATAACACACAAATTTAACCATAAATTCGGCATAAAATTTAATAGAATAACGAAAATCGTCATATATATTTAGTATATGAGGGCTGAGGTAATTCCTGAACCGATTTCATTCATTTTTACAAGCAAGGTGCACTATATCCAAGACTATACGCTCACTTAATTTTGCTAAGATATCTCACATATTAACCAATACATATATGCGGAATAAAGCCCGTATTTTTGAAAATCCTATAATTAGGTATATAGGAGCTAGAAGATGTTATGACCCGTTTTTAATAATTTTTGGAACATAACACTTTGAGTAGAAAACAATTACCTCTGAATTATATTAAATTATCTAAGAGATTTACCAATATCTTCGGTTAAAATTTACCCTTAGGCGCTGAGTTCAACTTATTCGATATCCGGGGCTTTGAAAAGTTATAGTCCGATTTCGACAACTTTTTCACAAGTGATGCCACAGAGTATATACAGTATTTGTGTAAAATTTTATTTCGTTATCTTCATCGGTTCCTTATGTATATAGTATAAAGTGAAGGAATAAGATGGAATTCAAAATTGAGTTATATGGGAAGTTGTCGTGGTTGTGAACCGATTTCAACTATTTTCGTGGTGTGTAGTGGGGTACGTAAGAGACTCGACTGCAGAAAGTTTGGTTTATATAGCTTCATTGGTTTGCGAGATATATACAAATAACTGATTTGGGGGCGGAGCCACGCCCACTATCAAAAAAATTACATAAAATAAGTCCCTTCCTAGTGCGATCCTTTATTCCAAACTTTACTGTTATAACTTTATTTAAGGCTTAGTTATGACACTTTATGTGTTTTTGGTGTTCGCCATTTTGTGGGCGTGGCAATTGTCCGATTTTGTCCATTTTCGAAAGCCACCTCCTCAGGGTCCCAAGCAATATGTGTTCCAAGTTTCATTAAGATATCTCAAGTTTTACTCAAGTTATCGCATGCACGGACAGACATCCGGATTTCAACTCCACTCGTCATCCTGATCATCTGTCCGTCCGTCATATCTTTCCGTCCGTCTGTCCGTGCAAGCGATAACTTGAGTAAAAATTATGATATCTTAATGAAACTTGCAACACATATTCCTTGGCACCCTGAGGAGGTTGCTTTCGAAGATGGGCAAAATCGGTCCACTGCCACGCTCACAAAATGGCGAAAACCGAAAACCTATACAGTGTCATAACAAAGCCATAAATAAAGTAAAATTTGGAACATAGAATCGCATTAGGGAGGGGCATATTTGGATGTAATTTTTTTGGAAAAGTGAGCGTGACCCCGCCCCCAAATAGGTCTTTTGTATATATCTTGCAAACCAATAGAGCTATATAAACCAAACTTTTTGCAGTCGTTTCTTTTAGCCGTTTCCTTATACAGTCAAAAATGAAATAAATCGGATAATAACCACGCCCACCTCCCATACAAAGGTTTGGTTGAAAATGACTAAAAGTGGGTTAACTCACTAACGAGAATCGTCAGAAACACAAAATTTTACATAAGAAATGGCAGAAGGAAGATGCACTGATATTTTTTTACAAAATGGAAAATGGGCGTGGCGTCGCCCACTTATGCGTCAAACACCATATTTCAAGAACTACTCGACCGGTTTCAATGAAATTCGGTATATAACACTTTCTTGACACCTTCATGACACGGATGGAATATGGGTGAAATCAGTTAACAACCGCGCCTTCTTCCCATATAACTCAATTTTGAATTCATCTGATTTGTTCACTTTATAATACATATATACATCAGGAACAAATGTTGTATTTGAGCTGTGACATCAGTTGTGGAAAAATTGTCAAAATCGGACCATGACTTTTCAAGGCCCCTGATATAGAACATGAAGAACTCAGTGCCTAAGGGTAATTTTTCACCGAAAATATAGGGAAATCTCTCAGATAATTTAATGTAATTCATTCCCCCTGAATTTTTTTCTTTTAACAGTTTGTCTCTGTACCAAAAATGGTTAAAATCGGGTCATAACTTCCCCCTGATCCCATATACCTAATTATAAGTAATATAAAATTAAATGACCGTATAGTCTTCGATATATTGTATCTTGGTGGTGAAAACGAGTGAAATCGGTTTAAGAATTACCTCAGTCCCCATATACTATTTATGATGATTTTCGTTATTCTTGTAAGTTTTATGCCGAATATATGGGTCGAATTGTGTTCTCTTTATAAAATTACATCAATAAATTGCAAGAGTATAAAATGTTCGGTTACACCCGAACTTAGCATTTCCTTACTTGTTTTTCTTTAACTTTGCACTTAAGTTTCTCGCATTTCAACATTAATCCAAACAAGTAAGGAAGGGCTAAGTTCAGGTGTAACCGAACATTTTATACTCTCGCAATTTAGTGATGTAATTTTATAAAGATAACACAAGTCGACCCATATATTGCGTATAAAGTTCAATAGAATAACGAAAATCATCATAAATAGTATATGGGGACTGAGGTAATTCCTAAACCGATTTCACTCGTTTTCACCACCAAGATACAATGTATCGAAGACTATACGCTCACTTAATTTAATATTACTTATAATTAGGTATATGGGATCTGGGGGAAGTTATGACCCGATTTTTACCATTTCAGGTACAGAGAGAAACTGTTATAAAAAAAATTCAAAGGAAATGAATTACATTAAAATATCTGAGGGATTTACCCAAGTATATTTTCGGGGAAAAATTACCCTTAGGCACTGAGTTCTTCATGTTCGATATCAGGGGCCTTGAAAAGTCAGGGTTCGATTTTTACAATTTTTTCACAAGTGATGCAACAGATCATACACAGTGTTTGTGTAAAGTTTTATTTCGCTATCTTCATTGGTTCCTAATGTATATTTTATATAGTGAAGGAATAAGATGGAATTCAAAAATGAGTTATATGGGAAGTTGTTGTGGTTGTGAACCAATTTCGTCCATTTTTCACACGTGTCATCAGGGTGTCAAGAAAATATTATATACCGAATTTCATTGAAATCTGTCGAGTAGTTCCTGAGATATGGTTTTTGACCCATAAGGGGGCAACGCCACGCCCATTTTCCATTTTGTAAAAAAATCTCAGTGCAGCTTCCTTCTGCCGTTTCTTATGTAAAATTTGGTGTTTCTGACGTTTTTAGTTAGTGAGTTAACGCACTTTTAGTAATTTTCAACCTAACCTTTGTATGGGAGGTGGGCGTGGTTATTATCCGATTTCTTTCATTTTTGGACTGTATAAGGAAATGGCTAAAATAAACGACTGCAGAAAGTTTGGTTTATATAGCTTTATTGGTTTGCGAGTTATATACAAAAAACTTATTTGGGGGTGGGGTCACGCCCACTTTTCCAAAAAAATTACATCCAAATGTGCCCCTCCCTAATGGGATCCTATGTTTCAAATTTCATTTTCATAACTTTATTTATGGCTTAGTTATGACACTGTATAGGTTTTCGGTTTCCGCCATTTTGTGGGCGTGGCAGTGGACCGATTTTGCCCATTTTCGAAAGCAACCTCCTCAGGGTGCCAAGGAACATATGTTCCAAGTTTCATTAAGATATCTTAATTTTTACTCAAGTTATCGCTTGCACGGACAGACGGACAGACGGACAGACGGACGGACAGACATCCGGATTTCAAATCCACTCGTCATCCTGATCATTTATGTATATATAACCTCATATCTAACTCTTATATTTCTTGGTGACACAAACAACCGTTAGGTGAACAAAACTATTATACTCTGTGTAACACGTTGCGAGAGTATAATAAAATGCGGGGATGTTAGTAAGAATAACAGCTGAATTATGTAAACAAATAAATTGTATTTCTTTGTCAAAATGGTAAACAAATGGGAATTTAGCTGATAGAAAAGCGTAACCATGGTTACATATGACAGTATTTAAATAATATTTAAATGGCAAAGCGAGATCATTTTAATACAAATTATGTGTCTGTCCGTCTGTCCGTCTGTGCAAGCTATAACTTGAGTAAAAATTAAGATATCCTGACGAAACTTTGCACAAATATTCCTTGGGACCGAGAAAGGGTTGCTTTCGAAAATGGGCGGAATCGCACCATTGCCACGCCTACAAAATGGCGAAAACCAAAAACACATAAAGTGTCATAACTAAGCCATAAATGAAGTAATAAAAGTTGGAATAAAGGATCGCACTAGGAAGGGCCATATTTGGGTGTAATTTTTTTGGGGAAGTAGGCGTAGCCCCGCCCACAAATCTGGGTCAAAAACCATATCTCAGGAACTACTCGACAGATTTCAATGAAATCCGAATTTTTATATAATACTAGCTGACCCGGCAAACTTCGTTCTGCCCAAAATAGATTTTTTTTTCATTTCAAAAATTACACCGGTATTGGTTTTAATAGAATATGAACGATTTTTCTAAATTTTACTCGGAAGTGAATTGCCAGAACCTGCCTGATAAACATTTTTTTCGAGGGTACATTAATGCTTTTTGAATTTAATTGCTTGAAAAATGCTACTCTTTTCAATAATGCTGACACATCACGTCCAGGATTTGTTGGCCATTTAATAAAATTAAGTTTGTACTATTCTCATTCAATTTTATTAGTTTTAATCGAGTCTCGAAAATATATAATTTTAGTACATATTTAGTTTAGGGCTGCACGGTACACGATATTTTTGGTTTTCTGTTCCGTGGCGTAAATAAACAGTGAGGAAGGTTTTCCAACACAGGAACACGCCACATAGAGCTGGCCATGTGAAAAGCAAGACATTTCTAAATTTATGCCGCATACTCATACCGTCATCGCAAATGCAAGTTTCACTGGGAACTGCAAACGTCTGAATTCCAAATCTGTTGAAGTTAATGGAATTCGGGGAAGTAAGCATTCCTCTCCCTTGAACGGGTCTTTCAAAATGCTTGCCACTATTAAATTGTCCATTAGCTTGGTCACAATCAGTCGAGTACCATTGCACAGTTTGGGAGCATGAAGATTCCGTAGCTATTGACTACAGACCCAACTTTGAGACGCAAATTATGAGGCGGCATACCAGGCGGCATCAAAGAGTTTAAGAACTCCACTGGGTAATTTACTACCTCGTTTTCATTTTCAACGCGATCGATTGATTTATATGACCGCAGATCTCCCGGAATTTGATTTTGAATCGTCCAATTCAAGTCGTTGACATCCATATTTTTTGCTACTAAAATTGCGCGCGTGCTTAACCAATCGCAGTTACCATAATTTTGAGCAATATTTGGATATACACTACTGATTAGTTCATATTTAATAGATGTGAATTGGACTTCATATTTATTAGTTGGAATCGATATTAATCCACTGCAAGGATCTATCGGAACTTGTCCATTTCCGATTCGCAGCAGCTCTTTTGAAAACACCTCCGCAGTTCTATCGTTTTGCAGCAAAACTCGCATATTCATGGTAAATGAAATGGTTTTAACAAACCTCCACAAATGCGATGACTTCAGACATGCGTTTGCTGCTGTTGATTTTGGAATCACGGGAAGTGTTTGTCTAAAGTCGCCCGACAGCAATATCATCACTCCTCCAAAGCAACGATTATTGTTGCGCAAATCTCTCAGTGTTCGGTCGAGTGCTTCTAATGATCGTTTGTGGGCCATTGTGCATTCATCCCATATGATTAACTTACATTTTTTTAAAACTTGTGCCATTGCTTTGAAACATTGCAAACAGGACTTTCGTGTATTTGCAAGTTTAATGGAAGCTTTAATGCTGAATGTGCCGTTCTTCCACCTTCTAACAGTGTTGCAGCAATCCCGGTAGATGCAAGAGCTAATGCAATACCACCTTGACCACGTATTGCTGCTAGTATTAAAGACAATAGGAACGTTTTGCCAGTCCCGCCGGGCGCATCGAAGAAAAATATGCCACCGTTTCCACTATCTACAGCATTTATTAGCTGATTGAACAAACTGTTTTGCTGTTCATTCAACAGTGGAACATTTGTTTGTACTTGTTGTTGCAAGTGAGTTATATCGTAAGCACGCTCGCGTTCCAATTCGCCGGCATATGAACTTCAATCAATAGTTTTCCACTCATAAGTAAACATAAATCTTCAATAAGGACTAATGCCTCATTGTAGATGTCAGCGTTCATTTGTAAGTCGACATTTCTCGTCGCTAATCGCAGGCGATGCAAAATATCTTCTGCCAAGTCATCTTTGTAAAAGAAAAATAGCACGTAACACAACCAAAATTACGATATAACCGCTACTGTCACCGATAAATAAACAAAAATAGCAAGAAACAACCAAAATGTCGTGCTAGGTGGAAAATGAGATAAATATATGGTGGATTAACAACCAAAATAATTAAAGATTGTATGGGTGGCTCCACGCCCCCTTTTTCGATAACGCCAAGTTTTATGTGTGAGAATGGTGTTATTTCCTATAGCTCTATACCAATTTTCATGTTCCAACTTTAAACACTTTTGAAGATATTCACCTTGAAAAATTCAGTTTGTATGGGAGGTGCCACGCCCCTTTTCCGATTACCCCTTCTTTTATGTGTAAGAAGGCTTTTGATACCATATAGGTCTATACCAATTTTCAAGTCCCTACCTTGAACCCTTTCACAGATATTCTGCTTAAAAAATTCAGTTTGTATGGGAGGTGCCACGCCCCCTTTTCCGATTACCCCTTCTTTTATGTGTAAGAAGGCTTTTGATACCATATAGGTCTATACCAATTTTCAGGTCCCTACCTTGAACCCTTTCACAGATATTCTGCTTAAAAAATTTAGTTTGTATGGGAGGTACCACGCCCCCTTATTCGATAGCCCCCGGTTTTATAGGTGAGAGTGGTGTTGTTATCCTGTAGCTCTGTACCAATATTCATGTTCCTACCTTAAACACTTTTGAAGATATTCGACTTGAAAAATTCAATTTGTATGGGAGGTGCCACGCCCCCTTGATATTTTGTTTTTATTTTTAGATGTTGGCCGATTCTCATAGATACCGGATAAGCACAAAAAATTTCATCAAAATCGGTCAAGCCGTTTCGGAGGAGTATGGGAACGAAAACTGTGACACGAGAATTTTATATATTAGATTTTCTTGACACCCTGATAACACGGATAAAAAATGGGCGAAATCGGTTCACAACCACTACTACATTCCTCATAACTCAATTTTGAATTCAATCTTATTCCTTCACACATAAGGAACCAATGAAGATAGCGGAATAAAACTTTACACAAATAGTGTATATCATCTCTGGCTTCAATTGTGAAAAAATTGCCGAAACGGACTATAACTTTTCAAGGCCCCAGATATCGAACATGTTGAACTCAGCGCCTAAGGATAAATTTTAACCGAAAAAAATTTTAAACCGAAAATATGATTATTTAATGTAATTCAGAGGAAAATGTTTGCTTCTAAAAGTGTGTCTCTGTTCCAAAAATTATTAAAAACGGGTCATAACATCTTCTAGCTCCTATATACCTAATTATAGGTTTTTCAAAAATACGGGCTTTATTTCGCATATATGTATGTATTGGTTAATATGTGAGATATTTTAACCAAATGAATTGAGCGTATAGTCTTGGATATAGTGTACGTTGCTGGTGTAAATGAATGAAATAGGTTCAGGAATTACTTCAGCCCTCATATACTATATATGACGATTTTCGTTATTCTATTAAATTTTATGCCGAATTTAAGGGTTAATTTGTATGTTATCTTAATAAAATTTCTTCAATAAATTGAGAGAGTATAAAATGTTCGGGTGCGACCGAACTTAGCCTTTCCTTACTTGTTTTTCACTTAAAATTGTTTCGTGAAACCAGCTGTTAGTCTGAATATTTCCTTAATCAGCGTTTCATTACTCCCACTCACCTAGACACATCGCTTTCACAAACTGGCGATTGCAATGTGTGACTAATTGCTGCACTCAATCTTTGTAACACCTTGCAAATTACTCAAGCCTGTCAGCGACCTGTAATGCCTGCAAGCTACTGTAAAGCGATGTGATTCACTTGGTTCGAAGTTTTTGACAAATTGAACACTGAAGTTTTTTTTGCAATTGACCAACAGACTGCAGAAGAGTAATTTCATTTTGAATTCTAGGCTTCGAGTTGCAGCTGTCATTGGATAGCATACAGATCGTAGTTGATGTGAAACGGATTTCATTGTAAAAAATAGTTCTTTTTCAAGAAAAGTCAGTGTGTGTGGTCAAATTTGACACAGAAGCATATGTTCGATATTAGACGATACTGAACACAGTAGAAATATAAATCTCGATGGATAGAGTGATGTGATTTAGGTCAAAAAAGAAAATGGAATATGAGCGTCACTCCGCTTCAACATAATTTTTTAGCGACTTGAGCAACCTGAACCTAATATAGTTCATACCCCTCAATATCGAATCACACGTATATTTCCCTTGGCTTTGATGCCAGGGAAACTATTTTGAATGGCAACATTTGACATGAATAAATTCTGCGAAGGTTAAGGCCACAAAATGAGCGGCAGAGCGGTGAGTGGCTAAGCACAATGAGCGGCATGTGAGCATTCAATTAGCGTTATTTCTGAGCGGTTCATTGTTAAAATGTTGTTGTCAAGGGCAATCCGCTTAATATTTTTAAATAAAATCGCATTCATATTTGTAAAAAGTTAAATATTTTATAAAAAAAATTGGTGTTCATCATATAAATTATAAAATATTGTGAATTTAAGCATTTATATAAAAATCTATGCACTGTTGTAAAACTTTTGATCTGTTGTTCTAAAAACTATAACAAAATTGAAACAAGTAAGGAAAGGCTAAGTTCGGGTGCAACCGAGAACTATATTGAATGTGTCGAAGTTTGTTGGACATAATAAGGTATATTTTCAGTTATATTTTAAGATTTTTTTTTAAAGCACTGAATTCATCATATTCGATATCCGGGCATCGAAAAGTTATAGTCCGATTTCAAATTTTTTTTCACATGTTATGATCTGATACTAATCACATACAGTAGTTGTGTAAAGTTGTATTACACTATTTTCATTGGTCCGTTATGTATATGTATATTATAAAGTGAAGGAATGAGATGGAATTCAAAATTGAGTTATATGGAAAGTAGTCGTGGTTGTAAACCGATTTCACCCATTTTCCACACGTGTCATCAGGGTGTCAAGAAAATGCTATATATAGTGAATTTCATTGAAATCGGTCGAGTAGTTCCTGGGATATGGTTTTAAACCATAAGTGGACGACGCCACGCCCATCTTCCATTTTGTAAAAAACTCTGACTACAGCTTCCTTCTGCCATTTCTTCAGCAAAATTTAGGGTTTCTGATGTAATACGTTAGTGAGTTAACGCACTTTTAGCAATTTTCAACATAGCCGTTGTATGGGATGTGGGCGTGGTTATTATCCGATTTCGATCTTCGTGGTGTATGATGAGGTACGTAAGGGAAACGACTGCAGAAAGTTTGGTTTGTATCAGTGGCGCACGCAGGAAAAAAATTTGGGGGGGGGTTTGAGGTAAAAAGACAATGTTTCATTATTTTATTTACAAATTGAAGTCTAATCTTCTTTTATTTTGGGCCATAACATTTAAAATCTCTTCCTCCGTCACGTCTATATCTCTATGGATATTCAAGAGAGCCATTCCGTTCAGGCGTGTTTCTCCAGTTTTATTTCTTAAATATGTTTTAAGCCTGCGAAGTGAGGAAAACGAGCGTTCACTTGAAGCGACAGATATAAGGATTGTTGCTCCAATCTTTAAAAAACGATGCACTGTTTTGAAAATTTTAATTTGAAAAACAAATAATAAGTAAAGTTGTGTATCTAATTCAGACCAGTTTTTTCTGGTTGTTTTTATTAAAAATATAGACATTTTAGTTAAGGCACTCAAGTATTTTTTTGCAAATAGCATAATTTTTTTTAATTTAAATTTATTTCACAACAGTTTGCTCATGGAACGAAAACTGAAAGTCATAATAAATGAGTTTTTAGTTTTCCTGTATTATGATTAACAATAAACTCTAAAAAAAATAATAGAAACCTTATTGGTGACTTTTCAGTTCAGAACTAATTTTCAAAAGAAGTCCATTTTCGACTCACAATTCCCCTTAAATCTAAAAAAATCCAGTTCAGCAGCCACAGAGTTATAAGGCAAACTCATTACTTTGAAGCAAATTAAAAAAATGTCTCTGTCCAGTTTATATTTTTCTGGGTTTTTTAATTGGCCTACATTCCCACAACTTTTTAATACTATCCAGATACAATAGGTTTGTTTTTAGTTTAACATTTTCATAGTTTCAAAAAATTAAATTCTATCAGCAGAAAAGTATCAAAATAGGCCGTTTATGAACAAAAAAAGTATCAAATCACAAAATTTAGAAAAAAAAGGTATCAAAAAAGATACAAATGTATCAAAACGGCAACGCTGTTAGTGACTAATGTATTCATTTATTTTACATATTCATACATCGTCGGCAGAAAGATTGCTTTGAAAACAACAAATTACAATTTTTCAAATAACTATGTAGAATTAAATTATATTATTTAAAAATTCAATTACTTTGGGGGGGGTTTTAACACCCCAAAACCCCCCCCTGCGTTCGCCCCTGGTTTGTATAGCTTTATTGGTTTGCGAGATATGTACAAAAACCTCTTCCCCAAAAAAATTAATATGCCCTTTCCTAGTGAGATCATTTGCACAACATTTTAATTTTATAACTTTATAAAATTTTTTATGGCTTAGTTATGACACTTTATGTGTTTTTGGGTTTCGCCATTTTGTGGGCGTGGTAGTGGACAGATTTCGCCCAACTTCGAAAGCAATCCTCTCACGGTACCAAGGAATATTTATGCCAAGTTTCGTCAAGATATCTTAATTTTTACTCAAGCTACAGCTTGCACAGACGGACGGACAGACATCCGGATTTGGTATATATGACTCTATATCTAACTCTAGTCTTAGGTGTTACAGACAACCGTTATGTGAACAAAAATATAATACTCTCTTAGCAACTTTTGTTGCGAGAGTATATAAACAAAGAAAAGGTATTTCAAGAGCAAAGACTAGTTTTAGTTGTTTTTCGTTTGGCCAGAAGCACCGTCAGTGTAACATAATTTCAAATACGTGTATTATCAAATGGGAGGAACTTGTTGAGAAATATGTACATACATACATACCTTTACTAATAGCACCTGAACTAAAAAAGTGATAGCGATCGAATTTGCACACACGAAATTAATAATTCTGTATTTACTTGCCATTTTTATTGTTTGCCGCTCAGCCATTAACTCATCGTTTGCGGCTGACCACAAAGTATACACACTTTAAATAAAATAGTATAATTGAAAATAATTGCGGCTTAACGTTATTTGACAATGTCTGACATTTGGCTAATTATTTTACCCAACAAACACGTTAATTTAAATTTGAAATTTAATTTCGTTTCATATTTGAGATTTTGACATTCTCAAATTGAGAACAAAGAAAAATTTCATATTAAAAATGTGCCTTTTTGTTTGAGAATGACATTGTTATTGTTTTCAAATTAAAATGCATTTGAGAACAAACGTTTGAGATTTGAAATTTAGTTTGATTCTCAAACGCATCTCAATTTGAGAATCAACAAAAATGTTCATTGGGTATATATATACATATATAGTACACATAAGCATGTATTATTCATATTGGATATGTGTGAAAACATTAGAATTGTATCAACTGAAACCAGTCAAATAAATTTTAATGAAAACATTGAAAAAATGTCAGTTACATGTGATTAATGTGTAATATATTTGTTGTTTAATTTACAAAGGAATTTCAATATACATAGCTGTAATATATGAAAATACTACTGATTCTGTATACATATACAAATATGTATGTATATATGGGTGTGTACTGTTCTATAGCCGTGTTAAGGTGTGGCTCGCGGTCCTTTGTCTGTGACTTAGTCGCATATGTTGCCATGTCGTTCACAATTCGGGTCGTATACGCCAAATCTAAATAAGCAAACGTGTTGATAAGTTTCCCCGGGGCTGAGTATAACGGAGGGGAAATTGTCCTGAAAATTGTAAAAAATACATTTTTTCATAATTTCCTTTAACTAATGGCAGATAATAATTGGTAAAATGTGATATGTGCTTACGTGATTGACAGCGTCCGGGAACCAGTGCGTTTCCATGCAGAACGACCCGTGCTTCTCGTACATGCTTCGTCCTTTGCCGATGATCATGGGTTGCGCGTTACCTTTCTTTTTACCCTTTTTCTTCTTTAGTATTTGTCATTACAATATTTATCAATGTTAATGAATTAGCGATGTGGTATGGGGAGTATGTTAGTAATTTAGTGAGGGTGGTGAAGGGAATGGCAAATGGGATTAGGTTCATTGAAATACTTACCTCCAAGTCTGGCATGTTGTGCGCGGTGTAGAAGTGCATACAAGGCTGATTACTCAAAATTTCCATGCAGCGACCACTGGGTGGATGGAATACTCTGAAAAGGAAAAATGAAAGGACGAAAATAAAATATAATTTTAGTAAGATTTACTTTAATTTAAATATATTAATCAAGTTAATCCTATCTTGTCTGTTGTAACTAAAGTGAGAGCGTTGGTTTCCATCCCAATGCTACAGAAAGTCTTTAATAATTTTAGAATTTACTATGACATGGGTTTAGTTTGTTTAACTTATAAAGTAACAACTAAACAGAAAATTCACATGTTAAATAACCCATTTTTATTTTAAAAGACAATTTGATTAAAATTTTAGTTCTAAGCTCTTTTTGGAGACTTTATCTACAAGTCATAAAAGTTATCTGTAAAATTGGACCACCTTTGACATATAGCTACTATGTAATCTTAAAGACTAAAATCAGACTGTAAAATCCAATGAATTTGAAATACACAGTACATAGGTGTCTTCTCAAATAGCAATTCCAATAAAGGTACCGAAAGCTACAGAAGCCTGCGAAAACAATTCCGATATAAAATATGGGTTTCAGGTTTATATCACTCCAATCAAGAGATTACAATCTGAATAAGATCTGTTTCACTTTTGCGCGATGATTATGGTGAACATGATCAAACTTAAGTACTAAAGTAATTAATAGAATATTACAGAGAAATCTCTCCTAACGGACACCTCCCTTAAGGGGATCCCCCCATTCTCGGTTTCAAAAAATCGATTTTTTTAATTTAATTCGAACCTATAACTATTCAAGAATGTTCCTTTAAAATTTCAAGTGAAAATTTCAAAAACTCTTGAAGATATAGCCGATTTATGGTGGAAGCGTCAGGCGACGGCGAGAGCGCGTTTAAACGCGTTTTTCTCGAAACAGTGTTTTTACGACTGGCGCATGAGGTTACTCAAAACCTATTAATCCAATCGGTTCCAAATTTTAATACGTTATTCTATACATATATAGCTATGGTATGAACTAGGATAAATCAAATCGGAAAGAAAGAGCTTTTGTTTGATCACAAAAAACAACAACATCAAAAAAAAATTATGTAAAATTTTTTTCTTATTTTTGAAGTCTTCAAATAAATGTATGCAAAGTTACAACCCTAAAAAATAATTATTAATATTTAGAACAAATGACCCTCTCTTAGGCGGGCACCTCACTCGGGCGGACAAACATCGCTCAGGGTGTCGCCAAGTGAGTTTCGAGTGTCTCTCCAAGTGAGTTTTCATTGTATTGAAATTATATAGTAATATAAACGCAATTTTCAATACTTACTTCGCTTGTTTCTCGATACAGCCCGGCGTATACTTCAATACATAATTGTGATCGTAACCCTTGGCGATCTTAGAAATTTTCCTCAAACCTTCTCCAACATTTGTCAGCTTACGCAAATCCAAAGGATGGTTCTCAAGGCAAATAAACTCGCCATTCGGCACAGTTTCTTCATCCATATCGGTTATACAATCGGACTTGATCTTAACGATATGTTCGACCATACCCTGCTTGCCGGCATTCTAATCAAATTTAGACATACATATTATAATTACAAAACATGAAAAGTCTGTCAATTATTTGACTCACATGCCCCGCTAAATTGAAGTATGCGTGATTGGTCATATTGACCGGTGTTGGCTTGCTGGTGGTTGCTTCCAAACAAAAGCGCATACAATTATCATCCGTAATGGTGTAAGTTGCGGTGGCAACTACCTCACCGGGAAAGCCCTCATGACCATCGGGCGAGGTAAACTTGAAGACAACACCATCCGGTCGCACTTGATCCACCTCCCAAATGACCTTGCTGAAGCCATTAGTGCCACCGTGCAACATGTGCTTCCCTAAGAAATTCTTAGTCACCTCGTACTTCTTGCCGTCGAGTATAAAGTTGCCATTGCCCACGCGGCTGCAAACACGCCCCACCGTACAGCCAATGTAGGGATTATTCTCGGTCAAGTAACCTGCAGCGAATAGGAGAAAATGCGTTCAATCAACTACATATCGGATGCGGTAAGTGAAGCACACCTTCGATATTATCGAAGCCCAGAGTGATGTCGTCCACCATGCCATGAGAGTCCGGCACTTTTAGTGATGTTATTGTGGCGCCGAAGTTTATCAACTGCAAGCGATTGTATTAACAATTTTGCACTAAATTGGACTTATTTGTTAGAGATTTGCTTTAGACCCTCACCTGCATCGACATCCTGCGATCATTGGTGATGGTGAAGCGCCTGATTTCCACTTCCTTCTTCGTTAGCGGATTGATCGTGGTGCCAAAGGTATCCTCCGTCACGCAAACCATTTTGTCACTAAGTTAATTTCAAGTTTTGTCTTTCACACGGCTACAGTTAATTTGGATTATTTTGCGTTCAATTTCTCGTTGTCACACATATGTATGTATGTGTGTACGTGTGTACGTGTGTCCGTGTACTTGACGATTTGACGATTAAAATCGTCACCGTTTAGGCGAAAATTTTCCTATAATCGTTTGAAATTGAACGCTTACAAATTTTTGATAATTTTCTTTTGTGCTGCCCGTTTGACTGCTTTCATTTCATGAAATATTGAAACTTTTTGTTTATCAACCCACATATACAAAGTAGTTTGCGGTCGAGCTGCTCGAGCTATATACTGATTTTGTGTAATCAAGCGCTGCGCGTCTTTCAATTCACATTCAATGTCGCTGAGGTATGATGGGAGCAATGATAACGTCAGTCGAGCACGTAATCTACCGCGGCCTGCTCAATTGCCACTTGTCGCTGCTTTAAGTAAGACAACTGTAAATATGCACCAGCGAGAGTGTTGGTTATGCAACGCTTCGCGCTCTCAAAAAGCATTCGAGTAGCTACATTCCCATTACGCCTCCATCGGTCTGCCAACTGTTTTCATGAGGGGATTTCTTGACATAAAGTCAACGCAAAATACTGTATTTCAAACAAAACTAATTTATTTACCACTTAAAAGCATAAAAAAGTTTAGGCATATGCAAGTACATTATTTGTTGTTAATAAATTATTATAATTTGTAAGATTTTCAACTAATTTGTTTGCAAGTGAAAACCAGTTTTATATCGCTCATTTACATGAATAGTGTTATAACTCAAAAGCACGATTTTTGAGTTGAGTATGCAGAAATGTGCACAATTTCAGCGTCCATATTGTATAAAAATTTCATTCCGATGCGTAGAAAAATAAACCGTGAAATAAGAATGTGCCGTTATTAAACTTTTTATGTTGGATTATTTTTGGACATATTTTGTGTTACAATACATATTGTCACAGGGTGAATTTAGTTTTCTATTCAGAAAGAACGACATATTCTGTGTTAGAACGTTCTTTGTGAAAAGTGAATTAAATTTTTCATATTGCTTTTTTTCAGCAAAACCGACACATTTGACTTATGACGGCGAAATTGATTTATATTTTTCACAAATAACGTCATAATTCGAAATGGGTCTCATTTATGCCCAAGAAAAACATTAGTACAATCTATTTGGTCCATTTATGCTCAACATTGTATTTAATATATTACAGGCCACTAGATTTGTCAATAAACTGATGGCATTTTCTACATTTGCTGAAAAATCGACTTTTTTGAGTTGTGACACTATTCAAGTAAATGAGCAAAATGTATACATATATATTATTTTTATACTCTCGCAACAAAGTTTCTAGCAACAAAGTTGCTACGAGAGTATTATAGTTTTGTCCACATAACGGTTGGTTGTAAATCCTAAAACTAAACGAGTTAGATATAGGGTTATATATACCAAAGTGATCAGGGTGAAGAGTGGAGTTCAAATCCGAATGTCTGTCTGTCCGTCCGTCCGTGCAAGCTGTAACTTGAGTAAAAATTGAGATATCTTGACGAAACTTGGCACAAATATTCCTTGGCACCATAAGAAGGTTAAGTTCGAAAATGGGCGTAATCGGACCACTGCCACGCCCACAAAATGGTGAAAACCGAAAACACATAAAGCCATAAATAAAGCTATGGAAGTAAAATTTGGTATGAAGGATCGCACTATGAAGGGGCATATGTGGATGTATTTTTTTTTTTGGGGAAGTGGGCGTGGCCCCGCCCCCTACTAAGTTTTTTGTACATACATATCTCGCAAACTACTAAAGCTGTATCAAATCGGATTGTAACCACGCCCACCTCCCATTAAAAGGTTATGTTGAAAACTACTAAAAGTGGATTAACTTACTAACGAAAAACGCCAGAAACACTAAATTTCACATAAGAAATGGCACATGTAAGCTACACTCAGATTTTTTTACAAAATGGAAAATGGGCGTGGCATCGCCCACTTATGGGTCAAAAACCTTATCTCAGGAACTATTCGACAGATTTCAATGAAACTTGGTCTGTAATAGTTTCCTTACATGTGTGAAAATAGGCCAAATCGCTTTACAACCACGCCTACTTCCTATATACCAGAATTTTGAAGACGATCTGAATCGTTTACTTTACAATATATAAAGTAAGCACTAGCGAAGATATCGATGCAGAACTTTGCACAAATACTATGTTAATATTGTGGCAGCCCCATTCTAAAAATCGCCGAAATCGGACCATAGGTTTTCAAAGCCCCTTATATCGAACATTAGGACCTCGGTGCTTCTAACCTAATATTATGGTTTCCAACTTTCAATGGACTTTATACAATATATATGACGAATATGTTTGTCAAATTGTGTATTATATTAATAAAGTTAAATAAATAAATTGCGAGAGTATAAAATGTTCGGTTACACCCGAACTTAGCCCTTGCTTACTTGTTAAAATATTTGTTTATAGTAGTATGTATATATACATACACATACTACTATAGAATCCGTGCTTTAGAATCCATTCAGTGAAACATTAGATTACTTAAATATTATATTATTATACAACTGCTTATCAAAAGGGGACTCGTCTGAAAATGACCAGAATTGTATACATTAAATATGAGCATACATATATAATAATTAGAGACTTGTCTTAAACATAATTAAGTGAGCAAAGAATTATTTTATAATTTAGTTTAATGTTTTAATCTTTATTTTATATATTGATTTTCTTATTTTACTATTGGGAATATAGAGATGTTAATATGATATTCTTAATTTAGATTACAATTGATCGGAATGTCGTATCGGAATTATATCTTTTACTAATTGATTTATTGTATTCAGTGATTGATGTTTAATGCTTGACTTATTTATTAATAAATCAATTACATGCATTCCAAATATGTTAGATAGAACTTAGAATACTTTTAAATAACAAGTGGGACTGTAGGTTTGATATTCAATCAGTATTTAGGAAGAAGTGTGAGCTTGGTTTATCAAACAATTTTTGAGATATGAATATTCACATACAAATGGCAAAATTATCTTAGATGTCAAGGATAACACTTGCGAAGTAAATCAATCTGACATGCGGACATCAAGATAATTTTCTGTGTAAAAGAAGGATAGTATACTTACTTTTTGTCGAAAGTATCAGACATTTGTTTCGATAGCTTTTAATCATATATAAAATATACAAATATACATATGTATGCACTGAGATTTGAGCACATAAAATATAGTGGTATATATCTAAATATACATATGTATTTTCCGTGAATATGTCTAAACTTGTTATCTAATCTTACGCTAATACGCTTAGTTATACTGTCAGCCCTTTCGTGCATGTACGGATTGTTAAAAAAAGCCATGAGATATATTATCATTGCGAGTACTTATTTAAATGGTTATCATTTAAGTTATTTTTGGATCATTAAATTCATTACGATAATTTGAAAGCTGTATGTATTATCGGTACATCTCTCAGATATTTTACAGAAATTCAGTAGGTTTTTTTCCTTCTAATAATGTGGCTCTGTGACAAAAATTGAAAAATGTTAACTCCCATATATTGGTATACATAATATTGGATATTAATATTATTGTTGTTGTTGCAGTGTAACTATGCATAATTGCTATGTTGTTGTAAACCGTGACCTATTCCAAAGCGAACGATGTCAGTTTGGTTGGAATAGCTGGACATCTTCTTCTTCTTCTTGACTGGCGTAGACACTGCTTACGTGGTTATAGCCGAGTCCAAAACAGCGCGCCACGTATCCCTCCTTCTGGCAGTTTGGCGCCAATTGGTTATACCAAGCGAAGCCAGGTCCCTCTCCACCTGGTCCTTCCATCGGAGTGGAGATCTCCCTCTTCCTCGGCTTCCACCAGCGGGTACTGCATCGAATAATTTCAGAGCTGGAGCACTTTCATCCATTCGAACAACATGACCTAGCCAGCGTAGCCTCTGTTTTTTTATTCGCTGGACTATGTCTATGTCGTCGAATAACACATACAGCTCATCGTTCCATCGTCTGCGGTATTCGCCGTTGCCAATGTTTAAGGGACCATAAATCTTCCGCAAAACCTTTCTCTCGAAAACTCCTAGTGCCGTCTCATCGGATGTTGACATCGTCCACGCTTCTGCACCGTAAAGTAGGACGGGAATGATGAGGGACTTGTAGAGTCGATAGATGACTTTACTTTTCAATTGCCTACTTAGTCCATAGTAGCACCTGTTGGCAAGAGTGATTCTGCGTTGGATTTCCAGGCTGACATTGTTATTGCTGTTAATGCTGGTTCCCAGGTAGACGAAATTATCTACAACTTCAAAGTTATGACTGTCAACAGTGACGTGGGAGCCAAGACGCGAATGCGCTGACTGTTTGTTTGACGACAGGAGATATTTCGCCTTGTCCTCGTTCACCACCAGACCCATACGCATCGCTTCCTTATCCAGTCTGGAAAAAGCAGAACTAACGGCGCGGGTGTTGTTTCCAATGATATCGATATCATCGGCGTACGCCAGTAGCTGTTCACTCTTGTAGAAGATTGTACCTTCTCTATTTAGCTCTGCAGCTCTTATAATTTTTTCCAGCATCAAGTTAAAGAAGTCGCACGATAGTGAGTCGCCTTGTCTGAAACCTCGTCTGGTATCGAACGGCTCGGAGAGGTCCTTCCCGATCCTGACGGAGCTTTTGGTGTTGCTCAACGTCAGCTTACACAGCCGTATTAGTTTTGCGGGGATACCAAATTCAGACATCGCGGTATAAAGGCAACTCCTTTTCGTGCTGTCGAAAGCAGCTTTAAAGTCGACAAAGAGATGGTGTGTGTCGATCCTATTTTCACGGGTCTTCTCCAAAATTTGGCGCATGGTGAATATCTGGTCTGTTGTTGATTTTCCAGGTCTGAAGCCACACTGATAAGGTCCAATCAGTTTGTTGACGGTGGGCTTTAATCTTTCACACAATACGCTCGACAGAACCTTATACGCGATGTTGAGGAGGCTTATCCCACGGTAATTATCCACGCAAATTGTGGGGTCTCCCTTTTTGTGTATTGGGCAGAGTACACTGAGATTCCAATCGTCAGGCATGCTTTCTTCCGACCATATTCTGCAAAGAAGCTGATGCAAGCACCTTATCAGCTCTTCACTGCCGTATTTGAATAGCTCGGCCGGTAATCCATAGGCCCCCGCCGCCTTATTGTTCTTCAAGCGGGTAATTGCTATTCGAATTTCTTCACGGTCGGGCAATGGAACATCTGCTACATCGTCGTCGATTGGGGAATCGGGTTCGCCATCTCCTGTTGTTGTACTTTCACTGCCATTCAGCAGGCTGGAGAAGTGTTCCCTCCACAAACTCAGTATACTCTGGTCATCAATAACTAGATCACCTCTGGGGGTCCTACAGGAGTGTGCTCCGGTCTTGAAACCTTCAGTTAGTCGCCGGATCTTTTCGTAAAATTTTCGAGCATTACCCCTGTCGGCCAGCTTGTCAAGCTCTTCATACTTACGGATTTCGACCTCTTTCTTTTTTTGTCTGCAAATGCGTCTCGCTTCCCTCTTGAGCTTTCGGTATCTTTCCCATCCCGCTCGTGTTGCGGTCGATCGCAATGGTTTCGGTTGCAACTGTACGTAAGGAGTTTGATATGCCATCCCACAGCTCCCTTATACCGAGATGCTGATGAGTGCTCTCAGAGAGCAGGAGTGCAAATCGAGTAGAAAATCGTTCGGCTGTCGGTTGTGATTGCAGCTTCTCGATGTCGAACCTTCCTTGTGTTTGTTGACGTGTGCGCTTTTCTACACAGAGGCGGGTGCGTATTTTTGCTGCTACAAGATAGTGGTCCGAGTCGATGTTGGGAACACGAAGCGTACGCACATCAGAAACACTGGAGACATGTCGTCCATCTATCACAACATGATCGATCTGGTTGCGAGTGATTCGATCCGGGGACAGCCAAGTAGCTTGATGGATTTTCTTATGCTGGAATGCTGGCCCCGGCGAAGTCGATCAGCCTCAGACAGTTTGGTGATGTTTCGTCATGGAGGCTGAATTTTCCGACTGTTGTGCCAAAGACACCTTCTTTACCCACCCTAGCGTTGAAATCGCCAAGCACGATTTTGACATCGTGGCGGGGGCAGCGCTCATAGGTACGTTCTAGGCGCTCATAGAAGGTATCTTTGATCACTTCGTCCTTCTCTTCCGTCGGGGCGTGGCTGCAAATCAGCGATATGTTGAAGAACCTCGCTTTGATGCGGATTGTGGCTAGACGTTGATCCACCGGAGTGAGTGCCAGCACTCGACGACGGAGTCTCTCTCCCACCACGAATCCCACACCAAATTTGCGCTCGTTTATATGGCCGCTGTAGTAGATGTCACAAGGACCCACCTTCTTCCGTCCATCGCATTTCTTGGATTGCGGTGATGTCAGCCTTTACTCTTACGAGGACATCAACCAGCTGGGCAGAGGCACCTTCCCAATTAAGGGTCCGGACATTCCAGGTGCATGCCCTTAAATCGTAGTCCCTTAAACGTTTGCAGTGGTCGTCATCAAAATTGGGGTCTCTCATCCGAGGCTGTTTTGTTCTTTTCATTGGGGGGTGTTTTTATGTGGTGGGTCCCAAACTCTACGCACAACCGCATAAGCGGGTTTCGCCTTCTCACTTTAGCTCGCCTCCAAACGGATGTCTGTTGGCTACCCAGAGGATACTTGGTCTAAGACCGGAAGTCGTGAGCTGCATGAGCCACATGTAAAAGAATCGTTCGTGGCCACTCCCAAGTGAATGACAGTCAGGAACTTTCCTCACTTGTGTGAACTTCTACATATGACTCCATCCTCCATGACTAGCGGTAGTCGAAAAGTAACAATCACTGTTCAGTAGCAATCACAGTTCAGTAACAATTTCAGTTCGAATGTAGCAGTCACTGTTCAGTAACAATATCAGTTCGAAAGGAGCAATCACTGTTCAGTAACAATATCAGTTCGAAAGTAGCAATCACTGTTCAGTGATCACAGTAGCAATTTTAGTTGCGATTTCTGTAATTTTTGTTACGGTGATACAAAAGCAGTTAAATGCACCCAAAATTTATCAATTAGTTAATTGTGATTACAAAAGCAGGTAAATTTTGGATATTGTTAAAATTTATAAAAATCTAAATATAAAAAATTAAAAAAAATGTGGAGTAAAAATTCTCATAAATTATTTTTTTTTTGTTTTTGTGATCGCAATAGCAATATAAAATCACAGTGATTTAAAAATAACAATCACTGAAATCACAGTGATTCAAAAATAGAAATATCGCTCATCACTAGTTCGGTGTGTAAATAATTTTGACTACCTCTGTATATATATTGATAATTTAGTTATTCTATTGGTCTTTATACCGAAAATATGGGTCAAACTGTGTGTGGGAGAAATTCAAAACGAAACTAATTATATCAGAGAGAAGTACGCCAAACGACAGTTGTGGTAGTTATGAGTGTATTCATGAAAATATTTCTCTATTTCTATTTTCAGAAATAAATAGGTTCAGTTTTAAGTAACTTTCTACTAAACCAAAAAATAATGCGCAAACCGCACACTAACAACAGTTGCCGCTGGAACAACAAAGGCTGGCACGAAGCGGCTGTAAAGTGCAGTAAACCGACAATCGCAACACAAACGCAAGCCAATGCAACTCTAATGACAACAACATAAATTGCACTAGTTCAGTGGTCGGCACTCCATACCACAAATGTGCCGACTCAAGTCACACGTACGCTTACGCTCTATCATTCAGTCGTTGTCGAACCAGCCAAAGATGACATGATACGAAACTCTTTATTCTGAGAGAGCGCTGTAAAAATCCACATTTTTTATAACATTTGACAATGATCCCACTATGTAAAAAAATTAAATTGGGCATTTTAGAAATAACTTTTGGGTATTTTAACTTTTAGATATTATTTTTAAATTATCTGTTCCTATTAGACCTATATCATATATATATTAACTTCAATATACTTATGTACTAATTATAAATAATTAAGAACATAAAAAATTGATTTTATATAAAATCATGCAACAAAATATATTAATTTATTAACATAAAATATATAATATATTAAATATAATGATGTCATTTGATATATTAGATATCATTTGTAACAAATAATAGCGAAAAAAATAGTTTCACACAATTTAATATTATCAGTGTATTTCCCTAAAATTGTATTTCGCACTGATTTTCTCATATACTTTTACCGGTATTACTTCTGGCATCCCGCCTTTTCTGTCAAAAATTCCTTCAACTCGCATTGCTACCAACTTAAAATGAGAGATCAGGGAATTCGGTTTGAGGGAAAATGAGAGAGTTTCGTATCATGTCATCTTTGGAACCAGCAACGAATAAACATCGCGCATGGCTATGGCACTTTGCATAAGTGCCCTGCGCGAAATGCCTACTTTTATGAATGTCGTTTTATGTTATGTATTATATTTATGGTTTTAAGCTATTTAAAGACAGAAAAGTTAATGCTTTTGTGTTCTAATATATTTGTTTAAATAATAAAATAACTAAAATGAATAAATGAGCACAAAAATTCATGTTTTATGAAAAAATTGAAAACATTCTTAAAATGTTAGGCTACAGAGTTCTCACTGGGTATTCATTATTTCGTGCTCACCTATACAGTCACAATTCCTCTCGTGCCGACCACTGCACTACCCTGCCAGCCAGGCCTAACCACTTTCCCCTCATGTTTCTTCAATTACTAACACCAACGCACACGTTTGGGTTGTTTTGTTTTTGTATTCGTACGTGTGAGGGGAATAGTGGTTAAAAAACTCACAAGCAGCTATACTGGCCTGTGGCAAACTCACCACATTTTTTACCACTTTTGTGGGTTTAAAAAACTTCGGTTTAACCAGCTTTTTCACCACCTTTGGCTGGCAGGGCTAGTTAACAAAAGAGATTTCTAAACGAGCTGGCGACTCTGCATACGTACATACATACATACAACAATAATGAAAGCAATTCTCTGCGTAATCCTTTGCTTCCTCATTTACTTATTCACAGTTGTTGTGGGCTTCCAATACTTTCATTTCTTCTCTCCGAACTCCCAAAGGCCACAATGTTATATTATAGTTGTTGTTTGTATTGTTGGTGTTACATTTGCAGCATTATTCCCAACTATAGGAAAGTTGGTTGCGCTAATAATATCAGTCCCTTGTCGGGTTGAAACAAAGCAGGATATGCTTTCGTTGCTGTTGTTGTTATTGTGTTGCATTCTCAGCCTCAAGTGATTTCGTGGCAATAAATTTGCCATTTCTTGTTTTCCTGTCTCTTTCAAATTGCCTTTTTTGTATTACTCTATGGTTTTATGCGTAAAAAAAATTAAATACTTCCGTGGATGCTTCATTCACAATATAGTATTTATTTTATTTAAGATAAACATTTAAGAACACAAGTTCCTCTTATTTCAGAAAACCAATGGTTCCTTTGTGTATATACAGAAGAAAACATCATGTCTTAAATTATACAAAACATTTCATATGGATATTATATTTCGTATATAATTAACGATTTTTGTTAGATTCATATAGATTCGACGCCTCCTGAGGACGAAATTTTATGAGAAACGTGTTCAAAGATAATATTTCCCTCTAAGTTTGACATTACAGCCTGAGAAACCACTGCTTGTTGAGAACCCTTCTATAATGCTCCTCGAAAAGTGGTAAATAAACTGATTTCCCTTGGGTTCAGATAAGTTGAACAATATCGTTATTTTTAGAAGTACAAAATTAGAATTGAATTAGTTATCACGCCATATTCACCATTAGATGGTGAAATACAATGTTTCCTCTCAGTTTTATTGATATAAACTTTGTGATATTATTCCTAGTAATCTTTTACCTACTGGACAAGTATTGCTTAGTTTCAAAGTACTCCGTTGGGAAGCCAAAATAGAGTTAAGGGCTGGTCCAATGCTGGCTGGCTTTATTTGATTTCGTTGACTTATCTTACTTTAAATGATTGTATGACCAAATAAGATCTTACAAATGCCAGGGTCTTTAGACAATAAAAGAAAAACATCTTAAAAAGCTAAGTTTCAGCGAAACATCGAAATGTGAACCAAACTGGATGGAAATTAGAACTAGTCCAGCTAAGATCTTTACAAAGGAAATCGCCTTTGAACCTTTGATCAATAAAATTGTTAAGATACCTAGAAAGAAGATAGCAGATTATCTTAATGTATCTGAAATATATTGAAACTCGATGATACCACGAAAAACGTTGAATGTAAGGCTATTCAACGGTTTACAAAGGTAATAAAACAGTTAAAGAAGAGATGAAAATGATAGAGCTTCCAAATGTGTGGGATCATGGGACATATTTAATTTAATTGTTAAGAAAATCTTTTGTCACATTCGGACCTTCTTAATAAAAGTATGACAAGACATATCCATATCCAAACAAAGAGATCTACTATTTACTGAAGCGTCAGTAATTTATTGAAAGATTCAACTCCAGAATATGTATTTATATCCGAGGCACACTTGTAGTAATACCCGAGACACACATGTAGTAACAATAATTCGTTGGGCTTTACTACGCATACGTACAAATACTCGTACCAGATGTGTGTCACGAAATACTAGCACTTTACCATGTGAGCAATGTAGTATTTTTCTGGTAACAATATCAGCATTTTTTTGTGGTATTTCACTAAACACAGCTAAAAATAGGTAAGAAACCTAGGTGAGAGCTTATATACAAAAACTTTTTAAAATATTTTGTCAAAATGACTTTTCAACAAGTAAGGAAAGGCTAAGTTCGGGTGCAACCGAACATTTTATACTCTCGCAATTTATTTAGAGATTTACCTATATTTTCGGTGGAAAATTACACTTAGGCACTGAGTTCTTCATGTTTGATATCAGGGGCCTTGAAAAGTCATGGTTCGATTTTAACAATTTTTCCACAAGTGATGTCACGGCTCAAATACAGTATTTGTGTAAAGTTTTATTTCGCTATCTTTATCGGTTCCTTATGTATACATTATAAAGTGAACGAATCAGAAGGATTCAAAATTGAGTTATATGGGAAGTAGACGTAGTTGTATACCGATTTCGCCCATATTCCACCAGTGTCATCAGGATGTCTAGGAAATATTATATACCGAATTTCATTGAAATCTGTCGAGTAGTTCTTGAGATATGGTTTTTCACCCATAAGTGGACGACGCCACGCCCATTTTCCATTTTGTAAAAAATCTCAGTGCAGCTTCCTTCTGTTATTTTTTATGTAAAATTTGGTGTTTCTGACGTTTCTCGTTAGTGAGTTAACGCACTTTTAGTCATTTTCAACCTAACCTTTGTATGGGAGGTTGGCGTGGTTATTATCCAATTTCTTTCATTTTTGAACTGTATAAGGAAACGGCTAAAAGAAACGACTGCAGAAAGTTTGGTTTATATAGCTTTATTGGTTTGCAAGATATATACAAAAAACCTATTTGGGGGCGGGGTCACGCCCACTTTTCCAAAAAATTACTTTCAAATGTGCCCCTCCCTAATGCGATCCTATGTTCCAAATTTTATTTTCATAACTTAATTTATGGCTTAGTTATAGCTCTTTATGTATTTTTGGTTATCGCCATTTTGTGGGCGTGCCAGTGGTCCGATTCCGCCCATCTTAACCTTCTTATGGTGCCAAGGAACACGTGTTCCAAGTTTCATTAAGATATCCCAATTTTTACTCAAGTTACAGCTTGCACGGACGGACAGACGGACAGACGGACGGACGAACAGACAGACATCCGGATTTGAACTTTACTCGTCACCCTGATCACTTGGTATATATAACCCTATATCTAACTCGTTTAGTTTTAGGACTTACAAACAACCGTTATGTGGACAAAACTATAATACTCTCTTCGCAACTCTTGTTGCGAGAGTATGTATAAAAATAAATAAATAAAAGGGAAAATAAAAAAATTTTACACAAGTTTTTTTTTTCAAGACGCCAGGGTCATATATCGCCGTATTTTGATGGCCGTATGTGAGGGGCTTTTAAGATACATTTCAACTACTTCTGTTTTTTGTGCAGAAAATACATATTTTTGCATTTTTTTGTAATTTTAAAAATTGATTTCTCTATTACTCATATGTAAATATTTATTGTTTACATTTTTTTGCAATATCTGATGTCTATGAAACAAAGTTGGTATTTCAGTTTACTACTAATCGATGTGTGTCAATGTACGTAGTAAACACAATACCATAATAATTTTATCATGGTATTGTTACTACATGTGTGTCTCGGGTATTAGATTTAAACGACAGTTATAAATGCAACAGCCGTCATTTATGTATGTAACGTCTATTGAAAGTTGGATACATACGATTTTACTGGATAACAAATTATCTTTCCTACAGACTAGCAGATCGAACGATATTGAATTATTAATTGATTACTACTTGGTATATAGATTTGCTTAAAATGGTTATAACTGATGACGATTCATGAGTATATGGTTATGACATCGAAACCAAAGTCCAATAGTCCCAATATTTGTTCCATTTTTTCGACAGCAGGAAATCGACGAACACGCAAAACACATCTATCTTTCATGGCTCTCACATAATAACATAAATGGAAAGAATTGTATAATTTTGATTACTTACCTCATTACACAGTATATTTATTTATAAAACGGCGTTATGAAGTGAATGAATGCAAAAGATAAACAAAAATTTGGAAAATTTTCAAACAACAGTGTGCGGCGAATTAAAAGTCAGAGCATTAGAAAGCTTAAAATTAATATACATATGTACATATATATACTAAATACTGTAATCTGGCCACAAGCAGAGAACCGTTAATAATCGCAAGTTTCGGAGCGTCAACTAATAAGAGCATGAATACAAAGAACGGCGAATTTAACTGAGTTTGCGCATTACCAGTCGCTGCACAATGTGCAAAGTAAGAGAAATTTGCACTGAAAGACCTAAGAGTAAGGCGAATTCGGTTCAATTTCCAAATCTCGTATTCCATAACAGAAATAAGAGAAAGTAAATATTAGTTGCACAGAGTGTAATGAAACAGAAGAATGAAATTGAGAATGAAAGAATTTTACCAAAAGTTTAACGAATTCGCCTCTAATGAGGGCCGTTGGTATGAAAACAGAGCATTAGAGTGAGGAAGACGAAAGTAGAAATTGTAGCAAATCCTGAGAACAAATAGTAAAGTAATAACAACGGTTTACTTTGAAGCCAAATCAGTTCCAAAGTGACTACCGTGGATAAAAGTCATACCTTCATGAGGGAAGCATCATAGTAATTTTGTTAAGTTCTCAAAAAACAGCTTCACAATATATTTAACCCTAGACGGTCATCCTTCGTCAAAATGACTACGAACTATTTTATTTTCACTGTAAATATGTTTTTATACTCTCGCAACAAATGTTGCTAAAGAGAGTATTATAGTTTTGTTCACATAACGGTTGTTTGTAACACCCAAAACTAAACGAGTTAGATATAGGGTTATATATACCAAAGTGATCAGGGTGAAGAGTGGAGTTCAAATCCGAATGTCTGTCTGTCCGTCCGTCCGTCCGTCCGTCCGTCCGTCCGTCCGTCCGTCTGTGCAAGCTGTAACTTGAGTAAAAATTAAGATATCTTGATGAAACTTGGAACACATGTTCCTTGGGACCATAGGAAGGTTGCTTTCGAAAATTAGCAAAATCGGACCACTGCCACGCCCACAAAATGGCGAAAACCGAAAACACATAAAGTGCCATAACTAAGCCATAAATAAAGCTATGGAAATAAAATTTGGTATGAAGGATCGCACTATGAAGGGGCATATCTGGATGTAATTTTTTTGGGGAAGTGGGCGTAGCCCCGCCCCCTATTAAGTTTTTTGTACATATCTCGCAAACCAATAGAGCTATATAAACCAAACTTTCTACAGCCGTTTTTTTAGCCACTTCCAAATACAGTCCAAAAATTAAAGAAATCGGATCATAACCACGCCCACCTCCCATACAAAAGTTAGGTTGAAAATTACTAAAAGCGGGTTAATTCACTAACGAAAAACGTCAGAAACACTAAATTTCACATAAGAAATGGCAGATGAAAGCTGCACTTAGAGTTTTTTACAAAATGTAAAATGGGCGTGGCGTCGCCCACTTATGGGTCAAAAACCATATCTCAGGAACTACTCGACCGATTTCAATGAAACTTGGTTTGTAATAGTTTCCTTACATCCCAATGATATGTTGTGAAAATAGGCCAAATCGCTTCACAACCACGCCTACTTCCTATATACCAGAACTTTGAAGACAATCTGAATCGTTTACTTTACAATATATAAAGTAAGTACTAGTGAAGATATCGGTGCAGAACTTTGCACAAATACTATGTTAATAGTGTGGCAGCCCCATTCTAAAAATCGCCGAAATCGGACCATAGGTTTTTAAGGCCCCATATATCGAACACTAGGACCTCGGTGCTTCTAACCTAATATTATGGTTTCCAACTTTCAATGGACTTTATACAATATATATGACGAATATGTGGGTCAAATTGTGTATTATATAATATAAATAAAGTTAAATAAATAAATTGCGAGAGTATAAAATGTTCGGTTACACCCGAACTTAGCCCTTCCTTACTTGTTAATTGTTCGTGTTGATCGTGTTTTAAGTTAAAAGAATATAAGTTTTCCTTTTTATTTTTGACTTGTATTTATTAATAATGAAATAAATAAATAAAAACAAGTAAGGAAAGGCTAAGTTCGGGTGTAACCGAACATTTTATACTCTCGCAATTTATTTATTTATCTTTATTTATATTATATAATACACAATTTGACCCACATATTCATCATATATATTGTATAAAGTCCATTGAAAGTTGGAAACCCTAATATTAGGTTAGAAGCACCGAGGTCCTCATGTTCGATACATGGGGCCTTGAAAACCTATGGTCCGATTTCGGCGATTTTTAGAATGGGGCTTCCACACTATAAAGGTAGTATTTGTGCAAAGTTCTGCACCGATATCTTCACTAGTGCTACCTTTATATATTGTAAAGATAACGATTCAGATCGTCTTCAAAGTTCTGGTATATAGGAAGTAGGCGTGGTTGTGAAGCGATTTGGCCTATTTTCACAACATATCATTGGGTTGTAAGAAAACTATTACAAACCAAGTTTCATTGAAATTGGTCGAGTAGTTCCTGAGATACGGTTTTTGACCCATAAGTGGGCGATGCCACGCCCATTTTCCATTTTGTAAAAAAATCTGAGTGCAGCTTCTATCTGCCATTTCTTATGTGAAATTTAGTGTTTCTGGCGTTTTTCGTTACTGAGTTAACTCACTTTTAGTAAGCTTCAACCTAACCTTTGTATGGGAGGTGGGCGTGGTTATTATCCGATTTCAACTATTTTCATGGTGTGTGGTGGGGTACGTAAGAGAACTGACTGCAGAAAGTTTGGTTTATATAGCTTTATTGGTTTGCGAGTTATATACAAATAACCGATTTGGGGGCGGGGCCACGCCCACTTTCCCGAAAAAATTACATCCAAATATGCCCCTTCCTAGTGCAATCCTCTATTCCAAATTTTACTTTTATAACTTTATTTATGGCTTAGTTATGACACTTTATGTGTTCTCGGTTTTCGCCATTTTGTGGGCGTGGCAGTGGTCCGATTTTGCCCATTTTCGAAAGCAACCCTCTCACGGTCCCAAGGAACGTGTGTTCCAAGTTTCATCAAGATATCTCAATTTTTACTCAAGTTATCCGTTGCACGGACGGACAGACAGACATTCGGATTTCGACTCGTCTCGTCACCCTGATCATTTTGATATATATAACCCTATATCTAACTCGTTTAGTTTTATGACTTACAAACAACCGTTAGGTGAACAAAACTATAATACTCTCTTTAGCAACTTTTGTTGCGAGAGTATAAAAATAAAACGCGTTCATTATTTCGACTCACACCCTGCTGAAAATGGATTTGAAATAAGTCGTCGTCATATTGACGAAGGATGACGTTAATGTACAAAAAAAAAAGGATGACCGTCCAGGGTTAAATGCATATATAAGTGGCTAAGATAGAAAAGAAAAAGTCTCAACAGAAGAAACGTGAACACCCTCCGTCACAATGTGTGTTTACATGGCTGCAGTTAATCATTTGTACGACATCGTGTCTTACTCTATTTGCTATGCGATTAAAATCACATTTGCCATTTTTGTGATGATGACTAGTGACAAGACAAGGTCTCAAGTGGCTGTCAACAGTTGTGATCGTGTCTGCAACACATCCGAGAACGTGGCGTATACGTAACCAGTAAAAATCAACTCGCTGTATTGCATTCTCTGGGTTGAAATACACTCTTTGACTATTCTCCAAATGGATTGCGAGAAAACGTTTATGAATTGCAAAAGATAATATACCCCAAAGAGTTTCGTTGCAATTCACGTATCGACCCATTTGATACTTGCTGATCTCATCTCGTTCAAAGCCAATAACCGCCATGTCGCTTCATTTGGTGACGTATTTGATCGATTTCACCGAACTGCAATACTCAACATTGATATGAGTTTTGAATATCTTAAACAATATTGGCGAATATACTAAGATCCATATGTTGTCAACTTCGATATTATTTCCTCTAAACCTCCAATAATGCATACTTGACTCAGCACAGCTTAGAAATGCATGACTTGTGAAACATAGCTGCAATGATACCAGACACAGCGCGTAGAAATTAGCTGTTTTTGAATGTTGAGAGAGCTCACATATGTGACATACATTATACTTGATTTGTGAAGATTTGAACAATTACATCAATATTAAAACAATTGTTTTGCGAAATTTATTTTAATTTATTTACATTAATAATTGATATCGATTTATTCCACGAGTTATTACATTAAAATATTCTTCCCTTCAAAAGAAGAAAAGAAATATTAGGATTATTCTTCTGGAAGAATTTTTTTAATTAAAAGAAGAAGATCACAAACTTTTTGGCTATGTGTAAACGGTTAGATTATTGAATGAGCTTAAAAGGAGATTATTTTCATATGTAAACATACTATTACGAAAATGGTACCAGAAAAAACTAGAATTGACAATCGAAATCGATAACTTGCCAGATGTATCTAGACATCGATATTCGTAGTTGCCAGAATGTTCGAGTGCCGATGTATTGCCAACAATCGACTATATGAGGGCTGCCAGACTGTCGAGTAAAGACAGTTCTAAAGAGAGAGTTGTCGAGTAAAGTGTAAACAAGTTACAAGTAAGAGTTGTAAATTAGAGTATTGAGTAATAAAGTGCTAAGTTATAATGATTTAGAAATAAAGATTAGTGTATAGCCATTAAATTGTGACTTTTATTTGACAATCCAGTGATCGAACTTAGGGTAGAGTTTCAGCGTTAACGATTGATTTTGGAAATCCGTTACAATATTTATTTAATTTTATTTTCATTTATTTTTTATGTGCCTCGCTCCGAGACGAGCATAAAGCTGATTTCGATTAGCGCTGATCAATTTTAGGTACCACAGAGTGGATGCGAGAGTTTAGAGCTGAGTCTCACGAGTAATTTGTTATTATAAACTAACATGTATACTTTTGTTTTATAATATTTTAATATTTGTATATAGATTTAATAGGAATATCGTAAATTTTATGAATATACGTCATTCAGATTGAATCCAAAGTTAAAAAAATTTGGAACATTTTAATAAATATTTTATTTTTATTATAATAAAAAAATATGTTTTAATTTAATTCTTTAAAATTTTAAATATTATTATAATAACATACATATTTGTACTCAATATTGCATGTAATCAATTCAACCATGTGAATAAAAAGAATGTTTCAGCGCGAGTCAGCGCCGAAAAACACTTCAGAACTGTTTTTCTCGCGTTGATCAACTGTATGCCCAGCTTCGGTCAGCTTCCATTCTGCGCTGCCGGTGCAATTTCGTGTGGAAATGTATGCGCTCAACTTTGAAGCTTATTTCTCGCATTTATCAGCGTTGCCCTCGGCTTGGCTTTGAGCGTCCACTCTGCAGGTACCCTTAGTGTCAATGTCAATTTATTCGATAGGAACAGGACTAATTTTAACCAAAGTAAGAAAATGTAAAGTGTTAAGTATATGAACGGCTAACGCGCTTAAAGCCCAAAGATGTTAATATGTTAATTTTATGTCATCATTTTATTGTATTCATCAAAAATAATTTCCTTGATTTCTATTTTAAGAAGAAGAAAGTACACTATCGATACTATCTATGGTAAGTGATTATACTATCGCTCACCATCTATGATTGCAACTATCGACAGTTTGCGAACTATACTTTAGCCCAAAGAATTGCGAAACGTTCTGATTGGTTCCTTACAATTTTGTAATGTTGAAGGATCGTAATCATTGGTATTGTTCAGATACATTTGTAGAAACAGACAGAAATGTTTTGTTTTTATTGAAATAATACATTGGTTGACGCGATAGTAGCCTTGCCCTAATAAAGCCATTTTGTTTATTTTCCCCATAAACTGCACTCGATGCTTCTGTACTAACTTGATGCAGCGTTCCACGGCTTGGGTGTGGCCGTGGCCAAGACCGTTCTTGACAATGTCTTTCAAGGTTTCATCAGACATATTTAAAGTTAGAGGTGGCTCAGTTATATCACAGTCTCGCCTTCCTTGTCTCGCTATATCGTATGAAACTCTACGTTTTATTGTATACTGAACGACATGGCGGTCACCGTCGACAGCGTAGGACTACTCCAGTATTCCTACCATCAGAGTAGGATATACCGTCTGAGGTGAAAGATTGCAGATGTTCGAGTATGCTGACTTGAACGTAACCATAGGACCGAAAAACGTTCCCGTGTTTGAAGTATCCGAAATTGAGAACTTATTTGGCATATCTATTCTACGACCAGTTCTCCTTCAGATTTCCGAACTCTTGTCCGGTTCGAGGAGCCCCACAACACCCATTCCGAAACCACCTTTAAAAGGATCCTTAGCCCAAATTGGATTAATCATGAGAGACGAAGGTTCTCGCGATCAGCCAGATGTGTGCTGGTGTCAGTTAATGATGAGCGATATTGCTATTTTTAAATCACTATGATTTCAGTGATTGTTATTTTTAAATCACTGTTATGAGAATTTGTACTTATTAATTAATTATTATTAATTTTAACAATATCCAAACTTTACCTGATTTTGTAATCACAATTAACTAATTAATAAATTTAGGGTTCATTTACAGTGGAACTTTTATAACTCACTCGAACTTCTATAACTCGAAGATCTCCATAACTCGAACTTTTGGATTGGCAATAGCCTTTAGAAATCAAAATTACAGAATACATATTTTAAAGTATGTATGTACACTGCGTCCTAGGGCCCGCGTCTGGCTTCCAGCTGAACCCTCCTCTGCGGGGGAAATCGAGGAGATTATAAAATATTGTAATCCCTCGCTGCCAGCACACGACTGGAAGGTGATACGGCTCGAGAAAACCGAAGAACCCTATCGGCAAGCGCTGATACTGCTTAATGCGGAGTCCATCGGTCCTCTCAACGAGCTAAAGGGGGCCATTAGTTATGGCTTTGAGAAGGTAACTCTGAGAGTCCTCTCCACCGAAGCCAAGACCGACTGTTCGCAGCCTGCGACACTTCAAACAGAAGCGGATGGTCAAATGACCATGGAAGTGGACCAGGTCCCCTCGGATGCTGCCAGCATTGGGGGCGGCTCGTCAATCGATGAGTCCGCCTTCGGTCTGGATAAGCTGTTCGTCGAAGAGCAAGAGGAAGGCAATCAAAGCGCTGAACTAGCGTTACTGGAGGAGAGTCTGTAGAATGAAATTTCTCCAGATTAACCTGCAGCATGCAAAGGCGGCCTCCGCAGAGTTATTACTCCGTCTGGAACGGGACGGAGTCGACGTCGTCTTTATCCAGGAACCGTGGCTGAGCAGTAACGGTATTTCTGGCTTAAAGACGAAGAGCCACAAGCTACTTGCGGTCAGCGATTCAGGTAAAAACAGAGCCTGTTTGTTAGTGCGAAACGAACTAAATGTGTTCCTTCTGCCTAATTTCAGCAACGGAGACGTTGTCACCGCTAATATGTCCCACGATGACGAGGTGGATCCACCCCCTATGCTGCTGAGACAAGCGCTGTTGGAGGCGCAGCGAAAGAACATCGGGGCCATTGTTGGTTCTGATGCTAATTCGCGGCATGAAATCTGGGGCAGCACGGATACGAATCAGAGAGGTGAGTCACTTTTCGAGTTTATAGTAGATCTAGATCTATGTATTTGTAATAGGGGAAACTCCCCAACTTTTGTAACTGCGGGTAGAGAGGAGGTCCTCGATCTCACCCTAGTCTCTAACTCGATTGCACCTTTGATCTCAGACTGGAAGGTCCTAGAGGACCACTCCTTTTCTGATCATAGGTACATCGGGTTTAGTCTGGACGAAACACGTCCATCCAACAAATATTATAGGAACTTTAGGAAAACAAATTGGAACCTTTACTCCAAAAGGCTCCGTTTTGCTCTCCGAGATACACCGGAGGGGAAATCCTTGCTTACAACTAGTGCGTTGGAGAATTACGTAGAAATCTTCAGCTCCGCGTGCAACCATGCCCTGGAGAGCTCGTGTCCATTAACGAAGCCGAAGGGCAGTGGGAGACCGATCTGGTGGACATTGGAGCTCTCTGAAATAAGGGCATCTGTCAGAAGACTTTTCAACAAAGCTCATAGAAGCGGGTCAGCTAATGACTGGACATTGTACAGGGTGGGACTCGCCGTGTACAAGTCCGAGATAAGGAGGGCTAAGAGGTCGTCCTGGAAAACTTTCTGCGAAAAAGTAGAGGGGTGTCAAGAAACGTCTAGATTTAGGCACATTCTCGCAAAGAGACCCACGTCCTCTGGATACCTCAAGGACGTAAATGGAAATTGGACACTGAGTAGTGAGGAAACCCTCAAATTGCTCCTGGACACTCACTTTCCGAGCAATCCCTCCCCTGGAGGAGTGCAACTTGGAGCACTCCAGACAGACTGTGTGGCCTTCCCGGACCTTCTGAACGAGAGACTTCTGGTATGGGCGATCAATTCATTCAAACCGTTCACTACTGAAAAACATCTTTTCTACTGAAAATATTGGAGAGGCTGATCGATCGATTTATGAGGGGTAGGATTCCCAGAAACCGTCTCTCTAAAGCGCAGCACGCTTACTGTAAAGGCAGGTCAGTGGACACAGCCTTACACGTGGTCGTCTCATGGATAGAGAAAGCTATCGGACGTAAGGATTATGCAGTGGGAACCTTCCTCGACATTGAGGGGGCTTTCAACAACGTACTGCCGGAAGCGGTAGTAAGGGCCCTGAATAGATTCGAGGTTGAGTCCAACCTAAAGTATCTTATTTTCACTCTTCTCTGCGATAGAACGATTGTGGCAGAATGGGGCACGACACGGGTGCGACGGGAGGTAAATAGGGGTACTCCGCAAGGGAGGGGTCCTCTCACCTCTTCTCTGGATCATGGTCGTAGACGACCTTCTGGGAAAGCTTAATGAGATCGGATGACAAGCGATTGCCTATGCAGACGACGTGATTCTCATGGTTGAAGGTAAGTTTCTGGATACCGTATATGATTTGACTCAAAGTTACCTTGATGTCGTATCAAGTTGGGCTCTGGACAACGGTCTTTCTGTAAATCCTAGTTCTTTTCACCAGGAGATACAAAATACCGGATGCGCCTTTGCCGTCGATGGGAGGAGTCTGTCTTCATCCCGCCGGCAGTGTAAAATACCTAGGTGTGGTCTTGGACAGAAAGCTTTCTTGGAAAGCCAACATTGCGGAAAGAGCAAAAAAGGCATCGGTTGCCCTGTATTGTTGTAGGGGAGCCATTGGTAGTAGATGGGGCCTCTCACCAAAAGTAGTTCTTTGGCTATATGAAACCATAGTCAAGCCTATAATGTTTTACGGGGTTCACGTATGGTGGGAGGCGCTTGAAAAGACTTCACTAGCTAAAAAGTTAGTGAGTGTGCAACGGGCGGCTCTCATAGCCATGTGCGGTGCGCTACGGACCACACCGACTCTGGCACTGAATTCCTTACTTCATATAGCACCCGTGGACTTAGCCGGAAGGTGTATGGCCGCGAAAACCGCTATCAGGCTGAGGGAGGCTGGGTACTTAACAGAGTGCGCGCCTGGGCACTCTAGTATCCTCAGGCGCTTCGACTTCATTCCGAGGCTACTGGACTACCTTCCTGTCGATGAGCCCTACCCTGGCGGCGTATTCTCTGCACTCATACCTTCAAGAGAGGGTTGGGTGGGTAGAAGTCGCTGGAGGAGAGACGCAGTAAGCTTCTTTACGGATGGGTCGAAGTTAGCGGGGAAAGTTGGATGAGGAGTTTATAGTCCGGAACTTCTCATTAACTACAGCTTTAGGCTTCCGGACCATTGTAGCGTGTTCCAAGCGGAAGTGGCGGCCATAAAGGTTGCAGCGGATTCACTGCTGCGGAGTGCAGCAGCTTTCAAAAAGGTAACGATCCACTCTGATAGTAGGGCGGCAATATTAGCCTTAAGCTCAATGACTGTGCGCTCCAGGCTGGTTAAGGATTGCCAGTCCTCGCTATCAGTTGCATCGGAGCACTTTGCCATCATAATAGTTTGGGTGCCTGGCCACAGCGGAATCGCAGGAAACTGCAAGGCTGATGAGCTTGCTAGGACAGGTACTTCTGTTGCACTTACGGTGGAATGGGAACAAACAGGGGCGCCGCTGTCCTCTTGCAACTTGCTTCTGGATGAATGGGTCTCAGTCGAACTGAGATCATTCTGGCCCAAAGTAAATCGCAAGAGGTCAAGGGAACTCTTCGCCCTAAACAAGATCAATCTTTCACAAGTTATAGGTGTTCTAACTGGCCATTGTCCCATTGGGACTCACGCGGTCAAATTAAGAATTTTATCGGATGCTAGCTGCAAAAGCTGCCTAGAAGAAGGTGAGGTAGAATCCTCCCAGCATTTCTTTTTGGAATGTCCCGCCTTTGCGAGATCTAGACAAAAAATCCTTGGATCTCACTTTTTTGGGCACCCCCGCGAACTAGCGAATACAGAAGTTAAAAACCTCTGCAGATTTGTGGTAGGCTCCAAGCGCTTTGTCGATTCATAAATAAGTGAGGGGGTTGAATTTTTATGGCATCACAAAGGACTGCTCTCGATAGTCTAAGTGGGTTTCCCCCTATCGGGAAACAGCCTTCGTACCTAACCTAACCTATGTACATAAAACTTTATGCAAAGTAAATAAATCTATATTTACAACCTTTTGAAAAATTGTATATTGTAATAAAAATTCTATAACTCGAAGCCTCTCTAACTCGAAGTTTTTTGTGGATTATGATGATTCGAGTTAGAGAAATTCCTCTGTAACTGCTTTTGTAATCACCGCACCCAAAATTATCGAAATCGCAACTAAAATTGTTACTGTGATCGTGAACTGCTATAGCTACTGAACCTTTATACAATGTACTGAACTATGATCAAAGAACCTATGTATGTATAATAATAAGAATTAGCAAATGTTAGCTGTTCTTTGACGTTAGGGAACATAGATACAATTTCGAACACTATAAAGGAACACACCATTGAAAAGAGGAAGCAAGCCAATACACAGTGGATGGGCTTGTATGGAGCCGCGGCCATAAATATTTCCCGTTGAGATATCGTTATAAACTTTTCTCCAAAAATCTAAAAAAAATATTTTTAACATATAGTAAAAACATTGGCTGCATCGGACGACTATATCTTATAGCTCCCATAGCACCGTAGCAAGGCGTATAAGGCGATGGTGCCCAAAAATACTTCCAGTAGAGTTGCAGTGCTAAAATTTCATTACTGGCATGTATTTAAATTAATTTTATTTTTTTTTAATGTAAAAACGGTTAACAAATAACTTCTAATAAATCAAATGTAGATGACAAAAATTTAGATTTGTCCCTCTTTGGTAGTTTTCTTTGACCTGTTATAAAAGGGTCTGAACGCAAAAGAAGTGTATTGATTAAATCCGTATTTGTCAATATGCGAGACATCTTCCGAGTTTGTTGCAACCGGCACTTCTTTATTTCTTTGTTGTTGGACTCCGCAGCTTCCTCTGAGAGCTCTCCAATCGACAACAAAGCGTGCTCTATCGCCTTCGCACCGTGAATTAAAATTTTATGCACTGTTGCTGGAAGATAGTACCATGGATATAGTTTTATCAACTGCTTAGCAGTATCTAATGCATAGCTTTCAAATTTTTTAGTATTAATAGATCAGCAAAATCAATTTTGGGACGTCCGCGTGCAGCACTTGAAAAACTTTGTTCAGGAACACAAGCAGGCTCAATTATAATTGTTTCGACAGTGTTCAACCAAGGGGATTGATATCGAACAATTGAAATCTTACAACGATTGTATTTAGTCCAAATACGCATTTACAAGAAGCGCCTATAAAAAAAGATAGCACAAAAATTAGAAAAAAAAATGCAACAAACACAAAGGACGAATACAAAAGAAACATCCCAAAAACAAAGGAAGAGCAGCAGATAGCGTCGCAACAGTAAGACGACAGCTTAAGTTTATTCACGAATATGCACATATGGGCAAATATCGGCAGCTACACCTAACATTTGTATTACCTTAAAACATTGACAAATACACTGATAACACTCATAAAGGGGGGATCGTGGGGTAACATAACTAAATGTCTATTTAAACATGAAAATTACGTTAAAAAAATACACAAAAATTGAACAGTTGATCACGCTTTGCATTCTATTTTTAGAATGTCCCGTTAGATTTGCAGTAAAATCCGGTTTTAGAGACGATTTGGTAACTTTTCGCAAATTTTTGTTGTTACGAATTTTTTGAATTTTGTCCTATGGGCGCAACCACTGTGCAATGTTTACCACTCTATAAGTGAACTGACCAAGTGTGCACCACACAATATAAAGGAACATGAGAGCAGAAAATGGAAAAAGGGAACCACTCTATAGGAATTACCCACGCAGATGTTCTTTGATATTCGCATAAGGGAAAATTAGAATAATGTGTATTACAAAAAAATAATTATAGGACGAACTTACATATGATCAAATACATACATATATAGTAATTAAAAAGGAAATAAAATAAAATTTAATAAAAACACAAAAAAGTCGAAAATATATTAATATTTTATAATTTCTTGTAGGATTTGAACTCGAAGAAAATACTTATTTGGAGCGGTAAAATGTTGAGTTGCTATGCACATAGCAAGTCAACTTTAAAAATATAGATTTTATTGTGATATACAGTACTCTCGAAAAGTAAATTCTCAGAAAGTAAATAATCGCGGAAAAGTTAATCACCTTTAAGATTACACATGCACCTCGAAAAAGTAATATATATATTGTATATTGCAAAAGAAAAAAAAAAAAAGAATATTCAAGATTTTTTCTCCTCATAGTAAATATGTACATATGTATGTATGTATGTAAATGTAAATATGTTTTTCATGTAAATCCATATGTTTTATTGAAGCAAATAAATGAATGAATTTTTTAAGTTTAAAAATGCATTTAATATTATAAAAACAGATAATTTATGTATATATTTTGAAAAGTAAATTACCCAAAATACCAATCGGTTTCCTTTCCGAGAGTATACTGTACTTACATTGCAAGCGATATATGTACATATGTATACTCCGCTACGCAAATGTTATGTGATAAACATGAAAAATATTCAATTAGAAATCACAGAACTGTGTCAATATGTATGCAAAAATTCATTGAAAGAGAGTATGCCCTGGATTGGATATTTTTTATCACGGATAAAACTGTTGCAATAATTGTAAATGGTTAAATAGCAGTAAATTGGTGTGAAATAATAATACGTTCTTTGCAACAAGCGCCTTTGATAAATATTATCCCCAAAAATATGCAAGCGTATTCGATATTTATACTCAAAATGTTACATATTTTATTTTTACGTTTGTGGATTCTATATGATTTCAGTTGCAACACTACAAAAAAAATAATCCCAGTTTTACCTACCTTTCAAACCAAGCAAATATTTGGAGTTATTCCACAAGTTAGGTGTCAGGTGGAATGTAGCTTTTATTTCGCATTGTACATCGAAATCGTGCGGCTTGACTAAATTCAAATTTGTCTCATTATTAGCAGTAGATGCCGCTGTATGATATACTAATATTATTGTAGCGCTTTTACGCTGCCGTCACACGGGAAAGAACTTGCTTTCAAGTTGATCACACGAATTAATTGTCAAAATTGGCATACATAAATTGAAAGCCGTGACGTAGGGTGAAGTAACTTGTTATTCAATTATTGTTACGGAGATCCCGTCGTCAAGAAAACTGCTTCCATTTATCGCCAAAATAGATTCATAAGTCTATTTTTAAATCATTCTGTAGATACTTCGGAGGATTCAAGAAATCTCCATTTGTTTAAATATAATTTAAATCGACGTGAAAATCAAATGGAACTCTGCGACAATGACATGCGATACAAGTTCTTTGTCTGCGATTGGCTGAATTTTTTGATATAAAAAGCTACGGTAGATGTCGCTGCTGAAAAATATAAATAGCTGATGAAACTTACCAACTTTTTTTGAAAAGCAAAAACAAAAATGTATAACAACTGATCGGTTATCGAGTAGCCGGCAGTATAAAAGGAACAAAAGGGTTCCCCAATAAAAATTTAAATTGATCAATTTATTTGGCTGTCTAAAAACGCTATAAGCGTTTTAATCGAGCAGAGGCCGGTTAATTGATCAATTAGCTCCTGTCTAATAGCATTTTTAAACAGCCAAATAAATTGATCAATTTATTTTTAAAACACTATTCGATTGAACTTTAATATTTGATAATATGATCTATCGCTAATAAACTTATGGGCTAAAATTTAAAAAATTCATTGCATAAGACTAGAGCGTTTTAATGGTTTCCACTTTTGCTATATACATACATACGTCTGTATTACAGTATACTCTCGAAAAGTAAATCGATTGGTATTTTGGGTAATTTACTTTTTCGAATAATTTACTATTCCAAATTTATACATAAATTATCTGTTTTTATAATATTAAATGCATTTTTAACCCTGGAAAGTCATGCCTCGTCGTTTCGACGACGCGAGTTTTTATTTTGTACAAAAGCCGAATGAATCAGAGCTGTGAAAATTTTATTTATTTAATAAAAGATTTAAGAATAACTGTTTGATATTGTTTTATTTAGAAGATATATAAACCAGGTAATGTGAATATATTGATTTTAGTAGGTTCTGATAGGTAGGATAATATATTAAGGACTTTGAGTAATGCCGTCGTCGAATCGACGAGGGATGACCTTTACGTTATAAAAATAGCGATGACCTTCTAGGGTTAAACTTAAAAAATTCATTCATTTATTTGCTTCAATAAAACATATGGATTTACATGAAAAACATATTTACATTTAAATACATACATATGTATTTACTATGAAGAGTAAAAATCTTGAATATTCTTTTGTTCTTTTTTTCTTTTGCAATATATTTTCTGACCATTTTTGTACGACAATTCAAAAAGTCTGACACCTGATTTGCATCGTTTTCATTTCAAGTAGGAGAGTTTATTTACTAAAAAGACGCGATAAACAAGAGAGTAAGTGTTTTTGCAACATCGTAAAAAACGCTGCTTGCTTCGTTTTGAATTTTTTATCACACTCTCTGAAAAGTAAATTAAAAAATTTACTTTTTCGAGGTGCATGTGTAATCTTAAAGGTGATTAACTTTTCCGCGATTATTTACTTTCTGAGAATTTACTTTTCGAGAGTATACTGTATTATGTTAAATAGCAGTAGTTCAGGGCCCGCATTTAACGTCTAACACTTTCTCAGCAACAAGCAACAATATTTAATCTAAATTTTATTTCCTTCTTCAAGATAATGTAAATTTTAGTAGGTACATATTTAAGATCACTCACATATTTCTTGAAAATATTTCATAAAAATTGTTTTTTATATACAGGAAAGTCTACATACTCCAAATTAAAACGTATTTTCAACAAAAACAGAGTAATAATAATATTTAAATCAATATTTTGTGGGACCAACTTGATTCTTCAGAATAGCGTTTAAACGATTTTTTATTGAAAAAAAATCGGTCCACTTCCACGCCCACAAAATGACAAAAACCGAAAACACATAAAATGTCATAACTAAGCTATAAATAAAGTTGTAAAAGTAAAATTTGATACAAAGGATCGCACTAGGAAGGGACATATTTGGATGTATTTTTTTAAGGAAAGGGGAAGGGCTACGCCCACAAATAGGTTTCTTGTAAAGCTATACAAACTAAACTTTCTGCAGACGGTTCCTTTACGTACCTCACCACAGACCATGAAAACAGTTGAAATCGGATAATAACCACGCCCACCTCCCACACAAAGGTTATGTTGAAAATTACTAAAAGTGCGTTAACTCATTAACGAATAACATAGAACCCCAAAACTGTGCAGAAGAAATGGCAGAAGGAAGCTGTACTCAGATTTTTTTCCAAAATGGAAAATGAGGGTGGCGTCGTCCACTTATGAGTCAAAAACCATATCTCAGGCACTACTCCACTGATTTCAATAAAATTCGGTATATAGCATTTTCTTCGACATCCTGATAACACGGAAATGGGCTAAATCGGTTCACAACCACGGCTACTTTCCTTTTAACTCAATTTTGGATTCCATCTGATTCCACCTGGAACCAATGAACCAATGAAGATAGCGGAATAAATCTTTACACAAATAATGTATGTGATCTGTGACATACAGTATGTCAAGAAACAGTTTACACATAGAAAATAAATACACTTTTTCACTTTCCGCAGCCAAATTTTTTACTTTTTACTTCAGTTCAACATATTTTTTGAATCAGGGATGGTCACTTACACTTACAGTATTTCAAGAGATGTGATGCAAAAAAAAGCTCAGAAAGCAATGCAAAAACCAACCAAGAACAACAAAAAACAAAAATCATTCAATTTTGTTAGTGTCAAGAAAAACTTTACACACTTCGATTATTTGACTTGTTAAGCACGTGTTATACAGTTAACCGTACTTCACCGTTACCTATTCTTCGTAAAGGCATTTACAATGAATTTGCCCATTAGTTGGTGATTAATTTTTGCTTATTTTCATTACCCATTATTGTCTTTTTAATATTCCATGCAAAGAGTTTAGTTTGAAGAGGTCCAACTATTGCCCCATAATCCCCAATGGGTAAAAACGTTTGAGATCTAACAGCAATGTTTTTTTTAACCCTCTAAATAGTGTAAAATGGCTAAAATTGATCGGAAAATATGGAAATACAAGAACCAAAGCCAGAAAAAGGCCCTAAATTATAAATAAGTGGACATGTACAGTGCTTAATGTCTCGAAAACTTGACCAAATTCCAAAAATTTCGATCAGTGTTCTTACGAAAGAGTTCTAGGAAGAGTGCAACATTCAGATTTCTCATGAAACTGCGCGACAAAACATGCTACGACATGAACATGCACGAAGATCTGCCAAAAAAAAAAATGCTGTATGCACCAAATGTAGAGAAACGTTTTTTGTTTGCTATTATTAAGTATATTTCTGAACCTGCGAACTACTGGGATGATGCCATATAATGGGACGAGAACAAGAAGATGTTATATTTCAACAATTGGCTAACTAGAGTACGACACAAGGCATTATTTTAATTAGAAAGACACAACATCATTTCGATTATTTTTTATAACACATCTTGATACATATGTATGTAACTTGTGAAAAAAATTTTAAATCGGACCTTAACGTTTCGATGCCCCGGATATCGAATATGAAAAATTCATTGCCTTAGGCAAATTTTTCACCGAAAATATCGACAAATCGCTAGATATTTTAATTTAATTTAGAGGGAATCTGTTTCTTCTAATAGTGTGTCTCTGTACCAAAAATGGTTAAAATCGGTTCATAATTTCCCCTAGCTGTCATATACCTAATTATAGCTTTTTCAAAAATTCGTTATAAATCAGTTAAGTTGCGTGTTTTATTTGATCAGCAAATCAAGCTATTAGCTTATTTTGTATGGAAGACTTAGCCAACATAATTATGTTGGCTTGTCATGAGCTTGTATATTGAACTAGAGGCATTGCCAGCTCATCGCGTTTTTTCATTCACTATAGTTAGATTTAAAAAAAAAAAAAGTAGTTGGCAATAGCAAGAAACCCCATTTTGACAGTAAATTGGCAATGATGTGAAAGTGCCGAAACGGAACCAGTCGCGGCAGCAGAACGGGAAAGAGGAGCAAGTGGAGATCGTCGTAATCAGTTGCTTATGCTTTTAACCTAAAACAACTAAATATTTTAAGTAGCACTTTATCTTTCAGGCACATATGTATATGTACAAGAAAAAATATATATTTACGAGCATACATACATATATAAATGTATTTACATTATTATTACTTAATTATTTACCAGAGTTACAAAACTACTTATATAATTTTTGCCTATCATTTTATCTCTTCTTCTTCATCTTCTTGACTGGCGTAGACACCGCTTACGCGGTTATAGCCGAGTCCAAAACAGCGCGCCACGTACCCCGCCTTCTGGCAGTTTGGCGCCAATTGGTTATTCCAAGCGAAGCCAGGTCCCTCTCCACCTGGCCCTTCCATTGGAGTGGAGGTCTCCCTCTTCCTCTGCTTCCACCAGCAGGTACTGCATCGAATACTTTCAGAGCTGGAGCACTTTCATCCATTCGAACAACATGACCTAGCCAGCGTAGCCGCTGTTTTTTTATTCGCTGGACTATGTCTATGTCGTCGAATAACACATACAGCTCATCGTTCCATCGTCTGCGGTATTCGCCGTTGCCAATTCTTAAGGGACCATAAATCTTCCGCAAAACCTTTCTCTCGAAAACTCCTAGTGCCGTCTCATCGGATGTTGACATCGTCCACGCTTCTGCACCGTAAAGTAGGACGGGAATGAAGAGAGACTTGTAGAGTATGGTTTTTGTTCGTCGAGAGGACTTTACTTTTCAATTGCCTACTTAGTCCATAGTAGCACCTGTTGGCAAGAGTGATTCCGCGTTGGATTTCCAGGCTGACATTGTTATTGCTCGATATCATCGGCGTACGCCAGTAGCTGTACACTCTTATGGAAGATTGTACTTTCTCGATTTAGCTCTGCAGCTCGTATTATTTTCTCCAGCATCAGGTTAAAGAAATCACACGAGAGTGAGTCACTTTGTCTGAAACCTCGTCTGGTATCGAACGGCTCGGAGAGGTCCTTCCCGATCCTGACGGAGCTTTTGGTGTTGCTCAACGTCAGCTTACACAGCCGTATTAGTTTTGCGGGGATACCAAATTCAGACATGGCGGCATAAAGGCAGCTCCTTTTCGTGCTGCCGAAAGCAGCTTTAAAGTCGATTTGTACATGCATATATTTATAAAACAGTAAAAAACAATTTATTTTCTTTCAAAAAAAGTTCAATGCTGCGTTTTATTCAGTACTAAAACATTGTTGGAGAAGCGTAAGTTTCTTTTTTTCTATTTTTAGTTTTTTTTTTTTTTGTTCAATTTCCACTTGCACGTTTCGTTTATTAAATAAATCTTCCATCATTTTGTGCATATTCGCCTGGAATATCTCTTTTTCTTCTACACTTCTTTTCTTTAGTTGGAGTTTTTTTTTCGAAGTATCGCTCTATTGTACTTTTGCGATATCTAGGAGATGGACTAGCAATCACCGTGTGCGGCTCTTGAATTTGACTAGGTGTGTAGGACAGACAGCCTACTCTATCTAGATGTACTTGGTACGTCTTCAACTGTTGGTGAGAGCTCGGTCAACTCCGTTAACGACTGGTTAACTACGAACGAATAGAAAATTACGATTTAAATTTGGGCAATACATAATAAATAAACATTTTAATTTACCATATGTTTCAGTTAGAGCCTCTGTCCCGATGTTGATGGTATGGTCAACAACTGTCGCCAAAAATATCGTCCATCTCCTGCATATATGCACAGAGCAGTCCCGGTCTGCCCCTCATTATCTTTCGCCGATGTACAGTGGGAGCAAAATTGAGTACATGTTTGCATATTTCACATTTCGGAGCGAATGATAAAGAAAACAGTAAGGCAAATGGAAAAGAAGTTTATTCTCTTTATTCAATATATAATTGACTATGCATTAATGAGAAAAGATCAACGAAGAGGTGCACAAAGAAGAAAAGAAAACTTGAAAACAAAAACAACTCGTATGTACTCATTTATGCACCTTTGACATTTTAAACTTCTTATCTGCAAAAGAATCAAAAATTTACCGTTAATTGTCATCTTATTGCTTTTGCTTTGTTTCTTACACTTATTGTAATGTGCTTATTATGATTTAAAGTGTCGACGTGGCTACATTGGAAGTTAAGAGCAATTTTTATTATTATTTTAAAATTATGCGTAAATTGAGTCAGGACGTTGAGAATTCGATAATAGGTCTTACCGAGAAAGGATGTTCGTCCCGGATAATATCCAGTAAACTCGGAATAAGTCAGTCGGTGGTCATACGCGTCCAAAAAAGACGCAAAGTTTCGGTTGAATCCCCTCTTAGAGGCCGTCATCGACTTTTAACCGATGCGGATGCTCGTCATATTATGGCTAATATGAGAAAGAACAAGTTCTTAACGCCTAAGGGGGCTTCTTTAGAGATAAATAAAGATGTAAGTCGATGGACAGCTCGAAGAGCACTTCAAAAAATTGGATATGTTGCAGCAGTAAAAAAAAAATAAACCTGCGTTGTCGGACAAAAATGTGAAGGCACGTTTAAGTTTTGCCAGACAGCACCGAAATTGGTCTATAGATGACTGGAAGCGGGTAATTTGGTCAGATGAAACGAAGTTTAATAGATTCCAATCAGATGGAAAACAATATTGCTGGCGCCGGCCCGGTGAAACAATCCAACGACACCACGTTAAGCAGACTGTAAAGCATGGTGGAGGCAATATAATGGTTTGGAGCTGTTTCAACTGGTGGAACATTGGACCAATGCACAAAATAGAAGGGATTATGAACAAAGAGCAATATCTAAGTATTTTGAGGACCCATCTTCCCGAATTTATTGATCGCAGTGCTTACAACGAAGCTGAAATCGTGTTTCAGCAGGATGGAGACCCGAAGCACACTGCAAAAGTCGTCCAGAAATGGCTAATGGACCAAAATTTTCAGTTGATGCAGTGGCCGGCTCAAAGCCCTGACCTAAACCCAATCGAAAATTTGTGGTCAATAGTCAAAAGACGATTGGGACAATATAATTCAGCTCCATCAAACCTCGCAAATTTATGGGAAAGGGTGCTTGACGAGTGGCGCCGTATACCCAAAGAAATTTTGGAAAACCTTGTGGAGAGTATGCCAGAGCGTATTGAAAGCGTCATAAAAAATAAAGGTTTATGGACGAAATATTAATATTTTACTAAAAATTCCATTTAAGAAGTTTAAAATGTCAAAGGTGCATAAATGAGTACATACGAGTTGTTTTTGTTTTCAAGTTTTCTTTTCTTCTTTGTGCACCTCTTCGTTGATCTTTTCTCGTTAATGTATAGTCAATTATATATTGAATAAAGAGAATAAACTTTTTTTCCATTTGCCTTACTGTTTTCTTTATCATTCGCTCCGAAATGTGAATATGCAAACATGTACTCAATTTTGCTCCCCACTGTATGTATATGCACTCAAAAGTGTTCGCATTTTCGCGACGAGAGCAGCCGCATTGACCGTTGCATCCTGAAATACAAATATAATAAATATGTATTTACTGAACTGAAGCTGAAGCTAAAAGCAGCCTTACCGCAAATCCTTGAAATATCATGTCTTCTAAAACATGCCCATATGCAAATTTTTTTCTTCCGTGAGTGTACGAACTCCTCCTTCCTCTCGCTGTAGAACTTCAGGAAAAGTAGTGTCTCGGCCTTTGTCCAAACTTTTCTTTTTCTATATGTTAATATATAAAAATTAATTTATATTTAGGTGTATTAAAAATTCGTTAAAACATTTAAAAATTCTAACTTACAATTTCTCCATCTCGTTTATTTTGAAATAAATTGAATTTCAGTAGACAGTTCGTGCCCGCATTGCCAACACAATTCATTTTTAAGCGAATATAAGAAATAAGCTAAATGCGTTTTATTTGCCCATGAGTTTGCTATTAGCTTGTGATGGTCAAATAAAACGACTTTTGTCAACATAATTATAGCTGCCATCGATTGGTCACTTCTCTGCTCGCTATCTTTGGGCGCTACTCGCCTGTCAAAAATTTTACAAATGAAAGCAACAACGAAGTTACCTAGTTGAATTCGTGCAGTGCTTCTACTACCGTCAATATCTTACGTTTTCTGCAACAAATTTAATTTTTATTGAAGTTTTTTATTCAATGAATTCAATACAAAAATACTTACGATTTGTCTTCGCCTGCAATTTTCAATTTTAATATTGTGTATAAATTTTTTTATTATTTTGATTATCGATTAGCTAACTGCTATCAGAGAATGTAAAATATAGAGAAGGTTCACGGCGGGCTAATGGCCACACTGGTTTGCTTTTCGAAGGGGTACTCGTTTCTATAAACGAGTTTCACCACAGAATTTTATAAGGAAGTTTCACCACTGCTTAACAGCAAAAGACCTGAAAATAGCTAGATTGAGAGGAATTAATGTTAAAAGAGAAATATCATGTAAACATATTAAAACAAGTAAGGAAGGGCTAAGTTCGGGTGCAACCGACCATTTTATACTCTCGCAATTTATTTATTTAACTTTATTTATATTATATAATACACAATTTGACCCACATATTCGTCATATATATTGTATAAAGTCCATTGAAAGTTGGAAACCGTAATATTAGGTCAGAAGTACCGAGGCCATCATGTTCGATATATGGGGCCTTGAAAACATTTGGTCCGATTTTGGGGATTTTTAGAATGGGGCTGCCACACTATAAACCCAGTATTTGTGCAAAGTTCTGCACCGATATCTTCACTAGTGCTTACTTTATATATTGTAAAGTAAACGATCCAGACCGTCTTCAAAGTTGTGGTATATAGGAAGTAGGCGTGGTTGTGAAGCGATTTGGCCAATTTTCACAACATATTATTATTATACATTTCTTATTATAATATTGTGCATGCGTATGTGAGGAAAAGTGAAACATTTATGATTTGATGAATGCATATTTAATATGTTACAGTGTATATAATGTGTTCAAGTGTATAAAATGTGTCTATTTAAGACTATCGGCATATCGAATGCGCTTTTTTGGAGCAAATAAAATAATAATAAATTCTCTCGCTCTTATTTAAAAATTTAATGATTTTATAGTTTTTTGTTTTCAATTTGACTTTTGATTAATTTTTGATTTTGAATATGTGTGTGAACGTATATTTATGCAAATAAGTACGTAGATATACGAATCTATATACATAGATATTGAATAATTATAAGGATTACTCGAGTCGCTAAGCTTTTTGTGTAGTTAAAAGATATAATATATTATTGATGCAACATGTGCGATATGCCGTCGGCTAATACATGCGTCTAATGTTTTAATATTTTTGTTTGGTAAATTGTAATTGAGTGTTGTGAGATTCTTAACAAAAACTCGACTGATATGTGGGTAGGCTTGACAATATTAGATAAATGCATATGTGTGCATCTTGTGAGTATGTTTATAGTTAATATTTTAAAGATAACGGCATATGTACATGGTACATACGTGTAGAGATTTTTTACTGAAATTAATTCTCTCAAATAGATCATTCTGCAAAAATTATTGAAATCGGTAATCACATAAAGTTATAAAATATTGGTACATTAAAAATGCAGTACAGTGATCCCCGCTTAAGTGCCCTCAGGTTTAAGTTGTTTTCCCGCTTAAGTGACCATATTTTGCGACATCGTTGTTTTCCTTTAAATTTACATATAAAATTCCATATAAATTACATAAAAAATGTTTGAAATATCGGGTGATCCCAGTAGAGGTAATTTCGGTACTTTTTTTGTTTTGTCGTTTTACGTTTTGTGCCGGTCGATTGGCCATCAAGATCGTATGATATCACACCGTTAGTTCGACTTTATCGTGTGGGGATATGTAAATTCTAAAGTGAAGATTCAAGCCTGGAGCAAAACATCATGTGGGTCATTCGCAAGTTACCAGTCGAAATGCTCGAACGAGTCATCAATAATTGGACTCAACGGATGGATCATCTGAGACGTAGCCGCGACCAACATTTTAAAGAGATAATCTTTAAAAAATATATGCAATATAATGTACTTTCGAATGATAATAAAGAGTCCTAATTAAAATTTAATTTTATGTGTTTTTTCTTTAAAAAAGTAGGGAATCTCGAAATGGATCACCCTTTACTAGGATTAAAGACGTGTGTACAGAACAACGTCTGTCGGGTGTCCTTGTATATTATTGTATTCATATGTATCGTCACCTAAAATGCAAAGGGCCGTAAATAACAAAAAATTCAAAATTGACTTTTTGATTGATTATGAAGTACTTAACCGAAACACGTGTACACAGCAAATTTTACATGCATACGTCCAAAAATAACGACTTTATAGGCGAGAATCAGAAGGCCGCAACTACAACTTCAACAATTTCATAAACCAAAAAGCCGTAACTACCCCTTTTTCATTATCTTTGATTCAATTTCAATGTGACACATTGTGTTATCCGTAATAACAGTTGTTTTCATTATCTTTCATTCTTTATCAAATTGTGTTACTGCCTTTATTCCCGGAATAAAACAAAATTAATAAAATGAGTACTAATTGTGAAAATGGTTGTAATGAAAAACTTAAAAAAAATAATAAAAGGTCTGGAAATATTATAAACCGATTGAAAGGTAAAAAATACATGGGACTATCGAAAGGCATTATTAGTGAAAAAGCTCCAAGAGAACTTAAAGCTGGATGTACTTCAAAATTCTGTGAGAAAAGTGCTGTACGGAATTGTTCTACATTTTCCGAAGAAAATCGTAAGGAAATATTTAATGGGTTCTGGAAAATGTCATGGGATCAAAAAAAAATGTATGTCGTTAATCAAATAACAAATATCAACGACGATTATAACGTTTTGCCACAAAGTACACAACAAAAATTTAGGGACATCGAACCTTCACAGTTAAATACCGAAAGAATATCAATATCCAAAAAGAAATGGGAACACCTGTAGGAACTTAAATTTGTACTTTCGGCTGACTAATATACCCTTTACATCTTAAACCTATTCTAATTTGCAATTTGTATAGCAGGTTTTGTTGTTTTCAAATGAATTATTTTGTTTTTCTTAACCAGTTTAATTTTATTATCTCGAATTAAATGTATTAATTAAATAATTTCTTTTGTGTTAAAATACAATAAATAGATACAAAAAGACATAACTTGTTAAAAACTTTTTTAGTTACAGCCTAAAAGCACATTTTCTTATTTTAACCATTGCTTTCATTTTATACACCATTTTTTTCAAGTAGTTACGGCTTTTTGGTTTCAGAAAAATAGAGTGCAAAAGGCCGTAACTAACATTTCTTAAAAACTGCTTTTTCCCCATTAACAACAATATGTAACTAGGTACAAACTTTTACCTGGGGCTTTTCCATTTTTTAGTTTGGAGCCAGCACTAAACCGTAGCTCATCTAGTGCTGGCTCTGAATGGGTGTGCCCGCCCGTCTCTAAAACATATATTCGTCCCAAGGCAGGTTCAGGAGAAGAGGACGATATAAATTTGGCAGAATTTGAGCAGTTTACAATTTTAGAAGATAGGAGATTAGGATTAGGACCCTCAAATAATGACGTAGGCTTCGAACAAATAGACAGTCGCGAACGATTTGCTAGGTCGGCGCGCTATTATCAAAGTAACGCGCTGAAATTAAATAAAAAGATTGAAGAGTTACAGAGAGAAATACATAATTTGGAATCCAAATATAAGAACCTGGAAGATCGTGCTATAATTGCAGATAGTACTTCAAGCGGTGACGCTATAACTTTTGCTAGGATGATCGTCTCTAAACGCACTTTCTTTAGTGAATAGGAAAAAACATTGGCCCAAAACATAAGTTATATGTCCACCAAATCTTATAATTTCATGCGTGACGAGTTAGGTTTCGCTTCACCAAGCAAAAGTTCGTTATTGCGATGGCGCCCAATAAGATATGTTGTCCCTGGTTTAGATGCCAATGTTTTGAATAATTTAGACAAGATTGTCAAAGACATGTCCGTTTTGGAACGTAATTGTGTCATTTTGGTCGATGAAATAATCATCAAGTCCGACCTAACTTATAATAGAGTTAGGGATGTAATAGATGGGTTTGTGGACTATGGGAATGGCCATCGCGAAATGGAAATAGGCAATAAATGCTTATTCTTTATGGTGAAGGGGCTCAGTTCAAACTGGAAATATGTTTTTTCATATTATATTTCTAAAGGGGGTATTTTTTCAATAAGTTTACTGCCAGTTGTGAACAAAAATATTTCAGCATTAAAGTCCATCGGCCTTAATGTAAAGGCTTTAATCTGCGATGAAGGGGACTCGAATTCTTCAATTTTTCATTTGCTTCAAATTTCCGAGGAAAACCTCTTTTTTTTGCACGTAGGTTCAAAACTCTATTGTTTATATGACTATTGCCATTTAATAAAATCCGTTCGAAACACTTTAATGAAATACGATATTTTAACTCCTGATGGAATAGCCAGCTTCAATGTAATTAAAAAACTGTACTCTATAGATCAATCGAATACTAATTTCAAAATTTGTCCCAAACTCACCGAGCCCCATATATATCCCAGCGTTTTTGAAAAAATGTCCACAAATCGCGCAACTCAAGTCCTAAGCAATTCGGTCGCTTCTGGAATTGAAATGACCATAAGCTATCTATCGGCTCCGACGAATATTTATTAAAATGTGCGAAGCCTACGCAGATATTTGTAAAAAAAATGAATGACCTGTTTGACGAGTTAGATTCCAAAATTCTGTATGCCAAAAACCCTTTGAAATGTCCATTATCCAAAAATGATTCCGCGAAGGTCCAACGTCTTTATAGTTATATATGTAGGTTATTTAAAATCACTAAACGTTCGGGGAAGTGCTAGAGTTAAATGCATTCAGGGCTTTTGCATCACTATAAGTGGGATGCTCCAATTGAGCGATGGGCTATTTAAAGAACAGGGGGATTTAAAATTCGTATATCCACCAGTGCCAGTGAGATACAGTATATTGTAGGTCGTTTAGTTTCTATGAAAATTCTAAGGCATCATTTTGAGAAAAAGGATAGTAATTGTGAGGATGATGACGATGTTAATTTAGATTGGAATGTAGGCCCGAAGATCGTCATCTTGAGTTGCAGGAAAACGAGCAGGAATTCGTGCAATTAGCCACTGTCCGTCCACATCAAGCGGTATTACACTGGCTATGGAATATACCAGAAAATTCTGTGTAAGCTTCATTGCGAAAAGTGCAAAAAGGCAATGTCGAAGACACAAAGCGATTTATCGCTGTATTCGGAGGCTCTTATCAAAGCCAAAAACTACAAGGAAGACACCGACTTACGGCTTGTCAATCCTGACGATAGAGTCTTCGAAGTGTGTCGACTGTAAATGATGTGGTACGTCAGGCTCTTCAGCAAATATGCGCACTTTTCCAATGTTCGTTGTCTGATGTTGTCCGCTATACGAGAAAAAACGGAAAAAGTTTTCCCCCCAATGGTTTTCTGAAACCGACGAGTGCCTCCCCCATAAGCTTAAACTGTTACGACTACTTAGTTACTGTTTTGTTATACAAAAATTCCAAATGGTTTGTGGCAGAAAAAAATAAAGAGGAAAGAAATCGGAAACGCGACCAAATGTTCTGGAACCATGTTCTAGAAATTCGGCACCGAATTTGCAAATCGCGTGAATTTGGTAACAGTGTTCCACAATTCGCGCGAATTGGCTTAAATCCGAAATCAACTACGAAACAGCTGATTGAGTATTGACAAATAAAATTTGTTTCAAAGAATTTTACAAAATGAGCTTATTTACCATTGCTGCATATTAAGGGATCATTCCAATCCCTTGGATATCCCTGATTTCGTGTAAGTATATATAAAACAAAGTTTGGAACACAATATATGCATTTTGTCCCAATAAAGTTTTGTTGCCGATTACAGGATAAGCAAAGAAGCGTTTCTTGAAATTGTTCGTGCTGTCCAACCATTCATAAATCCGTCATCTATTACGGTTTAAATAAAGCTTGCTACTACTTTGAGGTACCTTGCAGAGGGAAGATTTCAGTGCTCGGTAGGAAAAGACACCGACATATCCTTTGCAAGAAGTACCGTGTGCAAAGTCTTACATGAGATGCTAAATGCTTTAGAAAAAGAACTGTGTCCAAAATGGATTAAACTACAAATGAGCGAAGAAGAAATTAAAATGTCGAAAGCACATTTTCCAACAATTTAAGTATTCCCGGAATAATCGGTTGTGTGGACGGGACACACATAAAAATTACGAAGCCCCACCAAAATGAGCATCTGTTTTTTAACAGAAAGGGTTATTTCAGCGTTAATACGATGATTGCGAGTTACAAATATGAAATTTGTTGGTGATATTAATTCACTTCTTTTACAGATTTGCGATTACAGAATGCGTATAACGGCTGTGGATGCATACCACCCCGGCTCCAGTCATGACGCCTTTATATTTTCTTTAAGTGCTGCCAAACAATATCTTTCATCCAGGTATGTGGGCGGAGACCATAGAATTGCCCTCCTCCAGTAGCTCTGCTTTCTCTTTTGTTGTGTGCGATTTTCTTCCGGATGCAGCCTTTCCAATCGGACCATACCTATTAAAAAAATGTTAATGCAGTTCACATATACTATCGCGTAATATTTTTCTCACTTTTTTCCAGCCATTAACATCTTTTTGGGGTGGACCTTCGCTATTTAGCATTTTAGCAAGGTCTGACCACAAAGCCTCCGCAGCGACGCGATCTCCTTTAACGAAATTTTTCACCTGGATTTTTGCTCATAAAATTTAAAAAAATGTTTTCTTGACTTTGGCTTTTATTTTTTCCCCTAAAATAAGAAAAGAAAAGTATTAATTTTTGTGAAGAAATCCAAATAACTAGCTCAAATACTTACATTTTAAGTTTTACAAGCAAATTCAAAAATTTCGCGCATTTATTTTTGACCGATATCAAAACGTCAAACAATTTGCGAAATCGATTTCTAGAACATGCCATATCCCACCGATTTCATGTTCGAAAAATGTGTATTCGTAATCGCAAAGTGGTATTCAGAACACCGTCTCACGATTTCATTATCAAAAAACTTAAGAAAATTATTCAATTTGTGACTTTTGTCATCGTCGCGAAAATACGTTTGTGGACATAGTATGCACGGGGAGATGTGTATGACAATGCTTTACAAGAGGAGTGGAACAAGCTTAGTCCGAATGTGTGCAAAAATCTGGTTGAATCAATGCCGAGAAGACTACAAGCAGTAGAAAATCGAAAGGGTGGAGCCACAAAATACTAAAAATAATTTTTTTGGGTGTCAACTTTTAAATACTTATGTATTTTACGTCTTGCCCGACTTTCAATGTGAGGCGAAAAAGTGGCCTTAGTACAGTTTTTGTTACATGCGTTAAGTTTTATGTTTCTTTGAATATATAAGTTTGTTGTTTTTTAACAGTAAGACTTTTTTTTAATAAAATACAAAAAGATCGAGTTGGATATCTTTTTTCATTACAATATTATTATATAGTAGAAATTTTGTTTTGCGCTTGCCCGACTTTCAATGTGAGTGACTGTATGTGTACATACATACGTACATATGTATGAAGGTTTGTGTATTACTTTTTTGGTAAAATAATACAAACTTATGTATGAGCATGCGTACACATGACCCTCAGTGATAAGTGATATGATTTAAATTTCTATTTATATATATGTATGTACATATAGGCATGTGCACATGTATATAGATATGTATGTATATGCAAGTTTTAACTGAAATGAAATGAAAATGTGATTTATATTATGATTGTAAAAATTATTTAAAATACATATGCATATTTTATATAAACATCGTAAATAATTACATACAATTCAGGATATCGCATAATTTAATTGAAATATAATAAACTGTACGCATTTATAAATTACCATAAATATCATATACATATCAGCGTATTTGATTGCATATAAATGTGTAAAAATATATGCCAAAAGACTAACACTTGGCGAGAGGATCAATATATATTCAATTGAGCATATTTCTCACATAATGCTCAACTCTGTAAAGAGTCACTGTTAAATTTTCCCCTACCAAGCCAGTCGTGGTGAGACTCACTTATAGGATTTTGTTAGTTTTTGACAATTGACACGCTGGTCCGCAATTGGACCTTCTCTATATTTTACATTCTCTGTAGACAAGCCAATCGAACAAACTTTCCAAATTTTTATACGAACTGGCAGCACTGAAATCGAATTGTCTATACTTGGGCGCACTGAAGTCTTTAACAGTTCGCTAACAAAACAATTTAATTTTCAAAGTTGGAAAAGATAGAATAATTTTATGTTAAAAACGAAAATGGAAAACAACGAGTATTTTAATTTGGTAAGAAAGTTTTTTAAACATATGTAAAGTATTGTAATAAATTATTGTGCAGGTTTCTCAGTATTTACAAAATGAAGAGGAGCTTATGATTGGGAGTGCTGGTATACTAGCATTTTTAGATGAATTGCCATCTAGCTCCAGATCGAAATCTTCATCAAGCTCTGAGGAATCGGAAAGGGAGGAAACCTCTAAATATCAAAACTTTTGCAAATCGCACATGAGATTGCGGCGTTCGACAGTGGAATTTTTAATAGGTATGTATTTATGGACGCATAATTTCTTTTTATTGTCTTAACAAATTTATTTGGGCATTCTTTCTTTCAGAGAAATATACAAATAGCATTGAGCCCAAAACAAATATTGGTGGAAGAGAAATTGTACCACATAGGAAAAAAATGTATATTTATATTTGGTACATCAGTAACACCGTCACTTTTCGGCAGCTTGGTAATTTGTTCGGAGTGTCTTCTTCAACTGCTTGAACTATAGTATCGGGTGTGACTAGTTGGGTTATATCGATTTCTCACGAATACGTTCGGTGGCCAAACAGTACTGTCGCAGTTGCAACAAAAAGAAAGTTTGAGACAAGATGTGTTTTACCAAATGTTATCTGTTGTATAGACTGCACTCATATCCGTATAAAAGCTCCTAGAGAAAACAAAGAAAATTATTTCGATAGAAAGCATACATATAGTATAGTGCTTCAAGCAGTCGTGGATGCTGATAAAAGATTCGTAGATGTAACTTGTGGTGAACCTGGCTCTCTTCATGCCATCAGAGTTCTTCGTAGATCGCATCTTTTTGCACTAGCGCAGACAGATTCAGAGAGACTATTTCCAAATGAGGCTTTCATTTTGGGCGATTCAGCATACCCTGCTACAAATTGGTTGGTACCACCTTTTAAAGACTATGACCGCATCGCAGCGAAATTTCAACAAATTGCACTCTTCTACACGTATAGCTGTAGAAAATGCTTTTGGTTTGTTAAAAACAAGATTTAGAAGAATAGGTATTATATTTTACTGAACAATCAAATATTTGTTTTGTAATGAATCTAATTGTTAGTGCTTGTGATCTCCATAATATATGTATAACTCTCGATGATTTAAGTATTGAAAATGACCAAGATGAAGATTTAGAAAACAGTTTACAAGATGAGTCCCATCAAGTTCATCAACAAAAAAGTAGTAGTAGGCGAGATGAATTATTTCAATATTTGCAACACCATAACTTAATATAAATAAAAACAAAAATTCATTAATATTGATATTTACACATAAAAACTATAAAAATATCACAAATTCATTTAAACTTAAAAGTAATTTAAATTAACAAAGTATTAAAAATTCATTTTACAAGCTTAAATAACTAAAACCTATTACCTAAACAAAGATCTTTTTAAGATTGCCAATTTTTCATTTTCAATATCCCTTATAGTTTGGAGTACAGAATTGTTGAACTTTCTTTTCTCCTCAAGCTTCTCTTCCTTAATTTTAATTTTATTTGCGTAGTAACGCTCTTTTGCACTTTTTCGTCGGCGGTTGAGTTGTGTTGGTTGCAGCGAAGTTGTTGAGGAATGTGGGACCGAAGATGTAGTCGGGAGGGAAGATGTAGTCAGTAGGGAAGAAGTAGTCGGGAGGGAAGAAGTAGTTGGGAGGGAAGAAGTAGTCTGGAGGGAAGATGTAGTATAGTGATGACATGTATGGGGAAGTGACTGGCTGATGATAAGGCCAACAGAGAGCGTATGGCTGTTTCTAGCCAGTACACTATCTCCGAAAATTTCTTCCATATCTTCCATATATGGAGCAATACATGGAGATGCACCCGTTCTGCTGGCATTGTCTTTGGCCGTTTTATACGCCGATAGCAAAGTGCGCGTTTTATTTTCCAATGCTATCACTGTTGTTGAAGAGTTCTAATGAAAATAATTACATAAAGTTCTTACAAAAATATATATATAAACTTTTAACTTACGGTGAAGCCTTGTGCCAGCATGTCCTCCAACACATGAGCGTATGCGTTGCGTTTTTTCTTTGATGGAGAAATTCTTCTCTTCGGGCTAAGTAGCATTTTAGTAGCCCCTTGGTTTCTATCACCGGTCATGTCTTACGTTTTCTACAACAAATTTAATTTATATTACAGTTTATTATACAATAAATTCAATACAAAAATACTTACGATTTATCTTCGCCTGCCATTTTCAATTTCAAATTTGTGTATAACAATTTTTATTATTTTGACAGTAATTTGTCCTTTGAGCCGTTCACAATAGTAAAATGGTTCTAAAATGTGTAAAACAAAACTTGGTAGCACTCAGCAAGCGATGATTGAAATTTTAATGAGGTATTCGCATACTCTCCAGCACGAATTCAACTAGATATGTATCTTTGTTGTTGCTTTCGCATGTAAAATTTTTGACAGGCGAGCAGCGCCCAAAGATAGCGAGCAGAGACGTGACCAATCGATGGCAGCTAATGAGGTATTCGAGTTCAGTGCGACCAAATATAGACAATTCGATTTCAGTGCTGCCAGTTTGTATGGAAATTTGGTAAGTTTGTTCGATTGGCTTGTCTATAGCAGTTAGCCAATCGATGACAGCTTATGTTTGCTTGTCATAAGCTATCATAGCTTGTATATTGAACTAGAGGCATTGCCAGTTCATCGTTTTTTTCAATTCACAATAGTTAGGTTTTTTCCAAAAAAAGTAGTTGGCAATAGCGAGAAACCTCATTTTGGCAGATAAAAATATAAACAAACCAATTCCATCGATGTACAGAATGGCAAATAAAAACTTTATCCGTATTTATTTTGACCACCCCGGATCTAATAATGATTGTAGATTCCCTAAAAGATCAGAATATTATAGAAAAGCAGTAAACAAAATTAAATTTGATGTATAAATTCAACCTTTTTTCAAATAAATTACATTTCAGCTGAGACTTCGGGCCCGCATTGCATAGTGGTTCCCCTTGTATGAAGGCGCGGTCATAAATACTTCCCGCTGAGATATCGATATGAAAGTTTCACCAAAAATCTAGAATAATATTTTAAATATATATTAACCCTAATGTGAGCCCACCACCACACTTTTCTTCTAATAATTCGGTGAAATAATGTTTTTTCGAACTGAGCTTCCGGATCCTTGCGATTTAGCTTTCAACAAAGCTATTTCAGTATTCAAAATTGAAAAAAAATTTTAATGAAGTTGAAAAATATGTTTGAAATTAGGTAACTCGCGGGGAGCACCCGGGTACCCGGGTACCCACTATAAGAAAAACAATGCAATCATCTGTAAATGAGATTCAATACTGAGAAATGTTTCAACTAGATAACTTGGGATAATAAATAAATAATTACATGAATTGGCAGCATAAATTTAGTAAAACTTCATTTATTATTCAGCGCAATCAGGACATATTATTTTCGATAAAGAGTGTTCATCGCATACAGGCCTTTTTCAATTTTGCAACATTTTCGAGTTTTTCTTCGCCTTTTGATTGTCAGTTGGTAGCAAACGTGACAAGAACCAGTGACTTTTTTCCTACCAGAGCTGTCGCGAAGCTCTATTTCTTGTTCAACAACAGTGACAGGGGTGAGCGAAAATCAGAGCACGCTTTCGATCGCGATTTTGGTAGTATAATTCCGCATTATTTGCTTGTTTGATGAACGGTCTTCAATGGCAGGTTTGGCTAGTTCCACACTCAACTGACGCAAGAAAATACGTCGCTGATCAGTTTTCTTCTTTGGCATCTTGTTATTTTTATAGTAAAGTAAGTAGCAAGGGCACCAATATCCAAGACATTGAAAACCATTTCAAGAGGCCATCTCTGAGTACGTCTATGAGTGGTGTATCGGCTCACCATTTGATCCATAGTGTCAACACCAGTCTTATATTTAGTATAATGAGTAACCATATGAGTTTTTTTTATCTCGTCGTCATTTACAGCAGTATCAGAATGCATAGTCGAAAGCAGAATAACAGCTTTGTTTTTTTTTCGGGATATATGAACAAAGGGCAACAGAACGTTCGTGAAAACCGAAGAGAATTCAGGTCTAGATTTATTTGCAGCCATTTGTTTGGGTATATAAGGCTTATTTTTCTTCAATGTGCCAGTGATTGTCAATTTCCATGAGAGCAAGTGTTTAGCAAGAGGCAAAGTCGTGAAATAATAGAGTCAAACACAGCTAAAATACTCGTTATATTCTCTTAAGACAATTATTAAATTGTTTCTTCAGAATTTCGTTCGCTTCCAAACTTCGAAAGTATTTTATTAGTGTGGTGGGTACCCAGGTAGCTCATTAACGTGGCTGAAACTGGGTGCTCACATAAGGGTTAAAAAAATTGGCCCCATTGGACTACTAGATTGTATAGCTCACATAGCACAGTAGTTACACTTATATGGCGATTATGTACAAAAATACTTCTCATGGTAGCGGAGAGTCAGAACTTTCAATACGGCCTTGAAAAAAATATTTAAGAATGTGTGAAAATAGCTGAATATGATATATCATTCATTTCTTCCCCCATGTTCCTCCTATAAGAATAATAGCAAATCAAACAAGTAAGGAAGGGCTAAGTTCGGGTGTAACCGAACATTTTATACTCTCGCAATTTATTTATTTAACTTTATTTATATTATATAATACACAATTTGACCCACATATTCGTCATATTTATACTTTATACAATAGTCCATTGAAAGTTGGAAACCATAATATTAGGTTAGAATCACCGAGGTCCTCGTGTTCGATATATGGGACCTTAACAACCTATGGTCCGATTTCGGCGATTTTTAGAATGGGGCTGCCACACTATTAACATAGTATTTGTGCAAAGTTCTGCACCGATATCTTCACTAGTACTTACTTTATATATTGTAAAGTAAACGATTCAGATTGTCTTCAAAGTTCTGGAATATAGGAAGTAGGCGTGGTTGTGAAGCGATTTGGCCTATTTTCACAACATATCATTGGGATGTATGGAAACTATTACAAACCAAGTTTCATTGAAATCGGTCGAGTAGTTCCTGAGGTATGGTTTTTGACCCATAAGTGGGCGACGCCACGCCCATTTTCCATTTTATAAAAAAACTGAGTGCAGCTTCCATCTGCCATTTCTTATGTGAAATTTAGTGTTTCTGACGTTTTTCGTTAGTGAGTTAACCCACTTTTAGTAATTTTCAACCTAACTTTTGTATGGGAGGTGGGCGTGGTTATGATCCGATTTCTTTCATTTTTGTATAAAGAAATCGCTGAAAAAAACGACTGCTGAAAGTTTGGTTTATATAGCTCTATTGGTTTGCGAGATATATACAAAAAACTTAGTAGGGGGCGGGGCCACGCCCACTTCCCCAAAAAAAATACATTCAAATATGCCCCTTAATAGTACGATCCTTCATACCAAATTCAACCTTCCTATGGTGCCAAGAAATAAGTGTGCCAAGTTTCATCAAGATATCTTAATTTTTACTCAAGTTACAGCTTGCACAGACGGACGGACGGACGGACGGACAGACAGACATTCGGATTTGAACTCCACTCTTCACCCTGATCACTTTGGTATATATAACCCTATATCTAACTCGTTTAGTTTTGGGTGTTACAAACAACCGTTATGTGAACAAAACTATAATACTCTCTTTAGCAACATTTGTTGCGAGAGTATAAAAATCATATTGGAAGAAAGCAAAGTATAAACCTTTTTAATTGATTAAATTTTACACAGCCATTCACCATTATAATCATGATAAAAACTTATAAAGCCTCCTCTTGTAAGCCGTACACAGATTGAAATAACGTTGACTTATCGTTCTTTCCAAGCTTTCTTTGCCCAATAATGAATGGGTCCGAACGTAAAAGAAGAAATTTTAATATATCGCTGTTTGTTATAATGCGTGACATTTTTCGGCTGGATTGAGTCTACAATTCTTTAATTCCTTATTGTTGGACTCAGCCGCTTCCTCCGAAAGTTCTCCGATTGGTACAAGCGAATACTCTATCACATCTGATCCATGAATTAGTACTTTGTGGACTGTAGTGACTGTAGTAGACTGTCCGTCCGTCCGTGCAACGGATAACTTGAGTAATGGACAAAATCAAACATAACTAAGCCATAAATAAAGTTATATAAGTAAAATTTGGAACAAAGGATCGCACTAGGAAGGGGCATATTTCGATGTAACTTTTTTGGGGAAGTGGGCGTGGCCCCCAAATCGGTTATTTGTATATATCTCGCAAACCAATAAAGCTATATAAACCAAACTTTCTGCAGTCGGTTCTCTTACGTACCCCACCACACACCATGAAATTAGTTGAAATCGGTTAATAACCACGCCTACCTCCCATACAAAGGTTAGGTTGAAAATTACTAAAAGTGGGTTATCTCACTAACGAAAAACGTCAGAAATACTAAATTTTACAGAAGAAATTGCAGAAGGAAGCTGCACTCAGATTTTTTTACAAAATGGAAAATGGGCGTGGCATCGCCCACTTATGGGTCAAAAACCATATCTCAGAACTACTCGACCGATTCGAATGAAATTCGGTATATAATATTTTCTTGACACCCTGATGACACGTGTAAAAAAGGGATGAAATCGGTTCACAACCACGACAACTTCCCATGTAACTCAATTTTGAACTCCATCTTATTCCTTCACTTTATAATACTTATATACATAAGGAAACAATGAAGATAGCGAAATAAAACTTTACACAAATACTGTATATGATCTGTGACATCACTTGTAAAAAAATTGTCAAAATCGGACTATAACTTTTCATTGCCTCGAATATGAAGTATTCAATGCCCCATGGTAATTTTTCATCGAAAATTTCGGAAAATCTCTCAGGTATTTTAATTTAATTTAGAGGAAATATTTTTCTTCTAATAGTGTAATAGTATGTTTACATATAACGAGATTATCTCCATTTACGAGCTTAACTCGATAATCTGTAATTAAGAAACGAGATTTCCCATACAAAATTCCTCTCTGGATAATCTGAGATTATAAAATTATCTCGTTTTATACAACTAGATTTTCGGTGTTATTCCTAGGTTTATCGATAATTTTGCGAAAAAAAGGTGAAATGTCAAATGAAAATGTAAACAACAATGGCCGACAGCGAGAGAAATCTGTGTAATACAACAACAAATGCAACACATTTGACAATTGATAATCTCATTTGGCTATATGTAAACGGTTAGATTATTGAACGAACTTAGAACGAGATTATTTTCATATGTAAACATACTATAACTTCCCCAAGCTCTCATATACCTTATTATAGGATTTTCAAATTGGGTCAAATTGTGTGTTATCTTAATAAAAATACATAAATAAATTGCGAGAGTATAAAATGTTCGGTTGCACCCGAACTTAGCCTTTCCTTACTTGTTTAAATTGAAAACGAACTGGTCTGCAGTAATGTGTTGAAGAAGGACGGGGGTTTTTCCAAATTATTGTATGGTCATTTTGTGAAAATAGTTGAAGAGTAAGAAGTAAGAATGATGTAACAAATAAGCTCTTGTCTTCTAAATCGTTATTTGATAATTTTTGTTTGTATTCACTATGACCCGTATTTCCATCAAATCCCCATTTTCCAATTAGTGTTAAATTTTTAATAGAATCACCCGTGATTGATTGGACTACATTCCCTTGAAGCTCCAATATGCTCGATGCTGTATTGTCCAATAAACTTTGCAACTCGACCTCAGCATGAGATTCGTCTACAGAAATATTCTCTGGGTAGCTCTTTTTTTTTGCATATACCATACTTTGATAGCTTGGAAATAATTCAAAGGATATTTTGCTATTCACGAAGTTTCTTATAAGCAAATATTGGCTTTTAGACAATGCGGTCTCCATTATGAGTGCAATAACTTCATTGGGATCTGCTTGCAACATGTTTTGCATTTGAGCTTCATTACGTAAAGCAGAAACAGCGGACTTATCTATTTCGGCCAGGTGAGCTATGCGCCTTTATCTTACATTCTAGAAAGTGGAGAGCTTAGGTAGATGAGTCCCTGAAGTCTATACCTACGCGGATGGGTTTTAAAATGAACGTAACCCGTGAGTCTAGTGACTTCGTAAAAACTACAAAACTGAAACTTCTTTGTTTCTTATCCTTTTATTCAGTTTTCTTTTAAAATAGCACAATAAATCACTTTAAAACATAGTGAAATTACTAAGAGAAATGTGGGTGGGTTTTGTGTCAGGCAAAAAGTGTGCTTACGGTCCGAGTACTTCTCTTACCTATTTGAACATTGATAATGGTACTTATATATTAACGCAGGAACGAGGTAAAAGTGCAGTTTGGAGCGTGTTTGCTGAAATAAAACGGAGCGATGGAAGTACATTGGAAGTGTTTGTTTACTGTCGAAAATGCAAGCATTTGTTGAAGGTTAATGGCAAGCAAACGAGTAATTTGATGCGTCACAAATGCTTCGCTAACACTTCTGGACAGGAAGTGGTTATAAGAAATGTAAGCCAAGAAGACAAGGAATGCGCTATCAATGTCTGTTCACAATGGATAATAGAAGATTGCCGCCCTATTATTGCCGTTGAAGGATCTGGGTTTAAAAAATTAGCAGAATTTTTTATTAAAATTGGATCGAAATACGGTGAAAATGTTAATACACATGACCTTATTCCAAATGCAACTACTATCTCGCGGAGGACCTATAAAATGGCAGAGGAGAAGAAAAACGAAATTAAATCGTGTTTGAAAATAGTTGTTGATGAAGGAAATGCTTCTGTGACGTCGGACCTATGGACTGACAATTATGTGAACAGAAATTTTTTATGTACAACGCTTAATTTTTTCGACGGTTCCAATTTAAAAAAAAAAACATAGTTTTGGGTATCAAGTCTATAGATTTCGAGAAATCAACGGGTATAAATATTCAGAACAAATTACTCAGCATATTTTCACAGTTTGATATTTGTAACCTCGAATCAGTTATATTTGTAACTGATAGAGGAAGTAACATCAAAAACGAATTGCAAAACTGCACGAGAATCAATTGTTCAAATCATTAATTCTCTAACGTAGTAAACGCTGCATTTGAGACTACAAATGATTTAAAACCTTAATTTAGTTCTTGCAAACGCCTCTTAAAAAATTTCAAAAAATCGAATCTCCAGCATGCATTGCAAACATCATTGAAAAGTCACTGTCCCATTCGATGGAACTCTTCCTTGGTAATGCTTAAGTCCATTTCAGACAATTTTAACAAATACTGGGAGTCAGCAAATGCCAATTCGCTCATCTCCTAGAAATATTTTCTAATGATATGAACTTTACTAATTCAAGTTTACAAATACCTGTAGATATGCAAAACGGAATCGTATTGCTCCGATTAGGTTCATCGGGTGAAAGTGCTTCTGTGCGTAAAATCGCTGCAACTTTTGGTGTGGGAGATGGAGGTACATTGACCAATAAAGCCGAATAAAAATCATGAGGTGTATTTTTCTCGGCAGCGAATATACTCTATCAAATTGCAAGTCGCATGTGACCTTAAGTTACGCATATTACATGCAGAAGTGGACAATCCCGGAAGTTACCACGATTCTAAAGTGTTTTGGAAATCTCATATTGGAAGAAACACAACTAGCTTATTTAGTGGAGAAGAGTGGATTGCAGGTAATTCTGCGTATAAGTTGACAAAACATTTAACCCTAGAATGGTAAACATATTTTTTTGCTCTTTAATGGTAATCTTCGCCTGTGAGGCGACTTTTATAAAAAACACACATTTTACCCTTAACAAAACAAAAATTTATTAAAACAAAAACAAAAATGTATATATTACATGCTTGGTAATAAAAATAAACAAAAAACAATTCATTTTTTAAATATCTTAAATATATTATTGGCAACATTTATAGATCACATATTTTATCAGTAGTATGAATAGATCTTTTACAAAAAAAATACAAAAAATTAAAAAACAGTTTGAGATCAAAAAATAAACTTCAGTGTCTTGTAGACCATATATCTAATTAACATATTAAAAAATAATATAAATCTTAAAACATAAATTAAATTTTGTAAGACAAAATAAAGTTTGTGGGTTTTCCATCTACTTTTTCACATCACATTGCCAACAATATGGTGATCTGTTCTCTTAGCAATAAGTTTTCTTGCATTTTGCGCAGAAATATATGCATCATTTTCATTAGATACATCAATATACTGCATGTCATCGTCGAAATCATCGACGTAAGTAGGAATAAGCCACACTATCATCTGAATCGATATCTACACCCAAATCGTCATCAAGTTCACTTCCATCAAGCGATATCTCCTCCAGCCATTTGAGTAACTGCACATCAGGAGGAGCCATCTCTAAAAATTATAAAAATTATGCAAAAACTCAAAATTTTAGCAAAAAAACAAAACAAATGCGCAAACGAATATGTACAAAAAAGTACCTTTATTGGTAAACTTCGCCTCAGAGGCGACACATGTATCTATATATAACCAACGCAACGCAGCAAAACAAAATACGTCTGTGCCCACGCTCGTACAACACTCAACTGAGTTGGCACGAGCGCACGCCTTAATACGAGTGAACGATCAGGAAATATTGCAAAAAAAAAAAATTCTTCGCCTCACAGGCGGTGTTTACCATTCTAGGGTTAATAACACCATACCAAAATTCTTCTTTAGCAGACTCTGAAAGACAAGCTAAATTCAACAAAGTACACAGCAGTATCGTGTTGTCGAAAATTGCTTCGGGACCCTTAATCCTGGACGGTCATCCTTTTTTTTTTGTACATTAACGTCATCCTTCGTCAATATGACGACGACTTCTTTCAAATCCATTTTCAGTAGGGTGTGAGTCGAAATAATGAACGCGTTTTATTTTTTTTTATTTATTTATTTCATTATTAATAAATACAAGTCTAAAATAAAAAGGAAAACTTATATTCCTTTAACGGAGCGGAGATCAACACGAACAATTAAAAACATATTTACAGTGAAAATAAAATAGTTCGTAGTCATTTTGACGAAGGACGACCGTCTAGGGTTAAAGAACACAAAGACGACAACACGACACGACGTAGCGACGGCTGATTACAAATGTCGCTTTGAAGGCAGCGTTTTGAACTTTTTCAAGTCGGCAGCGACATATCAAACAGCAATTTCATTGTTGCCTTACTGAAACCTATTTTACGCTTCTGCTTTGAATAATTTTACAATTCACATATTAGTGGCAGCTCTACAGCGGCCGAGCTATTCAAATACGGCGGCGAAGAACTGATAAGGTGCATGCATCAGCTTCGTTGTAGAATATGGTCGGAAGAAAGCATGCCTGACGATTGGAATCTCAGTGTGCTCTGCCCAATCCATAAAAAGGGAGATCCCACAATCTGCGCCAATTACCGTGGTATAAGTCTCCTCAATATCGCATATAAGGTTTTGTCGAGCGTATTGTGTGAAAGACTAAAGCCCACCGTCAACGAACTTATTGGACCTTATCAGTGTGGCTTTAGACCTGGAAAATCGACAATGGATCAGATATTCACCATGCGCAAAATCTTGGAAAAGACCCGAGAGAGAATAATCGATACTCACCATCTTTTCATCGATTTTAAAGCTGCCTTCGTTAGCACGAAAAGGAGCTGCCTTTATGCCGCGATGTCTGAATTTGGTATCCCTGCAAAACTAATACGGCTATGTAAACTGACGTTGAGCAACACCAAAAGCTCCGTCAGGATCGGGAAGGACCTCTCCGAGCCGTTCGATACCAAACGAGGCTTCAGACAGGGTGACTCACTATCGTGCGACTTCTTTAATCTATTATTGGAAAAAATTATACGAGCTGCAGAGCTAAATAGAGAAGGTACAATCTTCTACAAGAGTGTACAGCTGCTGGCGTATGCCGATGATATTGATATCATCGGAAGCAACAACCGCGCCGTTTGTTCTGATTTTTCCAGACTAGATAAAGAAGCGAAGCGTATGGGTCTGGTGGTGAATGAGGACAAGACGAAATATCTCCTGTCATCAAACAAACAGTCAGCGCACTCGCGTCTTGGCTCCCACGTCACTGTTGACAGTCATACCTGAACTAGTAGATAGTTTCGTCTACTTGGGAACCAGCGTTAACAACACCAACAATGTCAGCCTGAAAATCCAACGCAGAACCACTCTTGCCAACGGGTGCTACTTTGGGCTGAGTAGGCAATTGAAAAGTTAAGTCCTCTCTCGACAAACAAAAATTAAACTCTACAAGTCCCTCATCGTTCCCGTCCTACTTTATGGCGCCGAAGCGTGGACGATGACAACATCCGATGAGACGACTCTTGAGGTTTTCGAGAGAAAGGTTTTGCGTAAGATTTATGGTTCTCTGAACATTGGCAATGGCGAATACCGCAGCCGATGGAACGATGAGCTGTATGTGTTATTCGACGACATTGTCATAGTTCAGCGAATAAAAAGACAGCAGCTACGCTGGCTGGGTCATGTTGTACGAATGGATGAAAACATTCCAGCACTGAAAGTGTTCGATGCAGTACCCGCTGGAGGAAGCCGCGGAAGAGGACGACCTCCACTCCGGTGGAAAGACCAAGTGCAAAGTGACCTGGCTTCACTTGGTGTTTCCAGTGTGCGCCAAAAAGCAAAAAGGAGGAACGATTGGCGCGCTCTGATGGATTCGGCTATAATCGCTTAAAGCGGTTTCTACGCCAAATATATACATACATATACATATATATATAGCACAGCACTGTTTTGATTTCGGCTTCCGTACATTTTTCCACCTCCTTTTCTCGCCGGCGCTTTCGTATTTCTGTAGACACTAAAATTGGAGTATAAATAAATGAAAAAAAATGTATACATATTTATTTTGTACTTTATGATTCTTACTTACTTTGATAATTTTTTGATAATCTTAATTATTTTTTATGCTTTTCGAAGCTTTTTATTTCGGTTTTAATTTGCCAATTGTTAACAAAAAACAGCTCTTAATAGCAGATTTTCCAATAAGAAAATCTAAATGGAAATGCCATTCGCTTAAGCGGCCCACTCACGACAAATTTGTTTGAGTTTGAGGTGGTTTTTGTCGTGAGTGGACATGTTATCAAACGGATTGAAGGTTTGCGACAAATTTCAAAAACTAACAACCGATTTGTGAATTCGTTTGTCGTGAGTGGCGTGGTTTGCAAACATTTGGTCAGTTGGTTGAAATTTTTGCAGAGTAAACATCAGCGGATAAAAAAATGGCAAGCGTGAGCAAAAATTTTTTGAAAGAGTTTATTGAATTATTTAAAAATGAACCGGCCTTATGGCAATGCAAAAGTGAAAATTATAAGAATAAATGCCAAAAAGATAAGTCGTAGAAAAATTTACTTTCGAAATATAAAGAAATTGATAAGGATGCGACAATTGACGCAGTGAAAAAAAATTAATTGTTTACGCACTGCATATAGACGTGAATTGGTGAAGGTACGCAAGAGCGAAAAGTCTGGGGCAGGTGCTGATGAAATATACATATATGGTACTTCAATAAGTTGGAATTTTTGGGTGACCAAGAGATGCAAACAGATGGATTTGATATTGAAAAGGTAAGTACATACTCGTAGATTATGAGAAGCAATAATTCTTTATTTTGAGAAAAATTGGAGTTATTACAAAAATTGATAGAGCTTATACAAATTTATTCTGCCAAGGCACTGAACCAACAGTACTAAAGTAATTACAACAACATGCTTGGCGTTGTTGGAAGAGTTGGTACACTTTGTCGGCTCCAAATCTGTCAAATAGTCATTTATAGTAATCCTAGTATCCATTTCGTTGGAGTTTCTCAAATAAATTCACTCATTTTTTAGTTTTAAATAATTGTGTAAATAGCAACAGGCAGTTGCAATTAATGTGGCTTTTTCTGGATTCAACATTATATCAGTGTGAAATACCCGAAAACGGCTGGCTAAAATGCCAAATGCATTTTCTACAATACGTCGAGCTCTAGAAAGTCGGTAGTTAAAGATTTGCTGTTCGATCGATAAATTAGAGCGGCTGTACGGTTTCATTAGATTGAGAGGAAATGTATCATCCCCTACGAATACGAATGGAAATATATCTTCGGACAGTGGTAGCTTTTCCGGCTCAGGTAAATATAGAAGCCCTTCATCATATAAATACTTCAACACTTCACTCTGCGAAGCACACATTGGAAATAAAGTTTGTCAAATCGGTTTGTCGTGAGTGCTCAACCGTCTTCAAACAGATTTGTCAAGCAAATTTGTAGTGAGTGGGCCGCTTTAGTTTTATTTATTTTTTAAGCTGCCTTTTAGTAAAATTCCAACGACTTTCAAGGGCCTAGGTTGGTCAAAGTTGGTTATTTTGTCATACCGCATTTTGTTGTTGTTTACTTAATCACATAACCCGATAACCACCTTATCGTGAACAGCCTAATTGTAAATTTTTGTGATTTTTGATGACATATATTGTGAACCAACTAAGCGGGAAAATCAATTAACCGAGTCCAATTATCCGAAAAAATTTACATGTGCTTTCATAAGCTATATTTTTTGCCCGATAACACCGTTCAATTAAACGGGGAAACCCATAGGGTCAATTAAACGAAAAGTACTGTATATGTTAGGTACGGAATGATCTTAAATTCAAAACCAAGAAAAAACTAATTTACTACTTTAGAAGAATCTGTTGCAAATTTGATGGAATTTGGGAATCGGCTGGACCCACCAGGTATAGTGGTCGGAATAGCCCGAAGTGAGGAGTATCAAAATGTGACGATGGAAATAACAAATATTTGGAGCTTTAATCGCTAAGGTGGTTATCACTGTGTCTATTTTTATAGGTCGTATAAACAGCTCGTATAAATCGCGAAAAATAACTAAAGTTGTAAAAAACTCAAATTCTCCAATTAACTCCATTGTCCCGAACTGATCTTTGTATGTGTGTGTATTTGTTTTAACTAAAAAAAAATCAAATAATGAAAAAGACGGGCCAACAAACAGATGTGCAAGTACAGTGCCGTTGCTTAGAGTCAATGGACCATAACATTAAATCCATTAGGAACTCTATTAAAGATGTGTCACATTATACAAAAAAGAATTTTTTACTGCAATAAGAACGCCTCAAAATATACAAATGAAAACCGAGACACAAGAACAATTAATGGAAATGGAAACTGAAATTAAACGAAAAATTTTTTAGAATTACAAGAGATTTTACTGAATTGAGTAACTGGAAATCCACAGAATTTCGACAATTTTTGTTATATAGTGGAATATTTGTTTTGAAGGGATGTGTTCACGAAAATTTTTACTACCACTTCCTTTTATTGCATGCCGGAATTCGACTTCTCTCTTGTGAGAGGTCTTCTAATATAGGTATTAAAATAGCAGAAGAAATTTTTAAGCATTTCGTAAAACTGTTTTCAGAATTACATGGTAGTCATTTGATTAGTTTTAATGTTCATGGTCTGCTTCATTTAGGTGATTGTGTGAGACAGTATGGTCCGCTAGATAATTTTTCCGCCTATAAGTTTGAAAATTATATGCAACAATTGAAAAAGGTTGTTAGAAAACCGGATAAAATTTTGCAACAAATTAAAAATAGATATTTAGAACAAAAGGACTTTGTAGATTCCAGTAAAATTTGTAGATTTGGTTCTTTTATACTTAATTATAACAAGGATATAGATAGATTACCGGCAGAACTATTCAAATACGGCGGCGAAGAACTGATAAGGTGCATGCATCAGCTTCTTTGCAAAATATGGTCCAACAGAAAATATGGTCCCGAAATCCAGCGCAGAATAACTCTTGCCAACAGGTGCTACTTTGGACTGAGTAGGCAATTGAACAGTAAAGTCCTCTCTCGACGAACCAAAATCAAGCTCTACAAGTCGCTTATCATCCCCGTCCTGATCTACGGTGCAGAAGCTTGGACGATGTCAACATCAGATGAGACGACACTAGGAGTTTTCGAGAGGAAAATTTTGCGCAAGATTTATGGTCCTAAGAACATTGGCAACGGCGAATACCGCAGACGATGGAACGATGAGCTGTACGAGTTATACGACGACATTGACATAGTTCAGCGAATAAAAAGACAGCGGCTACGCTGGCTAGGTCATGTTGTCCGAATGGACGAAAACACTCCAGCCCTGAAAGTGTTCGATGCTGTACCCGCCGGAGGAAGCCGAGGAAGGGGAAGGCCTCCACTCCGTTGGAGGGACCAGGTGGAGAGCGACCTGGTTACACTTGGGATCTCCAACTGGCGCCGAACTGCGAAGGAGTGAGAGAGATGGCGCACTATCGTCGATTCGGCTATAACCGGCTAAACGGTTGCAACGCCAATCACATACATACATAACAAGGATAAGGATAGTTATTGTTTCAGTGAAAAAACGGGACCAATAAAACTGATCGGTGAACATGTTGACACAGATGTTTTTATAGGCGTCGTTTTAGTAGACTTAGAATCTTATTTCGAAAAAACCAGTGGATTCAAAAGAAGGTTTAGGTATTGTAGTAGGTAGTTTGTCTGAAAATGAGGTAGTAATAAGTAGGAACGAGATTAAATATAAGTATTTTTGCATACCGTATAAAAATTAAGTATTTATTAGTACCAATTTTTCAATATCTTTTTAATGACTTTTATTAATATTATTTTAGATGGAGGACATATTTGAGATTGCCTCAGACGCTGTCATCACCGAAGGTAATAAATTGTATACAAATTTGAGATAAAAACTTTATATGTATTTTATTTGCAGAGACAGTCATAGAAAGGCGTCGTTTTTCGATGACTCGCGACCCAGGCAACGTATTACAAGAGGTGTCCCCAAACAATGAACAAGGTAAGCATATATATACATATATTATTTTTAAATGATATATTTAAATAAATTATTTTTAGAGTTATCCAGAGACATTAGGACAATACGAGATACCGTTTTAAAAATGGACTCTCGTCTAAATTCCATCGAGAATGTCCTTGCTGATAATATAATTTTTATATTATAAACATTTTATTTCCTTTTTCATTCAGCCAAATTAAAATATTTTTGTTATTTCAGATACCTGAAAAATCTGAGGTCCTGGCCCAGAGCAAATTAATACGGGAATGCAAAGTGCTCACGGCTAGGACCCAAAAGTCCATTGGCCGCATCACCGGTGACATAGAGGATGTGGAGTACTTAGTACTCGCTGCCAAACTCCCTATGTCATCGGAGGAAGCATTAAGCACTGTTGAATCTCTAATACAGACGAGGTCCAGTGCAGATGCTATGGTAGATATTTTTATATTCCTATAATTTTATTGTTACAAAAAATAATTATTTATTTTAATATGAAGATTCGGCTTTTGGTTAAGGCAAAGGGACACAAAGGCAATGTCGACGTAGTCATGCGGTCATTATTTGGGGACACACTAATAACTGATTACAATTTAGAGGGGAGAAGAGGAAAACAGCCTTTATTAAAACTTAAATGCATTGATCTCCTTTTCGGTAAGATATATAAAATTTTATATGCAAAATTCGTTATAACATAACTAACTAATTTATTTCAGATGCATTTCCAGAAATTCCAAAGGAGCAAATAATAAGAGATATAAGGCATTATGTTATGTTAAGCCATAACAGACTAAAACAGCAAAAATACAAATAAAAAAAAAAATATTTTTAAGTTGTAAATATTCTAGTTTTAAGATGTACATAATTAGTTTTAAGTTGTAAATATGTAAATATCAGAATTGCATTTTTTAATTTATTTATTTATAATAGAATTATTTTTTATTTTTATGTCAAAACGTTGTTTATTTTTTGTTTAGTTATTACAAGCATTAAGCTCTGTAGATATATATATATACATTTTTTTTTAACATTACTTATATTTTCATTATCCCTTTCAGATATTGGATTCATTTAGATTAGCAGTTGCACAACCTCTTTCCGACGAGCTGAACCATTTTATGATGTACATATGGGATAGAATTATATGAAATTGACATCAAACAATATTGGTTGATTAATTTCGTTGGATCCTTACAGGATAGTTATAAGGAAATCGTTCGCACTTAGTACTAATTTATTCATTTTATAAATATAAATGTATAAAAATTCAATGCAAAAACGTTTGTAAAAATTTCACTTTGTACTGAAATGCTAATATTTAAAAATTAATCTATAATGATTATTAAAAATTTAAAATATTATACAATACTAATTTATAAATGTAAATATATCATACAATTATAATAAATAAATAAAAATAAAAATAAAAAAATTTCAATCTAGACTAGATATATCCTATAATAATACTGTAAAAGAAAAATCATAAAAAACTAAACCTTTGTTAAAGAAATTTAATGTCAAAGTTGATTTTTTGAGTCAATTTTCATTTTGCAAAGAATTTGTTGACAAACTGTACATACATATACATAATTATTTTACTGAGGTATATATGTATGTAAGAGCAAAATAAAGAAACTAATAATAATCTATATATATAAAAGAAAGTCGTGTTAGTTACACCACTTATAACTCAAGAACGGCAGAACAGATTTGGCTGAAAATTGGTAGGGAGGTAGCTTAGAGCCAGGAGACGGACATAGGATACATTTTATACATTTTTCGTGACAATAGTGTGAATAAACTGTGGTATAAAAAACGCAACTGACATTCCATATAAAACACAAATTTATTTTTCAAAACATCTTAGTAGGCTTTCTTTTCATAAAAATGAAAACAAAAAAAATGATAGCCAAACGAAAAAAATTCAGTCAAAACATTTTCATTTCATATGATAAAATTGAAAAAAAAAACAACATTCAACTGACAAAAAAAAATAATGTTGCCTATGGTTGAACATTTGAAGATTTGAAATTTTGAATTTAACCCTTTATCTAACCGTGTGATAGTTATGTTACAAATCGTTTTATTGAGTCAAATTTTTCTTACTGTTATTCTCTTCGCTCTTCGGGCAACGTAACATTTATTAACATGAGATAGGATATAACATAAACGGGAACGGGAATGTAATCTCCAGAAATTAGATTTAATAGTTCAAATGACCCCTGCTGAATACCCAACAAAAAGAAGTTTATGATACACTAATTTATAAAGGAAATGGTAGTTGATATATCCTGCATATACCAGGGACAGTTCTGAAAAGACATTCCTCATGCCAATAGTTTTAGCCATTGTTTGCGCGTGAATAGCAGCCACATTGTTCGAAAGATGAAGTACGGCTCATTCAAGACTATAATTATAGTTAAATCTTAAAACTATTGAAGAATCAACATGTAATATTGCAAAACAGTCCGTAATGGCCCAAGTTTGAAAGACATCAAAAGTTCTCATATAGGACGAATGCATAATAATGCATAAAACTGCATTAGAAGCACTTAACCGAACAGTAAAAGATCTACACAATGACAACAGACATGAGAGTTGTGTTACTAAAATATATGTCTGTTGAAGATAACTCTGAGCAATTGCTGAATTTCGGAACGGATTTCTAAGAATAAAGACATAGATGACTTAAACTACAAAATTCAGAATGGGATCATTGGTCCACTTCATTCATTCAAATCTATTGACTACGTAATAAATGAAGATGAAGCCACCAACTATTCAATTGAATTTTTAAACTCCTTGGATGTGCTTGGCTTGCCGCCGTACAATTTACGACTAAAGATTGGCTCCGTAGTGATCATATTGGGAAACATAAACTGTGCACCAAAACACATTTGATGTTAAAAAGGAAGAAGTTCTCATTTCGAGGATCTCGATAATCCCTACCGATATGACGTTTGAGTTTAAACGACTTCAATTTCCAATTCGTCTTGCATTCGCTATAAATAATAACAAATGACAGGTCAATCCTTGAAAGTCGATTATAAAACGAAAAATGCAGTCTATCACAAGGTGTTTGACTGGAGAGTGCAAACCAATGCTGAAAAATTAATAACAAACTAAGAATAATTGAAATACTTTATTTCTTATGTTATTCTAATACAAAAATGAACTCAATAAAATTTCCTCATTTATTGTCTCTAAGGCGGAAGAAACTTCTCCGCTGGGTCAGCTAGCTGCAAGCTGCAATGCAAGACGAATCGGAAATTGAAGTCGTTTAAACCCAAACGTCATATCGGTAGGGATTATCGAGATCCTCGAAATGAGAACTTCTTCCTTTTTAACATCAAATGCGTTTCGGTGCACAGTTTATGTTTCCCAATATGATCACTACGGAGCCAATCTTTAGTCGTAAATTGTACGGCGGCAAGCCAAGCACATCCAAGGAGTTTAAAAATTCAATTGAATAGTTGGTGGCTTCATCTTCATTTATTACGTAGTCAATAGATTTGAATGAATGAGGTGGACCAATGATCCTATTCTGAATTTTGTAGTTTAAGTCATCTATGTCTTCATTCTTAGAAATCCGTTCCGAAATTCAGCAATTGCTCAGAGTTATCTTCAACAGACATATATTTTAGTAACACAACTCTCATGTCAGTTGTCATTGTGTAGATCTTTTACTGTTCGGTTAAGTGCTTTTAATGCAGTTTTATGCATTATTATGCATTCGTCCTATATGAGAACTTTTGATGTCTTTCAAACTTTGGCCATCACGGATTGTTTTGCAATATTACATGTTGAATTGAATTATAGTCTTGAATGAGCCGTACGTCATCTTTCGAACAATGTGGCTGCTATTCACGCGCAAACAATGGCTAAAACTATTGGCATGAGGAATGTCTTTTCAGAACTGTCCCTGGTATATGCAGGATATATCAACTACCATTTCCTTTATAAATTAGTGTATCATAAACTTCTTTTTGTTGGGTATTCAGCAGGGGTCATTTGAACTATTAAATCTTTCTGGAGATTACATTCCCGTTCCCGTTTATGTTATATCCTATCTCATGTTAATAAATGTTACGTTGCCCGAAGAGCGAAGAGAATAACAGTAAGAAAAATTTTACTCAATAAAACGATTTGTAACATAACTATCACACGGTTAGATAAAGGGTTAAATTCAAAATTTCAAATCTTCAAATGTTCAACCATGGGCAACATTATTTTTTTTTTGTCAAAATGAAAATGTTTTGACTGAATTTTTTTCGTTTGGCTATCATTTTTTTTGTTTTCATTTTTATGAAAAGAAAGCCTACTAAGATGTTTTGAAAAATAAATTTGTGTTTTATATGGAATGTCAGTTGCGTTTTTTATACCACAGTTTATTCACACTATTGTCACGAAAAATGTATAAAATGTATCCTATGTCCGTCTCCTGGCTCTAAGCTACCTCCAAACCAAATTTAAGCCAAATCGGTTCAGCCGTTCTTCAGTTATAAGTGGTGTAACTAACACGACTTTCTTTTATATATATAGATAAATAAAAATAAAAATAAAAAAATTTCAATCTTTCATTTTTAAACGGAAAAGTAGGTGACCAAATTACCAATACCTGTGATTAAAGGGTTACCCTGAAAATGATAAATCGAACAGTCTCCACTGATAGATGGCTGATTAAAAAAAAACTACTACAGGGGGCTCTGCTAACCACAGAGTGACATATGCCTTTCCAAAACTAAGAAAAATTCGAGCAGAAAGACATATGCAGCATTTGCACCAAAATCAATGAGAGAGAGCGAGCACGATAATCACACCGACATGCCGGAAAAGAGGAGATATGGTAACTTTTTTCCTGCTGCTAGAACAAAAGAGAGCAAAATAATAATACAAGCTTTCTTTACCGGTGACCAATATTCCATAAGATAAGTAACTCTGCCCGTCTTGCAGGGTTCTTACTACCATTGCATTTATGCTGTGTTTTACTTTACGATTAAAAAATAAATTTTCATTCCGTCATTTCGGTCGTATCGACTGGGTGTGCGTCCCATCAATCACTCCAATGACGCCTGGAATTCCGGCTTAAATTTTTTCCTCAATAGTTAAAGAAAACACGATATGCTTTAGGTACAGAGTTTTCTCGATGGCATCGCACACTTCCAAGATTGTTGGGGTATCCCCAAATGCCGATCGAGTGTTAATACCCGCCTTGTGCGAGGATCTTCAATGTTGTTGACAGTTTCACGATTGCTGTAATTGAGGTGGTCTTTTAATTGGGGCCTTATGTTGTCCAAAACATATAAAAATGCGTGCTTATTGAGGCGGATATTTTGCATGAAGCTAAAAACACAAACCATGTATGTAGATTGATGTTAAGTGATCCTTTACCACAATTTTTACTAACCTTTTATCGCTTAGAGAATAATGCCCGAATTATCTCGAATAATTCTTCTATCAATTCTTTCCTGAGAATAATAGTGATCCCACAATGCCACAGAATTAATTTTCAAATTAACAACAAAACAATTTTATCGAACAAATTATTATTAGTTTCTTTATTTTGCTCTTACATACATATATACCTCAGTAAAATAATTATGTATATGTATGTACAGTTTGTCAACAAATTCTTTGCAAAATGAAAATTGACTCAAAAAATCAACTTTGACATTAAATTTCTTTAACAAAGGTTTAGTTTTTTATGATTTTTCTTTTACAGTATTATTATAGGATATATCTAGTCATAGAATATGTTAAAAAAATAACAAAAGTAAAAACAAAAACATAAGATAGGACTCAAATAAGCAAAAACAACAAAAAACCAATTGTCAATCAATTCTTTGCAAAATGCAAGCACATGTCGAAGAACGAATTCATGAGAAATGAACGGGACATTTTCAAAAAAAAAAAGCCAACACGTGTTCTTCTCGGAATATTTTGGCATATATTCATGTTTCGAATTGCACAGATTTAATTGGAACTACCGATCTAGTTGAAAATAAGAATCGTCAAGTAAATGAGTTCATGAGAAATTTAACCAATTGGTATATTTTCATTATTTCAAAGGAAAAAAAAATATGTGTCTCAAATTTTTAATATTAAGCTAAGGACTATATACAACATTATTCAGGTGCAAAAAATAAAATATACTGCATTGGAAGAACTCTGGACGCAAACTTTCAGAGCTTTCATTTTGGGATTTTTCTAAAATAATACAATAAGTAGATAAAAACCCCAAAAATTTGACTGAAAGAGATGGGGAAAAATAAAAAATAGTATTACAGCAACAACAGTAACCATGAGGAAGTGAAATGTGAAGTGAAATGAAAAGAGCTTCAGAAATATGGTTGAGCAAGTATACAATTCAGAAAACATTACGGCGTAATGGTTATCTTCACCAACAGCGAGACGAACACCGCCTATATCTGAATCGAACAGTCAAAAACGCATAACTTTCGCAAATCACCGCTTGAGGAAGGGTATTGACATTTGACAGACTGTACTTTTCACAAACGAAAGCATATTTAATCTTTTCGGCGATGATGGACCATAAAAAATTTAGTGAAAACCGGACACAACGCTTCTTACTAAAAATTTGCGAAGTACTGTTAAATATGGTTTAAGAAACTTGATTGTTAGGGGATGTATGACAGTTTCTGGAGTTGGAAAGTTGATCTTTATTAAAAAAGAAAATTGACAATGAACAATATTTAGAAATTTTGAAGCAAAATTTAAAGCAGTCAGTTGAAAAAATGGGCTTAACTGATGCTTATGTTTTAAAAAAAACACAACGATCCAAAGCATACTGCATATTTGGTTCGCGAATGGATGCTATATAATACGCGAAACAGCTGCACACCTTTCCACAAGGCTCGGACTTCAATCCCATTGAATACTTAAGCGATTATATAAAAAATAATCTTTAAAAACATACAATTTCGTATGTGTCACTTCAAAAAAGGGCTTAAAAGAAGAGTGGAACAAAATACCGACTACTTTTACAGCTACACTCATCTCTTCGATGCTAAATAGAATGAAAGACCCACAAACTACTATATTTTAAGTTTCTAAACAAATGTATCGCGTATAACATAATAGTGAAGATATTGACTACATAAATGTGTAACGTACGATAAAATATGACGCAAAAAATTTGTTCAGTTTAAGCTTTTTTAACTTATCATTTTTATTTTGAAATATATTCAATAAATTTGCATATAAATTATACTATTTCCAAACTTTCTTTTATTTATAGAAGAACTTTTTTCATTTGAGTGGATTAAAAACGGAAATTTTCAATTTAGAGTACCGTACGATGAAATATGACGCTGACTGTATGTAAATCGCTTTGATTTTCCAATAACCAATAAATGCTTTTTAATATTACCACTCTTATTGGCTGCAACTAGCACAGTTATCCTTTCCTTGGACAGCTTCCCTCCAGTGCATTTTTCACCTATAAATTAAAATTTCAATAAACAGATTTCTTCAAAATAATTTTCCTTCTCACCTTTAAATTTTAATGTTTTGTCTGGAGTTAATTTGTAGAATAGTCCAGTTTCGTCGGCATTAACCCATATTTACCCATCGTTGCGCAATCGCAACATTTCAAATTTATTTATTTTTTATTTCTATAATAAGGAAATAAATCTATGAAATGTTAGCCAGTCTCAAAAAGAAGAACTAACAGATAGACACAAATTTTTTTATGGTTTTTCAAATACAAATGCATTTTATTTTTATCATTCAAAAACTGCTAATTGAGTCATCTCGGGATCGATATATTCATCCAATCATAAAAAATATTAATTTAAATAAAGCTTTACTTTTTACACTGTACAAGGCTTTAACAATATCTTATTTGTTATATAAACCTTTTTGGTGGACAAAACTACTTACACGTGTTGTTTATCTTACATGTCTAGGAAACATTGCGTATACGCAACGTTGGGAGTAACAATAGTTGTTATTGTTACTCAGCATGCCATTCGTGTTCGAAATGTATTGTCAATAATGGGTTCTCGCTATTCAAGGAGTAGTTCTGTTTTGTTTTTATTATTCAGTTGGTTCTAGAACGTTGAGCTAGTAGCATAGATAACTTGATACGAGACTCTTTGGTTAGAGAGAGAGCTGTCAAAACTCGCATTTTTTATAACATTTCGGAACAAATTTGACTCTATAAAGGAAAACATTCATCTATGTGATAATGCGGATCTGGATAAAAATTATAAATTCGCTAAATTGCGTCCTATTTTCGAAGTAATGAACCAAACAAATATGCAGTTTGGAATATTCTCACACAACTTGTCAATTGACGAAGAAATGGTGCCGTATTTTGGACGTCATAGTTGCAAGATGTTTATCAAAGGAAAGCCTGTAAGATTTGGATTTAAGATATGGTGCTTGTGTAGTTCAATTGGTTATCTGTATCGGTTTATTCCATATGGCGGAAAGGAGAAAAAACTGTTCTGGACCTATTGTCTGTCATTGAAGATCCTCGCAAACATCACATTTTTTTGATAATTTCTTTTCTTCACACAAATTATTTTGCATTCTGAAAGAGAAAGACTATTTTGCCACTGGTACTATTCGAGAAAATAGAACAATGAATAAAACCATGATAAATACGAAAACTCTTCAGAAAAGAGAGAGGGTCATTTGATTTCAGCTTTGACCAAAAACATGAAGTACTATTAGTTCGATGGAATGACAATTCTGTGGTGAATGTGGCTACTAACAACGCAAAAATCGAACCATTGGTTACAGCAAAACGTTACGATAGAAAACTAAAAAAATGTTGAATGTGCCACAGCCCCAGGTTATAGCAGATTATAATAAAAATATGGAGGCGTCGATCTGCATGATAATGGAATTGCCAATTATAGGATTCGAGTAAGAGGGAAAAAGTGGTGGTGGCCACTGTTCATCAATTTGATAGATAGGGTTTTAGTAAACTCGTGGAAGATTTACAATCTGGCAAATGAGCGATCTATGACTCAATTAGAATTTAAATCTTACGATGCTGTTAGTTTGATGAAAACCGAAGAAGCCCAACTTGCAGATAATTCTCACGTTTTGGGTAATTCAAATAGAAATTTAGGAAGACCATCCAAAAACGCATAACCTTGCAATATTCGCTTCGATAATAGAGGAGCACGAAAATAAACTTGTATAATATGAGTTCAGTAATCCCAACGTTGCGTAGGCGCAACATTTCACGGAATGAAAATAACACTGGTCGACAAAAAGTAACTTTTTCTCTGATACAAAGATCAGACAATGATATTCTTATAGGATTTTCATCGCTGAACACGAATATGACCTCCAAAAGTGCCCATTACGTCGAGATTTTGAGCAAAATGGACTCAAAGTCTCAAAAAACCCTGTTTGTGACATTTTTTGATCACGTGTAGAGAATTATGCTGACGTGCTAGAAGTCTCTAATTAGGCTTAAATTGAAGCTTAAACTGTCAACTATAAGAATCAAATCGAAAAAGTTCTGAATCAGTCAAAAATTTTCATATAGCACAACTTTTTCATGTGCGAGCGCGCTCTACTTGCACTCATAGAGCGGTACACTAGGGCACTCTTACATATTAATTTGGTATGAAGGATCGCACTATGAAGGAGCATATTTGGATGTAATTTTTTTGGGGAAGTGGGCGTGGCCCCGCCCCCTACTAAGTTTTTTGTACATATCTCGCAAACCAATAGAGCTATATAAACCAAACATTCTGCAGTCGTTTTTTTTAGCCATTTCCTAATACAGTCCAAAAATGAAAGAAATCGGATCATAACCACGCCCACCTCCCATACAAAGGTTAGGTTGAAAAGTACTAAAAGTGGGTTAACTCACCAACGAATAACGTCAGAAACACTAAATTTCACATAAGAATTGGCAAATGGAAGCTGCACTCAGATTTTTTTTACAAAATTGAAAATGGGCGTGGCGTCGCCCACTTATGGGTCAAAAACCATAACTCAGGAACTACTCGATCGATTTCAATGAAACTTGGTTTGTAATAGTTTCCTTACATCCCAATGATATGTTGTGAAAATAGGCCAAATCGCTTCACAACCACGCCTACTTTCTATATACCAGAACTTTGAAGACAATCTGAATCGTTTACTTTACAATATATAAAGTAAGTACTAGTGAAGATATCGGTGCAGAACTTTGCACAAATACTATGTTAATAGTGTGGCAGCCCCATTCGAAAAATCGCCGAAATCGGACCATAGGTTTTCAAGGCCCCATATATCGAACACGAGGACCTCGGTGCTTCTAACCTAATATTATGGTTTCCAACTTTCAATGGACTTTATACAATATATATGACGAATATGTGGGTCAAATTGTATATTATATAGTATAAATAAAGTTAAATAAATAAATTGCGAGAGTATAAAATGTTCGGTTACACCCTTCCTTACTTGTTTTTAATGATTTTCTCTTTTTTTATGTATTTTTAAACGTAATATACAATAAAACCATAAAATATGCATTTATTTTTACCCTTGGGAGTTAATGGGTTAAAAATTTCCTCATCAGTGAAAGCTTTTCGTAGTATAGGCCAAACCTTTGTAAGCCACTCGCTAACATCGATTTTTTGTACAGACAAAGATTCTCCACTGACTGTACCGCCGACAATATTATGCCTGACCTTAATCCAACTAACAGTACAATTAAAATATTCAATTTTAAATTGCTTAGCGAAAAATTTACTTTTTCTTGAAGCAGTGGACCACTTAATGGGATTCCTCGACTGGGTTGCAATATGAACCACTGTTTGCTTTGACCACTTGATCTTAAGTTGAAGCTCTGACGCGTTTCGGCTTTAAGATATTACTATTAAATAACGTTTTAATTTTTTTTTTTTATTGTGGCAATTGTTGTGTGGCCCACGCAGAATTCTTTTGCCAGAGTAACGTTGCGCTCACCGGCTTCCAGGCGCCGAATAATTTGCCTTTTTTCTTCAACAGAGAAGCTCTTTCGTTTTTGAGACATTTTGCGGGTGTAATGCACAAGTGTCGAGCTTAAACTGAATGACTTCCTTATTGCGCATTTTGCGCATTAACTCACATTTGGCGAATTTACGCATTCAAAAAAATGGAAAATTGGAAAAAAGCAGAAAAAACTAGAAATATAACGGGACATCCTATCGAATAGGCTATGTGGTCTGCACACGCACGCTGTAAACATTTGTGTGACGTCAGCATTGCACTTCGACTATCTCTCTCTAGCAGCATCGTTGCTAACCCAGTAAAAAATCTTTGGATTAACCCTTAATTAGGCGCATGGGGTCAGTTTTTTTATTTGATCCGACTATGCCAAAAAATAGTTTTAAGAGAAGTTAAGTTTTTTAATTTTTTTTATTAGGTATAATGTTCCAGTTATGTTTTTGCTTTTTAAAGTTAATAATGATAAAGGACTTTATTAATTACTATAAAATTAATTTCATTTTATTTCGCTTTGACACTCATTTCCTAATATTTGTTTGGGGTCACTCAAGACCCCATGCGCCTAATTGTGTGATTTTTTCGATGCGCCTAATTAAGGGTTAATACCAAAATCGAGTAATAAAGGAGTAATTACTTGTTCATCCATTTCGAGCATTAAGTGAGTAATAAAGGCAGTATCGTTAATTTAAAAAAAAAAAAATGTTAGTTTTCTCGCTTATTGATACATTTTGGAGGAATAAACGAGCTTATAATATGCGAATACTTCGATTATTCTATTATTACTCCAAAATGTATCAATAACGGATTAACCATAACGGCCAATCATAACTGTTAATTTTTGTGGAATTCTTTTGTTTACAATAAAAGCGTATTTTGTCACTTTAAAATAGTCTGAATTTTGTAATCAACGCGTGAACATTATTGAATATATACGGGTAAAAAGTGATAATTAATTAAAAAAAAAAAATGTGTGAAAATATTTATTTTAAGCGTCACCTAAGGCGATTAGTGAAAAAAGGAATTCAAACATTTTCTACAAAGAATCGAGAGGCAGTTTAACTTTTTCTTTTTCGGTAAGATCTGAATTTTGTATATTTTATCTTAAATAACTTATACATATATGTATGTATTTTTTCATCTGTTGCAGAATCATTTAAAGCGATTAAACTGGCCTTTCGAAAATGTAAGGCAACTTTTTACCGAAAGACCTATTCAATAAAATCTGCTTCGTCTCAGGAAAATTCCTAAATCATAACTTGATTTTAAATCATTATAACTATGCATATACAATGTATTTATAATTTATGTGAATTACTAATACTTATATTTTGAAAATTAAAACATTGAATTCAATTATTTAAAAAACAGTTTATATTTTTCTCTGCTCTTTTTGGATGTAAATAATATTACTCTTTTTTGTGCTCTTTCTGGAGATAAAAATCATTACTCTTTTTGTGCTCTTCGATTCCAAAATCATTACTCCTTTTGTACTCCTCGGCCTCGGAGCATTGTGGAGTAATCCATTACTCGCAAAGGAGCGATCTAAGATTAATCTTAATCATCCGATTTTTTACTGGGTAAGGCGACGGCTAAAACTGACAGAGAGTAGTGAGAGTGTAAGAGTCTTCGTGTCGCTGCTACGCACACAAGCAAGGGTGCCGATCACTGATAAATACATACATTTCTAATTACGTCGTTTGATGCTTAAATTTGTTGGCATTATTTCGCTTAATTTTTTTTTTTCGTCGCTATATCCGGTTGAATTCTGAAAAATTTCGTCGGTATAAGCGGAAACGTACTAAGCGGAGGCCCTTTCATATAAGTTTGTATGGGGACCAACCAAGACATCGAGTTTTCGTCGCAATAATCGGACGGACACCATAAGCGGAGTAGTTATAACCGTATTCTTCTGTATATAAACCCTATATCAAACTCGTTAAGTTTTATGACTTACAAACCGTTATGTGAACAAAACGTATAATACTCTCTTAGCAACTTTTGTTGCCAGAGTATAAAAAAGAGTTCAATTCAATTCAAAAAATTATAAATATTATATCTATTTTTCATTTTATTACACAGGAAATAAATGGAACTTAATTTTCAATGAAAAAACTTCGTTAAACCGGCAGTTAAACTTTTACACTGTTTGAAAAAACTTTCTTGAAATGCTTAGAAAAATAAATTTGGAAAAGGTGTATTGCTGGCTGCAGCGAGGGAGGACGTTTATTTTATTTTCCTAAGGAGGAAAAGGACCTCGAACAGTGAGTAATTAAAAAACGTTAAATAGTGCAAAAAGTGTTAAATGTGTAATTATGTGTAAGTTATGAAACCTAACAGGCATTTTTAAAAATATATATAAAATACCTGTTTCGATAGTTTTCGATATATTAAAATTATAATTTTAATTAACTACTGCTGTTATCGTTGGATGTGCTATTTATAGTATAATATATATAATATTTATAATTTGAACAGTATAATTTAAATATAATAAATATGTAGTTCTCTGTCTATTTCAAATGTACATACATATGTAAATATGTTAAAAGAAGTTGTCAGTAATGCTTTCGAGATTTTTTGATTTATCGAAAGTTTTAAAATAATGGTAGTTTTTCGTTGAGTAGTTTTTGTTTCTCGGGTTCATTAAAAGAAACTTTATTTGTTTTGGTTCTTTTTGCACTATTATTATTACCCAGTAAAAAACCCGATCATCCAAAGATTAATCTTCGAAAACTCCTTTGCGAGTAATGGATTACTCCACAATGCTCCGAGGCCCATGCATTTATTACTCCTTTTTAACATAGCATGTCCTTACGAGGGATCACTCCTTTTGAACTCCTAATGGAGCATTCTTTAAGCTCTTTTTGACCTCTGAAACGAGAGCAGAGGGAGTCATCTTTTTTGTCTCCAAAAAGAGCAGAAATCCGACACAGAAAAATATGTTGTAAATTATTAAATTTTTTTATTTTTAAGATATAAGATATATTAATTCACTTAACAAAATTAGTTATAATAATTCAAAATAATGTTAATAGTTGGTAAATGGTAGAGGTAATTTTAATATTTACGTTGAATTGAAAGTTGGAGTAGATTTTAGTGAATAGGTCTATCGGTTTCGATTGTAAAGTCCCCACATGATGTAAAGTTTTCTTTAACGGATTCTGGAAAGTATGGAAAAAAATAAATAACATATATTAGTTACTTAAACGAAATTTAAAAAAATCAGATCTTACCGAAAAACAATAGTTTTTGTTTTTAATTAGCTTTCATATCTGGAGGCTTTGATTGACCAATATAGTAGACTATTTTTCAATTTATTTTTGCACTAATCGTCTTGAGAATAAATATACACAAATTTTTTTTAAATAATTACATGTATTTATACTGTAATTTATCACTTTTTACCCGCACAACAATTTTATACAAATATTCGCGACACTTGATTCACATTGACGCGTCGATTGCAAAATTCAAACTAATTTAAATTGACAAAATACGTTTTTATAGAACATAAAAGAATTTCACAATAATTAACAGTTATGATCAGCCCTTACGCTTTATCCTCTATTCTTATTTATTATTTTCTTATCTATTTATCCTCTATTCTTATAAAGCTCATTTATTCCTCCAAAATGTATCAAAAAGCGAGGAAACAAACGATTTTTGTAAAAACTAACGAAAATGCCTTTATTGCTCACATAATGCTCGAAATGGATGAACAAATCATTACTCCTTCTTTACTCGATTTTGTTATTAACCCTAGAACCATAACGTCATTCTATACTACGTTAAGACCAACTATGCGTAAATTTTACGCAGAAATGAGAATCCGCCTAATATAACCCGATTTTGAGCCATTTTGCAGTCTAAATTGATAATTCTTATCAAACAATTTATTTTTAAAATAAAGTATAAGATTTTAAAAGAAAATTCAGTTCATTTTATTAAAGAAAAGAGAAGGAATAGATTAAATTTCATTAACACAGTTTTTACAAACTTTAATTTGATGTTCACCACAAATTGCTGATGATTTGCATACAGAGCAATATGTTGTAGTAAATCGTCTTTTTGTGTAGTGGCAAAATGTGCAGTATTTCCTTTTCGCCTTTTGCGGAGAAGCTTTTTGACTAACTATTGAACCTATTGGGTTGTTAGTTTTTATTGTTTCATTTATATTTTCTTTTAATTTTGTAGGCAACCGTGCATTTAGCAATCGTTCCTCTTGCCACGGTTGTGTGAGTTCTTCATGAAGTTTAAGTACAATCTTTGACCTACTCATAGGCTTAAGACCGTTTCGTGTTACATTGTGACTATATAAAACGTGGGCATTAACTGAAGCAATATTTAACATATTGTAAAAGAAACAAAGTGGCCACCGTTTCGTCTTTCTGTTGCAGCAAATATTTTGAGTCATCTGATCAAAAGTGTCAACTGCGCCTTTGGTCGAATTATATGTGAGTATAATTTCAGGTTTTTTTGTGGTTGGGTCTAGCGCTCCATTAATATGCATCGTTGAAAGTAATAGTACATTCCTATTTTGTTTTGGCTGGAATGACACTAAAGTCATATTCTCATTGTAAACGAATCGGGATGAGCCACACTGCCGTGACTTAGTGTCAAGTAATTCCGGTGGTATTTCAGCTTTATTTTTACGTAGTGTGCCAACAATTGTCATACTGTAGGGATTACTTAACAGTTTTGTTGCCAAAGGGATGCTCGTAAACCAGTTGTCCATTGTTATATTCCGGTTACTTCCATGCAAAGGTTTCGTCAGTCCTTCAACAAAGTAATTGGCTAGTTGTTTTCCTTGTGTATTAGTAGACTTTCCGAGATACGGCTCTGCGTTAATAACGTATTTTGTAGCGACATCGCAGACCATTACAATTTTTATTCCGAATTTATTTGGTTTGTTCGGAATATACATCCTAAATGGGCATCTACCTCGAAAACCAACAAGTTGCTCATCGATGGTTACATAGGAACCAGGCCTAAAATTCTTTGTACAACTATCAACAAAAATATCCCAAATTTCAGAAATTGGCGCAAATGAAGACTTTTTCTTCCGCTCTTCTCTTGTAGTCATATCGTCGAAACGAAGTGAGTTTATTTTTGTCTGCTTATTCCCCTCCAATGCTGTTGCTGTTTTTCTTTTTTCAGACCAGACAACTTCTAGTTCTTTTTCTACCTCTGCTTCATCAATTGGATCAGGAAAATAGCTCATATCGGCCAAACTATCATCGCTATCGAAATCTTCATTTTCCTTTTCTCCATCTCCACTGATATCACTAAAATCTTCATCATGCAGAATAACCTCTATATCGTCATCATCATATTTTTGTTTTGAAAAACACGGTTTTCCAGCTGCCATTTCGTCAGTGAAAACAAGCCTACATAAAATTTGCTCAACAGTTGTATACTTTTATTACGAATAATTATTCCACTTATTACCAACAATGCGTAAATTTTACGTATTCGATTTTTTCGCTTTTTACCAACAATGCGTAAATTTTACGCATAGACTTGTGCTGCACTTGCTCTCAAACCTTCAAATGACCACATTTGCTGGGTTTTCTCATTCCTGCATATAAAGGGTGATTTTTTAAGAGCTTGATAACTTTTTAAAAAAAAAAAACGCATAAAATTTGCAAAATCTCATCGGTTCTTTATTTGAAACGTTAGATTGGTTCATGACATTTACTTTTTGAAGATAATTTCATTTAAATGTTGACCGCGGCTGCGTCTTAGGTGGTCCATTCGGAAAGTCCAATTTTGGGCAACTTTTTCGAGCATTTCGGCCGGAATAGCCCGAATTTCTTCGGAAATGTTGTCTTCCAAAGCTGGAATAGTTGCTGGCTTATTTCTGTAGACTTTAGACTTGACGTAGCCCCACAAAAAATAGTCTAAAGGCGTTAAATCGCATGATCTTGGTGGCCAACTTACGGGTCCATTTTTTGAGATGAATTGTTCTCCGAAGTTTTCCCTCAAAATTGCCATAGAATCGCGAGCTGTGTGGCATGTAGCGCCATCTTGTTGAAACCACATGTCAACCAAGTTCAGTTCTTCCATTTTTGGCAACAAAAAGTTTGTTAGCATCGAACGATAGCGATCGCCATTCACCGTAACGTTGCGTCCAACAGCATCTTTGAAAAAATACGGTCCAATGATTCCACCAGCGTACAAACCACACCAAACAGTGCATTTTTCGGGATGCATGGGCAGTTCTTGAACGGCTTCTGGTTGCTCTTCACCCCAAATGCGGCAATTTTGCTTATTTACGTAGCCATTCAACCAGAAATGAGCCTCATCGCTGAACAAAATTTGTCGATAAAAAAGCGGATTTTCTGCCAACTTTTCTAGGGCCCATTCACTGAAAATTCGAGCGTTGCTCGTTAGTAAGTCTATTCATGATGAAATGTCAAAGCATACTGAGCATCTTTCTCTTTGACACCATGTCTGAAATTATGATGTCCACGGGTCTGGGGTTGTAGAAGTATGGATCCGCTAAACTAAAACCGAATTTTTCATTGACAATTGTTGAGTCGAGTGGGTGATTGGGTAAATTGTCGGTTAAAGTTTTTAAGATGAGTGCGTGGGTTGTTATTTGAAATTCTTTGTTAGTTGGTGATCGAAGGGTGAGTTCACAAGTTTTGGTAACTGTTGCGGATACTGTCTTGTTCAATCCAATCACTTGCGCCTTTCTATGGGTTGTGGGTATGTCCAATCTTCTTTGGAATTTCTCAGAAATTACTGTGGCCTCTGATCCAGAGTCTATGAGTGCTCTGGCTGTGTATAATTTCCCTTTGTGATACACTTGCATTATAGCAGTACCTAACAAAATCGGCTTCCTATTTGAGTTGAGTGGGTCTTGGGTTCTATTTTGAGTGGACTGTAATAGGGTTGTGTAGGCTTGCGGATTTGTATTGAGATTGTGGGCCTGGGAGGTACTGTTTGGGTTTGAATCAAGAGCCGGGTGTGAGGCTCTTGGTCCTTGCGGGGGGGAATGTGATCTGGGTGTGATCTCTCTATGCAAAAGAGTGTGATGTTTCCCTCTGCATATTCGGCAAAAGAATTTGCTCTTGCAATCTTTGAAATTGTGCGATAATGCGAGACAATTATAGCAGTAGCCATTATTTTTTATTGTAGTTATTCGGGTTTCAACACTCATGTGTAAAAATTTCGGGCATTCTCGAATGGAATGTTGTGTTCTACACAATTTACAACTCTCATTGTTTTGAGATATATGTGAGAAGTTGCTGCGTCTTGTAGGGTTTTCGGTTGAGTCTAGAAAATGTAGGGTCGAAATTCCAGAGACGTTTGGGTGAAAGCTATTAAATTTCCTGTCCTTTCTGTAGGGTCCACTGTTGGATGGGGTAACTGGGGCGGGGTCAATCAAGTTTTCTACTGCTTCCAGAGATTTGTGCTTGTGGGTGAGAAACGCATCGAAAGTTTTCCATGATGGTATTTCAGAGTTGTCTTCGAGGGTGTCTTCAAACTGATGAAGTAGGGTCTTGGGTAGTTTCAATCCGCATAAGAATATTAAAATGGGGTCCCAGCTACTAGTGTCTATATACACATTATGCAGATTTGTAAGACAATTGTTGACGGTCCTCTGGAGGTGTTTGATCGCGCTTGCATTTTCCTGGGTTGCTTGGGGTAGATTGAACAATATTTTTAATTGCGCGTTAACTTGTACTCGTTTATTCTCGTATTGTAATACGAGGTCCCTCCAGGCCATCACGAAACCATCATTGGTCAAAGGGGCGTTTTTAACTATGTCTCTTGCTTCTGCTCGGGTTTTTTGAACAAGATGAAAGAGTCTCTCCACGTTACTAATTTTTTGATTGTGTATATATATGGCCGTAAACATGTCTCTGAATGAGGGCCATGTTTCGAAATCGCCATAAAATACATCTGAGTCACAAGGGGGTAGCTGCATTGAGGGTTCTGTGTCCATTGATGAGTATTCTTCTGCAACGGGTTCCTTTGCTGGGGTTGGGGTCTTGAGATCATCAATAGTTTGATTGATTGATCCCAAACATTTGAGATATGATTTATGTCCTTTTTTAAATTCTTCTTTGACTTTAGCGAAGTCAATATCCTCGGGTTTGTGTGGGGCTCTGCGAAAAGCGTCGTACGATTTATTTGCCTTATCGTAAATGGCATTGAGTTCAACTCTTTTTATTTCAAGAGTATGGACTGACTCATCTTCGGGTAGGGTGTCGTAATGTTCCTCAATGTATTCGAACAAATCGGAAATACAAAATTTAAAGTCTTCCATTTTTTCAGTTAAATTGGGTCGTAAGAATTGAAATAGAAATGAAACGATTTATAAATTTAAACTTTATTTCTCTTTATTTAAATAGCAAAAAAGCCGAATTCCGAAATGTGGCGGGTAAAATTATTTTGTTTGTTTTGTCCTCTGGGTGTGTAGAGGGTTAATTGTTTAAATATTTTTTCCTTGTTTGTGTCTTATATGTACACAATATTTGAGTTTGGGTCACGAAAATTTTTAAGTTCCGATGAACAAAAAATTTCCTAATGGGTATTCGCAAATTTTTCCTACCGGGTATTGTGCCTTACGTGCAGTTGGTTCTGCTTGCACTAGCAATGCTCTGAGCAGAGCGGGTAATGCAATTATATTTGTATATATGTACGTGTGGGTATGAATATTATTTGAGAGGAGAGCTATTTAACTCTCGGAAAATATGTAAGTAAATATGTATGTTTGTACGTGTATGTATTATACAAAGTGCAAAGCGGAATAAGGTAAAAACGAAATTACAAATATTTTGCATTTAATTCGTGTTAAACACAATATTTGCTACTTCACACTGTTGTTCCGTTTCGCACTTGTAAATTATATTATTTTATATTTAAAGGAAATATATTTAAATATATTTAGGGTCACTTTACTTACAATATTTTTCACGTATCCTGAGTATGAGTTTGTTGTAGTTGGTAAGGGTTTCACCTGGGTTTGTTGTTGCGGTAGGAATTGCCGGCGGGTTATTCCAACGATGCTATTGTTGTTGGTGGGTCTATGAATCTCCAAATCCTGCTTGTCCAAGTGGTGGTTAATTGGGTGGGTTCTTAGGTTTGGGCACTAATCCGGCTCGAATGGACCAAAATGTCGAGGTACTCGACGTTGAGTTGCCGGTGTGCCAAATAAAATAAGATGATTAGGGTTTAATATAAATGTAATTTAGTGTATTTGGGTGTGTGGGGTATGTGCTAATACAATTTATTTGGGCATACGAAATGTACAATTTGTTAGTGGTATTTACACAAAAGGGTGAGAGTGTTTATATGTAAGTAGGTTACAATTCAATCTTATATTTAAGTTAATATTAGACGTAACCTGTTGTATGGGTGGGTAATCCCGCGTTGGTTGGATGGGTTATCTCCTGGTGCTGTTGTTATAGATCTGGGTTGATCCGCGGTGAGTTGTTTTGGCGCCGTATTGTCCGTCCGTGGGTTCTTCTTCTTCCTTCTTGGGTTGTTATTCTTGTTGTTGTGTACTTCTTATTTCTCTTCGCAAGCTATGTTGGCGCTGTTGTGCATTATTGCATTGTCCTTTAATTCGTATTATAGGACAATGCAGGGTTGTGTTCATCTGGCATGAACACGTACGCTTACGCTCTATCATTCAGTCGTTGTCGAACCAGCAACGAGTAAACATCGCGCATGGCTATGGCACTTTTCATAAGTGCCCTGCGCGAAATGCCTACTTTTATGAATGTCGTTTTATGTTATGTATTATATTTAAGGTTTTAAGCTATTTAAAGATAGAAAAGTTAATGCTTTTGTGTTCTAATATATTTGTTTAAATAATAAAATAACTAAAATGAATAAATGAGCACAAAAATTCATGTTTTATGAAAAAATTAAAAACATTCTTAATATGTTAGGCTACAGAGTTCTCACTGGGTATTCATTATTTCGTGCTCACCTATACAGTCACAATTCCTCTCGTGCCGACCACTGTTCTAGGGTTAATCCAAAGATTTTTTACAGGGTATATACAGTATGTCAAGAAATTGTTTGGACAAGAGAAATATATATGTACATAGTTTTCGCATCCTATTTTGCAAGTAAATGCCATATTCTGATCGTAGTTGCTGGGTATTTTGCGACCCTCTTCCGTTATTATGGTTTTCAGCTCTGCTCGATGTTTCGGGTTCCATTTAGATGTTTTTTTTTAAGGGTCAAAATTTCTCAGAAATATCAATGTTGGTCGGGGATCAGCCGATTTTTTTGAAACTTAGCATAACATTAGTGTTAGGTGAGAGGTGTTTGTGGGCCAAAGGGTTTTTAAAAATTTTCAAAAATTTAGAACTTACAGGGTTTTTAATTTTTAAGTCAGAGTTTTTTTAAATTACTATAAACTTAACAGGTTTTAATGGATTTGCTTCATATTTACAGAGGATTCGTAACAGTTTTAAACAAAATTTACAAGCTTTCAATTTTTCAAAAATTTGACCAAAAAAAATCAAAAAAATTTTTGAAACTAGATTTACACTGATTTGGCCATGTGCCATATTCATGGCATAATTTTTTTTAATTCCTTATAATTTTCTGCGTATTTAAAAAAAAAATTGATGGAGGGTCTAAAACTAACGGCCATGCGTTTCAGAATTGCACCAATGCCATCACAAGAGCCCTTTCCATGCGACGTTGCATAGAAATGCAATTCAGCGAGGATCTTAAAATCAGAATAATGATGTGTTAAATTAATAAAATTGTTTTTGTTTTTGTACTGAGCTGCACATCCATCAGTAATGTAAATCATTTTTTTCAAAGTGTGCTTTTTCTGCAGTTCTGCAATTAATTTCTTAACGAATAAATTCACAGCATTTGAATCGTGATTAGGATCTTCAGAAATTATTGCAAACGAGTCATGTTTTAGGGTTTCTCCTTCTTTATAATAAACAACAAAAGGATGAATAGTGATTTGTTCTTTTACCCAATACTGACTCTGAATAGCATCTTGAATTACAGCTTGATAGTTTTCCGCAAAGTCTCCTTTAACAATGAATTCACCTGCTTTTGATGATTCCTCTAATTTGGAAAAATATCCACTTTGTTGCTTTGCTATAAAATCATGTTTCAAAAGAACTTGCAAATTCTTATAAATTTTTCAATAAATTCATCTGCTGTGTCATAGCAAGTTTGCAACATGGTACGATCAGTCGATACCCAACTTCTGTACATGACTGTATCTATACATTATATATATATATATATATTATAACATTATAAGTTACTAATTTTTTTATAAGTCAAAATTCAGATAAAGAAAAAGTCTAACAAATTAGTATACTGACAAACAAACTTTCGGAATATTAAATATTCTGTTAAATGATATTTCTGCCTATTAAATATTCGGATAGATACGAATTCTGTTAAAAAATTACATGATATTTATTTAACAACATTTTTTAAAAATGTGAGCATAATTGACATATTTATTCTAACAGATGATATTGAATGAAAATAATCTATGTACATATATACTTTAGCCAAGTGTGGTATATACATAAGTCGATCGTGATGCGCCTGCTAGCGCGCGCCACAGTGCACCGTCGGACGAAATATTGAATATCTCCGTTAGTTTTAGACCCTCCATCAATTTTTTTTTTAAATACGCAGAAAATTATAAGGAATTAAAAAAAATTATGCCATGAATATGGCACGTGGCCAAATCAGTGTAAATCTAGTTTCAAAAATTTTTTTGATTTTTTTTTGTCAAATTTTTGAAAAATTGAAAGCTTGTAAATTTTGTTTAAAACTGTTACGAATCTTCTGTAAATCCTGTAAATATGAAGCAAATCCATTAAAACCTGATAAGTTTATCGTAATTTAAAAAAAACTCTGACTTAAAAATTAAAAACCCTGTAAGTTCTCACTTTGTCATTTAAATATTTAGGCAATTCACAAGCTTTGTTGTATGTCTTATGTCATATTTTAATATTCTTAAAAAATACGACACTTGTGAGCACCCTTATCTGTTGTATGTCATATTTCTACACTTATAGCGTTTTCTTTTCTTGATGAAAATGCTGCCTTTTTATATTTCAAAATTATACAAATGCTGTACTACCTTTTTGAATGTTTTCCATTTTTTACGTGATAAAAGAACAGAGAAATGTCTTCCTATTATGCTAGTCAACTCTCATCCACAATTTGAAAATCCGAATACAGGGCAAAATAAATGTTACATTTTTTTGAGAAAAGAAAACGAAAAGAAAAATTAAGAAGACAGAAATGCTATATATCCGCGATCCGCGATAAAAAATCATCAATATATATATGCGATCATTCGATTTTGGCCTTAGCAAAAAAAACAGCGATTTTTACTGAGGCCAAAACCAGATATATGTTCGAATTATCCCGATATATACAATGTGCGGTATAAATCGGTTGAGAAGTGTTCGGGCAGAAGGGCACGAACAAAACCGACCCAAAAAACCGGTTCTTCACAGAAAACCGACTACCCACTCGTTTTGCCCCAAAACGACACAAAGCCCCACCCACCGACCGCCCACACTGCTACGAGTGTGTCCCAAAAAAAACCGGTTCCAAAAAGTAACCGGTTACTGCAGTACTAGGCATATGCCGCAAAAAACTGAAAAAATTCGGCAGCAAGTGGGTAGGGGTATAGAATAGCGAACTCAAGAAACATACCACGCAGTGTTGTATCAGTCATATTTCAATTTTGCATGTGAAACAACAACAGTGTTGATATGACAGTCATAAAAAAATATGACAATATGACGATATGACACAATATAACACCTTGTGAATACCCTAATTATTTAAATATTGTCATATGTAACTATGGTGACGTTTTACTATCAGCTGATTTCCAACATTTTTTTCCATTTTGAGAAATAAATACAATTTTTTGTTTACATAAGTATCCTTTTATTCTTTCTAACATTCATGCCTTTTAATTTTTTGTATGTCAATTTTGAATAATGGTGACAACCAGAAAACTTAAGTACAAATTTAAATAAAATTTAAAATTAAAATTAAATAGAAATTAAGTTTCAATACAAAAATTTCGTGAAACCGGCTGCCAGTCGCCAATTTTAAAAATAAAATTTTGTGCGTTTCGCACTTGTAGGTTTTTTTTAAATATACCGTCTATTTTAAGAGGCCTAGGGATAGGCCAAAGACAGTATTCGACATATGCATTTTTATACTCTCGCAACAAAGTTGCTAAAGAGAGTATTATAGTTTTGTTCACATAACGGTTAATAGGTATAGGGTTATATACATATGTATATCAAAATGATCAGGGTGACGAGAGGAGTTAAAATCCGGATGTCTGTCTGTCCGTCCGTGCAATGGATGACTTTAGTAAAAAATAAAGATATCTTAATGAAACTTGGAACACATGTTCCCTGGGACCGTGAGAGGGTTGCTTTTGGAAATGGGCAAAATCGGCCCACTGTCACGACCACAAAATGGCGAAAATCGAAAACACATAAAGTGCCATAACCAAGCCATAAATAAAGTTATAATCGTAAAATTTGGTGAAATAGAATCGCACTAGGAAGGGGCATATTTGAATGTAATTTTTTTGGGGAAGTGGGCGTGCCCTCTCCTCTAATTAGGTTTTTTGTACATATGGAGGATGGAGTCATATGTAGAAGTTCACGTAAGTGAGGAAAGTTTCTGATTGTCATTCACTTCGGAGTGGCCAGGAACGATTCTTTTACATGTGGCTCAAGCAGCTCACGGCTTCCGGTCTTAGACCAAGTATCCTCTGGGTAGCCAACAGACATCCGTTTGGAGGCGAGCTAAAGTGAGAAGGCGAAACCCGCCTATGCGGTTGTGCGTAGGGTTTGGGACCCACCACATAAAAACACCCCCCCAATGAAAAAGAAAAAAACAGCCTCGGATGAGAGACCCCAATTTTGATGACGACCACTGCAAACGTTTAAAGGACTACGAAATAAGGGCATGCACCTGGAATGTCCGGACCCTTAATTGGGAAGGTGCCTCTGCCCAGCTGGTTGATGTCCTCGTAAGAGTAAAGGCTGACATCACCGCAATCCAAGAAATGCGATGGACGGGGCAAGGACGGAAGAAGGTGGGCCCTTGTGACATCTACTACAGCGGCCATATAAAGGAGCGCAAATTCGGTGTGGGATTCGTGGTGGGAGAGAGACTCCGTCGTCGAGTCCTGACATTCACTCCGGTGGATGAACGTCTAGCCACAATCCGCATCAAAGCGAGGTTCTTCAACATATCGCTAATTTGCGCCCACGCCCCAACGGAAGAGAAGGACGAAGTGATCAAAGATACCTTCTATGAGCGCCTAGAACGTACCTATGAGCGCTGCCCCCGCCACGATGTAAAAATCGTGCTTGGCGATTTCAACGCTAGGGTGGGTAAAGAAGGTGTCTTTGGCACAACAGTCGGAAAATTCAGCCTCCATGACGAAACATCACCAAACGGTCTGAGGCTGATCGACTTCGCCGGGGCCCGAAATATGGTCGTCTGTAGTACTAGATTCCAGCATAAGAAAATCCATCAAGCTACTTGGCTGTCCCCGGATCGAATCACTCGCAACCAGATCGATCATGTTGTGATAGATGGACGACATGTCTCCAGTGTTTTTGATGTGCGTACGCTTCGTGGTCCCAACATCGACTCGGACCACTATCTTGTAGCAGCTAAGATACGCATCCGCCTCTGTGTAGAAAAGCGCACACGTCAACAAACACAAGGAAGGTTCGACATCGAGAAGCTGCAATCACAACCGACAGCCGAACGATTTTCTACTCGACTTGCACTCCTGCTCTCTGAGAGCACTCATCAGCATCTCGGTATAAGGGAGCTGTGGGACGGCATATCAAACTCCTTACGTACAGCTGCAACCGAAACCATTGGTTTTCGGAAAAGCCAAAAAAACAGCTGGTATGACGAGGATTATCGTCTCGCAGTGGAGAGAAAACAGACTGCCTACCTCGCAATGTTGCGATCGACCGCAACACGAGCGGGATGGGAAAGATACCGAGAGCTGAAGAGGGAAACGAGACGCATTTGCAGACAAAAAAAGAAAGAGGCCGAAATGCGTGAGTATGAAGAGCTTGACAAGGTGGCCGACGGGGGTAATGCTCGAAAATTTTACGAAAAGATCCGGCGACTAACTGAAGGTTTCAAGACCGGAGCACACTCCTGTAGGACCCCCAGAGGTGATCTAGTTATTGATGACCAGAGTATACTGAGTTTGTGGAGGGAACACTTCTCCAGCCTACTGAATGGCAGTGAAAGTACAACAACAGGAGATGGCGAACCCGATTCCCCAATCGACGACGATGGAGCAGATGTTCCATTGCCCGACCGTGAAGAAATTCGAATAGCAATTACCCGCCTAAAGAACAATAAGGCGGCGGGGGCCGACGGATTACCGGCCGAGCTATTCAAATACGGCGGCGAAGAGCTGATAAGGTGCTTGCCTCAGCTTCTTTGCAGAATATGGTCGGAAGAAAGCATGCCTGACGATTGGAATCTCAGTGTACTCTGCCCTATACACAAAAAGGGAGACCCCACAATTTGCGCCAATTACCGTGGGATAAGCCTCCTCAACATCGCGTATAAGGTTCTGTCGAGCGTATTGTGTGAAAGACTAAAGCCCACCGTCAACAAACTGATTGGACCTTATCAGCGCCAAATTTTGGAGAAGACCCGTGAAAATAGGATCGACACACACCATCTCTTTGTCGA